>JAHRHZ010000054.1:18876829-18905534 GCA_024137785.1 Ginglymostoma cirratum
AGTTCTGAGGAAGGGTCACCAGACCCAAAACGTTAACTCTGCTTTTTCCTTCACAGATGCTGCCAGACCTGCTGAGCTTTTCCAGCAATTTCTGTTTTGTTTCCTGATTTACAGCATCCGCAGTTCTTTCGTTTTTTTAAACACTATTGATTATTCTCTTCTGCTTTGTTGTCAGTAACTAGCTGTTTAATATTGCTATATTTGTACACAGTTCACTTTGATTGCAGAAAACTGAGTTCCCTGAAGCAATTGTCCAAGGTACAGTTGTCAACATTATACCACAAGGTTGAACCAGTCCAGTACAAATAGATTAAGATGAAGTGTGACAAGTCCGAGTTAATCCCATTTTAGTAGAATTCCTCTTCGGGACCATGACATCTAATATTGCCCCCCTCACTCAACTAAGTAAAAACAAAATTTGAATGTGGATATGATAGAAATATATAGTTGTAGAGTATTCCTTATCGTAATATATTCTCATAACTGACTGTACCAGCGCATCATGCAAGAGAATACATGATGAGCAATAGGATCCTGGGAAGCACTGAGGATCAAAGATAGTGAAACGAGTAGATAGAGTAGTTAATAAGGCATGTGGAATACTTACCTTTATTAGCTGAGATGCAGAGTTTAAGAGTAGGGAGGTTATGCTGGAACTTTATAAAACATTGGTTAACCTGCAGTTGGAGTATTATGTGCAGTTTGGAATCCACGTTATAGGATGGATGTGATAGCACTGGAGCAGGCGCAGAGGATGTTTACCAGGACGTTGCCAGGGTTAGAGAGTTTCAGTTATGAAGAGAGATTGAACAGATTAGGATTTCTTTCCTTACAGCAGAGGAGACTGAAAGGGGATAGAAGTGAGACATATAAAATTATGAGGGGCATAGGTACAGTAGACAGGAAGAAACCTTTCCCGTGGATGGTGGGATGAATGACCAGGGGCATAGATTTGAGGTAAAGTTTGGGAGGCTTAGAGAGGAAGTGAGGAAACTTTTCACCCAGGGAATGATGGGAATCTGGAAATCACTACATGTAAGGTAGAAACAGAAACCCTCATAACATTTAAGCTGCATTTAGGAATACTTTTGATGCTGAGACATACAATGCTATGGGCCAAGTGCTGAAGAATGGCATTAGATAAGTTCAGTCGTTGTTTTTGATTAGTGTAGACTCAATGGGCCAAGGGACCTTTTTCTGTACTGTAGACCTGTATATCTATACCTGTATGAGATCGCAGCATGGTCAAATTTGAAAGGAAGTAGATTCTTCATTTATTGCTGCCAAAGTGGACATTAGACTCACCTTCACTCCTGATAAACACAAAATTTCTGCACTGAAGCCAATTGTCTAATTAGTAACTTGATAAATCATAAATCATCAGTAGGCAAGTGGTAACATTCAGAAATGCAAATCAGTTTCTGTAAATTGAAAGAACTTTTTTCTCCCCTAATTTGCATACTGCTGGGTATAGCCTTTATTACATTGGTACAATCTCCAATATTCAGGAGACTGTGAACCACTTATAAAAATATGCAGGAAATGCCAACAGATTGATCATTTGGACAAAGAGACCATCACAATTGTATCCAACATAGTGTTCACAAAGTGTAGAGAGGGTAGGAAAATTATTAATGTTCATTTAGAATACATCAATCAAACTGAAGAAAAAAAACCATCCAAGGTTTTTCTGCCAAAGCAAAACGAGTGTCTGTTCAGTTATCAGGCCTCCCGTTGCTTCAAAATGTACGTAAATAAGATCCTGTATGAGAAGAAAATGCCGTTGTTTGCAACTGCAGGAAGTCCTGAGGACTGTCAAATACCATGTGTTTGTTCATCTCTCCTCTGCAAAGGCTATACAGAACTGTTTTTAGTACCTGTGTTTGTACATAAAGATAATTTTTTATGAATAAGGAATATATTTTTGCCATAAAAAAATTTCAGTCACATTTACTTCCTTGTAATCACTATAAAGAAATAAGATGCTGCCACTGTACGGGATAGCGGAATCACTGGAAAACAATGAACACTGGGGATGCTACACCCCTCCCTCCCATATTTCCACAGTTCTGACGTTATTTACAGTACACTGACCACACCCGAGACCAGTTAGCTCAGCAGTGAAGGGAATGTATTAGTCTCGTTACCGAACTGTCAGCAATGCTAACAGACACCACTGCATAAAGAAGTATGAGGCTCTCAACAGACTGGCAGTAGAATGCATTATCAGTCATCTTTAATGCAGTGACATCCACCAACCTCGATACCTGTCACAACACCTTTAGACGTTTCTAATTTCTAGTTAAGTCATAGTGACAAACCTTATGTCTTCCACAATTTTGGTTTCTGACTAATAAACGCAAGACCATAAGATATAGGAGCAGAATTTGGCTATTCAGCCCATCAAGTCTGCTCCGCAATTTGCTCATGGCTGATATGATTCTCAACCTCACTCTTCCACATACTCCCTGCTTTGACATTAGTGCATAGTTTCCTTGGAACCTTTAGAGGCAACGTTTGATTATTAGGATAGTCCAGAAGTCATAATGCAGCGCAGCTCAGAAAGTTGCTGCCCCTACAGAATGACTTTTGAAGCTCCGCATCGAAGTCTACAGCAGGGAAATGTTAAAACCTGACTCTGGGACCTACACTTCATCCAGAAAGTTTCATGATCAATTTATATTAATGTCTAGAGTGTCTTTCTCATTGTGCCATGAAGAAAGAATGTCAATGTCCTGGCGATGGAAGGTGTAACAGCAGCATGTCCATCTCTCATTTAGTCAGGTTTCCCGCTTCTTTGTATAACCATAATAAGTATGAACTGAACCTGAAACAGAAAATTTTATTAGCTGTACTTCAATTATTGTGAGGGATAATTTTTTTTTTCTAGCCCAGTAGATAAACTCCATATAAGATTTAACTTTGTTAAAGGTTAAATGTTAAAAGTTGATCACCAAGTTCTATTAAAGTTAGTAGATCTTTGGGATCAGGAAATTGGGTTTAGTGAGTCTCAGCATGATTTATCATGATCTTTACACTGCTGAATAAATAGGGACCAAAGGATTATCGCAATTGCATTAAAATTGGCATTTAGTGTGTTTTTTTTTCTGAAATTCCAGTCCTAACATGCCTGTTTGTTTTAAAATCTGATGCCCATTTCCATTTCAGAATTGTGCCTGTTTGTTGCATTTTGGTCATGAACTGAGTTAGAACTTGTGATTGATTAACTCAGTTAGCTAGATGCTGGCTTACAATGAGCAGTGATGCTAACGGCATCGGTTCAATTCCTGTATTGTTTGAGGTGATGGATGGAGGGGAGGGGAGGGGAGAGGCAAATGGAGAAACAAAAGGAAGAGAGACAGACAGATGGTTTATTGAAACATCCTGGACACTCATTACAATGACACACATAATCATAATTCAGAACAGCTTTGGCATTCTACTGGAGTATCCTAACACTAAATGGCTTGTTTTTAGAAGAGTGAGGGGTTAACTAATTGAAGTGTGTGAGATCCTGAATGGTCTTAACAAGTTGTACATGGTTAGGTAATTTGGTGAATGAATCCAGAACTCGGAGATGTTGTTTCAAAATCAGGGTTCACCCTTTTAGGCCAGAAATGAGGGGAAACTATTTTTCTCTCAGAGGGTTGTGCGACTTTGGAGCTCTGTCTCACATGGTGAAGGCAGGATCACTGAATATCTTTAAGGTGAAGGTAGATAGATTCTTATTAGTCGGGGAAAGTAAAATCTGGAACACAAACAGATCAGCCATGATCTCACTGAATAGTGGAGCAGGTTTGAGGGGCCGAATGATCTACTTCTGCTCCTGATTGTTTGTGAGGATAAATCTCCTCGACACTACTGTAAGCAAGCAACTCGTAAGAAAAATAATGTTGGAATTCAACAAAAAATATTTGGTTAACTTTCTGGGCAGACAGTGTGGTTGGAAATAAGCATTCACTTGATGAAAGCTTCAGCAATTTGCTCAACCAGTGCTGCACAGCCTTTTGGGCATCAGTTAATGTTTGTGTCTGTACAGCTACTTTCTGAGAACTCGTGGCAAAATATTTCCTGAAATGCTTAGGATAATACCAGAGATGTGAGGAGATAATTATGAAGATTGATTTGAAAATAAAAAGCCATTGCTTGATTCACCACAACTAGAAGACTTAAGAGGGAAGCTAAAACGTGTTCAAATTTATAAAAGATTTTTGAGTGCAAGTTACTAAACATTATTTCGACTGCTTAGTCAGTCAACTGGAAATTTGGGGCAGAATGTTTTTATACTGGTGTCAGGACTTGAAAGTCTGATCATTTTTCCTATACCACGTCCCCATCTCCTATCTAAACTCACATGCACTGCGAGTATAAGCCCCCAGGAGAGACAGGCCAGGGCTGGAAGTGGGGCTGCTGCTTCCTGAGACAGATCTTAGAGAAGAGCTGAAGTGTTAGAAACTGACTCATTTGAAAGCCTGCTTCCAGGGATATTGCCACAATCTATTCATTACAGTAAGTTCCTTAGCTCCACACACTTCTCTCCCTGCTTCCCCATGCAACCTCCATACCCAATGCTTCCTCCATATGTATAGTACTTCAATCAAAGTCTGTTGTCTTTGTTTATTTATTTATGGTTTGACGTAATTGTGCTGAGTTTCTGTTTATTTTGTGTGTGAAGGGCCATGCACTTGTTTGCTGTTCCTGCCTCTGCAGCACACCCTTTTCCCAGATTCTGTAATTTCCTAGTTTTGTTCTATTCATGTTTTTTTACAATGCCATGTATATTAAAACTTCCTTCTGAGAGACCGGAAGGGAAAACTGTGCCTCCAGTTGCTCATGAACTTCTAAAGCGGCGTATGCAGTAAACCCAACTCCCACTCACTGCCAACAAGCGTGGGGCTGGATGAACACAGCAGGTCAAGCAGCATCATAGGAGCAGGAAAACTTGACGGTTCGGGCCGAGACCCTTCATCAGAAATGGGGAAGGGGAAGACGGTTCTGAAATAAATAGGGAGAGAGGGGGAGGCGGATAGAGGATGGATAGAGGAGAGGATAGTTGGAGAGGAGGCAGACAAGTTGAAGAGGTGGGGATGGAGCCAGTAAAGGTGAGTGTAGGTGGGGGGGTAGGGAAGAGATAGGTCAGTCCAGGGAGGACGGACAGGTCAAGAAGGCGGGATGATGTTAGTAGATAGGAGATGGGGGTGGGGCTTGAGGTGGGAGGAGGGGATAGGTGAGAGGAAAAACAGGTTAGGGAGGTGGAGATGAACTGGGCTGGTTTTGGGATGCGGTTGGGGGAGGGAAGATTTTGAAGCTTGTGAAATCCACATTGATATCATTGGGCTGCAGCGTTCCCAGGCTGAATATGATTTGCTATTCCTGCAGCCTTCGGGTGGCATCGCTGTGGCATTGCAGGAGGCCCAGGATGGACATGTCATCTGAGGAATGGGAGGGGGAGTTGAAATGGTTCACGACTGGGAGGTGCAGTTGTTTGTTGCGAGCTGAGTGCAGGTATTCTGCAAAGCAGTCCCCAAGCCTCCGCTTGGTCTCCCCGATGTAGAGGAAGCCACAACGGGTACAGCGGATGCAGTATACCACATTGGCAGATGTGCAGGTGAACATCTGCCTGATGTGGAAAGTCTTCTTGGGGCCTGGGATTGGGGTGAGGGAGGAGGTGTGGGGGCAGGTGTAGCACTTCCTGCGGTTGCAGGGAAAAGTGCCGGGTGTGGTGGGGCTGGAGGGGAGTGTGGAGCGGACAAGGGAGTCGCAGAGGGAGTGGTCCCTCCGGAATGCAGATAAGGGTGGGGAGGGAAAAATGTCTTTGGTGGTGGGGTCTGATTGCAGATGGCGGAAGTGTCGGAGGATGATGCATTGGATCCGGAGGTTGGTGGGGTGGTATGTGAGGACAAGGGGGATTCTTTTTTGGTTATTATTGCGGGGATGGGGCGTGAGGGATGTGTTCCGGGAAATGCGGGAGACACGGCCGAGGGCCTTCTCGACCACTGTCGGGGGGAAGTTGCGATCCTTGAAGAATGAGGACATTTGAGATGTACGGGAGTGGAATGTCTCATCCTGGGAGCAGATGCGGCGGAGGCGAAGGAGTTGGGAATAGGGGATGGCATTTTTGCAGGAAGCTGGGTGGGAGGAGGTGTATTCCAGTTAGCTGTGGACGTCAGTGGGCTTGAAATGGACATCGGTTTCTAGGTGGTTACCCGAGATGGAGACAGAGAGGTCCAGGAAGGAGAGAGAAGTGTTGGAGATGGTCCAGGTGAACTTCAGGTTGGGGTGAGAGGTGTTGGTGAAGTGGATGAACTGTTCGAGCTCCTCGTGGGAGCACGAGGTGGCGCCGATGCAGTCATCAATGTAACGGAGGAAGAGGTGGGGTTTTGGGCCAGTGTAGGTACGGAAGAGGGATTGTTCCACGTAACCTACAAAGAGGCAGGCATAGCTCGGGCCCATGCGGGTACCCATGGCCACCCCCTTTGTCTGTAGGAAGTGGAAGGAATTGAAAGAGAAGTTGTTGAGGGTGAGGACGAGTTCGGCTAAGCCGAAAGTTCCATCCAGAACTTCCAATTCCCCAGTCCCCAACACCTCATTTTTACTATGGACGTCCAGTCCCTATACACCTGTATTCCCCATGCTGATGGCCTAAAGGCCCTCCGCTTCTTCCTGTCCCGCAGAACTGACCAATCTCCCTCCACCGACACCCTCATCCAGGGTAACCACCTAGAAACCGATGTCCATTTCAAGCCCACTGACTCCCACAGCTACCTGGAGCACACCTCCTCCCACCCACCTTCCTGCAAAAATGCCATCCCCTATTCCCAATTCCTTCGCTCCGCCGCATCTGCTCCCAGGATGAGACATTCCACTCCCGTACATCTCAAATGTCCTCATTCTTCAAGGACCGCAACTTCCCCCCCACATGGTCGAGAACGCCCTCGACCGTGTCTCCCGCATTTCCCGGAACACATCCCTCAACGCCCCATCCCCGCAATAATAACCAAAAAAGAATCCCTCTCGTCCTCACATACCACCCCACCAACCTCCGGATCCAACGCATCATCCTCTGACACTTCCGCCATCTGCAGTCAGACCCCACCACCAAAGACATTTTTCCCTCCCCACCCTTATCTGCCTTCCGTAGGAACCACTCCCTCCGCGACTCCCTTGTCCGCTCCACACTCCCCTCCAGCCCCACCACACCCGGCACTTTTCCCTGCAACCACAGGAAGTGCTACACCTGCCCCCACACCTCCTCCCTCACTCCAATCCCAGGCCCCAACAAGACTTTCCACATCAGGCAGATGTTCACCTGCACATCTGCCAATGTGGTATACTGCATCCGCTGTACCCGTTGTGGCTTCTTCTACATCGGGGAAACCAAGCGGAGGCTTGGGGACCGCTTTGCAGAACACCTGCGCTCAGTTTGCAACAAACAACTGCACCTCCCAGTCGTGAACCATTTCAACTCCCCCTCCCATTCCTCGGATGACATGTCCATCCTGGGCCTCCTGCAATGCCACAGTGATGCCACCCGAAGGCTGCAAGAACAGCAAATCATATTCAGCCTGGGAACGCTGTAGCCCAATGGCATCAATGTGGATTTCACAAGCTTCAAAATCTCCCCTCCCCCAACCGCATCCCAAAACCAGCCCAGCTCATCTCCACCTCCCTAACCTGTTTTTCCTCTCACCTATCCCCTCTTCCCACCTCAAGCCACACCCCCATCTCCTATCTACTAACATCATCCCGCCTCCTTGACCTGTCCGTCCTCCCTGGACTGACCTATCTCCTCCCTACCCCCCTACCTACACTCACCTTTACTGGCTCCATCCCCACCTCTTCGACTTGTGTGCCTCCTCTCCACCTATCCTCTCCTCTATCCATCCTCTATCCGCCTCCCCCCTCTCCCTATTTATTTCAGAACCGTCTTTCCCTCCCCCATTTCTGATGAAGGGTCTAGGCCCGAAACGTCAAGTTATCCTGCTCCTATGATGCTGCTTGACCTGCTGTGTTCATCCAGCCCCACGCTTGTTATCTCGGATTCTCCAGCATCTGCAGTACCTTTTATCTCTCCCACTCACTGCCCACTGCCATCTCGTAATTACACATCCCACCTCCCTATGGTTTCTCCCCAAGTGTATCAGTTTTAAGGGAGCAAAATGCCACTTCTTCATTAGTTATTTCTTCTATTGCTTGGTTTTCTCTACAATTCAATAATTCAAATTAAAACCACAGTTGGATTAAAATTGCTCATGTGTACTGAGTCAGTGAAGTCTGAGACTGCACTGAAAGTGAAGTAACTTGCTCATCCTCACTTAGCTATTTCCTTCCACAGAATGTTCTTCACTTCGGCAGACAATAGGAAGCGGGTTCCACCTATTAAATATTCATTGCATCTCAGTGCAGAAGAATCTCGAGTCCATTGTTCAATTTCAGCAGTCTCACACAACTCAGAATTAATACTGAGAATAGATGCTGGAGAAAATAAAATCCCATGTTTTATCCGTACAGCAGTTGTAAACTGGGGCACATGTCAGTAGTTTTACCCTGGAACCTGCCATATTCCACACATTGGCAGTTCTGAGGTAAACATTGTGTTAAAATGTAAATGTGTCTGCGTCTGCTTTTTCGTTCAACAAGGCTGATTCTGAATGGCAGGTTGCAGATAGTAAAGGGACATTTCTGAGCAGCAAGAGTAAAGCTACTGTAAGGTTAAGTGAAATTGCAAAGTTGAGACTAATGTTTACGTGGTGACAGATTAATCCATCTGTTAACTGTTAAATGACCTGATCTATCGCTGGGTTCACATATTAGAGTGTGGTTTAAATACTGTACTAAAATAAAATGCTATGTTCAAAGGCAAAGTAGAGTAATTTTGCCAATTTGTGGATAGATAAGAGTCATTGTTAACCCCGGGGCTCAGATATGGTGGCTGGCTATGAGTATTAGGTGGATTTATGATAATTGTAGATCTTCAAAAACATTATTTGCAGCAGTGAATCTTATTGGAATGCATGGATATGGGTATTCTCTACTGAATCTATCAAAAAAAATTACAGAAAGAAAACAATTTGGGTCATTAAATTCACACCATCTCTCTTGCTTTTTCTATATAAACAGTAAGGATTTGTTTAATCGCACGTAGGGAAGGCAAAACTGACAGTTGGCTGTCCAGTCTATGGAACTTAGTTTCATTTTGAGTAGGAAAATCCCCAATTTTGGGAGTGCATCATCATTCCCATAGCTTATCATTCCCGGTCTCATTTTAGTGAATCTTCAATGTTCCTTTTGCACAGCTTTGGGGCCACACATCCAAAACTTCACTGCCTACCCCACCCCACCTTCAGCCACTGGTCAGAATTCACATGCAAAGGCTTTTAAAGAAATTCTAGAGAAGTGAAACAGGTTCAGAGGGATTGTGAGGGCTTAATAATTAATTAATTAATTAATGCATGAACCCACAAAAAGATTACTTTCTCATTAATTATGGATCTGCAAGACAAAAATCTTGAAATTCAGCCCAATAATCATGAATAGAATGATAACTAATTCTTTGCAAAAATAAAATCACTGTTTCCTAATGCAATCTGCAATAGCTGGCCAACTTGTTAAGTTAAATCAATCTTCTGTAACTATGACTATGAGTGAAATGTGACTGGTGAGAATAAACAGCTTAGTTGTTATCACCTTCAAGGTTAATGCCGTTTCCAAATTTTGCAAAGAGCTGGACTTTAAGTTCTGATAACACTCAGTGAATTGTCCCCACATGGGTTGGCAAAGCATGAATCTTATCTTAGAGACTCTGGTTCACAGCTCCTATCGTTCTGCACGCAACTGAACCACACCAGTGTTCATTACTCCACATTCTCAGTGGATACAAAGCCTTGTAGATTAAAATCCAAGCTCCTCAACAGACTCTTCCTCCCGTTCCAACAGAGCCACTCGTCAAGTGGCCCCCTTTCGAAGTCCCTTCACTGAATCTCTGGAGTATTATTGCACTGACTTCCAGCAGCCTTTCTGCTAGAATTCTACCAGTTCCATTATCGTCAAGCAGGGAATCTGCTCTCACGAGACTCTGCTTGGAGGTTAACAAGTAGTCTCTCTCTCTCTACTTGGCACTGTTTTTAGTCTTCCACTCCAAGTCTCACTGGCTGTCCGAGGGTCTATGTCCAACAAGACCAGTTGCCCTCTTTTGATCAAGCTGCAAAAGCTAGTACTTGAGTTTTGATGTGCTTCAACCCGGGTCTCTGTCTTCATGATAACCAAATCACCCGAGCCTGTCACTGGGTAAACTTCAGTATGACCAAGATCCCCAGTTCCAGCAGATTATACTTTACCTGAAATCAAGAGCTAAATGCCTTGTCGAGTCTCACATCTGTAACAATCTTACTATAAAAATCACAAACATTTTGAACCTTCAACTGTCTGAGAAACTGCCCAATGCTAATGGGGACAGTAATGCAGTGGTAATGTCACTGGACTGGTAATCCAGAGATCCTGACTGGTGCTGCATTGAAAGGAGCTCAATCCCACTGCAGAAGTGGGAAGAAACTAAATTAAATGAATAAACCTGAAATGTATTGCCAGTCTCATTAATAATGGGACTAGCTGCATAGCTCCTTTGGGAGCCAGTACAGACATGAGGGTCGAATGGCATCCTACTGTACTGTAAAATTCCATAATTCTATGATTCGACATTGAATGGTGCAGTAGTCTCAAAGGGCCAAATGGCCTACTCTTACAGCTTTTCTCTAAAGTGAGGGGGCCAGGTCCACATTCACATTTTGTGTTCGCTTTTTTCTCCACCTAAATTCACTCACATCTTTAAAGTTTGATGTATCTGTACTTCAGATCTCATTACTTCTGCGCTCTATTAAAATGAAGGATCTATTAGAAATGAGGAACTTTATAGCATGTTAAGTTATGTCATGGTTTAAAAGAGACAATTAAGGAAATGTGGCTCAGTTTCATCAAGTTTGATAGTGATTTCCAACCACATATGAATGGGATAGAGGGCAACATTTCTCTTCCTTCCTGAAGTTATAAATCAGGCGCTGCAATTTGTTTGCTTTTCTTCATAATCATTTGAGAAGGCATTTTTATTGTTGCTGGTTTCATTCACATAAAGGGTCCTGCTTTCAACCCAGGCAATTAATTAGCAAATTTATTGAACAGCCCCCTGATAGCTGTATCTTAATATGAATCCGGTAAAAAAGAAGCGAAGATGACAACAATTTCACCCCTCGCCCCATCTTGCTGATCAGTAGTCTGGGTTTATCCTGGCACTGCACCACCCAGAGTTAACATTGTTGTTTAACTCTCTGCCAAATGGTGCAGCAGTTAAATAGTGGATCAAATGCAGTAAAGTGCAATTTAGGTGCAAAATTCTAATAAATTATTCTTTCCACTTTTACGTGACATAAGGTTATTCTGGCATTCACTGGGTTAATAGCTGGCATTATTACTACTTTACAGGCATACATGAGACTTGTTGTTTTGAGAGAGAGAACCATTAACAGTGTTTGCTCTACCTCCTGAAAAGACTTGTGTTTGTTGAGGGTTTAAATGGCACTCATCCATTTTGAAGGTTACGCTCAGGGTACAGCCTCTCCAATATGAAAGGCCCTGCCAAGCGGAATGAGTAAAATATTGAGAAATGCCTTTTAGAGAAAACAAGTTTTGGTCAAACATTTAATCAGCAGCACACACAGTTTTGCTTCAATTTTTAAAATTTGCATTCTTCTAAATATCTCAATTGTGCTTGTTCATGAAACATAATTAAAAGTGGAACAATTCTGGTGTTAGCTGTGTTGCAGAGTTCATGTTCATTCTTTTAAATCAGCTGAAAATCCATTAAAAGTTATTGTCAATTATATCAGAAAAAATAAATAACTTAGATTTATAGAGAGCATTTACCATCTCAGAAACCATACGAAACCTCACTTCCTGAGCGAGCTTTTAAGAATTGACTTTGTCAACACAGAATTTTGTACAAACACAGGACAGTATTACAAAAAGGTTGAGGAGGCCAGAACAGTGCGTATGATTTGCACAAATGAAATAGAATTGCCAAACAGCACTTCCAGAGTGTGAAGCCATGTGCAAGGAGTTTTAATTTGCTCACTGACATCCAGTTTGGGCTCTGCCAGGGCCACTCAGCTCCTGACCTCATTACAGCCTCGGTTCAAACATGGGCAAAAGAGCTGAATTCCAGAGGTGAGGTGAGAGTGACAGCCCTTGACATCAAGGCTGTATTCAACCGGATGTGGTATCAAGGAGCCCGAGGAAAAGTGTTTTCAAGGGGCATCGGGGGGGCAAACTCTCCAGTGGTTGGAGTCATACTTGATACGTAGGAAGATGGTCGTGGTTGTCGGAGGTCAATCTTCTCATCTGTAGGACATCTCTGCAGGAGTTTCTCAGGAACCATCTTTAGCTTCAGGAACAGCCTTGCGTACATCATAAGGACAGTGGTGGGGATGTTTGCAGATGATTTCACAATGTTCAGCACTGTTCACAAACTGAAGCAGACTATGTTCAAATGCAAGAGGATCTGGACAATGTTCAGGCTTGGGCTGTGAAACAGCAAGTAACTTTCGTATCACACTAGTGCCAGGTCATGACAGTCTCCAATAAGAGGCAATGTAACCACTGCCCCTTGACATTCAATGGTGTTACTATCACTGAATCTCTCACTATCAACATCCTTGGGGTTATCATTGATCAGAAACTCAACTGATCTAGTTACATAAATATTGTGGTTACAAGAGCAGGTCAGAGACTAGGAATCCTGCAGAAAGTAACTCACTTCCTGACTCCCCAAAGCTTGTCCATCACCTAGAAGGCACAAATCAGAACTGTGATGGAATTCTCCCTACTTTCCTGGACGAGTGCAGCTCCAATAAAACTCAAGACACTTTACCCCATACAGGACAAAGCAGCCCACTTGATTGGTACTATGTCACAAATATCCACTAAAGATCATTAAACAGCACATTCCGAATCACTTCCATGTAGAAGGACAAGGGCAGCAGATACATGGGAAAACCACCACCTGAAGTTCTCCTCCAAGCTATTCACCATGCTGACTTGGAAGTATACTGCTGTTCTTTCACTGTTGCTGGGTCAAAATCCTGGAATTCCCTCCCTAAAGGCATTGTGGGTCAACCTACAGCACATGAAGTGCAGAAATAAGGCAGGACACCATCACCTTCTCAAGGGCAACTACAGACAGGCAATAAATGCTGACCAGCCAGCGACGCTCATGTACCACATATGAGTATAAAATCGTATCTAATAACAATGATAGTATTGCTGTGGCTCAGTCGGCAGTATTTTCATTCGAGTCAGAAGACTGTGGGTTCTTGTACCAGTTCTTGAGTACAAAATCTTGAGCACACCAATGCAATACTGAAGGAATACTGCACTGTTGAAAGTGCTATCTCTTCTCATGTTAAGTCAAACCGAGGACCTAATATTCTCCTAAGTGGATACAACAGATCCTCTGTAACACTTTATTGAAGAACACTTGGTCGAATACCAAATTTTAGGAATTCCCGAGGTTGTGAGGGGTACTATAGATCTCTGACGTAGATATGACGGAAGGAAAAGTGACAGTGGGCCATTCAGTGCAAATATCTCACTCCAGTTGGAGTTTACCTCCTGAGTCCTCATCATGCCTTGGTGTTGAGTCATACTCTAACTAGGACTTCGACCATTGATGATGTTGGCACAGATGATCTTGCCATAATCTTAATTTGGTTCATGGGGCCTTACTGTGTGCACATTGGTTGCTGCAATTCCTGTATGGGAATACTTACTGACTTCAGAAACAGAAGTACTTTTCTAAATTTAAAATGCAGTGACTGTGGCTTGTAATATATAAGGGAACGTAAAGCCCAACATTTTCCTTTCTCTCCTTAATCGCACTGTTAATAAGGATTGGTTAGACAGATGCAGCGCACACTTCTTGGACTGTCAATACCTGGTTTTGTACAATCTCCAGCCTGTAATCTTCTGCTGCCACCTACTGAAATTCTGTAACAATTTCACTGTTAAAAAAATAGGAAGAATGACAGATGCTGGTGTCAGAGATAACACAATGTGGAGCTGGAGGAACACAGCAAGCCAGGCAGCATCAGAGGAGCAGGAAAGTTGATGTTTCGGGTCAGGACCCTTCTTCAGAAATGGGGAGGGGGAAAGGAGCTCAGAAATAAATAGAGAGAGTCAAGGAGGCAGGGGTGAGAGGGAGGGCTGGTCATGGGATGAGGCTATGTTTTAATTCACCAGTTTTAAAATTTGCCCTCTCCAGGCTTCATCCCATGTCCAAGCCTCCCTCTCATCCCCGCCTCCTTGAACTGACATAACCCGTCCATCTTCTCTCCCGCCTATCAGCCCCACCCATCCCAATGACCAATCCCCACCACTGCCTACCTGCACTCACCGATCACCATCTCACCTACCTTCTCCAGTCCCAGTTTCTCTACTTATTTCCCAGCTCCATTCCCCCTTCCCATTTCTGAAGAAGGGTCCCAACCTGAAACGTCAGCTTTCCTGCTCCTCTGATGCTGCCTGGCCTGCTGTGTACTTCCAGCTCCACACTGTGTTGTCACTGTTAAAAAATACTTCAGATTGCCATAACATTGTTAACATGATCTATTAATACCAGATACACCTGACCATTGCTATAGGAAACAGACATTCCAAAGAAAATTACTTTGTTCACTGTATTGTACTTTAATTAAAAATAAGACCAACTAAAACAGAGCACAGCAACACAGCACATGGTGGCTCAGCGGTTAGCACTGCTGCCTGACAGCACCAGGGACCCGGGTTTGATTTCAGCCTTGGGCAACTCTGTTTGGAGTTTGCACATTCTCCCTGTGTCTACACAGGTACCCTCTAGGTAATCCAGTTTGCTCCCACAATCCAAAGATGTGTACGTTAGGTTGATTGGCCATGCTAAATTGACCAAAGCATCCATGGATGTGTAGGTTAGATGCGTCAGCCGTGGGAACTATAGGGATAGGGCAGGGGAATGGGTCTGGGTGGGATGCTCTTTGGAGGATTGGTGTGGAGTTGTTAGGCTAAGTGGTCTGTTTCTATGCTGTGGGGGTACTGTAATCTAATCAATAATTCTGATATCACCCGCACCTTTATAATTTCAGCGCACAAACCTAAAAAGTTCTCAATGTAACAATTAACCCTTTAGCCACTGGGCTTTCTGAAGAGGCAACATTTCTTTCAGACAGCCCGTTCCAAACACATGAACAACTTGCATTTATGTAGCTCCTCCAGACTAGTAAAATGTCCCCAGGTGCATCAGAACAGGATTACTAAGCAAAATTTCATCCTGAGTCATAACGACAGAATTAAGACCGATGGCCAATGCAGTGATCGTGATGAGGTCAGCCAGGTGGATATCAAAGAATATGAGTTCCCTGATTGGGGCTAGTAGCCTGGCTCCAATTAGGGAGTCCTGGCTGACAGATATAAATAGGACTGTCAGGGGTTCTACTCACTGTAGAAGCCACCTCTGAGCTAGCTCGGTCAGTGTCATGCATTATCCACGTGCTAGAAAAGGGTGACTTGGCGACAGGATATCCACCTTCTTGGCGTTATTTCAGCTGAAACCATGGTTACAGTGATAGGTTTTAGGGAATACCTCAAAAAGGAAAGAATGATGATGAGGCAAGAGAGATCTAAGATTGAATGCCAGAGCTTAGGGCCTCAGCAGCTGAAGGCGCATTAATGGTGAAACAATTAAAATGAATGGTGCACAATAGATCAGAATTGGAAGAGTATAGAGCCATAGGGCTGATGGGGAAGGATGGGAGGACAGTAAAATGAGGGACCAAAAAGCAAGGTTGAGAATTTTAAAATTGGATTATAGCTCAACTGGAAACTAATCTAGGTCAGTGAGCAGCAGGTGAATGGGTGAACTGGGGAATAGGATACAGGCAGCCAAGCTTTGGATAAGTTTGAGCTTTTATGGAAGGTAGAATCTGAATGGGCAGCCAGGACTATGTTGTAATGTTTAAGTACAGAGAGGCAACAAAGCTATATATCAGGATTTCAGCAACTGATGAGTTGAGGCAGGGTCAGAATTAGAAAATGAAAGTCACGTAGAAATCCTAGTGATGGCAGAGATATGTGTTTGGAAGATTGTCTCAGTGTGAAATGGGATTTCAAGGAGGTGAATGATCTGCTTCAGCCTCAGACTCAGATTGGGGGGGGTTGGGGGGGCAAAGGGGCCAATGGCCAAGTGGTCTTGTGGTATTATAGTTAGATCATTAATCCAGAGACCCAGGTTGTGTTCTGGAGACCCAGGCTGGATTCCCGCCATTGTAGATTGTGGAATTGGAATTAATTAAGATCTGAAATTAAGCATTACATGATGACTGTGACACTATTATTAATTGTCAAGAGAAATTCATCTGGTACACTAATGTGCTTTAGGGAAGGAAACTGTCATTCTTCCCCAGTCTTGTCTAACATGTGACTCGATCCACAGACACTTAACTCAGTTAGGGATGGGCAACAAATGCTGTCTTAGCCAGTAATGTGAATTCATCCTGTGAATGAATTTTAAAAAGACACTTGTAGATACATTTCTGGTGGGGACCAAGGACAATGGCTTCAGATTTCTGTAAATATTGAATGAGCATTTAGAGATAGGAGACAGGATGGAAGAGGTGCTGGAAAATGTCATCAACCTACATATGGAACTTGACATTCTGTTTTCTGACAATGTTGCTTCAGTAATCATCAATTGAAGGAACTAGGCGTTACTTCCTTTTTAATTCTTACTTTTCTTACTGTAAACTTGGGTCAGGGTCAATGGACTGAAGGGTCTGTTTCTGTGCTGCATGATTCTATGACTCTATGGTTTGAGTCCAAAAAACCATAAAAACCGGAGCTAGTCAGCCAATCAGGTCACATTGGTGAAGACAGAAAGGCAATATTAACATCTGTGTTTGACAACACTGGCCTGAATTTTCACCTTGTGCTTGGAAACATAGATCAGCCCCATTTCCAACTTACAAAGTCCAAGCCCATCTCAGAACCATCTTCTTGTTATATTATTGGCTCCAAGACACATGAGAAGGGATTGTGGTTTGTGAGCTGTGGGGCAAGGCAGGTAGAGCATGCATGTAGAAGTGGGATAGTCCTGACAGTGGCCCTGATCTCCATATTATGCTTATTCTTCCTAAATCCTACTCTTACTACCTTCACTACCCCCACCAAAGCCCATCCTCCATCTACATTCCTAAATTTCCAATGGTCCTCCATACACTAAGACTCATGCCTCTCAATCCCGATACCCCTTTTCTGTGCCATCATATCACCACGGACCCTCAGTACCCTATCATATTCTCATGCCCACGATGTATCCTCCATAGTCACTCAGCCAATATCTGCTGTGCACAGACGTCCAGAGCCGTATTTTTGACATGAGCAGTTTAACACATGCATCTGACAATCCTTTAGTGCATTCAAACATATTTCATATTGATAAAAAAAGGTCATATTCATAAAAGCCATTAAAAAATGTAAATCCACTCAACTGGTTAATCTGTTGTAAAAAAGAAACAAACGCTCAATCATTTATGACATGAAGAACAAATAAACCTTTAGTAGCCTCTTGAAGCTGCAAACACAGCATCCTGCTGAGATAAGTGGTTCTGGAATTTTTTTAAAATTGGCCAAACATTCTATAATAACCCCAGCTTTCACACAAACCCATGGAAATGTAAACAATGGAGCCCATTGGTTACACTGAAACTGAAAAACACCTCACTTGTTTTTAGTTACACATTGGTGTCTTTTTCATTTTATAGTAGATTGCTGGCCAATACACTTTCCTACAATTTTGAAATATATTTTTCAGTGGAAAAAGTACTCTCGCGCACTTTATATTTAAACAGTACTGCACATTGTAATGCTCAACAAATTGTCTCAGAGCAGAGCCTTTTAATTTATTATGTTCAAAATACACCCACATTACAACACAGCAGCAAAGAGTGATATTTCAAATCATCAAAACATTTAACACTGACCTGCTTAAATGGTTTACCACTTTAGCAGGCTTTCCCCAATACTCACAAACTCCTTAGTGAGTCAATTTTTTTTTTGATGGCTTTCAAAGCTTGCACACTGCACAGAATTGGTTGGGCTGAAGAGGAAATTCAAATTTCCTCATACTTGGGGCCTTGACCTCCAGTTTGAGGGGTCATGGCTCAAGCCACTCCCAAATAATGAAAATAACACACGAAAGTAGCGCAGGATCTGAAAGGCACTGCTAATTTGAAATTAGAACTCTGTTTCACACAATGCTAGATTTCCAAACCAACAGATATTGGGCCATTGAACTAACTTATGCCACGTATGTTGTCATGGAAGAATGGTATGACTTGGTGAAGCCTGGGGGGTGGGGCAGCCAATTTTTCCCAGTATCCAATAAAAGCCCATCCAACTCACGGTGTGCAATGTATTTTGTGAAATGTACAAACGCAAAGTAGAGTGCTGTCTGCTGTGTGCTGTTCACTGCACTGATTTTGTGTCTGAGATCATGGCCAGTGTGAATCTATCTGCTTTGAAGCCAAACTGTGCTGCTCCGAATCTCCTATTGGCTGGTCAAGTTTATTAAAATGTCTCTAGGAAAGGCATTTCCAGAGATGCTGAGGAATGAGATGCCCTCGCAGCTGTTGCAATTCTCTCCACCGTCTTTGTTCTTGCATAACATGACACCTCCTGTAAATCTGTGTCCTCTGGGCACTGTCCATGCTGCAAACAGACACATTTCCTCCTGATTTACCCATATTTAAACAATTGCCAAGATTTAATGGGCATCTATTAGATTTACCCTTTAACTCATTACTCTAAAGAAAACAACTCCTACTCCTCTCTTAGCACTGTAGATGCCGGAAATCTGAAATGAAAACTTCGAGTCATATAAGACTTGAAACTATCTTTCTGTTTCTCACGCCACAGATGCTACGAGATCTGCTGAGTTTCTCCAGCACTTTTTGTTTTTATGCCAAGTTTGCTCATCTCCTCACTAATCTGAAGTTAAAAATAAGGTGTCAATAAGCTACCAAACAGGAGTTATGTGTGCCAAACAGCAGAAGCAGCAAGTAATAGAGAGCTAAGTGAACACCATACTTGGAAACATCACCACCAGCAAGTTGCTCTCCAAGCCACTCATTATCCTGCCTTGGAAATATATTGCAGTTCCTTTACTCTCACGGGGTCAAAATCCTGATACTCCCTCGATTAAGGCATGTGACTCTGCCTACAGTACATGGACCGCAATGGTTCAAGAAGACATCTTCCTATCACCTTCTCGAAGGCAAATAGGGATGAGCAATAACTGCTAGGTTAACAACACACACATCCCATGAAAGGAAGAAAAAGTTTCTTATCCCCAATATCATCAATAATATGCTGAAGGGAATTTATAAAGTAAAAAGTTGACAGAACGTGACACGGTTTCTTGGGTCAAACACAAAGCCAGTTTGATTTGGTCTGAACGCTGAGATGATCCATTACGTGATAGCTCACATAACATATACCACAAAGACCGGTTTCATGATGAGACAGATGTCTTTAACTTTAATAACATCATTACTTACATTGGGATAATATCACGAGATTTTCACACTATGCAGGTTCTGTGCTTAATGTTGCATATCACATACACATAACTGACTGACTAAACACAATATACTGACTCCGTTGTACGTAGAGAATAGCTGATAGCATGGTGAGTAACTTGATACTGGAATATCACAAATCACAATGCCTTGTAACTGCCTTCAAGATGTACCACCTGTCTGGTCTGTGCAATGATACAAAACCCTCCTTCTCCCTTTAAAGAAGGGAACCCTTTTTCAATAACATGTACAAGAATACATATAGATACATTGATCTTACTCATTTAGATAATGTTTGGGTGCAGGTATGATATGGTAGAATTTAATAGAAGGCTGAAGAAATTTGTATGTCCACAATGATTCTTACCAATTTTCACAGATGTACCACAGAAAGCATCGTATCCAGATGCATCACAGCTTGGTATATTTATTCCTCTTCCCAAGGCTACAAGAAATCATGTAAACCAGCCTCATCCATTGATTCTGTCTATAGTTCCCCTGCCTTGGGAAAGCAGCAAATAGAATCAAAGACGTCTACCAACCTGATTATCCTCTTTTCCACCTCTTCCATTGGGCAGAAGATACAAAAATTTGAAAACACGTACCAACAGATTTAAGAACAACTTCTTCCCTGCTGCTATCAGACTTTTGAACAGCCTTCTTATGTATTAGAGTTGATCTTTCTCTGCACCTTCTCTGTAGCTGTAACACTGCATTCTGTTCTATTATCCTGATGTAATTACATAAGTTATGATTTGCCTGCACTGCACACGAAACAACACTTTTCACTGTATCTTGGCACATGTGACAATAATAAATTAAAATCAGAATCAAAATCAGTTATCATGGCTTGGTGGTTAAGCCTCACTCTACGGTCTGCTATATGTCATCATGGCTGAAAATGTACCATTTGTGGGGATGTGTGATTGGTATCTGGTTTAATAGTTTTGGTATCCAAGTCATCATCCTGTGTGGCAGCTGGTTGATTGCTCATAGATTGGATACTTCACGTATTTCTTCAGCGAATTTGACCAGTGTTCCTTCCTGTGTCATATAACCTAGATTGGACATAATGACATAGCATTTTTTTCACGAACACATGGGTTTGTACAAAAATCTTGAACTCTTATGCTTTGTCCTAGTTTGAGGTGGGATAGTGTTCTCCATGCTCATCAATTGTGCCCTTGTGCCATTTTCTCCTCGCTTTCCAACAAGATGTTGTGCTGCATATGGTTGACTATTGAATGTGTGAGTGTTAATAACTGTGAGGACCTATCTCCTAACCAGGATAGCTGCTAGTTGAGACTAAACAATTGCCTACAGGGGTGGCACACAGATTTGGCATACCTGTACCTATTTGAAAATCTTGGCCTGTCACTTTACCTTTGACTGTATTAGATTTTCTATACAGTGTATCATAGAATCCCTACAGTTTGGAAACAGAGGGCCTTAGGCCCAACAAGTCCACATTGACCCTTGGAGCATCCCACCCAGACCCATCCCTGTATAACCCACCTAATCTACACATCCCTGAACACTAGGGGCAATTTAGCATGGCCAATCCACCTAACCTGCACATCTTTGGATTGTGGGAGGAAACCGGAGGAATCCCACGCAGACACAGGGAGAATGTGCAAACTCCACACAGACAGTCACCCAAGGGTAGAATTGAACCCAGGTCCCCGGTGCTGTGAGGCTGCAGTGCTAACCACTGAGCCACTGTGCTGCCCCTATGGTTCTATGAAACTGAGGCTACTGAGGAGACAAGGTAATATATTGAATACTCCACTCTCTACATGACTTGGAAGGGTGCACAAGTGAATTGCGGACTGTTGCCGAGCAAAATTGGCTGAAAGACACCAAATAGGAAGAATATGGGAGTCAATGTGTCAATCGGTATCTTTGTTGCGAAAGGGAATGTAGTGAAGTAGTCAGTCAGTAGAATGTAATCATGTCCTTGTTCGTGGAAAGTATCAGTTGCAATATTGCACTATGGCTCAGACAGAATCCCGTGTGGGATGAGAGTTTCTTTCTATTATTGGGTTTGATGGAGTTGCCATGTTTCACATGACTTGTTTAATTGAACGATGTTCTTATTTAGTTCTGATGACAGGTCACTGGACTCAAAACAGTCACTTGGTCCTTCTCTCAGCCAGATCTGCTGGGTTTCTCCAGCACAGTCTGGTGTTTGGACCTTATTTATGCATTAGAGAGGGTGCAGAAGGGGTTTATGAGAATGATTTCGGGGATGAAGAATTTCAATTATGAAGACAGATTGGAGAAATTGGGATTTGTTTTCCTCGGAGAGGTGAATGGAGGAAGAACGTCCAATTTAAGTCTTCAAAATCATGAAAAGGAAGAATGTGCAGAGTTATGGGGATAAAGCAGGAGAAATGCACTGGATGAGATAACCATTTGGATGGGCCAAATGACCTGCTTCTGCATGGTAATGATTTGATGATTCTGAACAAATTGTAGATATATAGTTATTCTGGCGAGGTGAACTTCTGTTAGTTAATAGACATAACTAAGACAACAGCTAATGCTTTGGTGACTATATTAGGGAGGCAGGGTAGAAATGAATGGAGGTTGCACCTGTACAGACATCTCCACCGGGTCTTGATAGGACAAGGGCTGACTTCAGTACCAAAGTGCTTGCCAATATACACTCCGCAGACCTACACACAGAGAACAGCTTCTCAGAGATGGGACTATGGTTTGCTAGCAACCAGTACACCCCAGCAAGAAACAGCACTTTCAGGTCAGGTAATGAAGAAGATGGACAAACTTAACTGTAGAACAGCTAACTTGACTTTTTAGAAATAACTCTAACTCACGAACACATCAAAGGTTTGAAATTACAGAGTACACATTTGGTACGCCACAAGGCAAGTCAAAACTGCAGTAACTTGGTGCATAGTCCTGAATGCACATTGACCCAGTATTGCACTCTGTGATCTTTCATGTGTACAGTCCCCTTCTGCAGGTAAGCTGTACATGGTAAATTTACTGACAAGCCTGATAGTACCTGCATGGTGCAGTGTGATCATGCCAAGAAAAATGAGACTGTCTTCATACAACTGTACAGCAACCTTTATTAACTATGCACATTATCTACAGAAGCGGGGAGGGAGAACATTCTTAGAACCTTTCTCTTGTGCTCTACAGGAGTGAGAAAGTTCATTTGTTTCCACATTAGTCATTGAGCAGCATCGCTCTAACTAATCATTCTGCGTGCTGTGCTCTGTAGCCTAGACTATCAGGACACTAGGTGTTCTTGCACAGTGGATCTCCTTCCACACACTTAATCCCTGGCTGAAAGGTTTTCAGACTCCCCTCCATCCATGAAGACGACTAAAACCAGCAAGTGGTTTGCTGCTTCTGGCTTTCACCTCCATCCTCTCCAGTCCCCAGGGGTTTGTCTTCTGCTGCTGAATGCTTTCAATGATCCTGCCATCAGACAGGAAAATCTGACCAAGCAAGGTAAGCCTCTAGGTAGTGAGATCATACTGAGGCATCTCTTCCTCACGCAGTTCAACACAAACCTTTATTTACTGCTTACACTTGAGCCATAAGCATTCTTAGAACCCTGTAGGCTCAGTCCAAGATCCAAGCATGTCCTCTTCCAGAGCATAAAATGACTTGCGCACCATCTTCTCCTCCCCTAATCTCGCAGTCTTCCGGGAAAGCCATAGTTTCAGAAATGAGGCAGAGAGGATATCCTTGCACAAGAGGGACGAGGTTGGGAGGAAGTGAAGTGCATGAACTCTGCTCAAACCCTGCATTATAAGAACACGTCTGGGCCTCTTAGCAACAATGATTCATCCTGTACCACCATTGGCGGCTACAATCCTGAATACTACAGCATTCAGGGTGTTTGTTGGGTGTGTATTTTAGTTTGTTATTTTATACGTAAAACATGCTTTGTTCATTTACTGTGCACACTTCTCTGTGGAAGTATGGGGCAGATCAGAGGTTTCCTTTGGGCCAGAAGATTCCTACAAGCCTTCATTTGCCAATGCCTTCTCTAGAGGCTGCCAGTACAAAGCAGTCTACCTGATGGACGTTCTGTCTCCCACCTTAAACTTAGTTGCACGCTGGCACTGGTTGGTGTTCATCACAGGTTGCACTGCAGTAACTTGTTAATTCACTGTCATCACCACCTCCCAAACCTGCAAGCCCCCTCCAAATCCCACAGCACGCTCACTTGGAAAATAAACAGCCATCCCTTTGTTATCTCATCAAACTCCTATCCCAAAGGCACAAAGGGAGCACCCTCTCCATGAACACTTGCAGAGATTCAGGCTGAAGGCTTATCAATGACTTTCCCCAGGACAGCTAGGGTTGGGCAGTAAAAGCTGGCCTTGTGAATGACACTGATATATGACACAAGAGAGCAGGACTAGTCTTTTCGGTGTGAAACCTTATTTTTCGGTGTGACTTTTAAAACCATTAATTCCTTTGCACAAATGAAGTATTATCTCTTTCATGACATACAATTACTGAAACCCGTTAAAGTAAATTTAAACAACATTAGTTTACTTTAATGGCTTTGTTTTCCATTTCAGGGGAATTTCTGCTCATTCCAGATCCAGGTACCTATGAGACTGTGGGCAATCTTGTAAACTGCGTGAAGATAGGGGCTAAGAGGGAAGAACAGCCAAGATTCCAAAACAAGGTGAAAATTTCCTTGGCCGATGGCAGCTTTCTTAGGAAAGGTGAAGAATTAGCATTACTTGGAATTGAAGAAGGAGTCCATGGGAAGATGCTGAAATGTCAGCTCATTCAAAGGAAAAAACATCCAATCGTACAGCTACCAATGAATTGCAGAGGGGTGTTCCAGGAATGTCACGATGACAATCCCTACACACTTGATCAAATACTCACATGGAAGGTTGCAGTGGGCCGCAGCCGTGTTGTAAAGCCAGTGACACGTGTCCCAGCATTCAAAGAACATTTGTCCATCTTTCCAAAAAATTTCAGCGGCCAGTTACTCCTTCAACCCAGTTATAGCGTCAAAGCGATACTCTCAGGTAGGACACTGTGCGCCAACATTCTGTGCACTGTCTAAATATTCTGATCAACTTAAAACCTGAATTGGGTTTTATCAATCACACAAATAAAAAGAACTCCCAATTTGCCAAAAGTCATCATTTTAGTCTGATTGTACATGATTCTCTCTGCAAATTTAGGCATGTGGTGAGAGTGACTCTGGGTGAACACGGAGCATTTATTTGCTGTCTTGCATGTCTGCAATAAGTTTTCTTCAATACTATGTACAGTGTTGGTCATCTTGATTAAGGAATGATGCCAATGCTTTGGAGGTAGTTCACACAAGATTTGCAAGACTAATACAGCAAATGGGTGGGTTAACTTGTGAGGGCAGGTTGAACAGGTTAGGTTTATATCCAATGGAATTTAAAAGAGTAAACAATGACTTGATTGATATATATAAAGATCCTGAGAGATCGTAACAGGGTAGGTTTGGAAAGGATGCTTCCTCTTACGGCAGAAGATAGAACTTTGGGTCACTGTTTAAAAATCTGTTTTCACTCTGTTAAAACAGAGAGTGAGGTGAATTAACTTTTTCTGTGGGTTTTTGGAACTCTCCTCTTGAAATGGGGGTGGAAGCACAAGTCTGTGACTATTTTTTAAGGCAGATGTTGTTAGATTTTTCTCAAGCAAGTGGACGAAAGGTTACCAGAGGTGGGTGGGAATGTGGATTTAAGGTTACAATAAGATCAGCCATGATCTTACTGAATGGCAGGGCAGGCTCAAGGGGCTAAACATTATATCTAGTTTCTTCACCTACATCATGAATCTGAAGGTTTAAGTTCAAGTATTACCTGCCCCAGATCACATTCCTGAACAGAATCATTCAGACAGAAGGTGGTGATGGAGGGTCGCCTTTCATACTGGGGCCCTGTGGCCAGCAGTGTGCCACAGGAATAGGTGTTGGGTCCGTTGTCTATTGTAATTTATAAACGTGATTTGGAGGCGTATATAGGAGGTATGGTTAGTAAACTTGCACATGACACTAAAATTGGTGGTGTAGTGGATGAAGGTTACCTCATAGTACAACAGGACATTGATCAGATGGGCCAAGCAGTGGCAGATGGAGTGTAATCTAGACAAATGTGAGGTGCTACATTTTGATAGGGCAAATCATGCAGGACTTATACACTTAATGGTGAGGTCCTGTGGTGTGTTGCCGAACAAAGTGACCTTGGAGTGCAGGTTCATAGTTCCTTGAACGCGGAGTCTCAGGTAAACAAGATATGAAAAAGATGTTTGGTACACTTACCTTTATTGGTCAGTTCATTGAGTATAAGCGTTGGAAAGTCATACTGCAGCTGTACAGGACATTGGTTGGGCCACTTTTGGAGAACTGCGTTCAATTCTGGTCTCCTTCCTATAGGAAAGATGTTGTTAAACTTGAAAGGATTCACAGAAGACTAACAAGGATGTTCCCAGGGTTGGAGGGTTTGAGCTATAAAAAAAAGCTGAATAGGCTGGGGCTATTTTCTCTGGAGAATTGAGGCTGAGGGGTGACCTTATAGAGATTTGTAAAATCTTGAGGGGCATGGATAGAGTGAAAAGTCAAGGTCTTTTCCCCAGGATAGGGGAGTCCAAAACTAGAGGACATTGGTTTAAGGTGAGAGGGGAAAGATTTAAAAGGAACCTAAGAGTCAACTTTTTAGCACAGAGGGTGGTGCATGTCAGGAATGAACTGCTAGAGGAAGTGGTGGAGGCTGGTACAATTACAACATTTAAAAGGTATCTGGATGGGTATATGAAAGGGAAGGGTTTAAACGGGTATGGGCCAAATGCTGGCAAATGGGACTAGATTAATTTAGGCTATCTGGTCAGCATGGATGAGTTGGATAGAAGGGTCTTTCCATGCTGTACATCTCTATGACTCTTAAGATTAAGAAGAGATCTGTTAGAAGTATTCTAAATCATGAGGGGTCCGGACAGAGAGAATCCAGAACTCAAGGACATAAATTGGAGGTGAATGGCGAAATAGGTCACAGAGTGACATTTGGAAAACCTTTCCACACAGTGTGTATATCTTCAGAGCAAAGTAGAGTTGGAATTGGTGTTAAGGGCAAAGTTGGGCTCTTTGGGACAAGGGTTATGGAGAGAAAGCAAGAATATGGCATTGAGATCGAGACTCAGCCATAACCCTATTGAGTGGCAGCGCATGCTCAAGGGGCTGAATGGCCTCCTCCTGCTCAGTTTCTATATTTCTATTTCTTGGCCAAAAAACAGTAAAAACTGAGATGCTGTACTTCTGAAACAGTGAATTTCTACATGGAATAACTTTCAAAATAAAATGCATCACTGAGCATAAAAGAAATGGAAGAGAATATTTAAAAACTACCATTCACCTCTACTGTACAGTACTGTGACTAGCATGACCACTGCAACGACTGCCTTGAGAGCCCCGACAAATCTGCATCTACAAACAGCTTGTTAAAACTTCATGGTGCTCCACTAAAGCATGTTTCAAACAATTTTCAAATCTTTGTTGTCCTTTGCTTGCTGTGATCTGCCTGTACCGCTCATAAACAAAGCTTTTCACTGTATTTCGGTACACATAACAAATCAATCAATCAATCAAGCTCCATCTGGTGGCAGTGGTTAACTGGTGCAGCCGGATGGGACTACCTGCAATGACTGGCTGCTACCACTAGATGGAGGCTAGAACATCAATCCAAATTTAGGAGGAAAGAGCATCCAGAGGAGTTAGGAGTTAGGAGTATGGAAAGCATGACGAGAGGGCATTGGAAGAATATTTGAATAGAACCAGTGTGTAGAGGTATGGGGAAAAGGTAGGAGAATGGCACAAAGTCATGATGCTCATTTGAACAGCCAGTGCAAACTGGATAGACTGAAAGACCTCATTCTGGACTGTAATACTTTTCTGTCTTCTGTGTTTGTATGTGGCTACCCTCTTTCCAAAGGCTGTACCCCTCACAGCCACACCCTCTGAAATACTAGTGAGGGAATCAAGATTCCAGTCAGACCAGAGTTAAATTTCATGTCCAAAATTTTCCACGAAGTGATGGTAAACCGGGCATAACCCCAGCTAGTGGCAATGAATGTGTGCACTTCGTGAAGAGTGTAAGGCGCAGGGCAAACTACTCCCAACTTGGCACAAACTGGTGTAAAATTAAGTGTTTCACCAGAAAACACATGGGGATCACTGACACAAGAAACAAAAGTGCAACTGAATCACTTTCTGAGGTCGGAATTAAGACTCACATTCACCTCTGGGGATAAACAGAAAGAGCATGATTTTTATCTGAAATGAGCTATACCTCATTTGAATATACTTTGTCACAGACTCTAGTGTCTAAAGTGGAAAACTGTTGCATTCCCCAATAATAACATCAGTTCCATGAGCACAAAACATTTTTTAAATAACAAGTGTTGTAATAAACCAGGAAAGGTGGTCTGACCATCACTAACAATGAAAGTTCAGGATATTGTTTGATCCAAAGAAGAGGTATACAAATTGGCTATAACAAGCATAAGAGATGAGCATGTAAAATTCAAGTGCAGAAGCTTAGGTGACATGGATAGAGAATTGGCTAACAGACAGGAACAGAGAGTAGGAATAAACGGGTCTTTGTCCGGGTGGCAGGCAGTGACTAATGGAATACTGCAAAGGTCAGAGCCTAGACCCCAGCAAACCACAATATATATTAATGATTTAGTCAATGGAACTAAATGTAATAGTGCCAAGTTTACAGACAACACGAAGTTAGGTGGGGCGGCGGATCAGTTGATGGGGAGAAAGCAGGAACAAGGCAGAGTTGAATGATCAGCCATGATCATACTGAATGCAGAAAAGGCTCAAGAGGCTGAATGGCCCACTCCTTTTCCTTTTTTCCATGTTTCTAAGTTCTGAAAATTAATTAAAGTTTTTCATGACAAATCTGCATCTACAAACAGATTGTTAAAACTTCATAAAAAAAAAGAACTGTGGATGCTGTAAATCAGGAAACAAAACAGAAATTGCTGGAAAAGCTCAGGAGGTCTGGCAG
>JAHRHZ010000054.1:18905934-18920768 GCA_024137785.1 Ginglymostoma cirratum
CTGCCAGACCTCCTGAGCTTTTCCAGCAATTTCTGTTTTGTTTCCTGTTAAAATTTCATGGTGTTTCAAACAATTTTCAAATCTTTGTTGTCAAGAACATGAATTAAAACTCTGTGGTTTCTCTTTTGTAATCTGAGTGTGTTTCCTGGCCAGGAGAATTTGAAACTCTGATCCCAGCACAACTGGATTTTGAAATAGTCGATATCACTGACATGGTGATGGGCCCTATTGTTGAAACCACTTATCTGGAAGATATTTACACCATGGGAAATGACAAGTTTCCTCTGACTGTTCAAGTCGCAGACATCATGGGCAAAAGCTGTTGCCTTAACATGAAGGACAGATGTAACCCAACATACCTTGAAGCTGGAAAGTACCTCACAATCTTGGGACGAGTAGAGATGAAAAAATACCTGGTCACTGAAGTTGCTCAACACCCTGCCAGAAAACATTTTCTCATTCCACGGAACTACAATGCTTTATTTCAGAGGACTCCGAGAACATTCCAAACAGTTTATGACTTGGAACTTGCAAGGAAGGCGAGTGGAGTAATTGAAGTTATTGCTACGCAAAGTTATATTGCAGATCTAGAAGGATTGTCTTCATTTGTAACAGGAGATATATTCCGCACAGTCAAGTCTGCAAATATTTCTACACTTGCTGGGATGCAACGACAAATCATACCCGTTTTAATATGCGAGACCATCTCCACTCGTGGTATAGTCACACTCCCAATGTATGCAGTAGGGTCATTCTTGGAAGTTTTAAAAGACAGAGAAAAATTCACCATTGGTGAACTGCTTGTTCACCACAAGCCCCCGTGCTGTGTAAAAATGATTTGTCAAGACCAGTCCCTTCCAAGCAATCTTCTGTTTGGTATAAATGAACTCCAGATTGATGGTGAGGTCAACATGAAATATCTCATTGTTAAATGGACTCAGGCTTCAGCTGAACCTTTTGAAATACCTGTTGAACTTATGAAAGTCACGGTGACCATGGTGAGCCAAGAGTTACCTCCCTACGGTGAGCAAGTCATCAATCTGCCATTACCCGCAACTATTGAAGCTTTATCAGCTGATGACTATGAGTTGCTTAAACATTGTGATGTATGTCCAGCACCTCCTCCACTACCTCCCAAATTCAGGAGTAGGATCCCATCATGTCATCAAATGCAAATCCGTCCATTCCCACCCAGAGTGACAGGAGCAACTCTTCTCCTTCCTGATGAGGTAGGTGCTGTAAAAGGTAACAGTGTTACATTAGGAGTGGTGACATAAGCTGCACCAGCAATGACTCAGATCTTTAGGTATAATGTATGATAAATGTATTTCAAATGCTTTGAGGTAGTGAACCTGTTATTTTTTGAGTGTGGTGGAACCTCCAGTATCTATGGTCTAGTACAGAATTAGTCAATAATGTTTTGAGGATAACTGAAAGTTCCAGATTTTGTTCTTATCTATAATGATGCAACAAGTATGAGAATGAAGTTGATGTAGGAAGATTAATTTATTTCAAACCAGAAGAGATTTGTGCTGACAGGGTATGCCATGAGGTCATGTCTTGTTTTTGTTCCATCAAATTCTGATAGATGATAGAATCATACAGCATAAACGAGGCCATTCAGGCCATTGAGTCTACACTGATGAAAACTGGTCTAAATCTATACTAGTCCCACTTTCAAGTACTTGGCCCATAGGGTCGAATACTATGACATTTCAAGTGCTCATAAGTGAGGTTTCCTGCCTTACTATCCTCCCAGCAGTGCATTCCAGACCTCCGCCACCTCTGGTTGAAATATTTTATTCCTCAAATTCCCTCTAAACCTCCTGCCTGTCGCTTTAAAATTATACCCCCTTGTAATTTAGCCATTATCAAAGGGGAACAGCTGCTTTCTACCCACCCTCTCCGTGCCCCTCATAATTTTGGACACCTCACTCAGATCCCATCTCAGCCATTTCTGCTCTAAAGAAAACCATCTGAGCCTACCCAGCCTCTCTTCATAGCCAAAATGTTCCATCCCAGGCAACATTCTGGTGAATCTCTTCTGTACCCCGTCCAGTGTAATCACATCCTTCCTATAATGCAGTGACCAGAACGGCAGAACAATACTCTGGGCGTGGCCAAATCAAAGCTCTGTACAGCTCCAACATGGCCTCCCTGCTATTACAATCAATGCCTCAACTAATAAAGGCAAGTGTCCTGTATGCCTTCTTAATTGCCCTATTAACCTGCCCTGCTGTCTTCAGGGATCTGTGGCCAAGAACCCCAAGATCCCTCTGTCCCTCTGAGCTTCATAGTGTCCTGCCATTCATTGAGTCCCTTGTCTTCTTCCTTATTCCAAAATGCATCACCTCACACATTTATCAGATTTAAATTCCATCTGCCATTGATCCACCCATCTAACCAATCCATCCATATCCTCCTGTAACCTAATACCTTCCTCCAATATTTGTGTCATCCACAAACTTACTTATCAACAGATAACAACTTAGACTTAAGATATGTCACAAGGACAGGAACATTATATAAAATAAATTATGACGCTGAACCACTTAACAGGATTTTAAGTCTGCTGTCAAAAGCTTACAGAAAGAGTTAAGTTGAAAGAAGTGTCTGAAAGAGAGAAGCAAAGCAGAATGTTCCAGAGCTCAGAGCTCAAGTAACTAAAGGTACGGCCACAAATGGTGTAATTAGAACTGAAGATGCAGAAGGCTAATAATCCTGCGGCTGAGGCTAACACTATGGGGACGTAGGTTCAAATTTCACCACTCTGGTACAGCTGGTGGAATTTAAATTCAATTAACTGTACAAAAAGAGCCCAAATAAATCCAGTCCAGTGATTTACCACCTCATCATTCAGTTCTCCATCATCAGCAAATTGATAGAAGGAGTCAGTGCCTGGCCAGAGATATCAAGAAATAAAGCTGTCTGGTGCTGGAATAACGTGCTCACTGGTCCTGGATTTCATGTTTGCCAGGGGCATTCAGCTCCTGATCTCATTATAGCCTTGGTTCAAATGTGGACAAAAGAGCTGAATTCCAGAAATTCCAGACCTTGACATTAGGGCCACATTTGACTGAGTATGGGATCAAGGAGCCTCAGCAAAACAAGGGTGAAACTGGAGAGAACTCTCCACTAGTTGGAGTTATAACTAGCATGATGGAAGATGGTTGTGGTTATTGGAGGTCAGTCATCTCAGCTGCAGGACATCTCTGCAGGAGTTCCTCAGAGTGGTGTCCTAGGCCCAGCCATCTTCAGCTGCTTCATCTGTCCAGCAAAAGGTCGGAAATGGGGATGTTCAATGATGATTACACAATGTTCAGTAGCATTAGTAACTCCTCAGGCCATGTCCAAATACAGCCGATCTAGACAGGCCAGATGTTTATTGCAAACAAATCCCACCACTTTTCATGAAAGAATTCAAACTAAGGTCCAAAACATCACCTGAATCTCTGGTTTAATGGTCTAGCAATAATACTGTGAACCATTGTCTCTGCCAACATTTTTTACATCAAGAATTTACATGGCTGGCAGCTAACCTTGGTAGCAACCACTGAGATGATAAGGGAACTGGATTTGTGAATGAAGATACAGGCAGGAAAGCTTTGGATGAATCAGCTTTATAAAAGGTCAAATGTAGGAGACCAGCCAGGACTGCGTTGGTATAATCAAACCTAGAGGTAAGAAAAGTACAAAAAAAGTGTTCGCAGTGGATTGGCAAGACAGGAGTGAAGTGACTGACATTGATATAGGTCTTAGTGATGGCAGGAATATAATAATGAAAAAGATGAGATGGACTCCTGGATGATGCAGGTTCCACCTCAATTCAAACAAGGTCAGAAATCACACAACACCAGGTTATAGTCCAACAGGTTTATTTGAAAACACAAGCTTTCGGAGCCTCACTCCTTCTTCAGGTGTTAGTGAGAGAGGTGCCATCAGATGCGGAATTTATAAGTAAAAGATCAAAGATCCTCATCAGTGGTGTGACCCTTTGATCTCACCACTGATGAAGATGTTTGATCTTTTACTTATAAATTCGGTGTCTGATACTACCTCTCTCACTAACACCTGAAGAAGGAGTGAGGCTCCGAAAGCTTGTGCTTTCAAATAAACCTGTTGGACTATAACCTGGTGTCGTGTGATTTCTGACCTTGCCCACCCCAGCCCAACACCAGCACCTCCGCATCAATTCAGAAGTGTCAATAAGGCAATTTAACAGAAATTTGCTATAAACTCTCCCCCATAATTTGACTATTCCTATTGAGCAGAAGAGAGTATTCTTCATTCTTTCATAGGCTGTGGGTCTCACTGGCAGGGTCAGCATTTGTTTCCAATCTCTGGACAATTTCACAGGAGGAGGGGAATTGCAACCAACCCCGAAGTTTGTGTTTCTGCATTTGGTGTTCACAGTTACAAGGAGGTGAGGTCAAGACCAGTGAGACTGATCTGGAGGTGGCAATCAGAGTGTGCTAGCTTGAACAATGATATGAAGGATTGCACGACTGCTGAGAGTTAGACAATAAAAGAGATTGTTCATCTGTACAGCTCTTGGATCATCTTTTTCCTGAGGGCTCTGGCAGCTCAGGGCTCTGGCAGTCAATGCTTTTCCAGCTCTGCCTCTTCCTCCTCCATTTCTTACTGTTACAGTACAGCAGTATAGCAAGCAATACTAGATTTTATAAAAAGAAATTAACCTTGTAGATTCACCCTCTCACTGACCAAACTCACAGGTTTGTACTCTGTTCCAGCTGCAGTCTGTACCCACTCCACTCCAGCCTTCCTTATTTGTATTAGCGAGATGTTCCCTAAACACCCACTCTGGCTTTTAGCCTCTTGCTCTTCTCTTCATCTCTCCTCTCCATTTCACTGCTTCTCATCCTGTTGCAGTCTAAACTCATAGGTTCCACTCTATGTACAAGTATGAACAAATACAGAGCAGCACTAGCACAGATGAGTTACTAGATGGCAGCATTCACTTCTGCAACACAGAAAATAGGGGGGGAAATTATACATGCAACGACAAACCAGCAACTGATCCATATAAAAGGAATGAACCCTTTAAATAATGTTGCTGCACGACTCTCCCTGATTATTAGTCATAGAATTTGTTAAGCTAGTTTATCACTCATGCTAAGGAAGGCTAGCTTTACAACACAGTCAAAAATCTAGGTCAAGGTCAGCATTAGCAAGAATGTTCAAACAATTAATATCAAATGACTTATTAACTTTTTGTTGTGTAGTCTATCAGTAATATTGCTTCTGACTACTTCATTTATGTATGTGTGAACCGCATGAGTCTAGTTAGTTCCTGAAGGTCAGATGAGATTCATCAAGACTCTGCTGAGAAAGGAGCTTCTGTGTCAATTTTAAGCTTTTTTTCATTCTGTTTGCAGCTGATGGTGCACAGCTTGTGCCACATGAACCTGGAGTCTGGAATTTTTGAATATCTGTCAGCTGTCTAAATCTTAATCGTGCGCATGGGGAATGTTCTGATACAAACCTTCTTAAAACAGGGTATCTCCTGATCACCAAACTGAAACAGAAAATTGGCAGGCACTCCATCCCCTGCTGCATGCACAGTTACTGTTGTGTTGTCCATTAAACACTCGCGCCTCCCACTCTCAGACACTCTTCCAAACCTCACTCCCTCCGACCTCACACTCACACTTCCACATTCTCACTGCCTCCACTCTCAGACACATTTCCAAACACTGACTCCCCCCCCCAACTCTCAAAACATCTCCAAACTCTCACTCCCTCCAACTGTCAGATCCACTTCCAAACCCTCACTCCCTCCCACCTCAGACACAATTCCAAATCCTCACTGTCTCCCACTTGGGCTACCCTATTCACTACCTCACATACTATTCAAATCCCATCCCCTCACTACTTACCTTCCGCATTGCTCCCCTCTCCCTATGCTGCTCCCTCACTGCTTCCCTCCCTTGACACCCTGCTGCATTTGTGTCTTGTTTCTGCCACCACATTTCAAGGAGGGAGTGAGGGCTCAGGAGAGAGTGGTGGCCAAGGGGTCGGCAGTGGCATGGAGAACAGTGCTGTCAGAGGGTCAACAAGAGGGGCAGCAAAGCGTTAGTAGGTGGATGGTGAGCTAGGTAAGAATCAGAGTGGTGACAGAATCAGCAAGCAGATGGGTGTAGGAGAGAGATCAAGAGGCAACCTGAACAGTGATGTTTGATGCAGGCACCCACCTGTGGGATCATGGACTGTGGTGTCCCAGGTACAGAGCTGCATGTTCAATGAGCACAGCTTCTGTAGCTGCAGTGTCAGCAAATGCAGTGTTTTAAAAAGTGGAGGTCCACCAGAGCAACGTTATTTATTGCTCTATACACAGTAGCAAAGTTAATTCTGTACATAAGCAGAAGTGACAGTGGACCATTTATGAGCTCTTAGGGAATAGCTAAGCACTGTGTATAAACATTTTAATATTTAAGCGGAGCTTAAGTTAACTGATACAAATCAATAAGTAGCTAAATGTTCTGACCCAATCCTTATCCGACCCAATCCTTATCCATGCTAACAAGCACACTTGTACCATTTATCTTTCAGACTGCCGGACTATCAAAAACACACTCACAAGACCGTAGAAAATTGCAGAACATTTATCTCAAGAAGCCTGTGTGAAAGAGATGGTGTTTCAGAAAAGCCAAGTGTGGGACTAACTTAAATTTCCTCATCTTTTCAAAGGAAATAATATACGTCGTATGTTTCTTCCAACTGTTAAAAATTGGGACAATTCACTTTTCTTTTCCAGGTTGACAGTTCAGCAGGCACCTCAAACCAGAACATCAGCAGAATTGGAATGTGAACACTTTATAATACATTGATTGACATGTATATCAGACTTTATACTTGGTTTAAATACATCAGTAATTAAATACTGTGTATGTAATATTTTTCAATGACATTAAACTCAAAGTACACTGGAGTTCTGAAATGATAAGCCATAAAACAAACCAAATCATCTTTTGACATTTGTGGGATAACAGACAGAAAGGGAGTTTTGTAAGTTATTTAGAATTTGGTTTGTTGCTTTCATTACTGGTGTGCATTAAAACATGATTTTATCCGTCTGTTTCTAGATAAGACAATCAATTTGTTTAAAAGCTCCTAAGCTCCAGGATAGGAGGTGTTCACAGCAGGGTTTTAGGCCCAACATATTTTCAGCTGCTTCCTCAATGACCTTCCCTTAAACAGAAGGACATTCATGATTGAACAATGTTCATCTAAATACATAATTCCTCAGATGAAGTATCCCATGCCCTGCACACAGCAAGATCTGGGCAACATCCAAGCTTCGGCTGATAAGCAGCTTTCACACTTCACAAGTGTCAGGCAACAACAGAGATCCTAAACCCCATCAGGAAGGCATGGGCCTCCGCATAGATCACTCACTACAGCATTCAAAACTTTCTTAACACAGTGGGCAAATGCACTTTTGCAGCCACTTCTAAGCTCACTGAGGATACCGAGCGTCAAAAACTAGCAAGAATAGAAGGCAACTATAAAAAGGTTCAAAGATAGTAAGAACTGCAGATGCTGGAGTCAGAGATAACACAATGTGGAGTTGGAGGAACACTGCAGGCCAGGCAGCATCAGAGGAGCAGGAAAGTTGATGTTTCGGGTCGGGACCCTTCACATTTTTTGAAAAGAGTTTTCCCTGAGCTAAGGGGGAAGTCCTGTGAGTTAAGGGGAAGTGGTGGCATTCTGATAATGTCACTGCTAACTAATCCAGAGGATTAGGCTAACATTCTGCAGACATGTGTTCAAATCCCATTATAACAGCTGGGATTTAATTTGAATTAACGAAGGTGGAATTCAAAGCTAGGCTCTGCAATGATTACATCGATTGTTGTGTAATCTCACTATGATTGGAATTTAAATCCAGTTTAAAAGGGAGAAGATTGGGTCTAAGACAAGTGTTTTGAAGTTAACAAAAATAGAAATTGCTGGAAAAGCTTAGCAGGACTGGTAGCATCTGTAGAAAGAAATCAGAGTTAATGTTTTGGGTTGAGCGACCCTTCTGCAGAATGGTTGTTTCATGTATTGTTTTAATGTTAAAGAAGCTTAACTAAGTGAACATGAAAGCTAAATTAGCTGAAGTACACTTGCATACTGGCTAGGGGATAACGAATAGAGACACACCGGCAGGTATTTCAGGGATATTTCAGAATACTCTACATCATCATATTGTAAAGAAACGTTCTAAATAGTTCACCTCCCATAGTTAACTAAAATTTAAATAAATTAGGGACAGCATCATACTTAAAGAAAAAAACATATAACTGTGGAAAGATGAGTGGTAGGTCAGATGGTTGGTTAGAAATGTAAAGAAGTGTGCAGAATGTCTAAAAAGTTAATCAAGAAGAGGAAATTAGAGTCTGAGAGGAAACTAGGCATTAATGTAAAGATGGATAGCAAGAGGCTGTATAGTTATTTAATAGGAAAAGTGTAAGTAATGTGACTGTTGTCGAGTGAGTGAGGATAAAGAGTTAATAGTAGATTTATACCACCAGGTTTACAGACTATACAATAGCCAGGTTTACAGATGATACAAACATAGATGGGAAATTGTGAGGATGACACAAAGAATCTACAGAGTAACATAGACAGGTTTAGCAAGTGGGCAACAATTTGGCAGATGGAATACAATGTGGGAAAATATGACATTATTCACTTTGGCAGGAAGAATAAAGGAGTAGAATATTATTTAGAGAAAGTTTGCAGAAAGCTATGGCACAATGGAATTTGTGAGTCCTCATGCATGAAAAAAATACTAGAATTCAATTTCAGCAGGTAATGGGGAAGCAAATAAACTGCTGGCCTTTATGTCAAAGAGAACACGGTATTACAATAATGATGTCTTGCTAAAACTATACAATGTACTAGTGAGGACACACCTAGAATATTATGAATAATTTTGGTCCACTTATCTGAGGAGGCATTGGAGCTAGTCCAAAGAATGTTTACTAAGTTGATCCAGGTTTGGAGGAATGTTCTTGGTGGAAAAGGTTGAGTAGATTGGAACTATGCTCATTTGAGTTTAGAAGAATGAAAGGCAACCTTATTGAAACATATGAGACTTTTAGGGGCTTGAGAGAATAGATATGGAGAGGTTGTTTCTCCCTTTGGGAAGTCTTGGATGTCAATACTGTGAACCAGCGCCAACATTGATCAAAGTGCACAAATTTTTTGGGCAGCTGCACACGTGTGCAGTCACATAGCTTGAAGGGAACATTTTAAGACAGAGATGAGGAGTATTTCCTTCTCTGAAAGTAGTGAATTTGTGGAATTTGTAGATTATATAGGTCAGGTCTTTAAATATATTTAAGGCTGAATTATATTTTTAATCAATAAGAAAAACAAGGGTTATGGGCAAAAGGCAAGAAAGTGAAGTTGAGGATTACTCATTGATTGGTGGGCAGACTCAATGGGCTGAATGGCCTACTTCTGATCCTATGATTCAGTATTATAATAAGGAAAAGATGGGTCGAATGAACAAATATTTTCCTCCTATCTTAACAAAACAGGATTTCTAAAAACATTCCAATCATAATTGTAAATCAGGAATTGAAAGGACAGGAATTTAGCAAAATTATAATTAAAGAATAGAATAGCCTTTATTGTCAATATATGCTCAATGAGTGTAGTGAAACATTTACTCGTCACCAATTACAGTGCCAAATTACATACAGAAGTACTTATGCACACCTTCTTTTGTTACAAGATTTTAGACAATACAGAAATAAAATGTCCAATATTACAGAAAAATGTTCAGTACAGCGGACCACACTGGCACTTAGCTTCCAGTCCGCGCTAGGCCCTGGCTCCACACCGCAGCGGCAACACGGCACACTGGGAGGCCGCTGTAGGAGGCCGGAAGGTCACCACACTACACCGGGAGACTGCTACAGGAGTTCACTGCATCACCAGAGGCCAGGAATCATCGTCGCAGGCCAAAGATTACCGCTCCTTGCCAGAGTTCGTCGGAGGTCACCAGACACCAGGAGTCAAAGGGAAAGAGCAGCAGAAGGAAAAAACACCAAGAGGAGGAAAAAGAGAAGCAGAAGAAGAACAGTCGGTGGTGTGGATGAGCTCTGGTTGGAGTGTCCTGCTCTGCTGCCATCTTAACTGGGAAATACTAAGCAAACTGATGGAGCTGTAGGCTGACAAGTTTCCCAGTCCAGACGGATTTTATCCCGGAATCTTAAAAGAGGTTGCTAATGAAGTAGTGGATGCTTTGGTGCTAATTTTTGAAAATTTCCTCAATTTAGAAAAGTTTCAATCAAACTGGAAGGTCGCAAATATAACCCAAATAAGAAGGTAAGGAGGGAGAAAATAGGAAAATACAGCCAATTACCTAGATGGGGAAATCATAGCAGGATTATGGGAAAGTTGTTGGAGTCAATCATTAAAGAGATTTTAGCTGCTTAGTTAGAAAAATTCAAGGTAATCAGCAACAGTCACCGTTTGGTCAATGGGAAATCTTAATCAATTTATCGTGGTTTTTTTTGAGGAGTACCATTTACTGTAAATAAAAGGGAATCTGTAGGTGCAGTCTACCTGGATTCCCAGAAGTCATTTGATAAGGAACTGCATCAAAGTTTATTGTTGAAAATACAAGCTCACTGTGTAGAGATAACAATATTAACATGGAGGGAAGACTGGTCCTCTGGCAGAAGGGAGACAGTATCCATAATTTGTCTGATTGGCCAGAAGTTACGAATAGAGTTCTAGCTGGGGCCTCAACTTTTTACAATTTATATTCATGATTTAGATGGGGGAAGCAAAGGCATGGTGGCTAAATTCATAGAAGACGCTATGATAGGTAAGAAAGCTTGTTGTGAAGAAAACAAAGAAATTGTATATAGATTTAGATAGGTTAAGTGAAGAATCTGGCAGATAAAGTATAATCCAGAAAAGTTTAAATTGGTCACTTTGGTAGAAAGAATAAAAAATACAAGAAATTCCTTAAATGTGAAATGATTTCAGAATTCTGTACTAGTGAGGGATTTGAGTATTCTGGTAAATGTGACACAAAGTGTTTGTCGGTCAGGCAGCATCAGAGGAGGCACCTCCTCACACTTTTCAGCATTGAATCTCATCTATCATTCCACCCACTTGTCAGTGTCCTTTTGGAGTTCCATACTGTCCTCCTCACAGTTTACACTTCCAAGTTTTGTGTTTTCTGCTAAATTTGAAATTGTTGTCTCGCACACCAAGATCTAGATCGTTAACAAATATCGGGAAAAGTAAGGGTCCCAATACCAAGCCCTGGAGAACTCAGAAAAATATCTATTGACCATTACTTTCTGTTTCACCTCCAGCAGTGCCCTCTTCGGGCCTCACCAATGCAAATAAGACCGATGCCGACGGGTAATACACCAGCCCAAACTCAATTCCACCGCCACCACGAGTCCACTTCAGGCCCACCTTGCCAATGTGGCCACTGCTGATGCCACCTGGTCTCATACTGCACCGAAACCCGTCTCTGCTTCTGCCTCCATGAATCTGCGCAGAACACAGACTCTGCTGGGAACCCAAACTGACCTCTGGCATCGCTGCTACAAGTCCAAGATGCGGTGCAAAAGTTTTCCACGTCTCCTAGGACAGTACCTTCCAAACATAAAACCACTTCCCTTTAAAAGGACAGCAGACAGATGGGAATACCACCACCTCCAAACCACTTGCCATCCTGACCTGGAAATACATCGCCCTTTCTGGGTCAAAATCCTGGAAACCCTCCCTGAGGGTAACGTGGGGCAACCCACAGCGCATGGACAGCAGCAGTTGAAGAAGGCCGCTCACCCCCACCCCCTCCAAGAGCAACCAAGGGAGGGGCAATAAAATGCTGGTCCAATCAGTGACCCCCATGCCCAGTGAACAAATAACCATAAAATCATGCCAGGTGTAAAAGGAGTTCCAATGGGGAAGGGAATTTCTTCCATCCGTTGGGGAATGGAGTAGGGGAAGAGGGGTGGATGCTGGAAGAAATGGAAGGTGTGGATTTGGCCAACGCTCTCCCTTATCTTGCCACCTGGAAGCAACCCTCGCCCACAGGCAATTGCGGCGGCAATGATGGCCACTCTCCTACAGAAACTTCTAGATCCATCCCGGGCTTCTCAACCCCTTTCCCTCACCCAACCGCCATGCGCAACGTCAATCGCCATGTGCTTGACAGCGCAGGAGGATCGAGCACGTGCCCCATTGTCAATCACCTCCACCTCCCTGCCCCCACGCTCCATCTTCATGTCATTCTGACCTATCACTGCTGCTCCTTCCCCTAGAAGGAACCGGATGCCGGGCGTCTACTACAATTTATCCAAATGGGGAAGGAGTGGGAACAGCAGCTTCAAATTCTTCCCTTCCACCATCACCATGCCCCCACCACACTCTCCCACAGCCAATTTTCTATCCACAAAATCCAGCTTAATCATGAAATATTCAAGCTCATCTGCATTGCATTTAATCAGCCATTGGCAGGAATGAAACAGAAGTGGAGAAAATTTCCATGTGATGGCATGAGAATTGCAGTGTATTTTTACAGGGATGATCATGACACTACAGCTTGAAGCAAAACATAAACCACCTCCCCTGGTTTGAGCGAAGTGGCTGCGAATGATTCATTAGATTGCCACCCATAAACCATGTTACTACTGGCAGAAACAGGTAAGAATGGGATGCTGGAAGACTGGTTAAGAAATGTACACTATTCTAATTGGCTTCTTTATCATCCCAAATTTTAAGATACTTTGACCCAGCTTTGGGCTGTCAAATTGTACATTTTTTTAAAAGTGGCTTGGGGCCTGTTGTGAAGTAGTTTGAGATGTTTAAGTATACTAAAAATACTCTATAAAGACAGCCAATGTAAATGCTCATCTATCCTGGGTGAAATTAGCACCTGAAAAGAATCCACCTCGTCCTCATGTACCCACCAACCTCCGGATCCAACGCATCATCCTCTGACACTTCTGACATCTGCAATCCGACCCCACCACCAAAGACATCTTTCCCTCCCCACCCTTGTCTGCTTTCCGGAGGGACCACTCTCTCCGTGACTCCCTTGTCCGCTCCACACTCCCCTCCAGTCCTCCCACCTCTGGCACTTCCCCCTGCAACCGCAGGAAGTGCTACGCCTGCCCCTACACCTCCCCCCTCACCCCCATCCCAGCCCCCAAGAAGACTTTCCACATCAAGCAGATGTTCACCTGCACATCTGCTAATGTGGTATACTGCATCCGCTGTACCCGTTGTGGCCTTCTCTACATCGGGGAGGCTTGGGGACCGCTTTGCAGAACACCTGCGCTCGGTTCGCAAGAAATAACTGCACCTCCAAGTCGCGAACCATTTCAACTCTCCCTCCCATTCCTCAGACGACATGTCCATCCTGGGCCTCCTGCAATGCCACAATGATGCCACCCGAAGGCTGCAGGAACAGCAAATTATATTCAGCCTGGGAACCCTGCAGCCCAATGGTATCAATGGGGATTTCACAAGCTTCAAAATCTCCCCTTCCCCAACCGCATCCCAAAACCGGCCCAGCTCATCTCCACCTCCCTAACCTGTTTTTCCTCTCACCCCAAGCCACACCCCCATCTCCTATCTACTAACCTCATCCCGCCCCCTTGACCTGTCCGTCCTCCCTGGACTGACCTATCTCCTCCCTACCTACACTCACCTTTACTGGCTCCATCCCCACCTCTTCGACTTGTCTGCCTCCTCTCCACCTATCCTCTCCTCTATCCATCCTCTATCCACCTCCTCCTCTCTCCCTATTTATTTCAGAACCCTCTTCCCCTCCCCCATTTCTGATGAAGGGTTTAGGCCCGAAACGTCAAGTTTTCCTGCTCCTATGATGCTGCTTGGCCTGCTGTGTTCATCCAGCCCCACACCTTGTTATCTCGGATTCCCCAGCATCTGCACTTCCTACTACCTCTTATTCCTGAAACTGACTGCAGCCTTTCGGCCTATCGCAGCGCCGCCCTGGCGGTTTGCCGCGGTGTTGCAGCTCAGGGGCTCTACCAGTTGGTGTGGGTGGGGGGGCGTGACGTCAGGCAGTGCTATGTGGGATACTGGAGGGTTCGGATCTGGTCCTCCGGACGGCGGAGTGTTGTTGGCGGAAGGGAAGAGGCGACAGTAACGGATCGGAGGAGGGACAGCGAGGGCCGATGGATCGGACAGCCGGAGCCAAGAGGCGAGGGCCCGGCGGTGGGGGAGGCCTGAGCTCCAACTCCCGGTCCCTTTCGGCCAACAGCCTGCCGGTTGCCGGTGGGGCCTCCCCGAAGCCCAGTCCCGCGAGCTCCCGGCGCAGGAGGCAGCCGCCCCGGCCCGCCGACTACAAGCTACAGGTCATCATCATCGGCAGCCGGGGAGTTGGCAAGACCAGCCTGATGGAGCGCTTCACAGACGACACCTTCAGCGAGGCCTGCAAATCCACCGTCGGTAGGTGTGGGGCTGAGCGGGGGGTGGGGGGAGGGAGGTGGTAGGAACCTCTCCCTCTCCCTCTCCCTCTCCCTCTCCCTCTCCCTCTCCCTCTCCCAGGACCACCTCATTCCTGGACCTTCTGCCCCCGGAATCCCCCCTTCCGCCCGATTTCGCCCCCCCCCTTTTTTTCAGCCAGGTACTCCCCTCGACCCCCTCTCTTGCCCCTGGAATTCCCACCCCCCACCTTGTCTTCCCCAAGATCGCACCCCCCCCCAACCTTGTCTTCCCCAGGATCGCACCCCCCCCAACCTTGTCTTCCCCAGGATCGCACCCCCCCCAACCTTGTCTTCCCCAGGATCGCACCCCCCCCAACCTTGTCTTCCCCAGGA
>JAHRHZ010000054.1:18921168-18979290 GCA_024137785.1 Ginglymostoma cirratum
ACCCCCCGTCTTGTCTTCCCCAGGACCTCACCCCCCCCCCCCCGTCTTCCCCAGGATCTCAACTCCCTCCCCCTTCCCTGCTCCAGGTCACCTGTTCCCTTCTCCCAAGACCTTACTCTCCCCCGGTCCAACCCAGTGCCCAGGACCCACATTGTCTCGTCTGGACCCTTGCTTTCTCAGGACGCATTCTTCTTCAGGACCTTCACTTTCACCAGGCCTTCCTTCTCTCCCGGGGCACCACCTCTTTGAAACGAAATGTCCGGGACCCCTATCTCCAGATCCCCATGCCTTTGGACCCCCTACCATCTGGTGCCCAGGACTAAGCCACCCCTCTTCTGTTGAGGACCACCTCCACCCAGTCTTCAGGGTACCTGATCTCCAGAAGCACTTGGGTAGCAGGGAGTTGGATATTCATTTTAACCACCCTTTTCATATTGAACCTGTACAACAATCCCACATTGTATTGAGTTTGTCTGCAAAGAGCACTTGATGCAGCAGCAACAGGAGAGGATCAACACACTACTTTGATTTGGGATCTGTTTTCTTCCACTAGTGGTGACGTTAGTATTGTTGTGTGAGCAGGGAGTAGCAGTTAATGCAGAGTGACATTTTTCCCTTCCTTGTGACACACATCTATCACAACTTGATTTTAATTACATTGTTGACCCCTGCCAATGCTCTAAACTCTGGTATTTCTTTGCTAAACCTCTTTACTCTTCCTGTCTTCAAATGCTCCATCAATTTCTGTTTTTGCTTCTGAAAACTTATTACGTTGACTGAGCATTGACTCTAACATCTCCTATCGTAGCGTGGTGTCCAGTTTGGTACCTTGCTGTGTTTTACTCTGTTAAAGGCACTGCGTGAATGCAACCTGTTGTTGAATCTATTTTTGGCATCCACATGTATTAAGCATCTATCAACATTCTTGTGAGGTTCTAACATGTTTACATTTGAGTAATTTGACATGGGTATTTTTGACATGATTTTGTTAATTCTTGAATTTACTTTGATAACTATTTTGAGTCATAAACACTAATTCTGAGATTTGGAAGTTCTCTTGTTTCCCTATTCCCTATATATGCAAAAAAGGGTTGAGTCATGCAACATGGAAGCTGACCCTTCGGTCCAACTCGTCCATACTGACCACGTTGCCCAAACTAACCTAGTCCCATTTGCCTGCATTTGGCTCATATCCCTCTGAACCTTTCCTATTCATGTACCTGTATAAATGTCATTTAAATATTGTAACTGTACCTGCATCTACCACTTCTGGCAGTTAATTCCTCACACGAACCACCCTCTATGTGAAAAATTTGCTCCTCGGGTCCCTTTTAAATCTTCCTCTCACCTTTAAAGTATAACTGCTAGTTTTGAACTTCCCTACCCTAGGAAAGAAACATTTGCGATTCAACTTATCCATGCCCATCAAGATCTTATAAACCCCCAAATCTTCTTTGCTCCCAGCCTATCCAGCATCTCTTTGCAACTCAAGCCCTCCAGTCCCAGTAACATCCTGTAAATCTTTTCTGCACCCTCTCCGAATTAATAATATCCTTCCTACAGCAGGGTGACCAGAACTGTACACAGTACTCCAAAAGTGACCTCGTCAATGTCCTGTACAACTGCAACATGATGTCCCAACTCCTTCACTCATAGTCTGAGCAGTGAAGGCAAACATGTCAAATGCCTTCTTTACGATCCTGTCTGCCTATGATGACACTTTTAAAGAACTGTGTACCTGAACCCATAGATCTCGCTGTTTGACAACACTCCCCAGGCCCCTACCATAATTGTAAAATTTATTTTCTGACTACTTGGTGAGAAAGTTCAAAAGCAAAATATAAAAGGATGCTTGAAATCGGAAATAAAAACTAGATGCTGTGAATTCTCAGGTGTCTGTAGATAGAAACAGTTAATGTTTAAGTTAAAGCACCCTTTAACAGAAGCATTCTGATTGTTAACCTGAAAAAGTTCAGTTGAAGCAATCAAACCAGAATGGGATAAGAAGTTAGATTTGGAAACTACACTATGTGAGCAGTTTAGACAAGTCAATGTCGATTTATGTAGAACTTGCATAGTTTGATAAATATAATTGAAAAGAATGAAGGAGCAAGAGAGCAAGCGAATTACTGGTTAAGTGAAGCTTTAATTTTTCAAGTCTGAAAATGTATGATAATAATCAGATCACTGCTGAAAGTTGATTTACTGGAATGTAGTTAAGTGTCGTAGAATCCCTTTGTGAATCAAAAATGCTTCTGATTGACATGATTTGGAACCTTAACAAGGAAAGAATGGAGTGGGTTCAGAAGCTGGTTTTGGTATATGGAAGCATCATATTTTGACTTGAAGAATACAAACTTGAGCACTTCTTTGCTGTTCCAACAATTGATGGATCCAATTGCGTGAGCAAAGTGACTTATCAGCTCAAGGTCCTTTAGGTTTCTTATAATAGCAGATCAGATTCAGGATGCCATGTCAGTCTATTACTAGGGCCACCTGAACCTCAGTTTCTCGGATCATCTGTTTTTCCAGAGCTGGGTTGAAGCTTGAGAAATTAGCTCATCCACTGCTCAAGATCAGGGGTTATGTCACATGCATTTTAGACTCTCAATCTCATATAGCAGCAGTGGTACTGCACTGACAAGCTGCGAGGAAAAAAAGTGGTTTGCTGCATCTGAGATCAACATACAGAGCCAATGGGTGAGATTTGGTTTGGAGGGGAATGGAGTTGTTTTTATCAAGGTTTTGCACAGAGCTACAGTTGAGAAAAGCTCTCTAGAAGTTGAAACCTGTCAAATTTCCTCTCACCTGTCTGACACCTTTGTTGGCATTTGTCTGAGGCGCAGTGAGTCCAGCATAGGAAAGTTATTTGATGAGCTGCCCGTTTGACACTGAGCTATGTGCAAACTTACAAGATCATGTGTTTGATATTGGCTGTTGATACTTTGGAAATTTGAAAAAAGGCTGTCCATCGCTACACTTTAGGGAAGGAATATCTGCCATCTTTACTTGGCTTGGTCTGTGTGTGATTCCAGATCCTTTGCTATGTGGTTGACTTTTAACTTCCCTCTGAAATGGCCTAGCAAGCCACTCATTTGTACTGTAGCAATTCAAGGTTGCAGCCATGAGAGATGAGCAATAAATGTTGGCTGAGCCAGCAATGCCCACATGAATGAATAAATAAAAAGAATAGATTAGTTCTGAGAGTCAACAAATGAGTGAAATAATGCATCAATGTAGATTGAATGGCACCGATACATCCTGGAAAATTAGATATATGCGGGTTCTGCTCACAGTACCCAATTCAAATATCAATGCAGATCCTCAACACGCAGCAGCATGTAACTAAAAAGGCCATGGATTTAGGGTCAGAAGATGCTTTAGAAATCTAAAAGACGCAATAAAATCATACTATGAAATAACAAGCATGGGGCTGGATGAACACAGCAGGTCAAGCAGCATCATAGGAGCAGGAAAACTTGACGTTTCGGGCCTATTATATGTACTTTTTCAAAACCTGGTAAATTGTATTCCTTATTTTGGAGGTTAGACATTTGAGTTGATTAGTTAGGGAGTGAAATCGATACAGTCTCCCCCTCCCACCTTCCCAACCCCCACAGTGAAGAATCGTGCGATTAAAAACAGTATGGGAAATATTCAGCACGTCTGAGAGCATTGTTGGGAGAATAAGGGATACCATTTCAGATGATTGTTGGCCCTAACAGACTAGAAATTTAATATAGTAGTTTCTAATTAAGAACTGATGTAGGGGTGGAAGAGAGGGATGATGTTCGAGAACCTATAATGTACAATAGTGTGGAAGACAGGAGTAGTAAAATGTCAAAGTGATAATGATTTGAGCAAAAGGAAGTAGCTATGAAACAAATGAAGAAACAAAACATTGCATTTGTAGCTCTCTGGACCCAAAAAAGCCATACCCAGTACCTGTTGTCTGATAAAATGAAACTACAGTTGAAATCATCAAATTCAATATTGAGTAACAATGGAAACCCAGGAGTTCTAAATTGACTGTTATCTTATGTATAATCAGGTATCTTGATCACCGAGGCATTTCTCTCATGTGAATATGGAAGTACTAATGGAGGAGTTTGATGGAAAATGATATGGCAATAACTATAATATCCCACAGAACTGTAACTGAACAAAAATTTAGGTAAAGCAAAAATGAGATTTTGAGGAACATATTAAAAGAGAAGAGGAAAACAGGGATATTCAAGGAGGTAATTGGAGCCCAGACAGTTGAATGGGGTTAAGGAAATGGAGTGTTCAGAGTTCAGATGTTCAGAGTTAGAAGAGCCCAAAGTTTTTGGTGAGTTGTAGGGCTGCAGGCTACAAAGGAGTGAGACCATGAAGCGATTGTAACATATGTGTGAGAACTTTAAAATCAGAGCCAGTGTAAGTCAGCAAGTACAAGAGTGATAAGTGCATGGATATTTGTGTAAGAAAAACCCAACAGAGCCCGAGTCCGTGGTTTTAAAAAAAATACTTCAGCGCCAACTTTAGTTCCTCAACAAACTCTTCCACTTGAGACAACGAAGCATGCAGACTATTTATACCTTAATAGAGTCATACAACATGGAAATAGATCCTTTGGTCCAACAAGTCCACACTGACCATATTCCCAAACTAAACTAGTCCCACCTGCCTGCATTTGGCCCATATTCTTCCAAACCTTTCCTATTCATGTACTTATCCAAATGTCTTTTAAATGTTGAAACTGTACTTGCATTCACCAGTTTATCTGGCAGAACATTCCATATACTAACCACTTGCTGTAAAACAAAAAGTTGCCCCTCATGTCCTTTTTAAATCTTCCTCCTCACACCTTAAAAATATGTCCCCTAGTTTTGATTTCCCCCACCTTAGGGAAATGACCTTTGCCATTCATGTTATCTGTGCCCCTTATGATTTTATAACCTTCTGTAAGGTTACCCCTCAACCTCCTAAGTTCCAATGAACAAAATCCCAGCCTGTTTTTATAACTCAAACCCTTCATTCCCGGCAACATTCTGGTAAATATTTTCTGAACTCTCTCCAGTTGAATAATATCCTTCCTATAACAGAACTACCAGAACTGCACACTCTATTCCAGAAGAGGCCTCACAATGTCCTGTACAACCTTCTATACAACCTCAACATGATGTCCCAACTCCAGTATCCAAAGGTCTGAATGATGAAGGCAAGCGTGCTAAACACCTTCTTAAGCACGCTGTCTACCTGTCATGCAAATTTCAAAGAATTATGTACCTGAACCCCTAGGTATCTCTGTCTACAACACCACTCAGGGTCCTGCCAGTAATTTTAGAAGTACTGCTGTTGTGTTCTACCAAAATGCAATACCTCAAGTTTATCCAAATGAAAGTCCATCTGCAACTCCTTAGCCCATTGACCCAATTGATCAAGGTCTCTTTACAATCTTAGATAACCTTCTTCACTGCCCACTATACCACGAATTTTGGTGTCATCTGCAAACTTACTAACCATTCCTCCTATTTTCTCATCCAAATAATTTGTACAAATGAAGTATAGACTGTCGGTCTCCATCTTGAAAATCTCATTCGTTTAAATCGTGCATGCTTGGTCATGATTTCCTCATCAGTGGAAGTGGCTTTGCCTGTTTAATCCCTTTATTATTTTAATCACCCCAATTAACAAGCCCTTCAACCATATAAGCTCAACTCAAAGTCAAGTTTATGTTACCTGTCTCCACAAAGTAAGTGTTTAAACCCTCGTTGCTTTTGGTGAACCTTGTAGGGCCTTTCCTGAGTTCAGTGTGTAAAATTGGGCATAGTACTGAACAAAAAAAAAACTGCAGGTGCTGGAAATCAACAAAAGCAAAAATAGTTGGAAAAACTCAGCATCTATGGAGAGAAAGTAGAGTTAACATTTGAGTCCAGTGACCCTTCTTCAGAACATGAACAAATGATGTAGTTTTAAGCAAGAGTTGTTACGAGTGAAACTTTATTTCCCTATGTTACTGTTCCTTAATTCCATCCATAGTGTTTCACTGCCTGGTCACTTTTCCCTGAAATCCCTCAATTCTTCTGTTCTAATTGCTGACTTTAGATACTGACAAACTGGTTACTGCTAGGCATGACACTTCACCAGTTTATTGAGGTTGAGTTTGCAACAAATATCATTTTCTGGAGCATTTGAAATTTTTCTTCTGCGTACATTTGGTTTGTTAAAAGTAACTTTACTCTCTGCTATAATTAGAACAGAGTAAATAAACATTTTTTATAAATTTTAGTTTACATTGCACTTAAAGCATTCATTATGCTTCAGAAATTCGCATGTCAATCTTTTTGTTTCCAAATGAATTTTGTGTTAAGAATAGGTATTGATTAAAAATTACTGCTTTTGAGAATATTTCTAGTTTTCTCAAAGTTGTTGTCATTATGGCCTGTAGATCATGTCTAGTGGTGCATCTAGTCTCCTTTGTGAAGATGAGATACATGAATCTAGTTGTGCCAGCGTGGTAAGCATTGCCCTTCACTGGCTGCACCAGAATTTGTTGCCATCTCTAATTGCCCCAGAGGAGGTAGTAGTATCTTCTTGAACCGCCGCAGTCCCTGTGGAGTAGGTGAACCAACAGTGCTGCTAAAAAGTGAGTGCCAGGATTTTGACCTAGCAACAGTGAAGAACAATGTTAAGTTAGTTCCAAGTCAGGATTTTGTGGGGCTTGGAGGGGAACTTGCAGGTTGTAAGGACATTCAAATTTGAGGGACAATGGATGGATTCACTCTTGTTGGAAATAGTCCTTCCCTGGCACTTGTGTGGGGTGAATGTTGCTTGCCACTTTTCAACCTAAACCTGCACGTTGTGCAGATATTGCTGCATTTGGACATGGACTGCTTCAGTAGCTGAGGGGACATAAATGGTGCTAAATCAGTGGACATCTCCACCTCTGGCCTTATGATAGAAAGAATATCATTGATAAAACAGCTGAAGATGCTTGTGCCTGGAACGCTGACCTGAAGAACTCTTTGTGATGTCCTGTGGCTGATATGATTGCCTTAGAACACCACAGCCACCTTCATGCTAGGTAATGTATACAGTATATGTAGAATACTGTGCAATAAAATCATTTTCCAGGACATGGAATTGGAAGGAGAATCAACAAATTTTAGTAACTTAATTCCACTCTGTTCACACTTCCTGTGGCCTCCACATACATTCATTTGCGGTACTCACTATATCCCTTACAGCTAATAGGTTTTAAACAAAAGGATAAGGATGGGGCAAAAAGTAAGTGAGTATGTGTAAATCAAAAAAAGCAACTCACTGCTGAATGTGCGGTCATTGCCTGATGCCTCTTTCTCTTGGTGGTCTTCAGCGACATAAACGAATTTGTACCGGAGACCCACCGTTTTGTCAATTATATAACCTCCATTTGAACCAATGAACAAAAGCACATGAATAACACTGAAATCGAAGCATCATTGGAGGGTCAGTGCTTGAGCAACACCCTCCTCAGACCGAAGAATAATCAGATCAGACTTAAATATTTCTTTCATAAAGGTAGTTGTAAAGTGTTTGTGCTGTATAACACTATGACACCAGAATACATAAAAAGTTAGTAAATAGGTGCTGTTTCAATGAATGAGAGAAAATGTAACCATTTAGCAGTCAAAAGTAGTGATGTTGAAATGTTTGTGTTCTCCCATACATGTGGCAATGCTGTGCAGCAATGGCTGAACTGCATTATGCATTAAGTATGTTACTTATGCCTTTGGTTCCGATTTGTTTTCTGAGGTAAGGTACTTTTAGAAAATGATTTTGGAATGTACAAAATGCTAGCCATGCTATGTGTTTTGACTAACAACAAAGGAATGAGACTTATTTTAATGATGACTGCGTGCAACTTAGAAAAGAACTCGAGGATTGTGGTATGCCTATGACTTTGACTCTATTGTCCTTTTTGATAGCTGGTGTTGAGGATTCAATATGCTGTTGAAGCGACCATGGTGAGTTGACAGTGCACGCTGCAGATAGTGTGCACCACAATTATGTGACAGCAGCAGAGAAAGTGGGATATCGGGTTCAGTAGCAGAGGAGTTGATCGGACAGTCTGCTTTGTGTTGGATGATATTACAGCTGTACACGTTCATCATATTCTTGACTTGAGACCTGTTGGAGAAACATTGCAAGGTCAGGCAGTGAACCACTTGTGAGAGTATCCAGCCCCTGCCCTGTCGTGGAACCTATGATTGATAGTGTCGGTCCAGTCATTATTGTTGAACTTCGGATGTTGATGTTAACTTAGTGCTGATAACACTGTCCGCAGGAATTCCTGCAGAAATATTCTGGCACTGTGATGATTGGTGTTTCATAGCTGCAACCGTTTTCCTGTGTGTTGATTCGGATCTGATCATTGTTGGGTTTTCCCATGACCCTCAGTTTCTCTAGGATTCCTGATGCCATATTTAGTTAAATTTCATGCTTTGGTAAGCATAGTTTCAGCGTAAAAGTGCTATAACATGTAAAACGTTATTTTCAAACAACTTTCTGACATTGCTAATTTGCCTATATTTTAAATAAACTATGAGGAGATTATTCGGGTATTTCTGTTCCCAAAAATGACTACAACATGTAAGTGCACTTTGATACTCAATTCATCGTTTTTGGCTTAGCTTACTTGTAACTACATCATTACATTCTGAGTTTCTGTTGGTTATGGGACTCTCCAGTGTTCATTTAGTTCCATGGAATGCAGTAATTTCTTTACATAGAGTATCCACCCTTTCACAATTTCGCCTGAAGCTCTAAAGTCAATTAACAAGTAGGCGTGAGCTATGTATCAACTAGTTTCTTAAAAGGACACGCAGGTGTTCCTGAACTTGGTAGCAACTATTTGTAGTTGTGAGGACCATGATCAAGGCCAAAGGCAAGTGGCTTGAATCAGATTTCTTTTTATGTCACAAGTGATAAAATAGCCAGCAGGCACCATGGAAATATAACTCGCATTCTGCGCCATTGATCCTATATATTAAAGCCTAAAGTAAATGCTAAGACTTTAGCTATATTACCCTGTACAAACAACAACAGTGCCATGTGAGAATTAGATAGAATTTAGTCTAATTAAAAAGGTGATGAGAGTTCCCTGGTTTCAGCCCTGACACGTGACTATTGTAATATATCCTCGTCTCTTTAAATTACTGCAGTAGTATTTCATAGAGGGGGGAGGGGAGCTGGTATTAAAGGTACCATTCTGGTATATATAATTAGTAAATATGACAAAAATATTTATTGTGTGATACAATGCTCTAAGTTACTGTGCGCATTTCATCCACCTGTTCAGCATAAGTACAGAAAGTTACAGTATCCCTCCGATACGTTGGGTGGCCGAATGTTTTCCATCCTTTCCTGTGATACAATTGTTTTCTTTCAGAAAGATCAATGTACCCTGTTGGAAATTGTATTTTGTTTGCTTTTTTGCTTTTGCTTCTTATTCCTCCTTTTCCTTTTACTGTATTTTGTTCATAGGTGTTGATTTTAAAATCAAAACAATAGAACTAAGAGGGAAGAAAATTAGATTACAAATCTGGTAAGTGACCAACATGTTTCCAGCCATTGACTCGTTCATATTCCTCTTCCATTACTCCTCACTGATGAAGATTCTATTACATTCTCATTCTTGGTATCAGCTGGTTTTCCACTCCTGATGACAGCATGTGCAGTAACGTATTGTGGCAGTATATTATCTGATACAACCCTAACAATGTTTGAAACCAATTGGAGTGTCACGAATTTTAAAATTGATTGAAGATGAATTTCTACTTGAATTTTTACTGTAATAAGTTGCTTCTGTAACAATAGTAAATTTGTTGTTTGATCAACCTAGATTGTCAAACTGAGGTTTGATTTCCACCTCTCCTTCAGTATTCTGCTTTACGCTGGATATAATTATAATTTTTTTTTAAGAATTGAGGCCACAAACTATCAAAAGTGTCTTGGGAAGGCTGTTGTGTTTGGTTGACATTCTTGTCATTCCTTTAGCCTGTGCCCTCAGCAGTTATTTCAAATTGTTCCTCTGTATCAATCTCTAGAATGGGTGCCTTGGTTTCAAGTCACCCTGATTGCATCTCTAATCGACCACTGTGAGACCGAGCCAGTAAACTCCCTTGTTTTATCACAACTTGCCTTTTGTAGCTAAAAGTATGCTTTCTGTCTGTGAAGTATGTAGCATCATAAGTAGAAGCATTGACTATGCGAATCTGCCAGTTTCTTAAAATGTAAAATATTCGGGGTTTCATGGCACTACTTCCTGTTAATTCAGGTAATATCTTTATTCCTTGTAATGATCCTTAGCCAACTTAAAAGTCACACCATTCAAATTAACCCAATTTTTGTGAACAAAGAATTCCCTGTCTGTCGGAGTAAATAGTATCCAGAAGTTAAATATTTGCAAACAGTAGAAAATAAGAACTGTCTGTCTCTGAAGTGTATAAACCACCTGTTCCAACGTTGAGTGTTTTATCAAATTTTCTTTGATCTTGTGTAAATCAAAGCATCCAATAAACCTGCAGGACCTCTGCCGCTTTGTGCACTAATATGTGGTACATAGGGCTCCATTCTTCCTTAATGGCATCTGGCAGTGTTGGTGAGAATGAGTAATGCAAATATTCTGGCAGATAAAGCCTGTGTGACACATGGTATGTTGCCAGTTGTACTTTGTTGTCATGATCTCTTTTGAAGTTATAAAAAGCTTACTAACCTTCTGCAATCACCCCCCAACCCTCACACTTCCCAGCAAGACCATGGCTTCAGATTGCTGCGTCACTCTGAGATTCCTTATTTATCCATAGTCTCCAGTTAACAGTAGTCTAATTTCTAACTGTCTGTGTGTTCTCATCCCTCATCTGTGTGACTCTTTAAGATCTGGCTGCAAGAGGCTGGCAAATAATAGCACTGTATCTACGGGAGCTTATGGAGGTAAAATGTACTACTTTATTCAAGCTGTGTTGTGCATTTGATAATACTGACCACTTGTGTTTATCCTTCTACCTCATCCAGGTCAAAATAAGGTTGCTGAAATTAATAAATTTATTTGGATTTTTCAGTTGTCAATCTAACCAAAACTAACTGATTGAACAACATTGGAGCTCCTTTTCTAACAGTCATTTTTTTTTTTGTCTAATCAACCTGTTCAGAGATGTTATTACACACCTCTGGAGCAGGTGGGACTTGAACCCGGGCCTCCTGTCCAGGGGTAGGGATGTACACTGTGCCATCATTAAAGTTGAACAGTATTAATTATCAGTGTTGCAGTGATTCATCTAAAGAAAATGTGTAGCTAATAATCTACACCAATGTTTTATATATTCTCCAAGCCCTTAACAAACTGGCATTGAGCAGCTGCTACATATCTGTTTAAAGTACTATTGTCGCCAAATTATTTCAATAGAGCAGAAATTTTGTGGACCTTGATCGTGAGGCAATTACAAGACCCTTTGTGTTGATGAGTTCTGAACAAGTGACATGACTGCAGAGCTCAAATTCAACTGTTTTGATGAGGGTGGTGGCAGATTGAAATGAACCACTGGATAATGTTGCCAGAATAGATGTTCTACTTTGACTTAATTGACTGTCAATGTTTTTGATTTTTTAAACATTATATTTTCTTCAGGGATACTGCAGGGCAGGAGAGGTTCAACAGCATTACTTCAGCATATTACAGGAGTGCCAAGGGAATTGTCTTAGTGTATGACATTACTAAAAAAGAAACTTTTGAAGATGTACCAAAATGGATGAAAATGATTGACAAGGTAATGAAGATGCCATTATGCACATTCTTCATCATGTTTGTCTAAATTCTATAAATGGTGAAAAGTAGTTTAAGCTCCTTCAATTTTTACAATTAAATTTTATTTTTAAATTTAAGTATTTAATTTTTAATTAGCCAATAGGTATTCCAGATACCTTGTAAGATTTCAGGACCTGTACTGTCCCAAACTGCCAATAATATTTTCCTTTGATTTTAACTGGTATTTAAGGAAAATTAACAGGGCAGAAGTGTTATTTAAGTTTGAATTGGCAAAACAATTCACCCTTTACAAGTGCATCACTGAAGTTGAGTGTTTAGTTTCATCTTTACCCATGTTTTTATGATGTACCCACGGTTTGCATTTGCCTAGTGCAGTGGGTAAAATTTGCTGCCCAATGTAATGCCTCTTTTTTATAACACAGCGACTGGTGCAGCACTCACCGGCACTGTCATAACCATAGAAGATATCTAAATTAAGGCCATTGCTGACCAGTGTCAAAGAAGGCAGGCTTGTGTGTGATTTTTTTTTTGACGTACGATGTGGCTATGAGGAAATTATCTACAGTTCGGAGTTCTCAATCTTCATATCCCACACAGTCTACAGTAGACCTGCAGATTGACAGTTTCACACTTATCAGCATGACAACAGAGGGAGCAGCAAATGATTCAAGTTCAAGTGCAAGAAGTCTAAATAATGTTTTTGAAGAAATGTCAGAATGTTGTTAGCATATTACTATATTACTTGCAGAACGGAAATTACAGTTTGCACAATACCAAAACATCCCTTTTCCACTTTCTTCAATTCTCAAACTAACCTTCATTGTGTTGCAGAAGGATCATACTTTTTTAAACCATAATAACCACCATTGTGAGCCAAATGAAATTGCTGTTAGTTTCATAGTAATTGGTAGTTTTTTCTATAGCAAACTTGCAACAGCAGCTTATAATTACATATCGCCTTTAAGGGAAAATCCCGAGACATTTGACAGGAACGTTATCAAATATTATGACATTGGGGAGAGGGGGGAGCAGGAGTTTCTGCAGTTAAGACGCAAGTGCCAGAGTTTTTGATTACCTCACACTTGCAGAGGATAGAATGTGTGAACCAGCCAGAGCTGCGTTGAAGTAGTCATCCAGTTATGAATGATTGTGGACAAGTGGGCAGTTGAATAATCAATATACTCACTGGAGAGGCTTGACAAATACCCACAACCACAATGACTGGGGAGGCAAGCACATAAGAGCAATTGACGGGGCTGAAGCCAAAAGTTCCGAGTGGATGATCCTAAGATTCTCAATATCAGATGCCAGACTTCAGCCTATTCAATTCAGTTGACATGGTAGCAAGAAACCGCTGAAGGCAAAGATACTGCAATGGCTTTTGGCTCTGAATGTTCCTATAGTATTGTGGTGTAGATCTAACCAGGTCCCTAAGCAAATGATTGAAGTGCAGTTAAAAAATGGAAATGTGGCAAGTTGCTCAGTTATGTCCTGTCTACAAATAAAAAAGACAAATCTTACGTGGTCAATTACTGCTCAGCAGTCTATTCTCAATAATCAGCAAAGTGACAAAAAGTGTCATTGACTGTCAGTGGCATTGTTCAAAAATGGTATGGTCACTGATGCTCAATTTGGATACTGCCAGGCCCACTTAGTTCAAACCTTATTATAGCTTTGGTCCAAAACATGGAAAAAAGAACTAAGTTCAAAAGGGAAGTGAGAATGACTGTCCTCAGTATCAACGTTTGACCAAGTGAGACATTAAAAAGCCTAGCAAAACTGTAGTTGATAGGATTGAGGAGAAAAACTCCACCAGTTGGAGTCATACTGAGCACAAAACATGGTTTTGGTTGTTCGAGGTTAGTTTTCTCAGACACAAGATATCTCTGCAGGAATTCCTCAGGATAGTGTCCGTGGTCCGACTATCTTCAGCTGCTTCATCAATGATCTTCTCTCTATCATAAGGTTAGAGGCGGGGATGTTCACTGATGATTGTGCAGTGTTCAGTACCATTTGTGACTCCTTAGGTACTGAAACAATCTAGGCACAAATGGAGCAATGGACAATATCCAGACCTGGCTGATAAGTGGCAAGAACCATTTGTGCCACACAAGTATCAGACAATGATCATCTCCAACGAGAGAGAATTTAATCATCGTCCCTTTACATACAGTGGTATTGTCATCACTGAATCCTCCACTTTCAATATCATGAAGGTGACCATTGACCAGAAACTGATGTTGGCCAGCAATATAAATATTGTGTTGCAACAGTAGGTCAGAAGCTATGAATTCTGCAGCGGTGACTCTAATCCTGATTCCCAAAGCCTACCACCATCTACAAGTCTCAAGTCAGGAGTGTGATTGAATATTTTCCACTTGCCTGGTTGAGTGCAGCTTCAACTACATTAAAACAGCTTGACACCATCCATGACAAAGCAGCCTGTTTGATTGCTGCAAATATTCGCACCACCGCAACCCAATAGACAGCAGCAAAAGTGTGTTCCATCTACGGAATGCACCACAACAACTCAACAAGGCTCCTTAGCAGCTTCTGAACTTAAGATCTGCACAATCCAGAAGGGCAAGGGCTTAAAGGTAGATTAAAAAAAAACACACCATCCTGACTTTGAATCTTTTTGCTGTCCCAACACAACTGCTGGGTCAGAATCATGGAACTCCCTTCCTTGCAGTTCTGTGGGTCTACTTACAAATAGTTTTCAGTTGTTAAAGAAAGCACTCCAGCATACCACCTGAAGGGCAATTAGGGATGGGCAACAAATGGTGGCCCTGGTAATAAGTAGTGGCCCAGCCAATGATGCACAGAATCCATGATTGAATAATATGTTGCTACCCTTGCAAATTACGGAAGGTGCGCAACAAACTGTTTTGAGTCTTTCTGTTCATTAATATTACTTATACAGCTCGCGTATATATTGGACCACGATAACGGGAGGCCATAATACCACCAGGCCTGTTAATCCAGAGATCAGATAATGTTCTGGGGACCCGGGTTCGAATCCTGCCATGGCAGGTGGTGGAATTTGAATTCAATAAATATTTGGAATTAAGAATCTAATGATGACCGTGAATCCATCGTAGATTGTCGGAAAAGCCCATCTGGTTCACTGATGTCCTTTAGGGAAGGGAACTGCCATCCTTACTTGGTCTGCCTACATGTGACTCCAGACCCACAGCAATGTAGTTGACTCTTAACTGCCCTCTGGACAATTAGGGATGGGCAATAAATGCTGCCTGGCCAGCAAAGCCCTCATCCCGTGAATGAATAAAGAATTTGACCACTAACAAATCTTTTGTTATATCCAGTATGCTTCGGAAGATGCAGAGTTACTATTAGTGGGGAATAAGTTGGACTGTGAAGTTGATCGAGCAATCTCTCGCCAACAGGGAGAAAAGGTAAGAAACTATCTAAAAATATTACTTGCTGTTATGAAGTGCACCTTCCTAATGTAATCCTGGTTATAAAGTTCTATGTAAAACTCTTGCTTAGACTATAGCCACAAGGAGTTAATTCTACTGCCTACCATTGTCAACAACAATATATTCAGAGACTAAAGTAGGGCTCAGAGATCACAGGATAATTACAGCTGAAGAAAACTTTCTGGCTTTGTTTATTCTCAATACTTAGAGAGATTTATTTGTTGGATTTTCAATGACACTTCCGGGATGTTTCTTCTGTAAATAGATCATATTTAATGAGAAGAATTTCTGAACTCCGGTCCAAAATGTATCTTCTTCAGAATCCATGTACTCTTCTCCTATTCTCGGATTTTAATATTTTGCACTAAACTTCTTCCTTCCTATTAACTATTTATATCGTTTTGTTAACTCATTCATGGGATGTATGCGCCACTAGCAAAACTGCCATTTGTTGCTTATCTCTAATTAGAAACTTTGTTTCACTCCCTCTGTCAAGTACATTTTTGGACAAAGTGACCAAAACTGCACACAGTATTCCAGTTGTGGTCTCACCAAGGCCCTGTCCAGTTACAGCAAGACATCCTTGCCCCTGTATTCAAATTCCCCACAATGAAGGCCACCATACTTCTATTCCTGACTGCTTGCTTTCATTAACAGGTGTACAAGGATATTCAGGTGCATTTGTCACCATTTCCCACTCTATCATCATAATACTCTGCAATTTTTGTTTTCCTACTGAAATAGATAACTTCACCCTTATCTAGGTTATGATGCTCTGCCATGCATTTGCCCACTCAACCAACCTGTCTAAATAGTCTTAAAACCTCTGTCTTTCTACTCCACAACTCCGAAATCCATTAAGTTTTGTATCATCAGCAAATATGGAATTATTGCATTTGATTCTCTCATTCAAGTCGTTGATGTATATGTAATGAATAGCTGAGGCCCAAGCACTGATCCCTTTGGTATCCTTCTAATCACCACCTTATATTTCCAATTTTAAGGCCTTCTCTGTTTCTTGTCTGATTAGCAATTCTCAGTCATTTCCAGTATATTACCTGAATTCCATGTTCTCTAACCTTGCGCAATTACCTCTTAAGTGGGACTTTATTAAACACTTTCTGAAAATAAGTTGTCCTTGAAGTCAGTAACTTGCCACATCATTTCAATGAACAGTCAAGTACCGACCACGTTACTGTGTTGCTAGAGTGATATGTAGGCCATACCAGCTAAGGACTGCAGGTTGCTTTGCTGCAAAACGACACATTTTGTCAAAGCTTCTAGTGTTGCAGTCATTCAGACAATTCACGAGAATACTAATTCAAGGGGAAACTCTGCAAATTTCCTGTATGAGAAGAGAGTGTCTGTTTGACAAGTAGACTCCGGTCAAGACTTTGCCATGGAGAATGTGCTCATTAATTATGATTGACAGTTAAGTGACAGAGTTTGTTTACATTTTAAATCACCGGTTGATCAGGGCATTACTTTGAGAAATGAAACAGCAAATGGCTATCACCTATTCTATTGAGTCAAACAGGCAGGCACAGTATGTATATATGTTCTCTCTGCCTACAAAAAGCAGAGCCCTGTCTGTTTAATGTTCTAGCTTCCAGTACATACAAATGAACTGAGCTGTGAGCCCAACTGACAATCCTAACTTGGTTGTCAGCATAATTCTTTGCTCGATTATGAAGCAAATGTTGTTCAATTGCAGAAGTGTCTCTAATGTTGGACATTGTCAAGAATTATCAAGCACATACTGGCTAGTTGTGAACAGCAAAAGGGATATGCTGTTTAATACCATAAGCAGTCTTTGACTGATATGGCCTACATATCTGGTATCATATTCACAAAAATTCATATTCCGCATTACTATGTGTGTGATAGGCAGAACGACTTTTTGGCTTGATGCAGTATTCTGTTAAAACCTACTTTAAAACCGATAAGCACTCTCCTCTCAAGCAGTATAAATATTGATTTTTCCCGTTATATTTTTATTCTTGTGAATTATCCAAGACAAAAAGCTCCAACAAAATGTGCCTTTTTTTCAATAATGTTCAAGTTCTGAACTTGACTTGTTCCACATGATATCTAGAAACTGCTGAAACCACTGGATACTGCAAAGACCGTGGGCATTGACAGTATCCCAGCAGTAGTGCTGAAGACCTCAAATTCAGAACTAGGTACTTCTCTAACCAAGTTGTTCCAGTTACAGCTATGACACTGGCATCTATCAAATAATGTGGAGAATTGTCTTGTCTACAAAAGGCAGGACTATTCTGATTTAACCAACTATCACCCCATGAGTCTAATCTCAAATCATTGACAAAGTGATGAAAAGTGTTGACCATTTTAACCAGCAGCCCTAATTCACCAATAATCGGCCCACTGATGTTTAGTTTGAATTCTGCATGGATCACTCCATTCTGGACTTCACTGCAGTCTTAATCCAAGCATGGACAAAAATGCTGACTTTAGGTGGTGAGCATGAGTGCATGCACCCAGCATTTCACACTATGGCGTTAAGGAGCCTTAGTGAAGTTAGTGAAAATTGGGCAGGGGGGGGAGCACAGATTAGAGCTATACCAAGGTCAAAAGAAGATGATTGTTGTGAATGTTAGACGTCAATCATCGCAGCCTGAAGACATTTCAGTGGGAGATCCTCAGGACAGCGTCCTATATTAAAACTTGAACAGCCAGGCAGTGAAGAATAGTACACTGGAGCCTAGTACTTATGTGTTTATAAACTTCTTTTTATGGAGGCACACATTGCATGTTGTGTACCTCCATGCAGCAATCAAGATCTAGAAAACATTCAAGTCTGGAGTCATAAGTGACAAATAACATTGGCATTGTTACAGGTGTCAAATAAAGACCATCTGCAATAGAAGAGAGTCTGGCAACCTGCCTTAACATTCAATGATATTACTGTTGCTGAATCCCGTATTGTCAACATCTCAGCAGTCACCTTTGACGCTAAACCTCTTTGGACCAGCTGCACACATACAATGGATAAAAGAGCAGGTCAAAGTTTTGTGTATTGTACAGCCAGTAACTTACCACCAGATTTTCCAAAGTTTTTGTACCATCAGGACCGTGATGGAATACTCGTCACTTACCTCCATAATTGCAGCTCCACCAACGCCCCACATCATGGCGTACCACACAAAGGAACTTTCTTGATTGGCAATCTATTCGCCACCTTGAGCAGTCACTCCCTCCAACACAGGCACCTAGTGGCTATTTAAAAGTTGCCCTGTAACGCATCAATTTCTGCAAAATGAGAACAGTGCCCCCTCCAAATATCTGTCTCAAGTCACATACCATCCTGACTTGAAAATGTGTTTCTGTACCTTCCTGTTGCTGGATCAAAATCCTGGAACACTCTAACAGCAACGAGAGTCGCAACTGCAAACAGGCCGCAGTGATTTTAAGAAAGCAGCTCACCATCACCACTTATGGCTGGATATCGATAGAATCCGGGTGGAAAGACAATGCGGTTATTTTCAGTTCCATTTTTCTAAAGGAACTGCCTTAACCTGTTCACCAGTAACGTGAAGTAAAATTGCAGAGAAACTATTCTGTGATTCAATCTTTTTTTCTTGTCAGAATAGATTTGGATGTAGATGTGTAGCATGTCTTTTCGAATTAAAATGGACCTTTTGCCACTTTTGATGATATTCTTATTTTAAAACAAAAATAAACTTTTGGCTAAAGATGTTTTGCTAAATGTCTTTATTCTTTCACTTCCTTAGTTTGCCCTGCAGGTAACTGGGATGCGTTTTTGTGAAGCCAGTGCAAAGGACAACTATAATGTCAATGAGATCTTTATGAAGCTTGTGGATGACATTCTAAATAAGGCAAGTTCATTTATTTGGCAAATGAAAATTTAACACCAGGAACTGCTGCAACACTTGCAATCTTTATATATGATTTGGAAAAATTGACTTTGAATTTTGGAAGTTCAGAATGCTGTATTACAAATATTAGCCCAAAAGTGAATCAGGTCCAATATTGCCTTATAGTACTGTCATATCACATTGGTGGTGATCCTACACATGAGCAACTTCAAATAATTCATGTAAAAGCAAAATATTGTGAAATGAAAATAGAACACTACTCAACAAGTCAAGTAACATGTCTAGAGAAATTAACAGAGATAGTGTTTCAGGTTGATTGTTAGAAATGTAACAGCAAGCAGAGGCAAGGAGAATTAGGGAATGGAGGAAAAAACAAGGAATGATCAGTTGCTACAAAATAAAGGGTGGGGATAATGGAATAAGCAAAGAAGTAAATGATGGGTCCAGAGCAGGACTGCATGGACCTTTCAATCAGAGAGCCATATCTTAAGTATGGGGACCAGCCATGAATGTTGAAGAGACAAACAATAAGAATAAAAATACATTTTGGTACAATTTTTTTGTGTTAATTCATGGAATGTGGATGTCACTGGCCAGGCCAGTATTTGTTGCCCATCCCTAATTGCCCAAAGGGCATTTGAGAGTCAGCCACATTGCTATGGGTCTGGAGTTGCATGGAGGCCAGACTAGGTAAGAATGGCAGATTTCCTCCCTTAAAGGACGTTGGTGAATCAAATGAATTTTTCTAACAATCGGCAACAGTTTCATGGTTATCATTAGACTCTTATTCCCAGATTTTTGTTTTATTGAATTCAAATTCACTGTCCACCATAGCGGGATTTGAACCTGGGTACCCAGAAAATTATCTAGGGCTCTAGATTAATATTCTAGCGATAATACCGCTAGGCCAGCGCCTCCCATACTGTAAACATTAAACCATTATTATTACAATTACACCATCATAACAGTGAAACCAAATGTATCCTCTTTTCCAAATTCTCTTGGTTTAATGTCTACACTTAGATCCCCAGCTTTTCAGTGGCATTCAATTCCATTGTCGCTTCTCTCTCCACAGATGCTGCTTGACCTGCTGAGTTCTTTCAGCATTTTCTGTCTTGACTTCAGATTTTCAGTATCTGCAGTAATTTGTTCTGCCAGTGATTTAAATGCTGTCTTGCTGTAATCTGCAATGTAGTGTGGCAAAATCTAGAGGGATAGAAATAGTAGATAGAAAATGCGGCAAGACCAAAAGGTGGTCACCACATCTTGTGGTGATTTGTATCCTTTCTCTACCTCTTATTTCTAGAGCTGGGATTTAAAAACCTTCCAGCAACTTAAAATAAATGCTACCAAGTGCATTTACAGCCTGTCCCACATGTACCATCTCCCTGGTAACAAAATAAATGTGTAGGGATTCGTGATGTAAGATATTGAAAGGGTGTACACACAGGTGAAGAAGTTTTATTGTAGACATGTAACCATTCCAGTAGCTGGAGGCAGTCATATATAACTGTGCCGATGTAGATAGAACTTAAGGTCCCGGATTCAAATCCTTGACCGCCAGCTCCCATGCCATACAACCTCAGGGGGAAAAAAAAAATGCAGACTTAGTGAAGAAGCTAGAAAAATGGAGAAACAAAGCTGTATAAGAGTACACTTGTCCTTTCTCAAAAGGTTTTGAAACTAAAATGTAAACTATATTGAAGTTTTGAAATCACTCTTCGTATTCTGGCCAAATCAAAATGGCAAAAATCTGATAAATAATAATCTACACTTACCGCATGCCTCTGCTTCTTGTGCACTCAGATAAGAGGAGCAGTCTCTAAATAAAGAATTTTTCACACTCCCAATGCTGACCTGCCAGACTCCATGAGCAGTTCCCCATGCACACTTTGTGTACAATGAATTTGCTGGCTCACCTTACATGCCCTCCCCTGCTGCAATGGACTGTAGCTTGCAAAGGTTTGGTCTGGAGGTAGTGTAAATTGGAACAGGGGGACCATTGCCGTTGTGCATTTCTTCATGATTTATAATGTTTGCAATTTGTTTCACAGTTAAACTAAACACATAAATGCAAAAGTTGCTGTTAACCTTTGCTATAAGTAGCACTCAGTATTTCTGAATGGTACGCCTAATTCCGAGGTGCACAGTCTGGAAGATTCAGTGTAAACACTGAGTAGCACAAGTGGCTGTTAACCTTTAGAGATCGAGGTGAATGCCCTCAATCATTGAGAATGGCCAGTGGCCGAAATTGTTGCAACACCTCAGACAATGTGCAATCTTATCCAAGTTGTTTATCAGTATGTCCTATGGCACTTGCTGCTTACCAGCCAGTGTTTATGTTTTGCAAGAGTTTCCTCCTATCATTCTTTGTCCAACCCTATCAGCAAAACATTCTATTTCTTTCTCCTTTGTGTTTATATCACTTTTCTTGAAGCGTATCTCTGCTTCTGTGCTGCAACAAAATGTTGAATGTTAAAAAATTAAAGAGAAATGATTAACCATTATGGCATTATTTATTTTATTATCATTTATTATTAGCCCTGAGGAAGGGTCACCAGACCCAAAATGTTAACTCTGTTTTTTCCTTCACAGATGCTGCCAGATCTGCTGAGCTTTTCCAGCAACTTTGTTTTTGTTGTTGTTGTTATTTATTATATGTCTGGTTTTGTGTGAATCTTTTAATTGGATTCTCTTAAGATATTTCTGCAAGCTTTCACAAACATTTATGTTTAATCTCTACTCTAATTTTCAGTTGCCCGATGTACCCAGACGAGAATTATCAAACAGCATTTTATCACTGCAACCAGAGCCTGAAATTCCTCCAGAACTGCCACCGCTTCGACAGAACGTTCGCTGCTGCTGACCAGTGCTTCTATGCTCCCACTACTCTGCCATACTACGCTCGTACCCATGTCTGTGCGTTGCTGGAATACAATCAGCCTCGCCATTGTCATCGTTGCACTTTGTAGGAATGATCAGACAAGAGCTCAGACTAATTTTGTCTACGTGTGAGATTTTTAAAATGGTATAGGATCAAATGACACTGTTCAGAATAACTGCACATGTTTTTTTTTTGAATATCCTCTGATCTCTGGCAAAGTTGGTGTTTTCTATTCTAGTACCGTATTTATTGTTGGTGTGCAGTACCACATGTTTATAATGAGTTTGAAAGGGACAAGTTTTGGTACTCTCAAGAAAAGCAATCCACTGAACATGGCTGTCTAATCACTAGTACAAGGCTGCCATTGCCCACAGTACCATAGTATTAACACTCCCTTTCTTTCCTGAATAGTGCAAGACATGCACCTTACAGAGGAACTAATAAAACAGATTTGGAATATATTTTAGGAGGAGCAAATCCCATTAGGTACATCTTTTATTTGTCATTTGAATGTTGGTACAGAGACTGATTTATATTCTTTACCCTCTCTCACCTTCAGGTGTTGGGAACTAAAAGGTAACACTCAATTGTTATTTCAGTCACTCAGAAAAAAACATATAGTATACACTACATTGTAACATGAAGGAGTTGTTCCCAGTGTGCTGCAAAGAATAAGTGCACAGTGGCAGAAAAGGGTCATGCTATTTTAACTTTAATTTACTTTGTTTCAAAGACACAACTCTATATTGATAAGAGCAAAACTAAAATCCTCCTTCGGTAGTCATCATCAAGTTGACTGTTGAGAAAAGATGCTACTTGTGCTCACTTTGGAAGCACTTATGCTAAAAAAAAAAACACTAGGGGTGGTGTGGGCTAAGATTTTAGGTGGATATTTTATAATGTATATGAAATTTCAAGTGGGCATTTTATAGAAGTTGCCTTATTAAGATCAAATGTTTAAATTTTGGTCTGTTGAGAACTGTTTTGATTGTGCAAATGACTGCACCTCTCACTTGCATAATAACAGTGAGCAGCACTCCCTCATAATGTTGTTGAGTTTTAATTTCAGGTGCCAAGCACATTGTAAAATGGCTGCATTTTTACTTAAAGAAAACCCACTTCAGACATGGCTCGTAATACGAGCAGCAAAGTAGCTTCCTTACCCAGTATTGCAGATTATTGTAGAAATATGTCAAATAAGAGTACAGTATTCATTTTGTTTATATTAATGGTCAAGGAAGTAATTTTGATAACTTAAAGAACATTATACATAATGGAACCCGCAACAGGACAGATTCACTTTACACCTGTAGAGCTATTGATTCCAGATTGTGCATGAAGACAGTGCTTTACATAGCGTATGAAGTAGGTCTTCCAACCCATTAGTGCATGTGTTATTTAAAAAGTGAAGTCTGTCTCTTTTGTTGGTGTAGCTGACTTTTTTTCATGGATTACAGTGTAAGCATGGTATGTAAAATTGTGACCTATTAAAACTATATATATACATAAACCACGAGGATGTTAGATTTTTGTTTCCTAACCAAAGAATAATTGATGACAATTGAATCCACAGAGCAATGTAATGTTGCAAGTGTGGTGTTTTGCACTGACCCTTCAGCTTCATATAGGATGGAACTCTTGTCCATGTGGGGAGATGCCTGGTTTTACCAGCAGTATAGGTGTGCACTGTTCAAGATCGTTTCTTGGCTGTTTTAGAGACAGCTGCATCTTGGTGTCCCTGAGCTGTCAATTTTAAAGCTGATTTGGAAGAAGTTTACTGGTCTTAAAGATACCTTAAAATTAATGCTGATTTTGGGTTGCATTTTATATCTTGTGAGCCATATTTTAAAATTTTGGTACTTCTTTCCATCTGTTCCTTCAAAACAAATTTGCCATGTTTTACAAAATGCAACGTCCTTATTGAAGTTATGGAGTTATGGTAAAAACACTACTTCTGTCCTTGAACCTCAAAATTTAGCTCCATTAATTCAGCCTCAATAGTAATTGGTTTGCAAATTATCGTACCCATAGTTTGTTACATGTTGAACACTTGAAATTTTGACCTACCTCTCCCTGGATAAATACTAAGATATTTGAGATTCAAGGTGCTAACTTAATATAGATCTTTCCTTGAATCAAGTATCACATTGTTTACAAATCTTCCAAGCCTTTGCCGTGATGGATTGTTTGTTGAAAGTACCCTCTCTTTTAAAGAGGGAGATAAAAGTCAAGTATGCTTTTTAATTGAGTTTTATTGTGGGGGAAAATATTACTAAACTTGAAGTGACTTTTTTTTTAATTAGTGCTGATTGTCAGCCTTTTTGCCCACATCACCCCACTCCAGCTGAACCCGAATTGAATGCAATCTTTAATTTTGCACTAACTGACCATGGGAAAAGGCAATAATGTGCTGTATATTGTGAATTTCCCACAAAAGAATGTTATTTTTCTTTAGAGCTAGAGCAGATATACAATCTTTTTCCAATCCTCAACCAAGCCTGCTAACTTTAAAGAAATAACTATGACTCAAATTCCATGTCATTCCCCCTTGTCTCATACAGGAAGAAATCAAGTATTTTCCTTTGCAACAACAGAGCAGTAATTAGAAACTCTGTGTATGTCAAACCTCTTGTTAACTACCACTGGGTTACACTAATGAACAATTCACTGGCCAAGTTCTAGAAAAAAAGGATCATTTTTCCTTTTTCTTAAAAATATACTGGAAAAGTATGAATAAAATGAAGTTAGATGCAGCCATGAAGAGAAGGAAGTGACTGCTGCAGTGTTTGTGGATCCTAGTTCAGTAGAATATGAAGCACTTATTTAAAAACAACAGGTTGGAAGGTATAAGCCTACTGATTAATTATATCAAGTTTCTTTCTAAATTCAGAGTTCAGTGATGTTTTGTTCTTTCTTGGGGAAGTTAGATATGGTAACAATGTTTTTGTTGATAGTTGTTACATGACTTTTTTATGTTTATATACTCATGAACTTTATATTACATGCAAAATGCTTTCCTTGCCCATTGAAGGTATTTAAATAAATTGGTTTTTTTTAATCCATATCAACAACGTGATGAAAATCTGACGTAATATTCTGTAGTTGCAGTCCCCTGAGCATAATTAGCTTTCCCTTATGTAAGTTGGCTCAAAGCTTTTAAACAAAATTGTATTTAATGTTTCCATTTGGAAAAAATAAATCTATACTGCCGTCAGCATTTGTGAATATGTACTGTGCTTAGCCCATTATTAACCCAATGGTTGGAAAAGTATTGCAGACAGATGTGCAAAAAAGCAAATAAGAATGTGTTAAGAATAACCAAGCACTATGTCCAACCAAGCTACATTCACTGGAAAAGTAAATTGAAAGGTGACACACATATCCCATTTTCCACCCTTGCATGCTCCAAGTCCAAAATGTTTTAATCACCAGATTCTGAAGAAAGGAACCCAGAACATGTTTGAATGCATTATTGCAGGGCACCTGCCCAGGGATGATATTGCATTTTCTAAGTTGTATTTTACCAGGTTGAATTTCTTTATTTTGCAGTGCTGGTCTGGTTAGTTTGTTAGGCTTTTGAGAGAGGAAAATAGCTTTTGAAATAAAGCATATCAAATATTCAGTCCTATACATGGTGTCTCTTATGCAATAATTTACAGATTGATATTATGGTTCCGTGGGGAAATCATTAACCAAAATAATCAAATTTACTGAATGACCATGTTTCACATTTTGTTGTTTTTATTTTAGCATAAACCAGAGCCAAAGTAAGTTATATATGAATCAATGAATAAAAGTATACAAAATGTTTCACTGTAAATAGTTGGTACAGCAGAGGCATTTTTTTGTAACAACAAGCCTTTGCACCATTCCTTACATGAATGTGGTCACATGCAGCTACTCATTTCCACAATATGTTGTTGATTATTCATACGGGATAAGTCAATAGTGCTTTGAATTTCATGTATACAACTATCATAAAGGTTCTATGAATCCTCTTTTCCTTGGGTCACAACAGTCCTGGTGATACAGGTTTCCAGAGTTTTGTTTAGCCAACCAACCACTGACAGGATGACATAGGTATAGGCTTTGGGTGGAGAGCTATGAGATGTTAGAAGAAATTAACGTTTAGAGAGAGGAGGTATGAGTAGGTTCAGTAACCTTAAAAGTGGATAAATCCACACGAGATGCAGTCTACACTGTTCAGGGAGGCAAGGCAAGAGATATCTTTATGAAAATTTTTAAAACCTCTCTGCCCACAGCTGAGGTGCCAGAGGACTAGAGTACTGCTAACGTTGTCTTATCATTAAAAAAGGGGAGTAAAGGATAGACCAGTCATTCTAAACTCCAATGTGGGAAAGTTATTAGAAGGAATCCTGAGGGACGGAGTGTACCATCAGTTAGAGTGACGCGGTTTAATCAAGTATAGTCAGCATGGATTTGTTAAGGGAAGGTTGTGTTTGACAAGTATTGTTGAGTATTTTGAGGTAAGTAGGAATGGTGATAAGTTAAATTTGATGTAGTTTAGATGGGCTTTAAGCATGGTTTTTGAGGCCCCTCATGGCAGACTGGTCAAAGGTAAGAGCCCATAGGATTCAAGGCAAAGTGGCATGTTTGATCTAAAATTGGTTGAGAGTCAGGAAGCAGAGGGTGATGGTTGAGGGATATTTCTGTGACTGGAAGTCAGGTTCCAGTGGAGTTCTAGAGGGCTTGGTGCTGGGCCGCTTGTTGTTTGTGTCCATTAATGATTTGGAAATAGATGACTGGGTATGATCAAGAAGTGTGTGGATACACAAAAATTGGTAGGGTGCAAAATAGCACAAACTGCAGGAGGAAAATCAATGGACTTGTCAGGTGACTAGAGAAGTGGCAAATGGAATTCAACTTGTAAATTGTGAGGGAATGCACTTGGGGAGGACTTGGGGTAAATTGTGAGGGAATGCATTTGGGGAGGACTAAAAGGCAAGGGGTTACACTGCGAATGGTGGGACCCTGGAAATTACTGAAAATCAGAAGGACCTTGGTGTTATATCCACAGATCCCTGAAAGTAGCAGGGCTAAGGTAGATAAAGTGTTAAGGAAGCATATGGAATATTTGCCTCTATTAACTGAGACATGGAATACAAGAGCTGGTTATGTTGGAGCAGTATAAAATGTTGGTTAGAGCGACAATTAGTGTACAGTGTGCGTCTGCTCACCACATGATATGAAAAATGTGATTGCATTAGAGAGAGTGTAGGGGAGATTTACAAGGATACTGCATGGGCTGGAGGGTCTGAACTATAAAATAAAAATGGACAGGTTGGGTTGTTTTCCTTGGAGCAGCAAAGGTTGAGAGGGGACCCAATTACAATAGGTATGGATAGGGTGGATCATGATACACTTTTACAATTTGTAGAGGGATTAATAACCAGAGTGCACAGATTTAAGACAAGAGGTAGAAGGCTAAGAGGTGAGTTTAGATTTTTTTCACCCGGAGGGTAGTAGGAGTCTAGAACTCTGCCTGTGAGTCGGTGAGTCAGAAGATCTCGTAACATTTCAGCTATTTTTAACTATTTGCTGTGTTGCCATAACCTCCAGAGCTATGGAAAATCGGATGAGTGTAGTCAGACCTTTGGTAGCCAATGTGGACTCTTTGGGCCAAATGGCATCTTTCTGTACTGTAAATGTCTGTGAAACACCAAGGTTCAGATTTTGGCTTGTTCTCTGAAATCACCCAGCTCTTTAGTATCTCCAAATTATCCACACAGGTTTCAATGTTTCAGAAGATTTTAGATAGATGGCCTCCAAGACCTCTTGTCTTCTTTTCTGCCAAACAGGAAATTTGCTTCCGGAACGTGATTTGCTACTTCTCCTCACAAGAATTATCTGTGTTCTTCTTTTGATCTTTGCTTGCTCGGTCCTTGTGTTTGTTTGTGTGCACTAACTGCCTTCAGATCCACTGCTGTGACTGCTAGCCCCACAGCTTCTGATCTTAAAATTTTCCCTGTTGGCACTGCCTCCAGGTCAGGGGTCACCAGATCACATGGACCAGTATTTCATGCTTTCTATTTTATCCCTTTATAACAGAGATAAACTCATAAAAATCATTTTAAATTCTTATTTTAAACTTTATTTTATTTACAGATTAAGTATTTAAAGATACCGCCATTGCAATTAATGGAATCATATTCAATTATTAAATGAATCTGCCTCACAAAAACTAGTGTATTCATTGTAAGAAGATTATATGGATCACTAGCATCCTATGGGAAAGGGAATGTGCTATTCTTTTTGGTTTGCTTCAAATGAGACTCCAGATCCACAGCAATGTCTCATAGTAGACCCATAATTGTCCTCTGAGTTAACATAGCAACCATTCAGTTGTATAGGCCTTAAATGCTGCCCCTCTCGGGATGATGGTATCCTGAAAATGAAAAAAACAAAGTGAGGATGAGGACTGTGAGCATTATGGATTGAGACAGGGAGAGTGTTCAGGTAATGAGTGCAGATCTCCCTGGTCATCAAGCCAATTGTGGAATTATTTACGAAGTAAGAGCAGGAGCAGAAACATTTCTGGCAGTGATGCCAGGACACTGTACTGTCATGACTGGGCTGATGCCTGCAGGCATTCCCTGGAATGGACAATGTTTGTGGAGACTTCCTTGGAATTGTGGCTGAGGACATAAAGTTCCTGGCATTGAAGCTGAATGGACCAATAGCTTCAGTTCTCTAAATATAAAGATCATGGATGCACTATTATCAATGTGCTATGAAATTTGACTTACATGGACTTACATAAATAGAAATGCTGCTTTTAGTTCAGATTACTGATATTTGCTTTTTTGTCTGAAATATCGTGATCTATGTTTTATTTTAAAGATAAGGGTGGCATGCTGGCTCAATGGTTGGACTTGCTGCCTCACTGCACCAAGGACACAGATTTGATTCCAGCCTTGGGTGACTGTCTATGTTGAGTTTGCATATTCTCCCTGTGTCTGTGTGGGTTTCTGCTGGGTGCTCTGGCTTTCTCCCACCGTCCAAAGAAGTGCAGGTTAGGGTGGATTGACCGTGCTAAATTTCCCCCTAGAGTCCAAGGATGTCCAGGCTAGGTGGATTCGCCATGGGAAATGCAGGGTTATGGGGATTGGTTAGGGGGCTGGGTCTAGGTGGGATGTTCTTCAGAAACTCACCGCAGACTCAGTAGGCCAAATGGACTCTATGTGCACTGTGGTGCTTCTTTGATTCTAAGGAGTAGTGTTTCTATCATGTCTTTCATGCCCTCAGGACATCTCACTATATTTGCAGCCAATTATGTATTCTTAAAGTGTAGTCATTGTGTAAGAATTGAGACAACCAATTTGTTTGCAGTAAACTCTCAGTTACTTAGTTAACATTTTGCATCTTCCCCTCTCCACAGATGCTGCCAGACTTATTGAGTTTCTCCAGCATTCTCTCTGTTTGTTTCAGATTTCCAGCATCTACATTATTTCATACAGTTACTTGTTTTGTTGCAATATTCATTAAAGGATAAATGTTGCTCTTGGGACCTTAGTTCGAATCCTGCCACTCCAAATGGTAGAATTTGTATTCAATAAAAAATTTGGAGTTAAGAGTCTAATGATGTCTATGAATTTATTGCCGATTGTCGTAAAAACCCAACTGGTTCACTAATGTCTTTGGGGAGAGATCTGATCTGATCTCCATGTGACTCCAGACCCACAGCAATGCGATTGATTCGTAACTGCCCTCTACGCAATTAGGGATGGACATGAATGCTGGCCCAGCCAGCAATGCCCTCATCCTGTGAATGAATGGGAAGAAGAGGGCATAGTAGATAAGTCCTTTGCTTTTTGAAATGGCATGTTAAGGATTCATTCATCCACCTCATTGGGCTGATGGGGATTAACTTTAATATCTCAGCTGAAAGATGGCTCCTACAACTGTGCAGCACTCCTTTAGTACTGCATTTTACACTCTAGTCGCTCTAATCTGGACATAAAATATCCAACCTTTTAAGAAGGTTTTGCCAACTGAGCCAACTTCCTTTGCTGTCTGTTGGAACAAGTAAAGTTCATTAATGTATACTTTCTGGTGTTCTTATTTTTAGAGAGCAATTTCATCACCTTCACATGTTCATGAACAGGCAATGATTGTTTCTATGCTCTCATGGATTGAGATCCACCACTCGAGGTGGATTATAGTTCTCCTATTATGCGATAGTTGCTTTCTTGTGCGACCTCGTACTATAAAACATTGTGTTACAGAGAAATCGCTATAGAAAATTGCTATACCTGTACAGCAGAAAGTTTGCATGATCCAAACAGCGTCCACTATTCATCAATCACATTACAGCCAATGCGCATTAAAGAAACACACATTATAGCAGAACTACCTGTACCATAGAAACAGTTATAATGGTTTACTGCAAAAAGCCAGTGTGACTGATTATAATATATTACCCCTTAGTTGTGAAATGTGACTTGTTACTTGTCAGAATTGGCTATATAAGATTTCAAAATTATTTTCACAATGTATTTTAAATTATTTGATTAGCTACTTATTTTTCGGTAGTTACTTGTTTGCTCATTCCTGAAATGGCCGTTGTTTTACTATTTACTGATTTACTTGGTTCTGGGCCTATTCAATTTTATTTTATTTGGTTTAAATATTATCTATGGTTTCTGAAGATTTAGTAAGTCCAGATTCTGAAGTGATGTTACATTATCTGTGAAGCAGCACTGGCAGCATCGAGAGAGAGAGACGGTGAGAGAGAGAAACATAGAGCGAAGACATTGAATCCAACATGACTTCTTCTTCATGGCTGGTCTAATTGTAGCCTGATCTCTACTTCCCAGCCTACCCCCTATAATTCTTGACTCTTCTTGATCAATAGTTAGTCTAGCTCAGCCTTGAATGTTTTCAAAGTCCTAGTCTCTACTGTTCTCTATGGAAGAGAATGCTAAAGATTAATAACCCCCGAGAGAAGAAATTCCTCCTTCTATAAGACATAGGAGCAGGAGTAGACCATTCAGCCCATTGAGTTTGCTCCTTCTCTCCCTGTTATTTTTAAACCCATAATTCTAGATTCGCCCACATAAGGAAATATCCTCTCAGCATCTAAAATGCTAAGCCGTCTCAAAATTTTGCATGTTTCAACAACATCACCTCTCATTGCTCTGAGCTCCAGGGAGTACAAACCCATCAAAACACAACTTCTTTAAGCCAGGAATTAGCCTATTGAACCTCACCTGAACTGCTTCCAATACATTCTGCACACTCCATTTAAATAAAATTGTTTTTTTTTAAAATTCCTCACGTCAAAGCATTCTTTCTGTCCAGATTCTATCAACACTTTGTTTTTATTTAATCCAAGATTTTACTGAATAGTAGGCCTCACATTTTCCCATATACTGTTCCATTTCTCAATTTTTTTTCCCATTCAATTAACCTGTGTATATCCTGTTCCAGGCTGCAAATCCTTGTCACAGTTTGCTTTCCCTTAGTATCACCAGCAAATTTGCCTGCATGTAGTCAGTCCATTCATGTCACTACAGGGACCATAAATGTTTGAATGGAAACTCAGATTCTCAATTTTAGCAGTTGCTAGGATACTTTAAAACTTAAACAGTTGCAATAGTATTTTGTCACAACTGAGTAAAGTACCTTAACTGCAACAACTGCTTTTCTTATTAAACAAAACACTTAGTTAATTCCGGATTGAGCTGCTGTGAAAGCCTTATGGCAGACTTCCCAAGAGAGTCAGGACCCCAAGTGGGGTTGTGAGCTGTGAGTTTGGGGTCACAAGATCCAAGGCAATAATAGCTACCATGGAATTTAGATTAAGTTACATTGACCAAGCCCTCCTTTAACAGTCCCTCACTCCCTCAGTTGTCGCTAGAGAGATCATGATTATTTTCAAGCCTTGAAATAGGATAACAGTGGGAAAAGATTTGGAAGCGCTGCTTTATAGATTTAACTATTTATCATGCAGCAATAACTACTCTGATTTATGAAAAGTCTAAAGTGTTCCTAACAGATTTTATTGATCGTGCATTTATTCATTAGTGGCTGACTGCTTTCCAAATTGATAATTCTCTTTCTAGCTAATTAATTAAAACGGTGCTGCCAGTTCAAAGATGAAAGATTATCGGGAGTATTTAGGAATGTGGAACTAACGTAAAATCAGATCAGCCTGATTCAGATTCTACTAAATGGCAGAGTGGCCTCCTCTTGTTCCTTGTTTTGTTCAGAGTTACAACTCAGAAGAACTTTTAAAAATTCACTAAAGATTGTAGCAAAGATGTAACGCAGATTTGTGTGGCATGTAAAGTAAGAGAGTATTTTTGCTCCATAACTTTCTTAATTGGCATTTTTAGCTAAGAATTAAATTGGGAATTACAAAGCAATTCACGAGTATAACTTCCATGAGTTCATGTCTAGGGCGTTGCAGAAATATAGAATAGCCACCAGGGGTCAGTAGCGGATAGCTTTACTCAGACAGGGGACTGAGCAGCAGAGGTTTGATTTGCCCAATATCAGGCTGTTTTGTACAAGGGATTAATTTTTTTTTGTGTGTGTTTCAGAAAGCCAAGGTTAGTTAAGTAGGAAGCAACCTTTTTAAATTAATGACCCTCATTATAATTAATCATACTCATTTTAAAATGTTGTGAATGTAAGGTACCAGAAGTCAAGATTGGAATTAATGAAAACGCTCCACAGGGTTTAGTTTTATTCATTCTCAGGATGTGTGAACACCAGCAAGGCCAATATTATTTCCCATACCTCAAGTTCCCTTAAGAAGGTGGTACTGAGCCATCTTCTTGAACTGGGGTAGTCCATTGATTCACTCACAGCAATAGGAAGGGAACAAAGGAACAGTGATAGAGATGCAAGTTCAGATGGTGTACGGTTTTATTGGAGAACTTGCAGGTGGTGATGTTCTCATACATTTGTCTTTTATTGCATATGGGTACAGCATACAGGTTTTCATAGAATCCCTACAGTGTGGAAACAGGCCATTCAGCCCAACACATCCATACCACCCCTCTGAAGAGATCCCACCCAGACCCATTCCCTTACCCCTGCATTTTCCCCATATCTAACCCAAACATCCCTAGGCACTTTCCCATGGCCAATCCATCTAAGCAACACATCTTTGGACTGTGGGAGGAAACCCATGCAGACACAGGGAGAATGTGCAAACTCAACACAAACAGTCAACTGAGGCTGGAATCGAACCCAGGTCCCTGGCACTGAGTCACCGTGCTGCCCTTTTGGGAGGTGCTGTTGAAGGAGCTTTAGTAAGTAGCTGCAGTGCACCTTGTAGGTGGTACTCGCTGCTAATGCTGTGGAAAAAGTGAAAGTTTAAAGTGGTGGCACACGATGGAAATTTAGATAGTGTCAAGACTCTTGATGTTGTTAGTGCACATTCATCCAGACAAGTGAAACACTTACAGAAAACCAAGAACTGCACGTGCTGGAAATCTGAAACAAAAACAGAAGTTGCTGGAGGAACTCAAGCATGTCTGGCAGCATCTGTGGAGATCCAATGCCAGGACCTGAAATGTTAACTCTGCTTTCTGCACAAGGATGCTGTCAGACCTGCTGAGTTTCTCCAGCAATTTCTGTTTTTATTGAATTGAAACAGTCTTGCTCCTTGTAAATGGTAAAAAAGACATTCAGAGAAAGGAGATGAGTTACTTACCTGAGATTTCCCAGCCTCTGACCTGCTCTTGTAGTCACAATATTTACATGAATGCTCCAGTTCAGGTTCTGGTCAATGGTAGTCCCCTACGCTTGATCTTGACAGTGGGGGATTTGGTGGCGTTAATGCCATTGATTGTCAAATGAAGATAGTTAGGTTGTTGGAGATGGCTATTACCTGGCACTTGTGTGATGAAAATGCTGAAAATGGTTTGACAGCATCTATATGTTCCAGTTTTATAGCATCCACTGTACATTTCCAACAGCTCTAGAGTAGATATATTAATGTTAGCATAGAGTGATACTCCCTTAGTTCTAGGCAGTTATATCCAAAACATCCAAACTCAGAGGAATATCCTTCAGTGAAACAATCTCACAATCCAATTATCCTTGATCCACTTCCTCCTCTCTGAACTTTGCCACTAAAAATTCCAAGAGCACCTACCTACGTGTAAGATAATGTGTGGAAACACACTATCATTTCCATACTTCTCTTCAGATCCTACACGAGCTTGGCTAGTATGTGAATTTTTTCCTTCATTGTTGCTGGATCAATCAACTGGGATCCTTTTCTGAAATTTTATTTTGGAAGCACTAGTATGTGCAGACTTTCTGCTGGGATGGTGGGACTGCCCTGCGAAGAGTGAGTGGCAAACTGGGCCTGTATTCTCTAGAGCATTAGAGAACGAGAGGTGATCTTATTGAAACCTACAAAAGATATAGAAATGCAGGGTTTTTGTTTTGTTTTCTTTATTCATTCACACAATGCAGAGTTGATGCAGGTAAGATGTTTTGCCTAGTCAAGATTACTAGAACCAGAAGGCACAATTTAAAAATAAAGCAGGTGTCACTTGGGGTTTCAAAATGAGGAGGAATTGTTTCACTCAGAGGGTTGTGAAGCTTTGTGATTCTCTACCACTGTGATAGCTCAGCTTTTGAGGATGATTCAGGTATAAGTTGATCGATTCTGATTGTCAATGGTGTGCAGAGTTATGGGAGTGGAGTGTGTAAAAGGCTTTTGAAGCATTCGAATATTGAAAGGCAGAGCAGGCTAAAAGGCCTACGCCTTTTCCTATGTTCTGTATTACTGAAGTGAGGAAAATGTCATCATTCCAACAGTCGTGAATTCCCTACGTAGAAGGCTGTGGAGGCCAAGTCACAAAATATATTCAAGAACTGAGATAGATTTTGACAACATCAAGGGGTATGGGGAGCAAAGGGGAATATGGCATTGTGATAAATGATCAGCCATGGTCATATTGAACAGCAGAGCAGGTTTAAAGGGCTGAATGGCCTTCTCCTGCTCCTTGTTTCTCCATATTCCTATGTGTTGAATTGTTTTTAATCAATGAGAATGTTTAATAAACAGCAAATCGTAACAAATCGGCATTTATTATAATGAGGTTTGCCCATGGTATGGATACCACATGAGATTGAATGAAGTGAGTAGGGCACAGGGTGGTAGGACAGGGACATGGTTTGTCATGTTGGTACAATTGAGCTTAAATGCAATAAAGGGCCTTTGGTATGATTAGGAACAGGGGTTGTGTTGGTGTGTACGGAGGTAATGGGAGATTGGTACAGGGGCATAAATTGGCATGGAAGGTGTGGGGGAACATGGAGGTGGGGGTAGAGGAGCATACATTGGCATGGAGTTATGTCGATTGGGAACAAGTGCATTAGATGGCATAGGGAGTAAGAGGAGGTATGGATGGGCATCAGCAGAACTTGGGGAGTGTGTGTGGGAGGGATCGAGTGTGAAAGGTGAGGGGAGGAGGGATGGTTTTAGTTTCTGTTGGTGCAAGGAGAGAGACCTGCATCCACAGGACCCAGACTCCGCTGTTAAACTGCATCACTCAGACATCTCCAAAGGATCAGCGAAAGTCCCACCTTCCATTCTAGATTTTCTGGTTCATGGGCAAGAGATGACCTGCCCTTGACCTAGGAGTAAGAATCAGGGCCCAGGATGTACTATGTCTATCAATCTCAGCCTTAAAATTTTCAATTTAGCCAACGTTGACAGGCTAATCATAATCTGGAACTCTCAATCCCTTTGCTTAATAAATATCTACCAATGTCAGTTTGGAAGTTTTCTATTCTCTTAGCTTCTGAGAGGAGTGGTGAAGGGAGAACAGGGTGAATGAGCTCCAGATTTCCGTGACTTTTTTTTTTGGAAAAACTTGCTTCCTGTTTTCAATCCTAAAAGGACTCACTCTAACTTAATGATTGGACGCAATAGATTGCAAGAAATATACTTTGCATTTTTCATCCAAACCTAGCAGTTTTATTTTCAGAATTATCCTTTTCTCTTTACCAGTCTCCAATCCTCACCTCTGCTTTGGAAGCCATTAATTGCATGTTACTGTCCAGTTCTACAAACCCTGAGTACCTTTCACTATCCTCCCCCTAAATGGCCATTAAATTGTGATGTTTAATGGAAAGATTGAAGCAGGGGCTGGGGCGGAGGGGACAAGCAATGGATGAAGGGTATCATAACCGGACTCAAATATATTCTTACCTAAAGGTTCAGCAGGCATTAATGGTGTGAGCACTAGAATGCGGTCCTTTGCAAGTATTCCCCACTGCCCGAAATGTCAGCTTTCCTGCTCCTCTGATGCTGCTTGGCCTGCTGTGTTCATCCAGCTCTACACCTTAATATCTCAGAAAACATTGTGTTCCCTCACATCATGTTTGCTAATTGCTGTGAATCAAACTCACAATCAGGCCTGAGAATTACAAGTGTTGCTGCTGGCTCTTTCACTTCTAAAAACTTCTTCTGTGCAATGTGGATATTGCTGTCTGAACAGCATTTAACATCCATCTCTAATTACCCAAGAGAATCAGATCGTGAACCATCTTCTTGAATTGCAGACCATGGGGCTAGGTTCACTCACAGTGCTGTTCGGAAGGGATTTCCATGATATTGATCCCATGTCAGTGGAGGAATACTTATATAGTTCCATGATGTGGAGGTGCAGGCATTGGACTGGGGTGGACAAGGTCAAAAATCATTCGACACCAGGTTATAGTCCAACAGGCTTATTTGAAAACACACACTTTTGAAGCCTCAATCCTCCTTCAGGTGTTCGTGAGAGAGTTAGTATCAGACACAGAATTTGTAAATAAAAGATCAAACGGCCACACCATTGATGAGGATGTATTTAACAAACCTGAGATGTTGTTAAATCTTTAATTAGTTGGAGGTTTTAATTGATTAATATGTATATGTAAATCCCTGAATTCCTTCCAAGTTCCTCCCAGGACCGTGACTTGAAAGGAATTTGTGGATTTACATATACATATTCATCAATTAAAGTCTTTCAATTGATTAAAGATTTAACAGCATCTTAGATTTGTTTAGTACATCCTCATCAGTGGCGTGACCCTTTGATTTTTTTACTTATAAATTCTGTGTCTGATACTACCTCTCTCACGAACACCTGAAGAAGGACTGAGGCTCCGAAAGCTTGTGATTTCAAATAAACCTGTTGGACTATAACCTGTGGTGTCGTGTGATTTTTGACCTTCTATATTTCCAAGTCCAGATTGTGCATTAATATCAAAGACAGCATCATGAAAGCAATTCTGCTTAATACAATGCCTCATAAATATAAAGGTAAAAGTACTCTCAAATATTTTCAACAAGAGGTTAAGTATTCACTTGCCTAAAATATATTTATGAAGCACTTCCACTGAACCTTCCTGTTTGTTTATTTTCCAGTTAAATAAAATTTCAGACACATCATAAATCATTAACTTGTTTTATTTTCCCAGTGGGTGAATCCCCTTAATCATCTGACTACAATTAATAAAATTTTCTTTTTAATTGTCTACAATTAAATTTCTCCTTGAGCTATTTTTGGCATGCTGGTTAATATTTATGTGTTTCAACGTGTTGATGTTAAATTCGATAAAGCTGCTCCACTTGGTGGCTTGATGACTAAGGGACAGGAACATAAAACCATCACGCAAAGAACAAAATAAAAACCAAAAGAACTGCGGATGCTGTAAATCAGGAACAAAAGCAGAGTTGCTGGAAAAGGTCAGCAGGTCTGGCAGCATCTGCGAAGGAGAAAACAGAGTTAACATTTCAGGTCCGGTGACCCTTCCTCAGAACCGGACCCGAAACATGAACTCTGATTTCTCCTTCACAGATGATGCCAGACCTGTTGAGCTTTTCCAGCAACTTTGCTTTTGTACCTAAAGAACAAAGTTGAGTTTGGAAGCATTGTTTCTAACATTTGCATGGACATAGAATGCCCAAGCCCAGATAAAGCTGACTGCAGAAGCTGTAGTCCATTTTGAAGTGAAGTGGATAAGAATTGGAAAAGGAAAAATATGGTCAGGTCATGGGGGTATGAGGGGGCATTGGGACTAATTGGATCTAGTGAATTAGCCGAAGGACAATGTACCAAATGTCCTAGTGCTACAGTTTAAAATTCTATGATCTCATGATGCAGTTCTTAACTTATTCATGTTAATATCAATAAGGGTCATTTTAACTGTGTAATAATAACATTTATGATAAACCAATAGCCTGTTTTACATCTACTTTGATTGTTATTCCAATTGACTTCAAATAAGGTGATTCATAGAGATAAGAAACACAAAGTGTAAAGCATACATTTTATCACACACTCCATGATCTATTTTGCTACATATTGTAAAGTTGTGGAACAATGTTATTAACCCATAATTGACTGCTGTCTTTTTGCTCAGATCGTTCTTTGTGACATTAATGATTTTCAGCATTGTTGTTGCTTGGTGCCTCATTCAATCAGCAATGAGTAGCAGGGGTTGCTGATAGGCGGGACAAATGGCACCATGTTTCCTCACATAATCACCAGAACATTCAGAAAAAGCTTGCAAGAAGCCCAAATGTAAGGGTAACCACTGAACATGGCAGGACTGCAGAGCTTGGATCTGATTTATTGGGCGTGGGATCACTTGTGTGAATGAATTTTTTAAAAAATCATTTGCAGCTTTTGCTGTTTGGCATGCAAGTTATGCAGTGTCGCCAGGTTAGCACCTCACTTTCGGTATGCCTGGTGTTGCTCCTAGCATATCCTGTTGGACTCTTTATTGAACCAGGATTGAATCCTTTGGCTTGATGGTAATGCTTGTGTGTGGGATATTGCAGGTCATAAGGGTGCAGACTGTGTTGGAATATGATTCTGGTCTTGCTGATGGCATACAATGCCTCATGGATGCCCAGTCTTCAGTTAATAGATCTTTTCAAACTCTGCCTCATTTAGCATACATAATGCCATACAACATGGTGTAAGGTATTCTCAATGTGAAGGTGGGACTTTGTCTCCACAAGAACCAGGCACTGGTCGCTCTTACCAATACTGTCATGAACAGATGCATCTTCGGCAGGCGGGTTGAAGAGGCTGATATTCCAGCTATCTCCAACATGAGTGAATCAAGCCATTGTTTCTTAACGTTCAATTGCATCACAATTGCTGGATTATCTCCAATTTTCTTATGAGCAAAGTTAAAGAGGTTGGGGCCCTATTCATTGGATTTTAGAAGATTGAGAGGTGATCTCATTGAGACATATAGGCTTTTTAAGGGGCTTGACAGGGTAAATGCTGAGAGGAAGTTCCCCTCATGTGAAAGCGTAGGAACATAGTCTTAGAATTTACAACTGAGATGAGGAGGAATTTCTTCTCTCAGAGGATTTTGCAAGTCTTTGGAACTTCTTGCCACAGTGAGCTGTGGAGGCAGAGCCCTTGTGTATATTTAAGGCTGAGATAAATTTTGATCAGTTGGGGAACCGAGAGTTGTGGGGAAAAGGCAGGAAAGTGGATGTTAGGAATGCTGGATTAGCCGTGATCCTATTGAATGGTGGAACAAATCCAAAGGACTGAATGATCTACTGCTGTTCCTATTTCTTATGGTCGTATGGCCAATAAGCACTGGACTAGCCAGTGATATCCACATCCTATGAACAAATAAAAAGAAGATAAAATCTGCATACTAAACAACTGATGACTGTACTGCACACCTTCAAACTTGCAGCCATTCTAATGTCTCATCGAGGGGAATAGAGTGGGAATTAGAAAAGACATAATCAATGGATAACACCAGGGGGCACTGTGTCTCACAATTTCTGGAGTCTGAACCGCCTGTAAGCTTTCAAATAGCAGATACTGAATAGCACTGAACACTTCCATGAACTGTGCGGATCCAAGATTACATTTTACTCATGATAGGCACATTGTACGAATGTGTACCCCTCTGAGACACCTGCAATCCACCAAGTCTGACCTCTCGAGCATCCCTAATTTTAATCGCTCCAAGGTTGGTGCCTGTTAGCTCTGGAATTCCCTTCCGAAACCACGCTGCCCTGCCAGGTACTTATTAAAAGGATCCCATGAGCATACAGACAAGGAACAGGAGTAGGCCATTTGGCCCCTCAAGCCTGCTCTGCCATTGAATATGATCAGATTGACAAAGATAACCTAGAAGGAGGAGGTCATAGTGTTTTTGGGATAGTTGCTTGCCCCAGTACATTCTGTAGTCAGCCAGAAGGTAGCCTATATTTAGGTCCGGTGCTGTGCGCTGGGATTGGATTAATTAATGATGTCATAGTGACAGTACCCCAAGGTGGCAGCAACCAAAGTTTAATTGTATTATGTGTTCGGTTTGAGGGACAGAAGTGTGGGTCCAAGCCTAATATTTTAAACTTAATGAGGCCACTTCTGGGAACATGAAAGCCAAACCAGTTGAAGCAAGCTGCTAAATTAGTTTAAGGAATAGGTCAATAGTGATGCAGGGGCAAACATTTAAGGGGATATTTCAGAATGGACACATTCCAGAGAGAATGAAAAGTTTTGAGGGGAGGACCCAGCCATCTATAGTTAACAAAATAAAGTCAAAGATAACGTCAACTGAAAGAAAAAAACATATCATTACTCACAGATGGATGATAGTTCAAAGATTGGAAAGATTGTAATGAGTGGTGCATCACACAGATCAGTGTCTGAGCCACAATACCAAAGATGGCTAAATTTACTGGTGACGCAAAGATTGATAGGAAAGTAAGTTTTGAGGGGATATATGGAAGCCCCAAACGAATAAAGAGAGTTTAACTGAATGGGAAACTTCCTGGAAAGTTGAGTTTAATGTGGCAGAAAGTGAAGTTTTGACAATAAAAATAAGATAAAGAAGCAAATTATCTAAATAGTGAGAGATTGCAGACCGACGTTTTACTTATTTATGAGGTGTGGACACCAATGACCAGGCCAGCATTTATTTCCCATCCCTAATTGCCCAGAGATCAGATAAGAGTCAACTACATTGCTGTGGGTCTGGAGTCACATGTAGGGCAGACCGAGTGAGGATGACATATTCTTTATCCTAAAGATGATGAGTGAAACTTGGGGTTTTTTTAATCACAACAGTGGTTATATGGTGCTATTCGGCTAGATTTTTAGTGAAGTCAAATTGCACCATCTGCCGTGGTGGGTTTTAAATGCATGTCCCTAGAACATGTGCCTCAGCTTGTAGATTATTAATCCAGTGACATTACCACTAGAGAACCACTTTTCTCTAACGTAGACGGATCTGTGTGGCCTCATTCATGAATCACACTTAGTTTGTAGATGCAGCGCGTAACTAGGAAAGCTAACAGAATATTATAATTTGTCGTGAGAGGGATTGAAAACAAAACTAGGCAGGTTCTGCTTAAGATATACAGGGCATTGGGGAGACTATATTTGGGGTACAGTGTGATGGAAGTCATCCATATATGGGCACGTTGTCATACGAGGAAAGGTTGGACAGGCTTGGCTTGTATTCCCTGGAGTTTAGAAGATGAAGAGGTAACTTGATGGAAACACCTAAGATCCTGAGGGATCTTAACAGACTAGATGTGTGGAGGGTGTTTGCTCTTGTGAGAGAATCTAGAATCAAGGATCAAAGTTTCAAAATTTAAGACAAAGGTAAGGAGATTTTGTTTTCTTACAGAGGATCATGAGTCTTTGGAACTCTTTACCTCCAAAGGCAGTGGAAACACAGTTCTTGAATATTTTTAAAGCAGACACGGACACATCATCGGGGTGACACATCATCGGGATTAGGTAGCAATGTGGATTAATCAGATCAGCCACGATCTTTTAGATTGGCAGAACAGGCTTGAAGAGGCTGAATGGCCTATTCCTGCTCCTAATCCAGACAAATGATCATGGGTGGGAAAGTGGGAAGTGAGATGTCCCTGCTCAGTCCATCAGTTTGTAGTTTCTACTTCAGAAGAGGGGTAGTAGTGGCATTGTTATAATGAGTCACTAGGCCCCAGTAATCCAGAAACTCATGATGACCTTGCAGTAACACACATTAAAACACACCCGGCAAATGGTGAAATTTAAATTCTGTAAAATAAAGCAGGAATAAAAAGATAGCTTAATGGTGACCATGTAAAGATTGTCATTACTGACCTTTCGGGAAGGACCTTAGCCATCCTTACCTGCACTGGCTTATGTGTGATTCCAGACACACAGCAATGATTGACTCCTACCTGATATTTGGACAATGAAGGCCATAATCTCAGCTAAGGCCCTTCCAACAATGTCCAGGGCCATCTCCCGTATGGGGTTTTGAGTATGTGTATATACCTCTGTCACTCCTGTCTGACAAACGAGTCGAGCAACAGTCTGACATTGACCTACTTACACAATCATACCTTACAGACAATGTCCCAGACACCACCATAACCATCCTTGGATGTGTCCTGTCCCACCGGCAGGTTGGACCCAGCAGAGGTGGTGGCACAGTGGTAAACAGTCAGGAGGGATTGCCCTGAGAGTCCCCAGCATTGACTCCGAACCACATGAATACTCAATGCAGTAAGTCAAACATGGGCAACGAAACCTAGTGCTGATTACCTTGTGCTATTGCTCCTCAAGTGATGACTCTGTGCTCCTCCATGTTCAACATCACTTGGAGGAAGCACTGAGGATGGTAGTGGTGCAAAATGTACTCTGGGTGGGGGATTTTAATATCCTTCACCAAGAGTGTCTCGGCAACAGTACTACAGATTGAGCTGGTCAGATCCTAAAGGACATAGCTGTTAGACTGGGTATGAGACAAGTGGTAAGGGAACCAACAAGAGGGAAAAACATACCTGACCTTATCCTTACCAGGCTGCCAGCTGTAGATGCATCTGTCCATGACAGTATTGGTAAGAGTAACTACTGAAATGTCCTTATGGAGACAATGCCCTTTCTTCACATTGATAATACCTTGTGTGACACTATCACTGTGCTAAATAGGATACACTGCAAACAGATCTAGCAACTCAAGACTGGTCATCCATGAGGCACCGTGAGGCATCAACAGCAGCAGAGTCTGTAAGCAATCTGCCAGCTGCTGGTGCATCCATCCATGACAGTATCGGTAAGAGCGACCACCATACAGTCCATGTGGAAACAAAGTCCTGCCTTCACATTGAGAACAACCTCCATCGTGTTGTGTGGCACTATCACCGTGCCTAATGGGACAGACTTCACACAAACCTAAAAACTCAAGATTGGGCATCCATGAGGTGCTGTGGGCCATCAGCAGCAGCTGAATTGTACTCCAGCACAACCCCTAACCTCATGACCTGGCATATCCCCACTCAACCATTACCATCAAGCCAGGGGATCAACCCTGGTTCAATGGAGAGTGTCAGGAGCAGCACCAGGCATACCTGAAAATGAGGTAACAACTTGGCGAAGCCACCAAACAAAACTACTTGCACACCAAAAAGCAAAAGCAACAAGAAATAGAGCTAAGCGATCCCACAACCAACAGATCAGGTCTAAGCTCTGCAGTCCTGCCACATCCAGTCGCGAATGATGGGTGATAATTAAACAACTCACTGGAGGAGGACGCTCCACAAATATCCCAGTCCTCAACACAGCCGTTTTATTTTTCTTTATTCATTCACAGGATGATGGCATTGCTGACCAGGCAGCATTTATTGCCCATCCCTAATTGCCCAGAGGGTAGTTAAGAGTCAACCACATTGCTATGGGTCTGGAGTCACATGTAGGCCAGATCAGGTAAGGATGGCAGTTTCCTGCCTTTAAGGACATTAGTGAACCAGATGGGTTTTTCCCTGACAATCAGCGATAGGTTCATGGCCATCATTAGATTCTTAATTCCAGATATTTTTATTGAATTCAAATTCCACCATCTGACATGGCAGGATTTGAACCCAGGTCCCTGGAATGTTATCCAGGTCTCTGGATTAACATTCCAGTGATAATACCACTTGACCATCACCTCCCCCCTGTAATCTATACAAAAGACATGGCTGAATTGTGTGCAAGCATCGTCAACAAGAAATGCCGAGTAGATGGTCCATCTCTTTCTACTCCAAATGTCTCCAGCAACACAAATGCCAGTCTTCAGCCAGTTCTATTCACTCCACATGATATCAAGAAATGGTTGGAGACACTGGATAATGCAAAGGTTATAGGCCCTGACAACATTCAGGCAACTGCACTGAAGACTTATGCTCCAGAACCTGCCATTCTCCTAGCTAGGCTGTTCTAGTGCAATGTCAACACTGGTATCTACCTGACAATGTGGATAACCGCCCAAGTACATCCTGGACACAGAAAGCAGGACAAATCTAACCCGGCCAGTTACCAACCCATCAGTCTATTCTCAGTCATCAGTAAGAAACAGAAAGTGTCATCAACAGTGCTATGAAGCAGCACCTGCTCAGCAATAACCTCCTCAGTGACGCCCAATTTGGGCTCCACCAGGACCACTCAGCTCCTGACCTCATTACAGCCTTGGTTCAAACATGGACAAAAGAGCTGAATTCCAGAGGTGAGGTAAAAGTGACAGCCCTTGATATCAAGGCGGCATTCGACCAAGTGTGGCATCACGGAGACCTGGCAAAACTGGAATCAATGGGTATCGGGGGCAAACTCTCTGCTGGTCAGAGTCATACCTGGCAAATAGGAAGATGTTTGTGGTTGTTGGAGGTCAATCATCTCTGCTCCAGGACATCTCTGCCAGAGTCCCTCAGGGTAATGTCCTCGGTCCAACCATCTTCAGCTGCTCATCAATGACCTTCCCTCTATCATAAGGTGAGAAATGGGGATGTTCACTGATGTTTGCAGAATGTTCGGCACTATCCACAACCAAATGCAACAACTCCTAGACAATATTCAGGCTTAGGCTGATGAGTGGCAAGTAGCATTTGTGCCACATAATTACCAGGAATGACCTTAACATTCCATGGCATTACCATCATTGAATCCCCCACTATTCAAAATCTTGAGGGTTACCATTGACCAGAAACTGAACTGGACTCACCATATAAATACTGTAGCTACAAAAGCAGTTCAGAGGCTGGAATACTGCAGCACATAACTCACCTAATGAATCCAACAGTTCATCCACCATCTACAAAGCACAAGTCACGAGTGTGATGGTATACTCTCTGCTTACCTGGATGGATGCGACCCTAACAAGACTCAAGAAACGTGATACCATCTAGGACAAAGCAGCCCACTTAATTGGCCCCACACCCACTCTCTCGACTACCAAAGCTCAGTAACATCAGTGTGTACTATCTACAAGTTGCACTGCTGAAATTCACCAAAGATCCTTAGACAATACCTTCCAAACCCATAACCACTTCCATCTAGAAGGACAAAGGCAGCAAATACATGGGAACACCACCACCTGCAAGTTCCCCTTCAAGCCACTGACCATCCTGACTTGCAAATATATCGTTGTCTCTCTGCTGTCACTGGGTCAAAATCCTGGAATTCCCTTCCTTGTGGAATTGTGGGTCTGCCCATAGCACATGGACTACAGTGGTTCACGAAAGTAGCTCACCAGCACCTTCTCAAGGAAAACTAGGGACAGGTAATAAATGTTGCCCCTGCCAGCGATGCCCCTGTTCCATGGATGAATAAAAAAAAACCTGCTGTATAACTTCAGTATTCTCAATGTTTGTTGAATATAGAGGAAGAGTTGTTCTGGTTACTAAATGCATCAAAAGACACTTATTTTCAATGCATTGATGCTTACAAGTAACAATCACAGCAATTCTTCCCTCGAGATTGCATTAATAAACAAAGCAAACGTGGTTCAAACCTTAAAACATCTCACACTCCAGTTTAGGCACTGTTACATGGGGCAGTTGTGCATTTTGCTGATGTCTCAGATTTCCATGGGACTGATTGTGCATGCTATTAATCTCAGAGCGTCCTTGACATTTGTGTGACTCAAGGAGATGGGAACAGAAGTCGGAGAAATCAAGATGGGTCTGTTCAGTGGTTGTAATCCAAAGTAGGTTCTGAGTCTTGAGACTGGATTTCACTGAGACAGCTAATCCAGCAATGATGTGTCTGGCTCCTAGATATATTTCATCTGGGACCAACATTTTCGCCAGCACTCCATCTGTTTTTCTCCGTACAGTTGAAAGGTTAGCATTCCAAATGACAGTCTAAGAAAAAAAGTAATGGTGCAATTTTTTGGTTGAAAAGTTTCTTATGAGTTATTAGGGAGTGTTTTGTACAGAAAAATCATGAATCTGCCCCGTGGTTAATGTGCTGCTGTACAAACTGGAACCAGCCAGTAGGTTTGTAAAACCGTTCCACTTCTCCGGAACTTGCCCAAACCACCACACTTACAGCTAATAGAATTAATATGCAAATTTTTCAAAAAATCTCCATCAAATTGGGTTTTCTAAGATGGCGATTTCTTCTGTGCATGAATCATTTGCAAATTTAATTACTGTTAAAAATTGGACGAAGTTAGACATTATACAACACCAGGTTATAGTTCAACAAGTTTGTTTGAAATCACAAGTTTTCGGAGCGCTGCTTCTTCATCAGGTGAAGTGATTTCAAATAAACCTGTTGGACTATAACCTAGTGGCATGTGACTTTTGACTTTGTCCATCCCAGTTCAACACCAGCGCCTCCACATCATGATTAAAAATTGGCACAGTGCAGACAATAGGTATCCTCATGTCTGGTAAAACATGCCCTGAAGGAACTTCTATCTTCATGACAGTTCAGCAATACTTACTTAACCACAGATGATCAAAGTAATACTCATCTGTTACCTCCTCTCTTTATGCTGCTTCTATTTTCTAATACAATCTGTTACTTTGTTAGAGTGTACTGCATTTTTCAATATATATTTCTTCTCATTTCACAGCTAAGCTGAAAGAGCGAATGGATTCTATATACATGATGCACACATCTGCTGTTTATTATTCATCACCTTGGAGGGATTGTGCAGATTTAAAGCAAAGCAACTTAGCATAGTCGTCTGTCCTGTTTCTGAGATGCTTGACCTGAAGCTGACCTTTATGGTTCACTAGTATTTCCACCACTTCCAATGAGAAGATCAATTGCAATCAGCACTTAGGGTTTCAATTTATGTGTAAGCTAGTTACCACTAAAAGATTAATGGAGACGAAAATTTCAATATGTTAGAGCTGTGTTTGATTTAATTGTGCATTTAGCTGTAATAATTTTATAAATTAACACTAGTGGAGAGATACTGGCTGCTACTCGTCAAATGTTTCTGTGCATAAACAATTTGGGAACTCGTTGATAGACAAAACTATCATTAACAGGCTTTTATGATTGTTGTTAAGGACCTGTTAGAGATGAATATAGTTCTGATAATGTTACTCAAACTACCGTTCACATAAACGTCATGTCATTGACACCAGTTAAAAAAAAGTTGAGCATTCAGTAAGTAGAGAGAGAAGACAGGAGTTTAGCAGGGCCCAAACCTGGAGACATCTGCAGCACTAACAAACTACTGCAAAACAGAATGGGGAATGACAAGTCGGAGTTCTGAAGAAGAGTCACCGGACCTGATATGTTAACTTTATTTTCTCTCTACAGATGCTGCCAGACCCGCTGAGTTTCTCCCGGCAATTCCTGTTTTTGTTTCTCTGTTTTTACCTTTGCATGAAAGGGCTCTGGTCTTTCTAGTTATCCTTACCATCATCAGCTGAGATTACCTGAAGAATCCTAACAGGTAGCAAAGAGTCATGTATCCTGACTAAGGTACGGCTTTCACAGTTGTCCTGGTAACTTGGCATCAGCAGATCTCCGGCTCTGAATCACCTCTGCTAGTGCAGGGAGGATTTTGTGTGTCTTAATGACAGTTGTCAGCCTCAGCTTAGCAGCAGCACCATAGCCTCTGGGTCAGAAGGTTGTGCATTCATGGTTTAAGCACATAATCTGAGTTTACAATTCAGTACAGGGTGTGCCACAATGCAGTCTTTCAGATGAGACATTTCACTGTGGCTCTGCCAACAACTTGCAGGTGAATGGAAAAGTTACTGAGGAAAAGCTTTTACCTGTCGCAGAACAGAAGCTGATATCCAAGGAATTGGAAAAGCTCCCTTCTGCACCATGGGGATGAAATATCCTGTGGTCCCATATCTCATGCCCATCACTTCAGTGGCAGAGCAGCGGAAACTCTGCTGTAAATGTCTGCTTTTAGCTATTGGTGCCATAAATCCAGGTCTTCAATCTCCCATTGGAGAACCCCAGCAAAAAAAACTCTACCCATATCTATCGAATGCTACATTTGTGCTTGATCTGCTTCTACCTAACTGGCCTAGTTTTCTTTAGAACAGGACTAATCCTTTTATCCCAGATTAATATCTAACCAACTCATCATCCTTTCCCAGACGTAAAAGCCGGTTCCTCCCTACGAACCAGTTCCAAGGTCAATCATGATTTTAACTAATATATAAAAGCAAAATACTGCCAATGCTGAAAATCTGACGTGAAAGCAGAAAGGGCTGTAAATACTCTTCCAAAGAAGCAACATAATCAACTTGAATCATAATCTCTATAACGCTACTTCTCTCTCCACAGATGCTGCATACAGTTAATATGTCGCATTGAATTTTTTCGCTTCCTAGAAGAGTCTTTCCGGTACTTTCTACGTTCCTCTTGGTGATGATTTTGGACAGATCACCCAATTTACTGGAATGCCCTGAACTTTTCTCAGTCGTATCCCTTAGCCTGGTACATGGATGTATTGGATATGTCTGGATTGCTTATTGGATTCTGTCCCAGTGATAAGATGCCCCATTTACCATTCCTCTTTCCTTTGACACTAACAGTTTTTTTTTGTTTGGGTACTCAGAAGGAAAAAGCTGATAAATGAGATGTACTGGCCTGACTTGTCTTGTACAGTTTGGAATGGAAGTCCAGTCCAACCAGAACTTTCATTTCCAAGTATCACTGATTTTTCCTTCTGTGTAGCCACCTATTCCATGGCACAGCACCATGATTTGTTTGTGATTTCCTTTCTTTATGTTACCATCTTTGTCTGCATCATGGCTGTCCTCTAACTGTATATCCACCATCTCCTGTGTATTTTGCATGTTGTTTAGTTTAAAGGTTCGCAGTGAGACCCTTCAGCATTTGAACTTGTGAAGAATTTTGCTAATCTGGGGACATTGTTCTGGATAACTTCTCATTGAGGACATCCACATTCTGTGTCCTCACTGGGACTAAGCATTGTACCAAAGTTAATGTTGACACTGTATAAATGTTCAAAATAAGAAACACTTCAGACAGCTTGTGGAAAACTCTCCCCAGTGCTATTGCTGCTGTACACTAACTCTAACCTCCTCAGTCTAAAACTGTGCCCTCGAGGAATACAACACGACACCGTTTTTGTAAATATCCCAATTGTAAACTGCAATTTAAAGGCAGTGTACCAGAAATTAAGCCCATGCCATTTTAACTCCTGCTCCTGACTACAATTTGCCTAGTCAAAATCAGTAGGAATAACAAAAGATTCTATAACCCGACTAGCTACAGGCTGCCAATGAGACCCCAGGGCAGTGATCTTTGTTGAGAGAAGTGATGAGGAGGAGGGTCTTTCACATTTGCATTGAGAGTGGAGAACGGAAGGCCCAATCTGGAGCCAGGACAAACACTGTGTGGTGTCAATGCTCCTGGGCCATGAGGTGATGTTAAATACTTTTACGAAAAAAAGCAAAAAATTACCTAGGCCTCTTCAAATTGCAATTCTGCGTTTCCCGTGTAAACCTGAGGTGAATGGGGTCAGAGACAACTCCCCAGTGTCTCTAATCAAATCCAACACAAAGGGAGATGGCCATCATTGTCAGAGATCAGTCATCACAGCCTGGGATGTCCTCCAGGAAGTACATTCAACACTTTCAGCTTTTTCATCAATGGCCCTATCTTCAGAATGCAGTGAGATTGTTTGTGAGCAAATCTAGTGTCCAGTTCTATTTACAATTTCTTCAATAACACAGCTGTCCATTTCAGATCCAGGAGATTTTAGACGACATCAAGTTCAAAAATTTTTGTGATGGGTAGTTTTTGCCCAGATAGATTCATCCACACAAAAGACTCAAAAAACAATGTGTGTCAATTTTCCTTGATCAATGGCTCTTCCATTGAACTCAATATCTAGCATCTTCCACTGCTACACTTTAGCTATGGCATGCATGGTCTACAGAAACTCAGCTTCTCCAGGGTTTCTGCTGACCCTTCCTGAAGGTTATCATGGGACATCAGGAGAAATCTTGAGGAAATTACTGGGGATGAGTGCATTGATAATGGGCACATGATGGAAGCTACCTAACAGACTTGTTAGGAAGATGAAAGTCTCTATCTTAACTCATCTGCAGCCTCACCCATGCCTTTGTTAACTGGAGACTGGACTACTCCAATGCACTCCTTGCCTAACATGTTCTACGTTTAAACATGAGGTCATCCAGAAGTACGCTGCAGTGTCCTAACTGGGATTAATTTCCATTCATTCATTTCCCCTGTACCTGTGAACTGACCTTAATACCCAATGAAGGCAACGTCTTGATGTTAACACTATTGAATAAAAAGTAATCAAGTTGAAATAGGATAAAGACTTTGGATAAATTGTATCAAATTTTTTTTAAAGAATTTGGGGAAGTGATAACAGAGGCATGATGGCATATATTAGAAAAAAAGATATGATTCCAGGATACTGGCCGTTAACTAGTATAATTCCCATATATAACAAGGGGAACAGAATACACCTACAACATTAAAGACCAGTCAATTCTTTTTATTCATTCACAAGATACAGGTGTCACTAGCTAGGCCAGTATTTATTGCCCATCACTGAGGTCAGTTGAGAGAGAACCACTTTGATGTGGATCTGGAGTCACACAAAGGTCAGACCACATAAGTTTGGCAGTTTCATTCCCTAATGGATATTACAATCAGACAGGTTTTTCCGACAATCACTTCATGGTCATTGTCAGACTCTTAATTATAGATTTTTATTCAATACAAATTCTACTGCTTGCTATGGCAGGATTTGAACCTGGGTCCACAGAACATTACCTGGGTCTATGTATTAACAGTCTAGCAATAATAGCACGAGGCCAAGTGCTCCCCAAACTACATCGCTAAACCAAATTCCTCAGTTTGTTATGAGGGTTTCATAATTAATTTTTTTGTGGGCTTGAATTTAAAAGATTGTGGAAATATCTAGATTTTGATTTTAAAGGTCAATGAAAAGGCATTGGGCTAAGTTTTTCCTCTCAGGGCAAAGTCCAAGTCGTACTGAGTTTCTGGGAGGGAATCACCTACGCTGAATCCCATCCCAACCACTGGACACTGCACGCTGGTCCTCTGAGCCCTAGTCGAGTCAACAGGAAGGCAGGGAACCTTGACCCCAATCTAGGTGTCCATTCTCACAAGAAGACAGGAGGCATCAGCTAGAGAAGGATACACGCATGTTCCCCATGGCAGTACAGGTGGGCACCCCAGCTCCACTGTGCATGCCCACACCGCACCCCCCCCAACCTCCAGTAGTTCCTGCCTGTGGCAAGAAGACCCTCAAATGTTTGGGCCGTGTAGACACAAATGAGGAGAGGCCCAGAAAAAGCACGGCCAAGAGGCTCCACTGGCAAGCAGGCTACCCCTACCACAGCTCCTTGTGGAACTAAGGCACAGTGGGAAAGAGAGAAAGAGGAAAACTTAGCGACTGCACTTTAGTGGCATAGGCAACAGTAGCCTGTAACTAATTGACAATTGCTTTATAAATGTTTGTGTTTTCACTGTAGTGTTTGTTAATTTCTCTGCGTAGAGCCAAAACACAGCCTAAAGCATTGATTCATAGATACCAGTGAGGCCCAGTGCACAGGGGTCCTTACTGATTGTCTACTATATCATAGGGAAGCAAGGAGACCAATGTAGACACTTTAGGCACACCTCATTCAACATAACCAACTGTTCAACATGCTGTGGCTTCCCGTGAGTTTCCCAGCAGTGGCGGTGCCAGGGATGTTCACAATATAGGAACGGTCGATACTATAAGATGTTCAGGCACTCTGCATGACAATGTCCCAAACAAAACATGGGTCTCTGACCAATACTTTTCCCCTTTAGCAGGCAAACACAATTTTCAGATAACACCGACTTGAGTTGGGTTAAGGGTACTCAATACGGTGGAAGGCTACAACAATTTATGGAGGCCAATAATAAGCCTGCAGAATCGATAAATCATTGGCAAATGAGGTTCCACACAGATAAATTGGCGTTGGCTCATGTTGGTAGGAAACGTAAATACACCAATTATTCCTGGAAAGGTGCAAGTATAGATTGGGTAGAGGAACAACACGAAAACATCAACTCATCAAACATCATGTTAGCAAGGCAAATAAAGGAAACCAAACCAAGGATTGGCACGATAGAACTGAAAAGTAGAAAAGTTATGCTGAACTTGTATCAAACCTTGGTTAGTTCACACCCACAGTAATGCCTGTCGCCTGTTACATTGTTATAGGAATGTCTCCTGGCACAGAGCCAGGGGTTAGGCCTAGGAGGGCCCTCCATCCAATCTTCCCTTGCTTTCTCTCCTCCACCCAACCTCTTTCCCATAGCACTCCAATTCCACTTCCCCACCCCGGTTGCCCCTCTATCTCCCTTCCATCTATCACATCCATAAAGCATCGCTTGGTGTCTGCAGACCCAGCCATTATTATAGCGGCCCAGGAGAGGGTGCAGAGAAGATTTGCAAAGATGATACCAGAAGAGTGTGTCAGGAAGGGATAGCTTGGCTGGGTGTCTTCTCTCTTGATAAAAAACAGCTAAAAGGTGACCTAGTAGAGGTCTTTAAAGTTTTGAAGGGTTTTGTTTACCTCTGTGGGGAAGAACATAACCAGAGGTCATTGATACGAGATAATCACCAGGAAATCCAATCAAAAATTAAGCCTCTTATAAATTTTGTTCAGTGACTGACCTCCAGAGTAAACAAGAAAGAAAAATAAGCCTGTAAATAAGACTTTTGGTCTATTGGGCGGGTGTCATTCTGAGCTCAGACTTGTCCAGCAGTACCATTAGCCAGGATCATAACAAGTGTATTACAGGACACCCTGGAATCTGAGCTGCTCCTTCAATATGTCAATTGTGTATTCAATTATAACTCCATGCGAGACATGCATTTCATTATATTTGAATCCAAATGATGTTCTGAGTTGCCATGTAGGTGTCACGTATCACGACTCTGCAGATCTTGATTCCCCTGGGAACCTCGCTAAAATGTAGACCTTATGGCAGTTTCCGAGGAGGCAAACATTAACTTGCAGAATGTGCTGATGGTTGCAGACAAGCTGAATATCTTTTGTGATTCACAAAATGAACCATAGCCTCTAAATTGATTAGAAGCTTGATTTAAAGATTGTGAAATGCTGAAGGTTTCAACTTGTTTCATACATCTTTTTGAGCCAAATCTGTCCCTAGAGTCTCACAGAGGCGCTATTGTACAGGCTTTCTGTTAGATGTTGATCACCTCTGTGCTTAACAAAAGGCATTGTTTTCTACACTTCTTCAAAGATTTGCAAGGGGAAGGCATGATCCTTTCAAAATAAGCCCTTGCCATATTCCATTCTTATTTTGTTGGGCACACTGGGATCTGTTGGTCCAGTGATCTTTCTAATACTATTAGTCCTCTATTAACTTCTCCTGTGTTTTGTAAGCTATTAATATATCCCAGACCCTTTCTTCCATTGAAGTATTTAAAACTTCAGTTCCTAAACTTCTTCAGACTTCCTTCCTTCCCACTGGTCTTTTAAAATCAAAATTATTTAACAAATATTTCCTATTTTGGCCCAGCTTTATTTTATTGATAATCATGGTGCTATATCGCACAGTGGAACTTGATTCTCTATGTTGATAATACAATAAAATATATTATAACGTGTGATTAAGTTACTGGCCTTCACTGAAAGGTGTACTACAGAATTACCCATTCACTTCATGGACTTCAGTTCCAAATTGAGACCAGCCTATAACAATGAAAGTTGTCTTTTTGCTGGTTACGTGATTCTAAACTCAATTTCAAGAGAGTGTAATTCGACAGCACATTAACATTTGGCCTTAATTATCAGTCATGCTTGAAACACAATAAAGATATTGAGAACTGGAACAAATTTACTGATGTTGTCAAGGCTCTGATTATGGCATTAAGATTCAATCAAATTGGGGCACTTTAGTTTACATTGCAGCTAATCCATCCTTTCCCTAACTTAGGAAAGTAAAGTATCCCATTAACAAATGTACACTCCCAGTATATTAATTTAGCTGCTCTCTGTTATTTTCTGTTCATTATTGTTGCAACAGCCAAGTACGTGATTATAGAGTTTCCGTTTTATAAGGTACAATTGTGTTCTCAGATCTTTAAACTGTGTTTAATAATCTTTTTGAAAATGGAGATAACAAGCGTGGGGCTGGATGAACACAGCAGGTCAAGCAGCATCATAGGAGCAGGAAAACTTGACGTTTCGGGCCTAATGGAGTTGTGGACAGATAGCTCGATATCTTTCTATATTTCAGAACCTGTCAGACTCTGTTATTCCCTAGAACTGACCAGACTCTTCAAGTAATGTCCATTAAATCTTTGAAAGGTGTGAAAATATAACAGCTTCTGTGAAAATGGAAATGAGTAGGGAAGATACTTAAAAGGGTTTCCAGCATGATTGACTTCCTTACCTTTTCTTTTGGAACAGTGACTCATTGAAGTTATGAGTTTGGCTGAGAACAGCTATTTTGTGCAGAATGCCCAGGAAAATCTCCGAAAGGCTGCATCACAGAGAGTTCTTGGCCAAAGGAAGTAAAGGGAAAGGTATGCAGAAACAATAGATGACCTGCCGCAATCAGCCCAGCATCTGTAAGTGCTATAACCTCAGAATGGGTGGGGAACAAGAAATTTTCTCTGTCTCTGGCAAAATCTGCTGACCTGCAGAGTCCAGTTGAACAGAGGAACACCAACGATTCAACCTCAAAAGCAATCACAGCTTGCTGACTTTGACTTCAAATTTCAATGCCTTGATTTTGCAAAGAGAAATTCAAAGAAGCATCAGGCCTGCAATGATCTTAGAGACTGATCTTACTTTGATTGCCTTTATACTTGTAATCTTTGCATATGTATGTTCAGCTAATAACTGTATCACTTTTACTTGAAAACTACATAGTAGTTTTACAGAAAAATAAACTGTCTTGTTTAAAACTATAACTTTGTCCTTGTATATTTTTAAATTTAATCTCTTGCAAATTAAAAGCAGACTACATTGCCAGAGAAAAATTCTTAGCACATAGATCACTTTGAGAAAATGCCTTTTATGTGGTTGTGATAATAATTATCTGAATAAATATATTCAGAGTTATGATACATGCCCCTAGCAGACAAAACATAATACCAGGATAGTAAATTCTTAAATTTAGTATTGGATGCCAAAAGTTGAAACAATTTATTTTACAGAGCTATTATCAATGTATCCACTTTTCCTTTCCCCTCTTCCCACGCTTGGTTTTCCTTCTTCACCTGATCACAGACCAACACCTGAGTTGTTACAGAAGCTGCTAGTGAGAAGTCAACAGTGGACTAACTCATGGTGTGGTAAATATAACATTTACGAATATCATGTAGAGTCATATAGTTTTACAGCATGGCCCATCATGCCCACATCTGTTATCAAATACCCATTTACTCTAATCCCATTTCACAGCACTTGGATTGTAGCCTTGAATATCATTACGTTTAATGTATTTAACTAACTACTTCATAAATGTTGTGATAGTTCCCGTCTCTATCTCCCCACCAAACCCCTTCAGATAGTGAGCTCCAGACAACCACCGCACTCTGGATGAAACATAGAAACATAAACATAGAAACATATCCCCATCAAACTTTCTGCTCTTTACCCTAAATCTATGTCCCTCACATTATTGACATCTCCACTAAGGGGAAAAGATCAGATGCCATGAGTTCGTATCTCAGTTTTGCACCAAAAAACCTCCATGATACCCCCAACCAGTGCTGTAACTTCTAGTGGAAGGAGCTATCAATTGGACGGAAGGCCAATGTGGAAAGAATCTCTTGGGTACATGAGATCACACATGGTGTCACATTAGGGTTTTACAGATCAACCCCATTGCAATAATGTGTAGGAATGGTTTTCACACAATTTAATGTTCATGTATTACCTGACCAGCTAAACGTCATGATGTATCTTAGGACTTGTGTCTTACGCATGTTTCTGCTGGGCCATCTTGAACAATTAGTTCAGTGTCCTTTTATCACCACAACCTCCTTTTCAATGGTGAGCTAAACCTTTAACAGCAGCTACACCACTCCACATTGCTCTCCCCTGCCCCACATACTACCTATTTAAAGTATCTAATAGGGTCCATTGTGAAATTTTGTTCTGGTCATGCATTTAATGCAAGTCTATTATGAAATTTTGCAACACTAATTTTATTATGAATATTAAATCACACTGTGGTTCTAATAATGAAGCAGTAGTACAACAATGGTCATTACTCATCGAAAGGAAATTTGTATGTATTCAAGTGACACTTAATGTGTATACAAGCGAATGTCACTGCAGCGTGAATTTCTTCCAGGAGTTCAGACTATGACCCTAAAAGGACACAAAGGGCCTCAAAACATACTGAGTGTTTACATTGGAAAGCAGACAGCTAAGATGTGATTTTCCATTGCATTGAATTGTACAATCAGAGCATAAATATGCACAAGTGTAAAAATAAAATTGTTTTAGACTCTTACAGTTTTAAATCTACTTTGCATGGACATCTGGTAGCCGAGCCACAATTGCCAAATGTCACCAAATCCAAAGCAGAATATAATAAATTAACCTTAAAAAAACCTAACTCAAGGACATTACCTAGATAATTGTGCGCTCTCATCTTTTAGCTGCACATGCTCCTGGATCTCCATATCAAGTTCCTTTTGGGTTTTGCAGCTATTTAGTCTGGTTTTGACATTTTGAGTGTAAACCACAAATAAAGTTTACTGCAACATGTCCCAGAAACAAAGATTACAAACCTTGAACACTCTGGCATGGAATTTGGATAGGGACAGGCTGCAGTTTCATCTGTTGAATAACGATTGTGGCGGAAGGGAAAATTGAGGGAGCGTTGTAGATGCTGCCTTTCGGACAAGAAGTTGAAACGAAGATTTTATCTTCCTGGTCTTCTGGGTGTCCTTAACACGGTCCTGCTATTTTGAAGAAGAGCTAGGAAGTGCTTCCCAGTGTTTTGGCCAATATTTATCTCTCAACCAACATTGTCAGTGGACTGGTTATCCACAGTCCCAGACTAATGTTCTGTGGATATGGGTTTGAAGCCTGCGATAGTGGATGTTTAAATTTGACCTCAATTTTAAATATTCCAGAATCAAAAATAGCTTGCATAATGGCAACCTTGTAGCATTTGCCAATTTTCATAAAAAAACCCATCTGGCTCACTAATATGTCTTGGGGAAGGAAATTTACTGTCCTTACCTAGTCTGGCTTACATGTGACTTCAGACCCACAGCAATGTGGCTGACTCTTAACTGCCCTCTGAAATAGCCGAGCAGGTTACTCAGAACGAGAGCAATTATAGTTGGGCAATAAATGCTAACTTAGCTAGCAATGCTTACAGCCCAGGAACAAATATTTTACAAATATGTTTATTACCACATTGGTCTTTGTAGGAACTTGCAGTCTGTTGCGTTTCCTACTTTACAATAGTAACCTCACTTTAAAAGTACTTGGATGTGACCATGTGGTAATGTCACATTTCTAGTAATCCACAGCCCTGACTCCCTGACTGGGGCACCAGTGCAAATCCCACCATGATACTTAAGGTTCAATTAAGTAGTAATGTAATAATTACAGAAACATTGAGGTCTACAGCACAGAAAAAGACTCTTCAGCGCATTGAGTCCATGCCGATCAAAAACAAGCACTCAACTCTCCATGATAACAAGGCGTGGGGCTGGATGAACACAGCAGGCCAAGCAGCATCATAGGAGCAGGAAAACTTGACGTTTCGGGCCTAGACCCTTCATCAGGTATGATGCTGCTTGGCCTGCTGTGTTCATCCAGCCCCATGCCTTGTTATCTCGGATTCTCCAGCATCTGCAGTACCTTTTATCTCT
>JAHRHZ010000054.1:18979690-19033777 GCA_024137785.1 Ginglymostoma cirratum
CATAGGAGCAGGAAAACTTGACGTTTCGGGCCTAGACCCTTCATCAGGTATGATGCTGCTTGGCCTGCTGTGTTCATCCAGCCCCATGCCTTGTTATCTCGGATTCTCCAGCATCTGCAGTACCTTTTATCTCTGACACTCAACTCTCCATTATGGGTCATCTTTAAGGATAAAAAATGCAGAGACTTGGTTTCAAATTAAAGTGAGTTAGAGCTTACTAGTTTTTTGCTGTATTATGGCCAGATGTGCTTATAAACAAGGTTTAAACATTTGACTTATCCAAGAGACTTGTAGAATAATAAGATCCTGAGGTTGTTATGGAGACAGTTGCTTGAGGATGGAGGAACTGAACCTGCTTTTCAACAATCAGTAAATATAGGAAGGTTGATCAAATTCTTTCTGTTGGGTTTAACCAAAGAACTTGGTTATTTAACTATAGAGGTCCCTATTCTTGGACTTAAGGCTGTATTGGTACCTTTGATATTCAATTTATATTCTTTATAAGGCACACAGCCTGAGGGATTTTATAGTTTCTAGCTGCTTGAGGTACTATGGCTGAAAAGTACAGGTAGTGTGGATCTTTCCCATTGCACCTCTGTTGCAGCTGCCCAAAGCTTTAATGCTTATTGAATCCCTACAGTGTGGAAGCAGGCCATTCAGCCCACCAAGCCCATACTGACAATCCCACCCATTCTTGTCCCATAACCCTGCAGTTCCCATGGCTAAACCATCTAACCCGCATATCCTTGGACACAATGGGCAATTTAGCATGGCCAATCTACCTAACCTGCGCATCTTTGGACTGTGGGAGGAAATTGGAGCACCCAGCAGAAACCCACACAGACACAGGGAGAATGTACAAACTCCACACAGACAGTTGCCTGAGGGTGAAGTCAAGCACAGGTCCCTGGCGCTGTGAGGCAGCAGTGCTAACCACTGGTGCTAGATCCTTAGGTCAGTCTGCAACACTCAGTTGAGGAGGAGTGTTTGCTCCAGAAAACCAGCAAGTTTTAGGCAGATCAAAGAGCATTTTTCATGGAGTTGATGATCCTCTGGGTACAATGGATGATTGTCACAATGGGTGACCTGGGAACAGCATGGACAGCACAAGTGTTCTGCATTATGGAACTGTGGGCATGAACCTCGACAAAAACCATGCATCTCCCTCCAGACTGTCTTTGCATGCAAGTCACTTTGCAGGCACTGTGTGTGAACTCTACCCTATATGTTGAGAAGCTCAGCAGTAGGAGCATGAAAGGATTCTGCCTGACTGAACGTTGTAAGCCTGGTAATTATTGGGTAGCATGATACTGCCTGCATCACTTTGAAAGGGTGTGGTTCAATCATGCATCATAGTCCCCTAGCTATTGTCAGGAGCCATCAAATGTACCCCATCACATGGTTACAGTCGCAAACTCTTGTGGGTATTCTTGGGGCATTGTATAATTTCCTGCTTTAGAAAAAGATTTGAAGTGTATTCAAGGTCGAGATTAGGTATACTCAAGCCTAAGAAAGACATTTTTTTTATTCAGTGCATGAATCGGCGGTTATGGGGTAAAAGGCAGGAAAATGGAGTCGAGGATTATCAGATCAACCGTGATCTCAGTGTATAGCGGAATGAGCTCGATGGGTTGAATGGCTTACTTCTGCCGTGGTCTTATGCATCTACATAGGGCTAATGGACAACTTATTAGCGCTCTGTTGGACACTTTTGAAGAGCAGTAAACAATACAACGTGGGAAACCAGGCTGTCAGTTTGCAGAGAACAAACTCTCACCCAGACAAACTGTCTTTGTCACCGTAACTGAGGGATTAAAATTGCCCAGGATAAAGGGGAGGGCGTTCAAAAAGGTGTTAAAGATTATTTTTTAAAATGTGATTTTTTTTCTCTCTCCTGGATTGCAAGTGGCTTGCAGATCAATTTTAATTAATCCTGGAATGATTGGCTACCCTTAATGATAGCTCTTATCAAAACAAACGATAGACGGCTCTCCTGCAACAACAAACATATTCAACATTCAGTTTCACGCATACAAACAGCAAGCGGTTTGTTCCTTGGGTTTACACGCACGCACAACGATGCAAACTGCTGGCTGTATTTACTACATCAGATCTGGCAGCTGATGCCCGCTTTACATAGAGGGGTCTGGCTTGGATAGACACGCATGCGTTCAGCTACTGGCGTCAGGCGAGGCTGCAGTTTTTTTTATTTTTTCCTCTCTCTCCGTCTTAATCAGGTCGGGAGCAGAGAGGGGGGAAAGGAAGGGGGAGAGGGGAGAAAAGCCAGGTATGGAGGAAACCTAACCCCATAAGCAGAGAAAAGGAGAGATTTCGCTACATTAGGCACCAGGATCGGTGTAAATAAGAGAGGGCAAGGAAATGGCCATTCATTTCCATTTGCAAATTTCCAGGTTGGTGTGTGCTGGGTTTTAAATACAATTGGATCCGGGCTGTCAGCAACACTTGAGAGGGGAGGTGGGGGTGAGGGGTGAGAATCACAATAACTGAAGGAGGAGTGATGCCCACAGAAAGGGAGAGAGGGGTAGCCGGTGTGTTTTTGCAAGGCTGCTCAGCGGAGACTGCAGGATCTTAAGAGGATCACGGCGGGGATGGAGACGGTCAATGGGAGCCCTGAGATCCGGCAGCAGCAGCAGTGCGTGGAGAAGAAGCGGCTGAACAGATCTCCTTCCCCGGCCAGACCCCTGAAGGATCTTCACTGCCGAGCGTCCTCCGCTGCCAAGCTCTGCCTGCCTCCCAAACCCGGGGTGTTACCGCCGCCTTCGTCCCCGACCCTTCCTCTCTCCAAACCTCAGCTGCAGCCCCCACATCAGCAACAGGTCCCCGGGCTGCTGCTGGCTGCTCACAGCCGACTCACCAGGAGGAGCGGAGTCCTGGGGGGCAGTAAGGACAAAACCTCGGCCGGGGGGAAAGCGGGTGTCCCCTCTGCCAAGTCTCCTCTGTCCGCCCCCCACTTAGCCAAGAGGCTTTCCAGCTCCAAGGGGCACCAGGAGAAAGGCAGACACCACCATCAGGAGCAGCAGCACCAGCTCAGAAAAGTCAAGAAATGCCTCCTGATCGAGCCCAGCCCTGGGCTGTCATCAACGACAGCGACCCAGGCTCCATCCCCCTCTCCCCTCGCCAAGACCAGCCATACCGACAGCAGCTCCGATCTGTCCGACTGCGCTTCCGAGCCTCTGTCGGACGAGCAGCGCCCGGCCCCCGGGGAGCTGGCCACCACCAGCGACGCCGAGTCCGGTACCGGCTCCAGCGACGCCGAGAGCGGGAGGAGATGCCGAGACAGCCAGCAGCAGCAGGCAGCCGCCGGAGGGCCGCTTACCCCCGAGCAGCAGCAGCAGCGCCGGTCCCCGGGTAAAGGCAGCAATGCCACTGATGGAGAACCCGGGCCCAGAGACGCCAAAGCCAGGCAAGAGTCGCGGGCTGGCAAGTTCTCCAGTCCGGCCGCTGAGACTCAGGAAAGCGCTGGGAGGTCGCTGCACCAGGAGCTGCTCAGAGAGATCGAGGAGCTCCGCTCGGAAAACGACTATCTTAAGGTGAGAGATAGACAGTGCGCAGACATTGCTCACTGCCGCTATCATTACCTTCCTGTGTCTCCTCTCTCTTATTATTTCTTACCACCAAAATCCTCCCATTTATAACAGATTTGATTATTGCATTCATCTCTCCAGTGTCACTAAGATTATTTGATATATGATTGTGTTTTGCTTTTTAGTTCCTTCAGTGTTACCACTAACGTCCCCTTCATGATTTCCCCACTTCGACTTGAACATGATCTTGAGTTCTGAGGAAGGGGCACCGGACCCGAAACGTTAACTCTGTTTTCTCCTCCACAGATGTTGCCAGACCTGCTGAGCTTTTCCAGCAATTTTGTTTTTGTTCCTGATTTTGAGCTTAGTCCGCTAATTATTTTTAAGATTTATGATCCCCAATGACAGTAGTTTTAAATCTCGTCCCTTTTCAAACGAAGACATACGATCTGCTAATTATGATCTTAAATTTACTCCCTTTTAAAATTGAATATTCTTCTCTCGTATATGATCCCCAATTACAATTTTAAATTTCGTCCCTTTTTTAAAAAAATTATGATAAATGATCTCAATCTTAAATTTAGTCCGCTTTAGTTGAAGATTCCCTCATATATGATCTCCAATTGCAAGTTTAAATTTGGTGCCGTTTTTATGATACATACGGTACACATTCCGCCCCATATTTTGTCAAGAAGACCCATTCATTTGTGATCTCTCTGTCCCCAGTTCGATTTGAACGGAATCCCCTTCATTAATTTATAATTATGACGGTGCGTTGATTGCCGGCTGTAAAATATTTGTCAGGGGGTAAGTGTTTTGTTTTAATCTGCTGAGAATACAGTTCGGTGAGAAATAAGAATTCATAAGTAGTGTGCTTCGCTCTGCTGCCCCTGCACTCGGCGCTTCTGTTTATTTTTAACGCTGCGGGATCTGGTTTCAAAGAGAACCATCTATCCTGTCACATTCACACAGATTCGAAATGAGCCAACAGGAGATGTCCGGCGGAGTGAGGGCTGGCTGTGAAGAGAGCGTCACAGAGCTCTGGTTGGATAACCGCTGTTCTGACTCGCTTCTTAAAAGATAGCGGTTGCCGGACGGATAAATAATAAGCATTTTGGGTTTTTTTTTTCCTGAAGGAGGGCCTTGAGCAAAAAAAAAAGCAGTTGGAGGTAGTTTTACATAATGAGCATTTTTTGAATGTTGGAATGAATGGTGAGGCACACACGCAGACCCTCATCCTAATGGGGGCACCCCATGTGTGCACCTTGCCAACTGTGTAACAAAAACAAAGTTGCTGGAAAAGCTCAGCAGGTCTGGCAGCACCCCGGAAGAAAAGATCAGATTCAATGTTTCGGGTTTGGTGACCCCTCCTCACAACTGATTGGAATGCTCCCAAAGCTTGTGATTTCAAATAAACCTGTTGGACTATAACCTAGTGTCTGACTTCTGCACTTAAGAGAGTCATAGAGATGTACGACATGGAAGCAGACCCTTCGGTCCAACTCGTCCATACTGAGTAGCTATCCTAAATTAATGTAGTCCCATTTACCAGCATTTGGTCCATATCCCTCTCAACCCCTCCTATTCATATACCAATCTAGATGCCTTTGAAATGTTGTAATTGTACCAGCCTCTGCCACTTCCTCTGGCAGCTCATTCCACAGACTCACCACCCTCTGAGTGAAAAAGTTGCCCCTTAGGTCCCTTTTAAATCTTACCCCTCTCACCTTCAACCTGTGCTCTCTAGTTTTGGACTCCCCTATCCTGGGGACAAGACCTTGGCTATTCACCCTATCCATGCCCCTCATGACCTGATAAATCTCTATAAGGTCACCAATCAAAATAGTCCCGGCCTATTTAGCCTCTACTTTTGGTGCGTACATTTTGATGGTGGTCACTAGGAAAGTAGTGCGCATCGATGGAAGCCTTATAGTGGGCCAGATATTGCTGTCAAAGGGTGAGGCAGGTGCTGAGGTACTCATAGTTATTCAAACCCCAAATGGTACAGCAAACATGTGCCAGAAACTCAACGCTGCTCAGTGCAATTCAGTGAGGCAGAGAGTGGGGTGCTTTTTTTCTGCTAAGTTACTGACAAAGGGGTTCAATCCTAACATAAACACTTTAGGATTTTTAAGTTGCACTTGCATGGGCAACATAAACAAGAAATTGTCACGTCATTTTGAAACAATACCTTTTAATGATGTGAGATGTATTCGTCGCTGCCAGTCAGATCAAGAGACAACACAGTGTGGAGCTGGAGGAACACAGCAGGCTAGGTAGCATCAGAGCAGCAGAAATTTCCTAAAGAAGGGTCCTGACCTGAAACGTCAGCTTTCCTGCTCCTCTGATGCTGCCTGGCCTGCTATGTTCATCCAGTTCCACACTGTGTTATCTCTGACTCCAGCATCAGCAGCTCTTACTGTCTCTGTGCCAGTCAGATCAAATTCTTTTTTAGAAAAAGTAATTCATGGGCTGCAGGCATTGCAGATTGGGCCAACATTTATTGTTTTAAAAACAACTTTATTGTAACTAACACCAGCTCCCATAGACAAAAGCAAATCCTAAACTTTGTGTTAAGGAATGGTTCTCGGAGGGAGATAGTCAACCGGAAGGACTTTGTGCAATGTTGGAGGCTGAGGACCTGGGTCAGGGAGAACAGATGGAGTGCTGAAGTAGAGGGGTTTGTTTCCTGAGGTACCACTGTCCAGCTGCATCTGGACCACTATCATTCTTACTTTGGTTTCTCAATGTGAGCTATGTACCAGCTTGCTTGCCGTGGAATCGCTGCTATCATGTGTGGCGAATCTGTCCACGGACTGCCCCAGGCTTGAGCTTGCTTTTGGAGGGCTTGCTGTTGAGCCAGGCCTGCAGGCTGTGTAGTGTCAGGCAAAGTGGTCCAAGGTCCACATCCAGAATTGCCCAGGGAACAGCAGGCACAGCATTGAGCTGCATCGTGGTTCAGTGGCTAGCACTGCTGCCTTGCAGTACTGGGGACCTGGGTTCTGTCCCAGCCTTGGGTGACTGTCTGTTTGGAGTTTACACGTTTTCCCCATGTCTGCGTGGTTTTCCTCCAACAGTCTAAAGATGTGCAGCTTAGGTGGATTGGCCGTGCTAAATTGCGTAGTGATGCGTGCTAAATTGCTAAAGTGTGTAGGGATGTGTTGGCTAGGTGGTTTTAGCCATGGGAAATGCAGTGTTCTAGGGTGAGGGTGGGTGGGCCTGGGCACAGTGCTCCTCAGGGGATTGATGTGGACTCAATGGGCTGAATGGCCTGCTTTCACACTGCAAGGATTCTATCATTTGTCTGTATCTAACTGCTGTGGAGAAGCTGATTGGAAGCCTCATTCTTGAATGGCTGTAGCCTTTGGGGTATAGATACACCCACAGTGCTATTGAGGAGGGAGTTTCAGGATTTTGACCCACCGCAGTGAAGAAATGGTAATATAATTCCAAGTATCCTCGGCTTTTGTTTATAGGGACGTATCTACAAGTGCAAGGGCTTGAACTTGTATAAGGCACTTGTTAGAGCTCTGTTGGAGTAGTGCATACTTTTGGAAAGAAGAAGGCTAAGAAGAGATTTGGTAGAGGTTTTCAAAATCATAAGCAGGCTAAATAAAGTAGATAGGGAGAATTTGTTCCCGATCATAAAAAGGATCAAGAATGAGAGAATGTAGATTTGAAGTGATTAGCAAAAGGAGCAAATATGATGTGAGAAATAACTTTTTCTTACAGTTAGAGTCTCGGATGCACTACTTTGGAAATGTGATAGAGGTAGGTTCTTTGGAGGCAGCCAAGAGGACATTTGATTATTTGCATGCAAATAATGTGCAAAGATATCGGAAGAAAACAGCATAAATCCGACCCCACTACGAAGGATATATCTCCCTTCCCACCCTTATCTGCCTTCCGAAGGGACCGCTCTCTCTGCAACTCCCTCGTCTGCTCCACACTCCCCACTAGCCCCACTATCCCCGGCACCTTTCCCTGCAATAAGTGCTGCACCTGCCCCTACTCCTCCCCCCTCACCTCCATCCCAGGCCCCAAAAAAACCTTCCACATCAAACAGATGTTCACCTGCACATCCACCAATGTGGCCTATTTTATCCTCTGTTCCCGATGCGGCCTCCTCTACATTGGTGAGACAAAGCGGAAGCTCGGAAGCCACTTTGTAGAGCGCTTGCACTCAGTTTGCGACAATGACAACATCTCCCAGTCGCGAAGCATTTCAACTCCCCCTCCCACTCCCTAGACGACATGTCCATCCTGGGCCTCCTCCAGTGTCACAACGACGTCACCTGGAAACTGGACGAGCAGCACCTCATATTCCACCTTGGAAGCCTACAACCCAATGTGGACTTTACTAGCTTCAAAACCTCCTGCCCCCTCCCCCCCCAACCCCGGTCTCATCCCATGACTAACCCTCCCTCTCATCCGCACCTCCTTGACCTGACACAACCTGTCCATCTTCTCTCCCACCTATCCGCTCCTCCCACCTCACTGACCAATCCCCACCACTACCTACCTGCTATGACCATCCCACCTACCTTTCCCAGCCCAAAACCCCCCTCTCTATTTATTTCAGAGCCCTCTTACCCTCCCCCGTTTCTGAAGAAGGGTCCTGACCCGAAACGTCAGCTTTCCTGCTCCTCTGATGCTGCCTGGCCTGAGGTATTCCTCCGGCTCCACGCTGTGTTATCTCTATTAGCGTACCAGGTAGTGATGCTCCTTTGAAGAGCTAGTGCAGAGATGATTGGCCAAATAGCCTGTTCTACACCATAACATGTCTTGATTCTATGAAATCAAGATGGTGTGTGGCTTGGAGGGGAATTGCGAGTAGCTGTGTTTCCAGTGAAACAGTTGCCCTTGTCCTTCCAGATGACAGTGATGTTGGGTACTGTATAGAGAGCCTTGTTGAATTGCTGCAGTTCATCATGTAGATGGCACACACTGCTGTGACTGTATCAGTGGTGGAGGGAGTACAAGTTTAAGTTGGTAGATGTGTTGTCAATCAAGTGTGCTAGTTTGCTAGATAATGTTGAGCTTGTTGAAGCTTGTTGAAGCTTCATGATTGCAGGCAAGTGGGGAGTATTCCATTACCCTCCTGACCAGTGGTCATTCTAACTTCCTTCTTCTGCGTGGATTTCGGAGCTTCATGCATGGCATTGATATATGGAATCAGAAGTCATTGCTGTGATCTGTGTTGCCATGCCGACTGCCATGTTCAGAGTGTTGAGGTTGCAGTCCTGACAGTGTATTGTAGATGGTGGACAGGACTTTGGGATTCAGGAGTTACTTGCTGCACGATTCTAGGCTCATACCTGCTCTTGTTATCACAATATTTATTTACCTAGTCCAGTTCAGTATCTGGGGAATGTTGATGGTAGGGAACTTAGATGATAATGCTATTGCGTATCAAAGGGCGATAGGTAAATTCTCTCTTGTTGAATGTGGTCTTTGCTTGACACTTATATATTATGAATGTTACTTGCTACTTATTGATCCAACTCTGAATGTTGTACAGGTCTTTGAGAAACTTCCTCAATGTCCGAGGAGTCAGGCGTTGTACTGAACGTTTTGTGAATTTGCTGCCTCATTAGTGAACCTTCCCACCTCTGAACTCAGACAGAGGGCAGCTCACTGGTGAAGCAACTGTAGATGATTGGATCATGCTTCCTTGAGAAACTCCTGAAGTGGTGCAACGGTTGAGATTTGTCCCACGCTGATGTTATTGACCTCCAACAATCACAATCCTTTTCCCTTGTACTATGTATCACTCAAACCAATCAAGTGTTTTTCTGGAGTGGAGTGAATTGAGTTGGCTGAAGACTGGCATCTCTGATGCACAAGACTTCAAGAGGAAGCTGAGAAGGATCATCCACTCACCACTTCAGGCTAAATCCTTGTGTATGCTTCAGCCTTGTCTTTTGCACAGATGTGTTGGACACTTTCATCATTGAACTTGGGGATATTTATGAAGTCTCCTCCACCCAGACAGTTTAAATTTCCACTGTCATTCATGACTGGACGTGACAGAACCGCAAGCTTAGAACTGATCCGTTAGTTGTGGGCTTGCGTAACTGTGTCCATCACTTGCTGTTTATATTGTTCGACATGCAAGTAATCCTGTTTTGTAGCTTCAGCTTGTTGACAACTCATTGTTAGGTACGCCTGGTGCTGTTCCTGGCATGTTCTCTTCCAATCTTCATGTGCCCATTGGCTGATGGTGATGGTAGAGTAGGGAATATGCCAAGCCATGAGGCTGCAGATTTTGGATGAGTACAATTCTGCTGATGGTGGCCTAGAGCATTTCATGGATTTCCAGTTTTGAGGTGTTAGATCATTTCAAAGTCTTCTTGTTTAGCATGGTGAAGAGAAGACTTTGTATCTGCAAGGACAGCGTAGTGATCAATCCTACCAATAGCCTTGTGGTCAGATGGATCTGCGATAGGCAGATTGGTAAAGATAAGGTCAAGTATGTTTTTCCCTCTTGTTGGCCACTTGATGCTGGCATAGTGAAGCAGTGATGTCATAGATACATGGAAGGTAAGAGCAGAGTGGGCCATTTGGCCCTACAAGCTGCTCCGTGTTTTAATATGATTACAGCTAATTCTCTGAGTCAATGCTATATTCTCACTTTTCCCCCATACCTCTTAATGCCTTTCATTTAGGAAAAACTGTCTCTTTCTTGAAAATATTTCTGTGCCTTGGCCTCCAGAGTCCTCTGTGGTAGAGAATTCCACAGGCTCACTACCCTTTGAGTGAAGAAATGTTTCATCACCTCAGTCCTAAAAGGTCTATCCTATATCCTGAGACTGAGTCTTGGTTCTAGACTTCCCAATCAGGGAAAACATCCTCCAAATATCTAGTCCAATCAGCCTTTTTGGAACTTTATACAGATCTCTCTCATCCTTCTAAACTCTAGTGAATACAGATTGAGTCGAACCAGTCCCCTGCCCCCCCTATAGGCAAGTCCTGCTATTCCTGGTATTGGCCTAGTAGAGATCTGCTGCATTCCCTCTGTGGCAAGTGTATCCTTGATCAGTAGGAAGACCAAGACAGGGCTCCACGTGTGTTTTCGTCAAGGTTCTGTGGAAATGCAGTTAAGGCGTCCCTACATCTGAACTCAAATTGTCTTACAATGAAGGCTACTATGCCATTTACCTTTCTAATTTGCTTGCTGCACCTGCCTATTTACTTCTATTGACTGGTGTACAAAGTACATCAAGACTTTGATTCAATGACAAATCCATCCTGCATGTATATCACTGTGCCTCCAGCTCTGGTCTGTCTGTCCTGACAGAGGGACAGGACATGCCTAGGCAGGGTGACACTGATGTCTAGCATATACTCTGCAAGGTATAATTCCATGAGTATGACTACGTCAGGCTATCGATTGACTAGTCAGGTCTTCTGATTTTAGTAAGAAGGACTTTGCAGAGTTGATGATGCTGTGTGTGTGTGTGTAGTTGTTATTTCCAGTGCGTTGTTCGTGGTCTGTCTCATTTCATTCCTTTTCTCAAGCTTTGCCATGGTTTACTAAGTCATTTCAGAGGCCATTTAAGAAGCAAGTACAATGCTATGGGTCAGGAGCCACGTGTAGGCCAGACCAGGTAAGGATGGCAGAATTTCCTTCCCTAAAGGACATTAATGAACCAGATGAGTTTTTCCAACAACTGATAATGGTTTAATGGTCACCATTAGACCAGCGATTGCTTTTCTTTAGTTTCCAATTTTATTAATTAAATTCACATTTGGTCATCTTAAATGATGGCACTTGAATTTATGTTCCTAGAACATTAACCTAAGTCTTTGGAATACTAAGAATACTAAGAATACTTTGGAATTCCCTCAACAACTTCTCTTTCAACTCCTCTCATTTTCTTCAGGTAAGAGGGGCTGCCATGGGTACCCGCATAGGCCCTAGTTATGCCTGTCTCTTTGTGGGGTATGTGGAACATTCCTTGTTCCAGTCCTATTCCGGCCCCCACCCACAACTCTTTCTCCGATACATTGATGATATCATCAGTGCTGCTTCCCTCTCTCGTCTGGAATTGGAAAACTTCATCAATTTCGCCTCCAATTCCCATCCTGCCCTCACTTTCACCTGGTCTACCTCTGACTCCGCCCTTCCCTTCCTCGACATTTATGTTTCCATTTCTGGGGATAGACTGGCCACTAATATCCATTACAAACCCACTGACTCCCACAGCTACCTGGACTATACATCCTCACACCCCACTTCCTGTAAAGACTCCATCCCATTCTGTCAGTTCCTCCGTCTCCGTCGCATATGTTCAGATGAGGCCAACTTCGACAAGGGAACCTCCGAAATGTCCACCTTCTTCCTCAACCGAGGTTTCCCCAGCTCCGTTGTCGACAGGGCCCTCAACCAGGTCCAACCCATCTCCTGCAGTTCCACCCTTACCTCTTCTCTTCCGTCCCTCAACAGTGATAAGGTTCCCCTTATCCTTACCTACCATCCCACCAGCATCCACATCCAGAAGACCATCAGATGTCATTTCCACCACCTCCAGCAAGATGCCACCACCAGACACATATTCCCCTCCCCTCCCTTGTCCACCTTCCGCAGGGACCGTTCCCTCCGGGACACCCTGGTCCACACTTCCTTCACCTCCAACACCTCCCCACTGCCCTACGACACCTTCCCCTGTAACCGCCGAAGGTGCAACACCTGTCCATTTACCTCCTCACTCCCCAGTATCCAAGGGCCCAAACATACCTCCCAGGTGAAGCCACACTTCACCTGCACTTCCCAGAATCTAGTCTACTGCATTCGCTGCTCACAATGTGGTCTCCTCTACAGTGGGGAAACAAAGCATAGACTTGGCGACTGCTTTGCAGAACATCTGCGTTCTACTGGCAAAAAAGACCCTGAACTATGTTTTCTGTCGCATGATTTCTGATGAAGGGTCTAGGCCCGAAACGTCAAGCTTTCCTGCTCTTATGATGTTGCTTGGCTTGCTGTGTTCATCCAGCTCCACACCTTGTTATGTCAGATTCTCCAGCATCTGCAGTACCTATTATCCCTGAACTACCCATTGTCTGCCACTTCAATGCACCACCTTGCTCCCTGGCCAACATCTCTGTCTCTTGCTGCAGTGTTCCAGTGAAGCCCAATGCAAGCTGGAGGAACAACACCTCATTTTCCGCTTGGGGACCCTACAGCCCTCCGGACTCAATATTGAGTTCAATAATTTTAGGGCCTAAACTCTCCCATGTCCCAACTCCCCACCCCACACACCAGGCTTTGTTACCACATAGCCTACCATTACACACCCCCTGTTGTTAGTCACTAACAGTCCCCATTAACAACTATTCACCCTCCCAGCCTGATCATTAGCAACTCCTTTGTCTGTCCAGCTGTCTTTCTCTCTCTTCGGGCTCTATCCTATCGTTTACTCCCTACCCCACCCACCTTCTTATTTTCTGCATATAAACTGACGCTTTTCCAGCCACTATCAGTTCTGAGGAAGGGTCACTGGACCGGAAACGTTAACTCTGTTTTCTCCTTCACAGATGCAGTCAGACGTGCTGAGCTTTTCCAGCAACTTTGTTTTTGTTCTTTGGAATACTAGTCCACTGACAATATCACTGCCACCAAAGGGTCTTTAAAAAGAAATTAACTTCTGCTCTCTGTCCTTTATTTCCTTTTGCAGTCTTTCTGACCTTCTTTCTTTATTTTTCTTTAATACCTGATTTGACATTGAATCTACCCACTTCTGTATTCCATTTCTATCTCAGTTCTTGTACTGTCTAGTTCCTAACACCTCTGTCTGACTGATTGTGGAGATACACAGTTGTTTACTCTTATCACTCACATAAAAGAAGCCTAGTTTTCCCTTCCTGGAGTGTTATCAGCTCGCAGGTTCCTCACACAAACTATTTAACAATCAGAACATGCCAAGGGAAGATGAATTAGTGGCAGACGCCATTTAGCTGCCCTGCGACAGCCGGTTTTGACCTAGTGATGATAAAAAAGAAAATCACATGGAGTGTCTGGCTGGGTGATGCATATCCCTGTCGACAAGGTGACAGTTTGCTACAAGTCAGTTAATGCCCCAACTCTGTGTTCCTTATTAGCCAGCTGGGGCCACAGTAATATCACACTCACATTCCAGATAATAATGAGTGACTTATATCATCTGTATGTGTTGCTGCGCAGTGTACTGAGCCCACTGGACCTTTCTAATAGTATTCTGGCTAGATGACTGGTCTCCTCACAAAGCTCTCACAACAAAAGCTTATTCATATTCTGCTAGGGTCATTTACATATCCTTTGTTATGGAGTCTGCAGGAGATAGCGCCCCTCATCTTTATATTGGAGCATGAAACAGCCATTTGTGGCCACACTGGATGCTCAGACCTGGTTCATAACCAGCACTGCATTGTTTCTGTTTATTGTATATCAACAGATCTAGAATGTTGGGAAGTGCTAACTTTCAATTCACACAAAACTGGTTAATTCTTCTTCGTTTGCAGCATTGGTTTGTCGCACCAGATTGGGTTGTAAAAATAACATATTCAGAAGAGTTTTTTGTTTAGATACATTTTCAAAAATAACTCTTCTGTTGCCAGTGGCTGGATTCCAGATTTTGCTGGAGTGAATCCAGTCTTGATGTATTCGGCCTGGTGCTCTGCTGCACACACAGTTTGTATGATTGTGTTGCCTACATGTGCCGAATATCTATTTATACACTGTAATATGTACCAGAGCGTGTGTGTGTGTGACCACATAGACGTATGGACAGCACAGTTACACATATTTTATGTATAAATATAAGTGGGTATGTTTTCATAAAATATAGTAGTTGATTTCTATTTAATTTGTATGGGCCACAATACAGGACACATTTATATTGAATGCCTTTCCAGATGCCAAAAGACTGTATAATATCTATCATCAGTAATCATTAGGTTTATATAGCACATCAACAGCAGTACTCAATGGAACAATTGAAGTTTGATCACTATATTTTAATGTTGCATCAGTAATCATCTTGTATGATACTTCCAATTTATCATGTCAAACTATGCCTACCACAAGTGACTGACCTGCAATCAAAGTACTTCAAATGGGCATTTCCCACCCTGTCATATCCGCTCTAAAATCATCACAACCTTAAGCAGGATGATATATAGAGAGTTGTTCAGTGAATTTTATTCCTGAAGGAAAGTATGTTGGATAATTTCAGACGGGAGCACTTCAAGAGTATTCGATTCATTAATTTTGCTGCTGGCTTCTGAATGATATAAAGTTCACTGATATTTTAGCAGTGGCGCTTGTGTAGCACAAGCCATTTAAATTAATAATTCGGACGAAAAGATTGAGAGTTTTGTATCTAGGTTTGCTGGTAATACAATGCCGGGTGAGACTGTAAATTGTGCAATTGTGAATTGTAAATTACTGCAAAGAGTGTAGACAGGTTAAGGGAATGGGTAACAAGAAGGTATATAATGTGAAGAAGTGAGGTTATTTAAAAAAAAACAAAAAACTGCAGATGCTGGAAATGCTGAGTTTTTCCAGCAATTTCTGATCGAGGTTCTTCACTTTGGTAGTAAAATAATTTCTTTTTAAACTTAAATTTTAATGTTCAGGGAGACTTGGGTGTAATCATACATGGAGTGAAGAAAGTTAGCATGCAGATAGAGTATGATTTTGGAAAGGAAGATGCCGCATTGGCCTTCATTGTAAAGCGACTGGAGTATATGGATTAGGACATTTTGATACAAGTGTACAGAGCGTTGATGAGCTCACACTTGGAGTACTGTATGCAGTTTTGGTCTTCATACTCAAGAAAGGAAATATTTGCATTGCAGGTTCACTGAAATGGTCCTTGGGACGGGTGTGTTGTCCTATAATGAGAGGCTGAATAAATTAGACCCATATTCTTCGGGGTTTAGAAGGACGTTGGGTGATTTCATTGAAACATAGAAAGATTTTGAAGGGGTTTGACGGGGTGTATCCTGAGAAGTTGTTTCCTCTGGATGAGGAGTCATCTGTTTCTCATCTTTAAATATTCAAGACAGTTTGAACATTCTTGCCACCATGACTTTGACTGACCCTATCAGTTAGCTGACGTTCATTAAGAGGAATTTATGATGGAGGATTTATCACGGTTCAATATTGAGTACTGCGGAGATTTGTTTTATTTAGCTACTTTGATTTTGCAGTTTCACCGTGGAGTTAATTTAAAATTACAATGACAGGCACTAGCCTTGTGCAAGTGTGAGAATGTATGGACTTCATTTGGGGTCAGCGGCAGAGCAAAATGCTTGGTGTTTGTGGTATTAAAACACCAAAATACGTTTCTGTGGTTACAGCTAATTCTCATATAATGTCGACCGGCTGTGGGCACCTGTTTGATTTTCTTTCTTCTCCCAACTGCTGCCTATTTTTGGGGAAGTTATTCCAGTCAGGTTGCTAATTTTGTCCTTGTGCAATATATTCTGAAATGTGGACATTCATTGTGTCACATTTTCAGCCACTCAAGTTGGATAAACAATAATTCAATAATAAAATTTGAAAATGGCTAATATGCTTGTCATAAAAGTGCCACTTCCACATGCTTGTGAAATGAACTGGTTAATTCCCATGCAATAAATGCTCAGAGCAACATACTGTGAGCATATTGAGGACTACTTTATGGAGTTCGCGTAGAGTTTTGCCCTTTCCAGTCAGACGGCTCTTTTCTATCACTTTGTTTTGTGCACATGGTTTCACTCTGATTCTCTAAATTCATGAAGAGTCCTGCTTCTCCTTTCGTGAAAGGGGGTTAGAAAGATGCAGGCTCTATGCTTCACGATCCCACAGATGTGCTACATTTTATTTGCACTCTTAGTGAACCACGTAGATTCCCCATGTGTTCTGAATGATTTCACAATCATTGAAGTGATGCAGCACCAAATGAGGCTGTTCAACCCATCATGTATATGACAAATCTTAGCGGCTATTCCATTCCCTGCAGGTTTCTCCCCCTCAAGTTATCTAAAGCTACTAGTGAAACTGCTTCCATCACCCTTCTGGGCAGTGCATTTCAGATCATCATTTGCTGGTAAAGAATATGCTTCTTATCTTGCTGCTGATTTCTTTTGGCAATTGCCTTACATTAGTGACCGAAAGTTACTGACCTGTTTGCTGCTGTGTTTGATACTATAATTTTTTCCGAAAGCTTTAGGACTTAGGAGACAATTAGAAAACAGACACAGAGTGTTTGTAGTAAAACCCTGTTTTTGTGTAGGTTTTATTGTCCACAATTGTGTGTAGTGTTTAATGTAGAGTTTAAGTGATGTTTGGATAGAGTTAGTGACCTGTTTTAAGTTACAATGCTTCAGGTTGACCAGAGCATTGAATTAACTTTTTTGATGAGAACTGCAGAGTCCCCCAATGATCATACTCACAATGCTATCGATTTCTGTTTTACATTGCTTATAATGTGGAGAATACAGTAAAGGAGAGTAATTCACTCGGTTCGCATGCTGTCTTAGTTGCTGGCCCCCAAAGAACCTGCACTGGTGTATCAGCCTTAATTATAACATTGTTTATCTATGTTTAGAAATGACATGAAGTTAGAGACAATAAGTTGCATGGATAGGAGGATGAGTGGAAGTGAGTGGACCTTATTTACGTTCTATGGACTGTATGGCCATAGCTGTGGATTCTGGGAATGTGAGTATAACTACAGCAGATTGATTTAGGTTTTATTGTCACATGTACAAGAATACAGTGAAAAGCGTGCAATGTTGCCACACATGGCACCATTTTAGGTCCAAAATCTTAGTGGAAAATTAAGAAATAACATTTAAAAGGACAAACATTACAGTCTTTTTTTAGGCCATGGGCGTGCAGACACTCCAAGCTGGGCTTGAGTGTTAAGTCATCCCCTTTGGATTTGAGAAAACAAACTGGAATAATTTCCTAATGATGAGGGATTAGGAGCTGCAGCAAGGGAATGGGGGTACTCCTGGATAGACACCTCTAGAAGCTACAAAAGAAGTCAAAAAGGGAAATGGAAAGTTGCAGTTTCCCAGTTCTGAAGAAGAGTCACCTGACCTGAAACATTAACTCTGATTTCTCCCTGGTGATGCCGCCAGACTTGCTGAATTTTTCCAGTAATTTCTGTTTTTGGTGTTGTGCAATGGAAGTTGCAGTTCATCGCCCAGGGATTTGGAGTCAAAAGTGACAAAATGATGCTCCAGTCATGCAGAACCTTGGCCAGACCTTGTTCGGAGTGCTGTTGTTTTGGGACTGCATCTTGGAAGGATTGCAGAACAGATATACCAGGATGATACCAGTGCTTAAATGGTGATGTTATATGGTAACTGAAACAGGTTTGTGTTTCATTGAGCTTACATGGTTGAGTGATAATCCAGTTGAGCTGATAAAAATAATTAAGAGTTCAGTCAGGCAGATGCGGAGAAATTAATTCCTCTTGTAGCGGAATCCTGAACAATAGGGTATTTTCAATTGGAATTATGAAGACTCAGATAGGTATTTGTGACATAAGGACATAAAAGATGCAGAACAAAGATGAATAGATTGAGTTGATCAAAATTAATTGACATAATAGGCTCTGAATGACCTTTTGCTGAACCTTTATTCTCCAAATATTCTATTATTAGTTGAATTCTTTTAGCTTCCCATTCCCAATTTTCACAACCTACTCTTTGTCCAAATCAAACACCATCCACCATCCCTTAGGTAGCGTTTTCGAGGGCGTAAAATACTATCAGTCTCACTTAGGACACTCATCAGAGCATAAAGACTAATGAGGAAATTTACAATATTGCAAACCTGAAGTATCATCTAAATCGTGAATAAAATGAACAGCAGAAAACCAAAAACATACAACTCCAGATATTTCGCTACTGCCCTCCAGACAAAAGGTTTATTCCTTTATTGTTATCCCCTGTTTTCTGTAGCAGTAGCAGATTTTCAATTCTTCTCACTACATCTTCAGCCTTGACTTCTCCATATCTCAGTAAGATGAATGCACTTTACTTGCCTGTACTAATATGGTCACAAAAACAGCAACTTGAATTTATATAGCTACTCTGGGTAGTAATACATTCTGAAGTGCTTCATGGAAGGATTACTGAACAAAATTTGACACTGAACCACATGAAGGTAATAGGGGAGATGTCAAAAAGCTTGGACAGAGAGCTAGGTTCTAAGGAACATTAAAAAACAGAAGAGAAGTAGAATGACGGAGAGGTTTAAGGCGGGAATACCAAAGTTTAAGGTCTCGGTAGCTGAATGATATTTGTGATGGAGTGATTTAAAATAGAAAATGGGCAAGAGGCTAGAAGTGGAAGGAACTGGGAGGTCTCAGATTTGTGGAGCTGGAGGAGGTTATTGCGAAATGGGCCTTGTGGAAGGTTTGTGAGAGAGACCATGGACAGACTTGAAAACATGGATGAAAAGTCTGAATTGAAAGATCGCCGGGTCAGACAATGAGACACGGGACACTCCCTAGTGTTTCCAATGCCATGTCAGCTGCAGTTGTTGATTCTTGCCCTCTGTCAGTGAACAGCAATTGCATCTGGAAAAGAGTTTGTGATTCCCCCTTCCCGCTAATTATGGTGGAGTAATTGGCTTGTAATTGCCTGCTTTGAAGAAACAGTACTAATTTTTATAGATTCAAATCCAAGTCTGCCTCTTGTCGGAAGGAGACTTATGAACTAGTTTCTTGCAATGTTTTAAAAGAGCTTGCTGCCACTGTTGTCAATAGCCCTTAGAGATCGGTGTCCAATGATAGTGATGGAATGTACATTGTTCCTTACAGACTGTGTTGGACAGCTTAGCCATTCCTTCATGGCAGAGTTCACTCAAGTGCAGTAAGTTTACCATGAGGGAAGAAGAGAGTTACAGTGAAATCATGACCAGTCAAATGCACATAACCCAAAACTCCAGCTGTGGCAAAGCTGTCAGCTATTCTCACTGGCAGAATAGTCTGTCCCTTAGAATAACGTCGGATTGACGAGAGATTGAGCAATTGAGGCATATGCTCACTAGAGTTTAAAAGAATGAGAGGAAATCTAATTAAAGTATGTAAGTTGATAAAGGGGATTGAAAAAGTAGATGTAAAGAGGATGTTCCCCTTTTTGGGGCAATTTAGAATGAGACGCCATAGTTTTAGGCTAAGCGGTGACAGATTTAAAGCAGATGAGGGAAATTATGTCTCTAAGGATTGTGAATCTGTGGAATTCACTACGTCAGAGTGTGGTAGACACCGCGACACTGAATAAATTTAAGGAGGAGATAGACAGACAGATTCAGTTAGTTATGGGTTATAGGGAGTGGGCAGGGAAGTGGAGTTGAGGCCAACATGAGCATATTAAAGGGTGGAGCAGACTCGAGAGCTGAATTGCCGACTCCATCTGCGAGTTCTCGTGTTGTTTTGTCAGGAGTGTGATGGAATACTCCCCACTTGCCTGGATGGGTGCTGCTTCAACAACACTTGGGAAGATTGACACTATCCAGGACAAAGCAGCCTGCCTAATGGCACCACATCCAACACATTTAAAAAAATCACATCCTGCACACAGACAATGGCAGAAGTAAGACCCATCTTAAGATGTACTGCAGTAAGTCAGCAATGCTTCTCAGACAGTACCTTTAAAACCATAGCCCCTGCCACTTAGAAGGACAAAGGCAATAGATGCATGGGAACTCCATGAGCTGTAAGCTCCTTTCAAAGCCGCTCACCATCCTTATTTGGAAATATATCGCTATTCTTACAATGTCACTGGGTCAAAACCCTGAAACTTATTCCCTAACAGCACTGTGAGCCTATCTACACCAGTGCATCTTTCCACCACCTTCTGAGGGGTAATTAGAGATGCCCCCCCATACTATTAAAATGTTTTAAAAATCTATTGCATAATCTGGTGCCACAAGTAGCAATATTACCGATCCCATTTGTTTTATCTCCCAGGGAGTGGGAAGTTCACTTCTTCAGCTGTAACATTTCTGATGAAGGGTCTAGGCCTGAAACATTAAGCTTTCCTGCTCCTATGATGCTGCTTGGCCTGCTGTGTTCCTCCAGCTCCACACCTTGTTATCTTGGATTCTCCAGCATCTGCAGTACCTATTATCTCCAATACACTTTCCATCGATGTGTTGGGTGAGGTTTCAAGGAGTATTTAGTTGATGCGAGATAACAAGGTGTGGAGCTGGATGAACACAGCAGGCCAAGCAGCATCATAGGAGCAGGAAAGCTTGACGTTTCGTGCGGTCAGATTTATGGCTGGTTTAGTTGTTGAAGTATTGCGCTGGCCAGTCCTGAGCCAGCGATCAGCTGCAGGATCATTTAGCCCAGCAGCTGCTGACCTCAGTGGGGGTTAGTGATTCCAAGAGGACTGATGGGGGTAGGGGGTAAGGTGTAGATTTAAGCACGGAGTAAACACCACTACAGCTTCAATCAGCAGCAGTGTAATTTGAATCATTTGCTTCTAAAGCCCTCGGAGTTGTCGGAGTAGTTGTAGCAAAGCATTGAAGATCCACGGCATGTAACACAAGCTTTTTTAATGGTAATTCTGAAATGGAAAAATATTTGACAGATTTCCTAAACAGTAACAAATTTAACTGCAGAATAGTTTTCCCATGAATGGGAATGCTGTGTTTTGAGATTTGAGGCACAAGTTTTTTAATTTGTTTTAGTTAGTTAGTGATTGATGTCGGAGGTTCAGGGGTGGTCTCCAGCTGCTTACTTTATCTCTGAGAGAAAATGGACAGTGTATCTTGATTTCTCGTACAGTGAGCATTACTTTAGATTCAGAGTATTTTCCCTCCCACACCTCTGCCAAGTAACTGGGCTCACTTCTAAAGGGAATCCCTGAGCTGAGGAAACTTAATGGGCTCAATGTTCAGTGTTCCAGCTAAATCCAGGCACCAGTTTTGCTGCCCAACTGATGGGGATTCCTTGTGGCAGATCAGGAGGGTGGGCCTCATCTCAACTTCTCATGTCTCACTCAAAGTGGGGAGAGTAACAAAAGTCTGGCAAAACACACTGAGTCGGAGTTTAACTTTTTAGAAGTCAACACGAGAATTTACCATGCTGCTTAGAGTTGTGGGAGGCTACTCTAGTCATTTAGCTTTCGCGGTCTCGCAAATGATGTAACCTCAGCAAAGAACATATACACCAGAGAAACACAAATAGCTTGGAAGAGGGAGGATTACTTTGTTTCAATCAATGATATGAAGTAAAGATAAAGTCACCATGGTCATAGCAGACCATAGGGCTGCTCTCTCATCGGAGAGCAATAACTGGAGGTGGTTTAACCAAAGCCAAAGGGTGAGGGTGAGGAGGTGGGACCTTCATGGTAACCTCAGCTAGTGCAGGAATTAAACCCATGCTGTTGGCATCATTCTGCATTGTGAACCAGCTGTCCAGCCAACTGAACTAACTGCCCCCTCCCACAAACAATGGTATAATGAACAATTATGTCAACAGATGGACATTTCATCAAATCAGCAGTGTTCCACCGCAGTCATTTTATAGGTACCAGCACATAGAAACAAGAACAGAAAATCGTGGGATGTGTTCAGCAGACCCAGGCAGCATTTGTTTTCTAGACTCCACAGGTGTTGCCTGTCTTTTATCAGGCCACTGTTATTTTTATTTCAAGTTTCATTTTTTTTTATTATTTACCACATAACGTGCAGAATGGCAGCCCAAACTACACACCAGCCTGACTTGGAAATATATCAGCATTGCTTCACTGTCACTGAGTCAGAATCCTGGAGCTCGCTGTGTAACAGCACTGTCGCTATGTCCACCCCATGTGGACTGCAAAGGTCCAAGAGGGCAGCTCACCACCACCTTTTACTAGGGCATTGAGGGATGGGCAATAAACGTTTGCAAAGCTCGTGCTGCTTACACCCAACAAAGGAATGTATTACAAACAAAATTCCTGTGCATGTGACCCTAATATGGCACCATCTCCTCTTCCAAGTATGTCAGAACACCAATAACCAGTAACTGCAGGCCATTTCATTTGAAGTTGTACCTTTCAGACATATGCGCTGGTAATGTGTGAGACTCCATCATCTTCAGTTACTGCTGAAACATTCTCACATTCGTTGTCTTTCATACAGCTTTGGGAGCAGAAGTTGTGATTACAGTTTTAGTATCGAGTTCAAGTTACAGCAACGATGGATGATTTCAATTGTGCATATAGGAATAGGAAAAGTGAATATGAAAGCAAGCTATCAAGAACATAAAGGCGGAATGTAATGGATAAAAGATTAACAAGGATAAATGTGGCCTATTACAGGTGGAGAAAGGAGAATTTGTAGTGGAGATCAGGAAGTGGAAGAAACAGTAAATAGTGTGGTGTATCTGTCTCCACAGAAGAAGTGTCAAACATTTCCCAGAAACACCAGGCAATTAAGGGACTTGTATAAATAAACAGCTGAAAGGAATTAGTATCAGTGAAGATGTAGTATTTGAAAAATTAACTGAAAACGTTAATAACTACCGGGCCAGATGAGTTTCATTCCTGACTGTTGAAGGAAGTAGCAGTAGAGATAGTGAGTGGACCGGTGGTTACCTTTAGTGATTTTGTAAATTCTAGCTGGATTCCTGCTGACTGGAAGGTAGAAAATGTAACTTCATTATTTAAAAAGAGTGGAAGAGGGAGAGTGGAATTGTAGGTCTGTTAGCTTGCTATCCACTGTGGGGAAAATGTTAGAAGCTGTTATAAAGGATGTGACAGTGGAACATGTAGAAAAGAGTGGCAAAACTGAACAGGGTCAACATGGATTTATCAAAGGAATTTGAATTTGTAACTTTTTAAGGATATTACTTGTAGCACAAAAAATAGAAAACCATTGTGTTTGATTTTCAGAAAGCCTTAGATAAGGTTCCACACAGGAAGATTGGGGAAAATATAACAAAATGGATTGAGAATGGTTGAGCAGACAGAAAGCAAAGAGTACGAGTAAATGCATCATTCTCAGGATTGTGTGGTACTGCAATGTCAGTGCAAAGTCCACAACTATTCACAATTAATTGGGATACAGGGACCAACTGTAATATTTCCAATTTGCTGACAGTAGGAAACTGGGTGGGAATGGAAGTGTGAGGAGGGGTCAAGGAGGCTTGGACAGGCTACGAGATTGGACAATAACACAGGAGATAGAATGTAGTAAGTATGAAGTCTATTCATTTTTAAGAAGAAAACAGGCACATTATTTTGTGAATGGTGAGAAATTGGAATTGTGAATGTCCAAAGGGATCTGGATGTCTTGTGTCTAACTTACTAAAGGCTACCTTGCAGGTGCAGCAGGACATTAGACAAATAGAACATTGATATTCATTTCCAGGGGATTTGAGCACAGAAGTTACAACGTTTTCGCTGCAGTTACTTGGTGAGACCTCCTCTGGAGGTTTGTGTACTGTTTTGATCTCCTTATTTAAAGAAGGATATACTTGCCACAGAGGCAATGCAACGGAGGTTCACCAGATTAATCCCAGGATGGCAGGATTAGTGTATAAGCGGAGATTTGAGAAAACTGGATTTTTATTCTCAAGACTGTCAAAATTCTTACAGGGTATGGCAGGGTGGATAAGGATAGTATGTATCTCCCTGGCCGGTAACACTAGAATCAGGGTCGTAATTTCAGGATAAGGGGCAGGCCATTTGGGACTGAGATGTCGAGCAGTATTTTCACTCAGAGGTTGGGGAACTCTTTGGAATTGTCTACCCCAGAGGGCTGTGAAAGCTCAATCATTGAGCAGATTCAAAACAGAAATCAATAAGTTTCTGAAGACTAATGATGTAAAGGGACAGGGTGGGGGGAATACAGGGTCTGAGGGAAATCACAGAGGGCCCCCCTCCTTTCCCCAAGTCACCCTATCCTGGCTTCTCCCAGATGCCTATGGTCTGAGAGTGGCATTCTCCTGAATCTGCCTGATTCACCCGACCGTAGGGAAGGTTCTGTTCTGTTCTGGCCTTTGGAGAATAGTGCAGGGAAAGAGGCATTGAGGAAGTGATCAGCCATGGTTAAGAATAGCAAGTCAGGCCCAGTAGGCTGAATGGTTTACTCCTGTTCGTGTGTTCCCTGACCAGTCCAATGCCCTGCAGGAAAGCAAGGGTAACTCCAGGATGTCACCCTCAAACTTCAGTCAGGGGTCAGAATGTTACAATGATCCCATGGTTTGGTCAGGTCACAGACTATAATGGCCGTGCCCAGTTGATATTCTATTGAGAGTCCTGGGGATGGTTGTAGCCTGGTTGTTGAGGTGTTCGATTGAAACTAAAGTGTTTATTTTGGGGGGAAAAATCTTCTCACATTGATTACATCCTCCAACTGTCTGTTGCGAGTTATATGTTAGGAATGCTTAACTTCAGATGTGAGCAAAGTCTGGGGATATTTTACAGAGCACAGGCACTGGATTGCTTTTGTAAAAGTCCAAAATATAGATTTAAAGCAGCCCCTGTTAATACTACTTTTCAAAGTAGCTTAAAATCTTATTTCACCGCCAGTAATGGGATTGCTTCTTCCAAAAAACTGTCCAGCCACTTTTCAAACTTTGTTGTTTAAAATGCTGTTGAGCTCCTCCATTAATAGGGTTTGGGCATAATTAGTGCTGGTCAAAACATTCAGATTTAAATCTGTCGATGCCTTTGGCCGAGATTGCTGCCAAATTGGCAATGCTATTCCACACGAGGATGACTGGTGTTTGAGATGGAAATGGCACATTGAAGTGGCAGCTGTTCCTTTGGTGTTGAGATTAATGAATTAATTGTTGGGACAGAATTGGGAGAGCTTAACTCTGCAGCTGGTCTCTGCAGATGTTGTGTTTAAAATCACTCCCAAAAAAACTTCCATCCTTCTCTCAGCACTGAATCCTCTCACGTTAATGGGTACAAGGTTCACATGAAAACAAAAGCTAAATGAGAAACACACAAGATTTTTGTTTGTTTCTAACGGTCTTTATCATACAAGTGGGAAAGGTGATGTTTGTGAAATTGACCTTTTTTTTTGGTTTTGCGTATCGTTCTGTTGCCCCTCTGTCCGAGAGGATACTTTCCTGAATTGAAATTCCCCTTTCCTGTCTCTTCCTAGTCATTGTCTGTGCCCTGACCTGTCTAATCATGACGGCAGATGCCCCCAGCTACTTCCAGTGCCTCAGCCAGCAGGAGAGTAACTCACTGGTCCCATTTTCCCTCAGTTGGAAGATACTGCGGTGTTTCCATGTCAGATGAGTCGGATGAGGAATGGAATACCGTGAGGCTGAAATCACCTGTTCCCTCCTGTCCCTCAGCAATCCCCCACCTCACTTTCACTGCCCACACCCAGCAGATTGACATTGCCTTACCAGCACTCAGTACCATTCCACTGTGTGCAACACCACTGATCTTCATTGATCACCTGCAAAGTGCATGTTCCTTTATCCTTTATTCCTTTATTCATTCACGGGATGAAGGCGTCGCTGGCCAGGCAGCATTTATTGTCCATCCCTCATTGCCCAGAGGGCACTTAAAAGTCACCCACATTGCTTTGGGTCTGGAGTCACATTAGGCCAGACCGGGTACGGATGGCAGTTTCCTTCCTCTAAAGGACGTTAGTGAACCAGATGGGTTTTTCCCAACAATTCACAATGGATTCACGGTCATCTTTAGACTCTTAATTCTAAATATTTATTGAATTCAAATTCTCCTTCTGCCATGGCGGGATTCGACTCCAGGTTCCCAGAACATTGAGTCTCTGGATTAACAATCCAGTGATAATACCACTAGGCCATCACCTCCCCTATTCACTGTGCGTCCACTTCTCATCCATTGTTAATGGGGCACTGGGAGGAAGACTGTGGCGAATGTTGTGCCTAACCTGTGGCTAATTTGTGCTGTGTGCATGACTTAAAATGCAGGATGAGCTGGACGAGCTGCGGTCAGAAATGGAAGAAATGAGAGACAGCTATCTGGAGGAGGATGTATACCAGCTGCAGGAGCTCCGCAGAGAGTTGGATCGAGCCAACAAGAACTGCCGCATCCTGCAGTACCGCCTCAGGAAAGCTGAGCAGAAAAGCCTGAAAGTTGCTCAGACTGGCCAGGTTGATGGTGAGCTGATAAGGAACCTGGAGCAAGATTTGAAGGTAAGGTCGATTCCTTGGCGCAATGTGCCTTCTCAATTCACTAGTCCTTATTCTGATTGCTGCAGGGAAACTGTGAACCAACAATAACCACATTTATCACATAACCCACCACAACAGGCTGTAGAGGCTGTGTCATTAAGTATATTTAAGGTTAAGATAGACTGATTTAAGGGAATCAAGGGTTATTGGAGATGAGGGAGCAAAGTGGAGTTGAAAACGATCAGATCAGCCATGATCTCATTGGATAACGGAATGCACTCAATGGACTGAATGGCCTACTCATGTTTTTATGACTTTCCCCAAATGAGGAAATGAACAATAAAATCCCACTTTGTGAAACTTTCATCTTGAAACAAGTTAGAACCAACACCATGAATATGTAGGAGTTAACAGGCAAATGATACTTAAGATAAAACGTTCCTTTTTAAATAGCTGATAGAACAAAGATATGCCTTATGTAATCATAAGTACCAAATCACTCCCTACGCAAGTGTGGCACAACGTGCAATCTCACTTCTTCCAGCTAGTACACAGGATCTCTGACTTTCTTTGTCAATTCATTTAGCCCTTGAGTCACATTCGCCAGCAGCTGTATTCCATCTGATATGGTTAACACCAACAGGATACTCATCAATCTCTGAACCGTCCCATACGTGGCCTGATGATGAAGTTTACCAGAGGTGATTTTCAACTGACCAATCAATAAGAACAGCACTGCCCCTCCAATTCATAAATTGGCCATTTCTGAAACAAACAAATTCTTTTGTGTAAGTAGCTCTGAGACACCACTTTCCAGGTTTTACACCTTTCTAGCCAACTTGCACAATGGATCCAAGAGCTCCTGTCTCCTTTACTGACAAATAGAAAACCAGCCATGTTCTGGAAGAGATTTTCTTCTCACCAGAATTTTGTGTATTCCTCTTTTTGTGAAGGCATCTGTGTGTGTTAACCATCTTCACCCACTATATCCTTCCTCCAAATGGCCTTTGTGGCTTTTTGGTATTTAAATTCCTTCATGTTAGTACAGTTTCCAGGTCACCTGGCCACATTTATTTTATTATTCAAGGAAATTACAACTGTGTTTTTTTTTTCAAATTGCTGCAAGCTCCTTGTGGCCCTTTTGAAAGATTCTTAAAACGACCACAGATTCCCTGGACATTTTAAAGAAATAACAAGCTTTTCTGACTCTACTGCTTTTGGGTCTTATATCTGGGAACAAGAGAAGTCAAAACTACCACTGATACAGATACAGTGCTAAAGAAGAAACACCGCAACTTTCACAGACAAAAAGAGAACATTACGGGAGTACAAATTCGGTTTGTATTGTTTAGTCTGTGCCTCAGAATACATTGTATCGACCCCCACACCAGCTAATTGTCGATGAGTCATTTAATTTCACTCACTGAAACATTGATTTTGAAACTGTTGCGCTCTTAGCGATTTCATTCATACTCAGTCAGATAAACCTTCACTTAGTCATCCATATCCACTCATGCATATGAGTCATTCATAAATAATTATACTCATATGAATTGCCACAGTTATACAAACACACGCATATACATCATCAAAATGAAAAGTGTTGGATAAAAACGGAAAGAACTACGGATGCCGTAAACCGGAAATAGAAACAAATTGCTGGGAGAGCTCAGGTCTCCACAGGTCTGTGGAGAGAAATCAGAGTTAATGTTTCAGGTCGAATGACCTTCCTCAGAACTGATGGTAGCTAGGAAAATGTGTTTCCTGGTCAACATCCCTGTCTCAGGCTTGCTGCTGTGCTCCAGTGAAGCTCAGTGCAAGCTGGAAGAACAGCGCCAAACTGGTTGAACTCAATATTGAGTCCCAAAGGCTGCAGGGTCCCCAAGCAGAAAATGAGGTGCTGTTTTTCCAGCTTGTGCTGAGCTTTGCTGGAGCACTGCAGTGAGCCTGAGATAAAGATGTTGACCAGGGAACACATTTTCCTCGCTACCATCAGTTCTGAGGAAGGGTCACTCGACCCGAAATGTTAACTCTGATTTCTCTCCACAGATGCTGCCAGACCTGCTGAGCTTTTCCAGCAACTTCTGCTTTTGTTTCTGAAAATTATTGGAAATGTGCAACAGTTTTTGCGAGCATAATTAAAGAAAAGATACCATTTGCACCAAAAGTATTATTGCATCTTCTGGCATTTGCCAGGTTTTGCCTGTGTGTCCTTCGCTTGTTTTTGCGAGGATCATGCAGAACAATGTCAGTGAATTATTTTTGACCCCCCGATGCTAGTTTTCAAGAAAACCAACTCAAAAAATTCTTGAAACCCCCAGCAGCCCAGTATATTTGGAGAGAACTGGAAAGTCAGTGCTTAAAGTGTATGAATTCTTCACTAATTAGAAAGTTAGAACCATATTCACCCACTGGTTCCAACACCCCACCCCTCATATTTAGCTTCTGACTATTCTAGAGAGAAACCAAAAACATGTTCCTCTCAATTTCTCCTTCATAACCACGTTGTAAATAATTGAGGCCCCAGCAGTGATTACAGTGCAATGCCACAAGTTACAAGTTGCCATCTGAAATTGCCCCTTACCCGAACACTCAGTTATCTACTCATTAGCTGACCCTCTATTCATGCTGATATACTACTCCCAACACCAGAGGATCTTATTAACTAGCCTTACTTGTGTCACACTATTGATAGCCTTTTAGAAATCAAAATATATTACATCTATTACTTCCCCTTTATCTTTCCTGCTTGTTGCCTCCTCAATGAACTGTAATAAATTGTCACAAAGTCATGCTGACCCTGCTTGATTAAATTATTGATTCTAAATGCTTTGTTATTGGATCTTTTATAATGGACTCTAACATTTTCCCAATGACATATTAAGCTAACTGGCCGAGAGTTGGCATTTTTGTATGCATCTCTTTTTGAATAAGGGTACTACATTAGCAGTCTTCCAATCCTCTAGTTATCTCTAATCTCTGCCATAATTATTTTATTTTTTTTCTTTCAATTTGATGCTATCCTTAAGTCCCTTGATTAACTATGGTTGGTTTCTCTCCTTCCTAGAACCCTTCCTCCACACTAGGGTACATCTTCTTCTGTGAGTCATGAACTATTTGTTAAAATCTGCCATTATCCTTCATCTATCTTTTTTGCTGAACTCCTTTTCCCACTCGCTGCATCTCTGCCCTCATTTCCTTTGTAATTATTCTCAGTGAAGTTTCTCACTGTCAGATTGACTGTTAAATTTTACCAAGTTATGGCCACTGTTCCCAAGGGTTTTGTTTTTTCTCTAAGATGTTTTGTTAAACCTGCTTCATTACAAAATGAGAAGCAAAACAGATTGATTCCTGGTTGGATCCACAACATATTGTTCTAGGAAGCTGTCCCAAATACACTCTATGAATTCTTTCCTCATGGTCATCTTCACAAATATTAATTTTCCCAATCTACATGAAACGAAAGTCTCCTATGATGAGTTAATTTAATTTGTTGCATTGTTAACTTCTCATATTATTTTCAATGTTTGTGGGGTGTTAGAGTTTCGGTGTATGGCAGAGTATAGACTGAAACATAAATTAAAAGCTGTTTGGAAAACTTTCTTCTGGTGAAATAAGCACAACAAAATATTTTGCTTCAAGATTCTTCCCTCTGCTTTAGGTATTAATCCCCTTACAGGGATGTGATTCCACAAGCGTTTCCCTCAGATAAATCAGCTCAACGGTAATTTTTTGTCTGAACCTGGCCAGTAGCTTAGCTGAGGATGATCAGACTGCCTGTGATGCACATTATCATTGCCAGTGAACACAGCATGGATCATTTTCTTTATTCACTTAGGGGTTATGGGCAAAGCTGGCTGGGCCCGCATTTATAGCCCATCCCTAATTACCCTTTAGAAGGTGGTGGTGCTGAGATATCTTGAACTTCTGCAATCCATTTAGTGTAGAATGCTGTCAGGGAGGGAGTTCCAGTATTTTGACTCGGTGACAGAGTACTGATATAATTTCAAGTCAGGGTGCTGAATCTGGTTTGTATGGCTCGGCATCACTGTTTTCCTGCAAAGCCTTGTGGGATTATTTTGAAGGATAGTTTTCCAGGAGAATTTCAGCTGCATTGATGGAGTTGTTGTTGTTTTGCTGTTACTTGCAGGTTGCCAAAGATGTGTCTGTGCGCCTGCACCACGAGCTGGAGAGTGTGGAGGAGAAGCGCGTCACTGTGGAAGATGAGAACGAGTCCCTGCGGCAGAGACTAATCGAAGTAGAAATCTCCAAGCAAACCCTGCAGAACGAGCTGGACAGGATCAAAGAGGTGAGCTCAGGATCCGAAATATTGCTGGTATTGAACATTGTCCCTACAGCCCTTTACACCACTGATAATCAGATATCTGAAGCATTCTCCAGGATTGAGCTTCCAGAGTCCCCTGCGGTAGAGAATTCCAAAGGTTATGGCAGCATCTGTGCAGAGAGAGTAACAGAAGTAACATTTCAAGTCTGGTAAGACTCTTCTTCAGTTGAAAAGGAAACTCCTGTTCTCAGTCCGAAGTCCGTGAGGGGAGGGGAGTCTGTCTTACCTGCATCTATCCTATCCTTCCCTTCAAGTATTTCGTAATTTTCATCGAGATCACCTCTCATTCTATGAAACCGTAGAGAATACAGGTCCAGTTTCTCTTCATAGAACAGTCCTGCCATCCCAGGAACAAGTCTGGAGAATTATCATTGCACTGTATCTAGTGCACTAATATTCTTCCTGTGATGATGAGACCAAAAATGCACACAGTACCCCCGTGCGGTCTAACCAAAGTTCCTATACACTTGAAGTAAGGCTTCAACACACCTGTACTCAAATTCTCTGTCAACATAGGCCAGCATTTTACAAGCCTTCCTAATCGCTTGCTGTACCTGCATGTTAGCCTTCAGTGACTTATTGACTTGCTGTACATCTATACTTTCCAACTTCTTAACATTGAAGGAATACTCTGCAGATCTGTTCCTCCTACCAAAGTGGATAAACCCCCATGTGAATAATTCACTATTTCTTCTTTCAAACATAGCCAGCCACCTGGAAAACAAAACGCTTCCCGTCAAATGCCGGTTCCCTTAGTTCAGCAATGAATGTTAGAGCCCTATTTTAACCCTGTAAGTTCTGCACAGGTTAAAATCGCTCCTGTGCAAAATAAATATGACCAGCATGGAGCTCTGGATGTAGAAATATGTTGTCTCCTACCCAGTTTCAGGTCACGTTCAAAGGTATCAGTTGCTTTTAATCGGTCGCTGCTGATGTTTGCCACTTCATTTCTATTGTCATTCATTGTGCGTCTTACATTGAATTTTCCTACATCTTCAGGTTTTCTTCTAAGTATTTTGTCACCAAAATCTGCTGGGAATTTTAATGTAAAGTATCAGATGAGAGTGTATTTCAATACAGTGTGGAACTAAAGGAACACATCAGGTAAGGCAGCATCAGAAGAGCAGGAACGTCATCAGCAGAGCCTGATGAAGGGTGTAAACCCGAAATATTGACTTTCCTGCTCCTCTGATGCTGCCTGACCTGGTGTGTTCCTCCAGCTCCACACTGTATTGACTCTGACTCCAGTGTCTACAGTTCTTGCTATCTCTGAGATGGGAGTGTATTCCTATGACAATGAAGTATTTTTTTTTCCTAAGAGATTCAAAACTGTTGATAGGGAACGTTTCAGCGCTACACTGGGAATGAAGAGGTAAACTTTCTGTGGAACCAGCGAATATGCCAGCTGCATGTGGTCTGCGAGTCTTGTGTCACTGGTATTTATTTCAGCACTTCTATTTCAAGCCAGGACATAAAATAAGGCTTCTGAGCAGAATGTGTTACTCAGCTGTGTCATTTCACAGTGCATTATTGTAAGAAATGTGCTGATGAGGAGAAATTTAGTGTTCGTATTTCATACTGCTTCATTGTAGTTAAATTTTTAAGGTGTCTGACTAGACTATTATACATAGCAGTGCTGCTGTTTGTCAAGCCTGGATTCTTCAGATGCTTCTAGCAAAAGATAACTTTGGATTTTTATCTCTTTTTTGTTTTACTGCCCTGGGTAAAATACTAATGGAAAGCCAAATAAACCATTTGCAACAAAAATAAATCTTATTCATGTTGAAGATATTTGCACTTAGTTTTCTGGTGTGTGCATCTGTGTCACTGGTATGTGATCAGAAACGTTTAACGTTAGCTGTTACAATATTTGTGTGAAGATGAAGTGGTTAGGTTCAGCAATTTGGAATTTACTGCAACCAAACAGTGAACACTCAGTTAACGTGGAGAGTGAGATTAAAGAGGCTGGCAATTTGGTAATTCACAAGCCATCCATTTTATGTTTGTAAGGTTTGTTTGAAATTGTACTTTTTTTACAGGATATTGTTTCCGCCCTTTGTTCCCTCCCACGACATTATTATTGAGCTGTGCAGCACTCTTGCTGAGTGGACATTCAGAACATTGTTTCTCAGCATTTTTAATACCTATCTTCATGCTTTGTCATTGGCCACGGATATGATCATGTTTAAATTGGATTCCTCCACACTTGATGCTTATAACTTTAAAATCAAATTTATGTATTCATGATTTTTAGAATCAGATTTCTGAACAATATGATAACATTTATGATTTTAAATCAATTAAGTGGTGGTTAAGACAATGGACATAAGAAGTAAAAGGAAGTAGACCATTTGGCTTGTTCAGCTTACTGCACTATTCCAACCACTCATGATTGATGGTTAGTTTCGAATCCCCTTTCCTGCCAGCATCCCATATCCCTTGATTGCCTGAGATACCAAAGATCTGTCTGTCACAGCCCTGAATACGATCAATGGTGAAGTACTCACGTCTCTTTGAATGAAGAAATTTCTCCACTTCTTAGTGCTAAATGATTTACCTTTTCCTTAAACAGTGCCCCATGCACTAGACCCCACAGCCAGGGAAAACTAGCTCTCAGTATCTACCTTGTCAAGCCCCTCCATAAACTTGAATGTTTCAATGAGCTCACCTCACACTTCTAAACTCCAGAGACTACACAGTTGACACAATTTACTTCGTTTCTCGTGATAGGACAATCCTGTTGGTGCAGGGAATCAATCTAGTGAGAGGTATTTCATGATGTTGAAACATGTACCTTGACAATACAGTGAAATGGGTGACTATAGAAATACAGAGAATGCTGGAGAAACTCAGCTGGTTTGGCAGCATCTGTGAAGAGAGAGTGACAGAGTTAACATGTCAAGTCTGGCAAGATGCTTCTTCTGTTCTGCTGAGTTTTCTGCATTGGCTTCATATTTCCAGCATCCCCAGTATTTTGCCTTTATTCAACTACAATTACAGAGTCATAGAGTTGTACAGCACAGAAACAGACCCTTCGGTCCAAGTCATCCATGCTGAACAGATATCCTATATAAATCTAGTCCCATTTGCCAGCATTTAGCCCATATCCCTCTAAACCCTTCCTGTTCATGTACCCATCCAGATGCCTTTTAAATGTTGTCATTGTACCAGCCTTCACTACTATGATATTGCTTTTGCACTGAAACATGATAATAGTATTCTATCATCTTAAAAAGACCATAATTAGTTTTATTTTATGTTTATTTTAAATTTGAAATGGAAAAAAAATCCCTTTGTTATTGCCAGTGTGGTAAAATGCTTTATTTTGCATGACTTACCCATTTTTTCTTCTCCTTTTTCCTGGAGTAAATGCTGCTGTCCCAACTTGCCAAAAAGGCTGATCCTCACATTAACCTATTAACCATGAATATCGCCTGGTCCCATGGACACATGTTGTATAAATTACTGGCAAGCAGTGTTCGAACAACAGGATAATCTGAGATTTAGGACTCAAACAAGGTCAAACTAAAAGCATTTAACCTACTAAATGATAATTTCCTGGAGGTTTTCTCGAGGGAAGATACTACTTACATATCAGCCATCATCGTCTTCCTATAATTAAAATTAATGAGTTTGACATCACTGGCAGAGAGGTCCTGGTTAGGATTAAAGAGCTCAAAATAGAGATTAATTTCTAGTGGCAGAGGTATATATCCTATGGTGAGATCGGAGATGGAACCTGCACTGATCATTTTTTAGGAATGATTATAAAGGAGATCCCATCGAATTGGAAACAAAGAAATTTCTCAGAAAAGGTGTTTCATTGATAATTGGCTACATACAGCATTCAGGAGAGGGTTGATCCTAACTATATTCAAGTTAAACTACAATTGAACACAGGGACAAATTGATAAAAGAGAAATTTGTGGTTTTAGTTGGGAAACGATTCTTCCCAAGCAGTGATTAATACACAGAATGATCTCCAAAAGAGGGAAGTGGAGCTTGAAAGGCTGGGATCTCTGAAAATGCAATTAGAATCTTTTTGTAATCCCATTTGTTCCTCCTCAGATACTGAAGCAGCCCATTGCACAACACCTTGAGGCTGTAACGTTTAGCCACACAAGAGCCAAGCAATGACCATTAATACCAAGAGAGGATCTGACCATCTCCCTGCGACATTCAATGACGTGACGATTGCTGAATTCCCCAACATTGACATCTTATGTTACCATGACTAACAAAATAACTGAACCAGTCCCATAATTAATGTGGCTACTAGAGCAGAACACCAAGACTGGGAATACTGCAATGAGAAACTCACTTCTTGACTCCCCAAGTCTGTGTGCCATCTATAAGGCACAGCGGTTTACTCTCTACTTACCTGGATGAGTGCACCTCCAACAGCACTCAAGATGCTCAACTCCATCCAAGACAAAGCAGCCCAATTATTGGCACAACACTCACTTACTCCACTACCAGCGCTCAGTAGCAGCAGCATTATATGATCTACAGGATAACTGCAGTAACTCATCAAAACTACTTCAAAAGCACCTTCCAAACCTAAAGACAAGGGCAACAGATGCATGAGAACATCATCCCGTGAAAGTTTCCCTCCAAGCCACTCACCATCCTGACTCAGAAATATATCAATGCTTTTACACTGTTGTTGGGTCAGAATCCCAGAACTCCCTCCCTAACAGCACAGCTGGGGCTCCCTACGCAACATAGATACAGTAATTTAAAAGTAAAGCTCACCACCACTTCTCAAGGGTGTTTAGGGGTAATCAGTAATGCCCTTACCAGTGACAGTTACACCCTGTGAAGAAATACAAGTCTATAGATTCAACTGAGGTCAGTTAAGTTAAGACAGAGCAGAGATCAATGCCAAGATCTTCCTAAAGCATATGGCTTTGTGATAAATCACATGGAAATGTTTTCTGGCTGTTAGGAAAGCAGGACGTTGTTAAACCCGGGTAAATTACTTTGTTCACTAATCTGAAACAGTCATATTATGTTGATGAGTTGAATTCATGTTAAGAGGCAGGGAGGAGTTAGTCTCGCAGCATGGACTAGAGCAAATAATTCTGAAAGAGTAGGAGCAGGCCCAACTATCTTCATTCAACCTTCCGTTCCACCCCAAGGTCTAAATTGGCAAATGTTTGCCAATGACTGAAGTGTTCAATATCATTCAGATGCTGAGACAGTCCATTTCTACCTGCTGTAAACCATTGGTACAATCCAGGCTGGGCCTGATAAGTCACAAGTAAGATAACAAGGTGTGGAGCTGGATGAACACAGCAGGCCAAGCAGCATCATAGGAGCAGGAAAGCTTGACATTTCGGGCCTAGACCCTTCATCTGCAGTTCCTATTATCTCTGATACAAGTCACAAGTAAGGTTTGTGCTGTAGGCAATATCATTTCCAACAAGAGAGAGAGTCTCACCAGCTCCCGTTGTCATACAGTATCATCAGTGAATCCTTTAGTTGGGGACAGTTAACTCCTGTGACTGCGTAAATTAAAAGAAAACCAGAAAACAGTCCCTTTTCATTCCAGAGTAGCTGCACAGGCATACAGAAATGGTAAAAACCTGTCTCAACTGTGCATAATTCTATAGCCTGTTTTCCCCGAAGAATTACCTGAACTTTACCCTGTTAAGGAGCATTTCTGCTTTGACGTGGCATCCTACTGGTGTTAAATGTGAATAGAGGTGAAATGCTTCTTTCTGTACATACACAGCTGGATGTTTATAGCTCCTGTGGATTTTCCTGACGGAATGGAAAGTAAATGAAAGCAACAAAATGATCTCTTTTGATAGATATGAATAATACCCACTGGTGTTTTATTGGATGAAATTTTCACTTTCTGATAAGGTTATGGTTCCTCATTGTCTAATTCAAATTTTAGCAAGTGGAGCAGTATTAATAATGGTGAGGCATTCTTAACTGTGCTGTTTAGGCCAGACGAAGGTGAAATAATAATATTCAAAGAATAGAACTAATGCCATATTGATTCACGTTCCTTGCTTTTAGTAACTTTACTCATTAGAAAGTGGACTTCCAAGACCTAATTTAAACGTGGAGTTGGAGGAGAGTCAAGTGTTGTCAGTGAGCAAGATCCAACTGTGATGAATCCCAGCTGTGGATCCTTTATATCTGAACTTCTCTAACATCTGCTAGTCATCACAAGTGCAATAAAACTATGTCGAATAGAAAAAAGGCCAACATTCTTTCATTAACGGTATTCCTTTGAATAAATACCCCTCAGCAGTTTTCCGAAACGTGGTTTGTGTCCCTGTGGAAAGATTGCTGGAATAGCCAAAGTGTGCAGCCGGAGCTGCCATTCTATTCTGAGTGAAGTCCTACACTGGCCATCCCCAGTGCTGTGGTCTTCACTACAAACACAGCTGTTCTCCGGCTTGTTGCAGTCACACTCTGTACAATAAACTGGATGAACGTGCAGCACAGGGGTGCAGTCACTAGGAGCATATGAATGGAACTTGAAAAGTGAAGAAGAGGAAACTGAATGCCTGTATTTGGGCAATACATTGGAGATACTTTTCATTTTTATTTACTGAGGTGCTGGTTGTATTTTTATTAATATTAAGCTATCCTTCTAGTGCCCCCATGTAAATATTGTTTTTTTCCTTTATTCATTCATGGGATGAGGCTGTCACTGGCCAGGAAGCAGTTATTGCCCATCCCTAATTGCCCAAGGGGCAGTTAAGAGTCAACCACATTGCTGTGGATCTGGAGTCACATATAGGTCAGATCAGGTAAGGACAAGTTTCCTTCCCTAAAGGATATTAGTGAACCGGGTGGGTTTTCCCAACAATCGACAATGGGTTCACAGTCATCATTGAATTCAAATTCAACCATCTGCCGTGGCAGGATTCGAGCCCAGGTCCCCAGAACATTATCTGGATCTCTGAGTTAACTGTACAGTAGTAATACCACTAGGCCATCGCCTCTCCCTTTTTTGATAAAAAAGCAAGAAGGATATATTAAAGGATTAGAAAGAAACCTAGAATTTCTACTGTGTGGAGACGTGTAATTGTATTGTGTAGAACTGATAAGAGGGAAATTGTGAATTAGCATCGTTTGCTAATCCTTGGTATCATTGTTAAGTGGACAAATTAGTTCAATTTTGTCATGAATGAAGGCTTTTGTAAAGTGACCTGATGCATAAATTACACATTGGCTGCGTATTATGCAGGACCATCAACAGAGGGACAGAGGCTTCAATTAGTATGCAGGCCCTATCCTTCAACCAATGCTGTCAAGCTAGTGATTTTAAACTGAAAAATGTGTAATCGTATATTGAATACTGATTTACTCTGTGTGAAAATAGTACAATATCAATAAATTGCTTAAATTACAGACAAGGCTAAAATTGTTACAGGCTGGGAGTTGGAATTTATAGTTAATTTGACTGCTCAGTACTGGAGGATGGGTGTTGTAATATCTAAGTTTCCAATGTTGTAAATCTTGTTTCAGAAATTCCTGTCATGAAAGTAAGACATTAAATCTATTCCCATGCCCTGGGTAGTGCTAACTAATGCTTCAGGTACATTACACCCTCTGCTGTTACCATTCATCCTTCCCAGTGTTCTAATGCTCCATTTCTGTGAACCTGCGGATAAATAGCATGAAAGCACAATTTGTGTACAATTAGTTGAAGCAATCAGCCAAAGAGTGAACCTGCAGCTCGCAATGTAACATGAAACAGCAGAGAGCCAGGCTGGGGGATGGGAGTGAGTGGTGAGCCTGTTGAACTGCTTTTCAGTGCCTAGCACAGACAAGTGTCTGACGATTACTACAGTGCAGTCCTGGAGATATTTGGTGTGCTTTCTACAAACCGTGACTTTTAGCTCCGCATCCCGATGAAAGTAAACATGCTGCTGGGTACCTCCATTTATAGTGTCCTGCTGTAAAGTGGCACAGAGCCAGTCAACTGACTGGAGCCACAGAGCCTGATTGTACAAACCAGGAGAGCTACTAAGTCTTTATGATTGATGTTCATTTGTAGCTGGAGTGTTTATATGGTAATTTGCCCAACTAAGATCAGACCATTTTTCTGTGAACGCAACAGGTTACTTGCAGAATGCCTTCCACTAGCGAGGATGACCAAGCTTGTTCTGTCAGCTATGATAATGTTCTGATGACAGAAATATTGCATGGAAACACATTTAGGATTTTTGCAGCACCCCTAGCTAAGGTTCCTCTCAATGAATTGCAGCACGAACTGGGCTAAGAAACTTGTGCCAGTCCCTCTAGCCGTCATGAGGTGCACAATAACCATTTTCATGGCCGCAAAAATGACGCTGAACTTCCAATTGCTTGCCACTTCAACACGCTGCCGTGTTCCCTGGCCAGCATTTCTGTCTCAGGTTTTCTGCAGTGATGCAGCCAACCTCAGCACAAGCCGGAAGAACAGCACCTCATTTTCTGCTTGGGCACCTTGCAGCTTTCAGGACTCAGCATTGAGTTCAGTCATTTTTATACCTGAGTACCTTCTTCCATGTCCTTACCCACCCCAAACCCCAAACCCTATCGAGACATGGGCTGCTTTAAGCTCAGCCAACCTGTTTGCACCTACTTTCTCCTGAGCAGACTATCAGATGTCCCTAACCGTTGCTGTCTCTCTCTCTCTCTATCTCTCTGGTCTCCATTTCTGCCTATCCATTTACTCCTTTCTCCACCTCTGTCTCTCCCATTTTCAACATTAATACCAAGCTTTTCAAGCTACTGTCAATTCTGAAGAAGGGTCACTGTACTTGAGACGTTTTAATTCTGCTTCTCTCTCCACATAGATGCTGCCAAACCTGCTGAGTTTCTCCAGCAATTTCTGTTTTCATTTCAGATGCAGGGATAGGATTGGGTAGGGGGCTGAGTCTGGGTGGGATGCTGTTCGGAGAGTTGGTGTGGACTTGTTGAGCTGAATGGCCTGCTTTCACACTGTAGGGATTCTATGGAATTCTGCACTTTTATTTATTTTAATTTTATTTTCATGACCCACTTGGCTCTTCTTTCATTTTCTCCATCCATGAGGAAAGGATTCCTAACCTTTGTTAGCTGATTACATTTCCCTGATGTCCCTTCCCCGTATACACAGATACCCCACTAAAATATCTCCCACAGTCTCTTAACCTCCTGCAGGTGAGTGGCCACCCTCAGAGATTTCTGTGTTTCCATCACCAGACGTTATATTCAATCCCTCTTTCTTCTGCATCCACCCCAAAAAAAGCAATGCAGTCACATTCTGGAATTCTCATTGACCACAATAACTTGTATCTTGCTCATTCACTCCTTCACCTTGTTTCCTGCCTTTTGATATCTTTTTGCTCAGCTGCCTTCCATCCCTATCATCCTTGTACAGCTCAGATCTCTGGTCCCTCAAATTCAAAATTTGCAAACTTAGACGTCAGCCCCCAGAGCAGACTGAACTATAGAAAGCTTCAATGGGCCATACTTTTCTCTGTTACAGCCACTGGGATCATCTCGGAGAATGAAAATAGGAGCGTCAGAACAACAGTAGGCCATTCAGTCCATCAAGCACATTCTGCCATTCAGTTAAATCTAGGCTGATCATCTTCCTCAAAAGAACTTTGTTATGCTATTTCCATGTTCCTGGATGACATTAGTATTCAGAAATCCATTGATTGTGATTTGAACATACTCAATGATTGAGGTTGCAAAGCCCTCTAGGTAGAGAATAAAAAACATTCACCAACCTCCAAGTGAAGATCCTGAAACTATCCTGAAACTATTTCCAAACATTCTAGACTTAGCAGCCAGGGAAAATGTCCAATCTACGTATACCCTGTCACGCTGTGTAAGAATTTTGTAAGCTTTAATGAGATCACCTCTCATTCTCATTTCAAAAGTAACTCCTAGCCTTATTTTCTGGACTGGAAACTATCTCCCAAATTTCCCTTCTACTGCTCTCTCCAATGTCACCATCATCATATGGAAGATATTGGTGGATTTCTCAGTAACAGGTAGATACAGAATGTCTATTCAGCTGCTTCTGCTTTGCATATTCCCCTACAAACTGAGCATTCCCATAACTCGAACTTTTCTCCCTCTGGTTTTACTCCCCATGTCTGCTCAGAGCTCAAGTCTCTGAGTATGAACCCCTCCTCTCTCAGTGCTATGTTCCTATCCTGGCTTCATGCTCCTGACATTGTGAATTACTTTGTTCCCACGTTTTGGCATTTACCCTTTTCGAACTGTTGTCCCATCACCACCTGCTCACCTACCCAGAAACCCACGCTGGCTCATCAAATTGTCAGCCATCCCTAACTTTCCATTTCTGCTACCAAGCCTGATGTCACTGCTCTCATGCAGCTCCCTGTATGAGGTCCTCAAATCACATTTTCACCTTTTCACAGTGCACCAAAACGCCATGAAGAAAGTCACAAACAGCATTTCCTGGTCACTGTGGACTTTATGTAATATGCTGCTTGAACTCTCTGCGGTCCAGCCTACAACCTACTCTAAAGTTGACTCCGTTATCCTTTTGACCAGTTTTTCTAAGTGCCCTCCTGACCTGCCCTGCCCTTCTGATATCAGACTGTGCAGAGTCTTGCCTCCATGTGTTCAAAGACATTGACATGGCTTACGTTTGTTATTTTAAATTCATTCTCCAGCCATTTAATTGCCAGTTTTAACATTGTTGTTGTTGTTGGAGCATAGTTTGAACGTAGACAGGATCCATTGAGGATCTGTTTCCTGTGATTGTGTGCCTTTTGATAGCACAGTCAGGCCCTCCTTCCACTGTGGTAGTTAAAGCTGCTTGCAGACCAGTTGTGTATGGGCAGAGGCAACATTTTGAGTGTCAGTTCAATTCTTAGGAAAGAACGTGTCACAATCAAACATCAGAAACAGTCAAACAGCAGCAAGTTTCTTAGTGTACAGATAAGGATCCAATTCGACAGTGTATTCATTCAGCCTTTAATGCACGGAGAAATATCCCAGGGAGCTTCTTGTCCCATGAACAGAAAAATAAGTGTAAAGAGGATGTTTGCGCAGGCGTTAGGTTAATAGTTAACAGCGGTAACTTCAGTCAAATGATCGTAATACTTAGATCTTTGAAGACTGACTATAATGAAATAAAAATAGAAAATGCTGGAAATAAGCAGCAATGCAGTCGGCACTGTAAGGAAGCATTGCACATGAATATAGAAGCAGCTGTGCTATGGGCACATGACCAACAATCTATTTGCTTTGTCTCTAATGCTGCCCAGTTACTGGTGCCCTCAAACATCTAACCAGTTTCCCTTTGAGGTTTCTCACAGTAAACATATTTCTGAGACTTTCAGTGGGCAGTCCAGCCTGTACATTGACCACATCCTAAAGTAAAGTAGTTAAACATGTGCATTCCTATCTTCTGAACCATTGTCTTTTGTGGCTGTTGAAGTTGAATTATCTATTTCCTTAAGAAATATCTGTTTCCTGCTTAAGTTACATCTTTTTCCTCAGCCTTGTGTTGTATTTTAACCATCCTGACTATATTTTTATAACTTTCTTTCGCTTTACTTTAAGAAAATGTCTATGCTGCTGCTTGTTTTCCTCTGGCCGTTCAAGAATTGTTACAGGCGGCCATTCAGCCCATTGTGTCCATACCAGTTCTTCAAATGAGCATCATTACGTAGTGCCAGTCTCCTTTTCCCCATAGCTTTGCACAATATTTCTAATCAAATAATCATCCAAAGTACTTTTAGATGCTTCCACTGAACCTGCTCCCACCACCTTTCCAGGCTTTTCCATACACTAACTACTCGCTGTGTGAAAAAGATTTTTTCTCACATCCCCCTTGTCTCTTTTGCACCTCACTTTAAATCAATGCCCTCTCATACTTCTTCCTTTTTGAAAACAGGAACAGCTTCTTCCTGATAGAAGGAACTGCAGATGCTGGAGAATCTGATTTAACAAGGTGTAGAGTTGGATGAATACAGCAGGCCAAGCAGCGTCAGAGGAGCAGGAAAGCTGATCTTTCAGGCCTAGACCCTTCTTCAATGTGGACTTCACAAGCTTCAAAATCTCCCCTCCCCCAACCGCATCCCAAAACCAGCCCAGCTCGTCCCAGCCTCCCTAACCTGTCCTTCCTCCCACCTATCCCCTCCTCCCACCTCAAGCCCCACCTCCATCTCCTACCTACTAACCTCATCCCGCCCCCTTGACCTGTCCGTCCTCCCTGGACTGACCTATCTCCTCCCTACCTCCACACCTATACTCACCTTTACTGGCTCCATCCCCGCCTCTTTGACCTGTCTGCCTCCTCTCCACCTATCTTCTCCTCTATCCATCTTCTATCCGCCTCCCCCTCTCTCCCTATTTAGTTCAGAACACTCTTCCCCTCCCCCATTTCTGATGAAGGGTCTAGGCCTGAAACGTCAAGCTTTCCTGCTCTTCTCATGCTGCTTGGCCTGCTGTGTTCATCCAGCTCTAAGCCTTGTTAACACAGCTTCTCCCTATCTACTCTGTCCAGTTATTCTTGATTTTGAAAGCCTTTATTAAATCTCCTTCCTCTCTCCAAGGAGAGCAGTCCCAAGTTCTTCAATCTATCCTCATTTCAGGAACTATGCTTGTAAATTTCTTTTTCAGTCTTTCCCATAGTTTTCCTATTTCTTTTTCACATCTTTCCTATAGTGTTTCCTATACTTGTATGCAGTGCTCCAGCTTAGGTCTAGTAAATGTCTTCAGCAAGTTCAACATCCCTTTTTTCTCTTGCGCTTTGTGCCCTTTTAATAAAGCCAAGGACACTGTGCTCCACTGGTCCTGCCACCTTCAACGATCTGTTCATTTATACACCCAGGTCCCTCTGCTCTTACACCCCATTCGGAAATGTGACCACCATTTTATATCATCTTTCAGTGTTCTTCCGACCAAGGTGCATCACCTCACGTATCTCTGCATCGAAACTCATCTGCAACCTATCTGTCCACTTGATCAGCTTGTCAGTGTCCTTTTGGAGTGCCACACTGTCCTCCTCACAGCTTACAAGTCATCAAAGTTCAATGGCATCTGTGAAGTTTGAAATTGTCCCTGCATACCAAGATCCAGATTATTAATATATATCAGGAAAATACCGAGCCCTAGGGAGCTCCATTACAAACCTTCCCCCAGCCTGAAAAATATCCAGTGGTGATTACTCTCTGTTTCATATTGCTGAGCTAATTTTGATCCAAGTTGCTATTGTCCCTTCTATACCATGATCTATAACTTTCCTCACAAGTCTATTGTGCGGCTCTGTATCAAACACCTTCTGGAAATCCATCTATACACAGCAACAGCGTTATCATCATTGATCCTTTCTGTTATCTCTTCAAAAAAACAAGTTAGTTGAACACCATTTCCTATATAGTGATCCATGCTGACTCTTCATGCTCAACCCATGTTTTTCCATGTGACTACTAATCTGATCCTGAATAATTGTTTCTAGAAGCTTCCCTACCACAGAAGTTAAACTGACTGGTCTATAATTGCTGAGATTATCTTTTCTTGAACAAGGCTGTAACTTTTGCAATTCCCTAGTCTTTTTGTCACCTCCCTGAGTCCAGGAAAGACTGAAAAATTATGACTAGCGCTCTTGCAATTTCTACCCTCACTTCCTTCAGAATCCTCAAAAGCCTTACTTTCAGTCCTGATGATTGACTGACCTGCTTTTTGTTTAAGATCACATTTAAGGCAATCCAGATTCTGTGAATTGTTAATGAGGTTTTATTCTGCATTTTTTTTCACATTATTCATTTGAGAAGTGAGCTGCAGGTTTATTGTGCCAGCTTGAGCGTGAAATGTCGATTTTTATTCTGTCACTCTGGCTTCACGAGCTGTTTTGTGTTTGAATCAGGGGATAATGGATGTGGAAGTAATAGAGTCATAATTTGATCCAGGAGTTTAGACAGGCCCTCAATTTGAACTAAAGTGATTTATCAACGTTGCTAATTCCTCGTTGTTCTTTTTTTATAATGTTAGTCCATGATAGTGAAAAGTAACCCTGAGATTACCTGAATTGACAGGGTTTGCAATGTAATTGGGGTAGAATGGTGCATTGATATTGTTGGTGGATCTGGTATTCCTACACATCCATGCCCTTGGCACCGTCTCCCCAAATCCTCAAAGGGTCAGAATCAGGTCAAGTTCAGTGAAGGACTCACCCCTTTTTACTCCTAACCGTCTGAAATAGCTGCACAGAGGGTCGGTATCCCATTACCAAGTCACCCTTTATTTACACGTGCACAATGCACTGGCTATCGCCAGCCAGCTCAGAATGGCCAGTCCCTGGAGCGAAGGGATTGTGGGTCCCCTGTTTATATTGGTCAGCCAGGGCTCCCTGATTGGCCCAGGTTAACAACCCCAATCAAGGGTCTCATAGTCAATAAGATCCACCCATCCCTTAATGTGGTGGTGAGCTGCCTTCTTTTCCTATTGCCTTTCATGTGGTGTTGGCACACCCACAATGCTGCGGGGGAGAGAATTCCAAGATTTGGACTTAGCAACGCTGCTAGCATGGTCATATGTTAAAGCACACGAGAGGCCCAATCAGGAATAGGCACCTGCTTTTAAATCTGGGTCCATTTTTACCAGGTCACGTGAATTAAAAACTCACCCTGTGCTTCAAAACGAGGGACAGAAATTGCGAAAAGTACGAGTTGTTTAACTTGGTGAAGTTGAGGCGGGTGAAGGCTTCCCCAGCTGGATAGCACATGATTCATACCTCCTTTACATCTGCAAGTGGGTAATAAGAAACTAAATTGTGTGACAACACTATTGTCTTTAAGAGGCATTTTTGTCCTTTTTTTTGTGTGAAGAAAGGTTGAGTCAGAGGCGAGAGCGGTCTGCGCCAAAGCCAATAAAGTAAATTGTTTGAGGCCTTAGGTTTTTTTTTAAATTGGAAGATTTGAAGCAGCCTGAGCGGGTGTGATCAAGCTCCCCTGGAACCAGGATTTCTTTTTGGTTTTAGCTTTCTGCAGTTGCTGGGATCTTGAAGCTGGATGTGGAAGCTCTTATTCCTCTCTGTGTTACAGCTAAAAGCTGGGGTTCTCTTCCTGCTGCTAGAATTGTATGTGAGACAATCTGTTTTACTGAATTTGCCTTTGCCAAGGGTGTGTTTATGGGATGTTACTATATTGGAACAGTTAATTTGTAGTAGCCAATATATATATTACTTGGTTAAGCATTTCGATAGAGTTACGGTTAAGCCAGTTGTTTATTTTTATTTTGTCTTTATTCTAAATGTAGTGTATGAACAAAGTCTGTTTTGTTTTGAGCCTGGTAATTTGACCAATCGAATTGCATCTGGATCACAGCACCTTAAGCTTACCTTTAAAATAAGAAAAAATTAGGGCCTGGACTATTTTCTTAATATATTTTGACGGCTTTTGGTCTGGTCCATAAGAATTGGGAAAGTTAAGTCTGGAGAATAGATTATCAATGAGTTTGCTGTTATTTTGGCATTAGTTAATGTTCTGATTCGGAGACACTTTAAGCAGTTACTGGTTCATGTATTTTGAAAGAACGCCTGGGGACTGCTTATACTCGCTGGAGTTTAGAAGAATGAGAGATCATTTGAAATGTATAAGATGCTAAACGGGTTTGTTAAAGTAGACATAGAGAGGATGTTTCCTCATGTGGGGCAATCTAGAATGAGAGGTCATAGTTTTAGGATAAGGGGTAGCAGATTTAAAACAGAGTTGAGGAGGAATTACTTCTCTAAAAATGTTGTGGATCTGCGCAATTTACTCCCTCAGAGTATGGTGGATGCTGGGACATTGAATAAATGTAATGAGGGGATAGACAGATTTATAATTAATAATGAGTTGAAGGGCTAGCGGCAGCGGGCAGAAAAGTGGAGTTGAGGCTGAGATGAGATCAACCATGATGGTACTAAATGGTGGAGCAAGCTCAAGGGGCTGAATTGCCTACTCCTGCTCCGAGTTCATATGTTCTTAAGATTTTGACAAAGAAAATTGTAAAAGTATATTGTAGTTGAGGGGTTTCCATGATACAAGGCAAGCAAACTAGACATGAATGTATGAAGTATGATGAGTAAGTTTGCACTAAACTAGTGGTGTTCTAACTAGCAAGGAGGAAAGTCTTAGTCTACAAGATGATGTAGATGGGCTGATCAGATGGGCAGAATAGCAGCAATTGGAATTTAATCTTGAAAACTGCAAGGTGATATATTTTGGGTGTGCAGAATGGGCTTTAAAAGGTGGCATGGGCACAAGGGTTACTGGCATTTCAGTGGATATCCAAAGAGTGTTGAGTTGTTCTGGGAACAGCTCATGCAAAGAAGGGGATAGAATCAGACAAGAGGGTCACCAAGGTGTGGGCTAAATAAGTTAATGAGTTGGGTTTGGTAAGATATGGCAACAGGTCTTGCTAGGCCTCATGGTGAGAATCCCTCCAAAAAAAAACTCAATACAACTCAAAATTGGCTAAAAACTATAAAATTCAGTCTAATGTAGTGTTTTACGTGTCTACTGGGTTTATGAACAAACAAGACATCAAATACATAATCTGTTATCATAGACTCGTAAAAGTTCCAACAGTTCTTTGATATATTCGAACACCAGCTGAGCCAATGCTTTTGAAACTCAGCCAAGTATTCATAACAGAATATGCATTTCCATTTCAAGTGAATTATCTGTCAGACAATGGAGGAGGAGCAGGCACAGATCATTTCTTTCTACTTTAAGAAGCAGGTTTCTTTAAAACAAATCTGCTTGTTCAGTTAAATCACGATACTTAAACATGACAGTTTTTTATATTTTTTAAATTCTTTGATATATTTTCTCCATTGTAAAAATGTGAACAATTACATAATGCTGGTTAACGTAAGGGTCAATTTGCCAGGATGGATTCTTATGATGAGTCACTGCATTAAAAACACATCCATAATGTAACATCGATCGAATAGTGACATTCAAAATGTCAAAACATATCCCACGTATGTTTCAGAATGTTCCAAATTCCGAAGCAGGCTTTCCATTTTCTTCAAAAACTCTCAAACCTGGTGTGCTTTCTTGACTTTCAAAATGCAGCAACACAAGAGGAAGATGGTTTTCGGGAGGAAATCCAGGTTTTGCTCCCCATTTAAAAACAGGGAAGCTGAGCTCAGTGAAGACACGTAGATGTTTTGCAACTTGGGCATTCCCGATTCTCAAAAAAGGCCAGGGAAATATGGCGTTGGGTTGGGAATGTGAAAGAAAACTAAAATGTGGCTATTTGTTCACCAAAACCTGTCTCCACACCCAGACGAAAGTTGGCCTAGAGAGCACAATAGCTGGACGTTGCTGCGAACTTGGATCAAACACTGGTTTTGCCTTAACTGAGGTATTGTGTCCAATTTGGGGCATTTACTTTAGAAAGGATGTGGAGATGCTGAAGGAAGTAAAGAATTTGGAGGCATGGTGAACAGTGACATTGATACGAATTGCACTTTGGCAGAAGCAACAGGGAGACGCAATTCAGATTTAATGCACAATTTTATAGAGTGCATAGGAACAGAGGGACCTGGGGATGTATGTGCATCGATCCTTGGAGATGGCGTGGGATATATTGAAAGAGTGGTTAGCAAAGCACATAGGGGCCTTGGGGTTCATAATTTAAGGTATTGAGTTCAAAGGCTGGAAGGCTATGCTGAAGCTTGATAAATCTCTGGTTAGACGTCAACTAAAATATGGCATCCAGTTCTGGTATACATACTTTGGGAAGGACGGGGAGATCCTTGAGTGGGTAGTAAGAAGTTTTATCAGACAGTTTTGAGGAATGGGGGTGTTTTTGTTGCAAGGTTATTTTGAAAAGGCTGGAGTTATTCTTCCTGAAAAAAAGGCGATTGATGGTAGATTTGACGCAGCCGTTTAAATTTGTACAAGGCTTAGATAAGGTAGACAAGAAAAAAAACTCTTCCCAGTAGCTGATATATCAAAGACTAGGCTACACAGAGATTTAGGATTTTGAGCATGAAATGCAGAGGGAATGCGAAGAGACTTGTTTTAACACTGTTTGAGGTAGTGACCTGGAATGAGCTGCCCATGAGGATGGGAGAGGCAGAAAGAATCAGTGATTTCAAAGGAAATTGAATGGACGCTGGAAGGAAATGAACTTTTAAGGCAACAGAGATAGAGTGAGACTGATCGGATTACTCCATGGGACCTGGCATGAACTCAAGGGCTGAATGGCTTCTTTCTGTGCTATCATCAAATCTATGTATGGCATGGTCTTGGCGGTGAGAGGCTTTGATTACATGGACAGAAACTGGGACTGTTCTCCCAGAGAAAAGAAGTTTGTGTTGAAGTTTTCAAAATCGTAATGTGTCTGCACAGAGAAGAGAGGGAAACATTGTTTCTATTAGAGCAAGGGTTTTACAAAGCGGAAGCCACTAATTCAAGGGCATTGTCAAAAGAATTAGAGACGATGTAAGAAAATATCTTTTTACACAGCACATGGTTAGGATCTGAAATGCCCTGCCAGAGAATTTGTTGAAAGCAGACTCCACTGTGGTCTTCCAAAGAGAATTGGATAATTAATTTATATGCTTTAGGGACAAGGCGGAGATGGAATCAGCTGGGAGGCCACACAGCGTGCCATCATGGACACAAGGCCTGAATGGTCACTTTCTGTACTGGATGGAGCCTTCCTGTGATACAATGATTCACTTAATTTCACAATAATGGAAACAGCAGAACAGTTTTTCCACTGCCTGTTCAGGGTTTAGTTAAGTGAGAAAGGTAGGGCCCCCACAAATGTGTGATTGTGGTATTTAGAATGGAAGGGGAGGTGGTCAGTTAGGGTAATGGTCAGGTCTTTTGACACAATGATTTACTTTTGAAAGAGCATTGATGAGCATGTGATAGAGCAGCTCCCTCACTGAGGGACAGTAAAGCTTCGATCTTTAGTTAATACACTGTCAAAAGACTTTCATTGCTCACAGTGACTCAGAGGATATGCTGTTCTCCAATAATGGACTATTATCATTAAAGAACAATGAACAAAGGATGATAAAGCAGTGTTACGGGAAACAGGTTCAACACTTACAGCAAGTCAGAGCTGTACACCAGACTGTTAACTACTTACTAGATAGCAAAGGACTGGCAAATCGAGTGCTTGATTTTATTTTGCATTGCTGCAGGAAGTAATTTTGTTTTGCAGTTTCTTTCTTGCTGTTGCAAACAAGGTTATAGGCAGGCACACTGACAGAAATAGGTCAGCGATGAGCCTTTTCAGGTCTTGCTAATTAAAACAGAAGATTAGAATGTTATATTTATCAGCGTACTAATTTCTCAGAGGAGTAATGAAATCAGGAGTTTAGTCAGAGGACCTGTTGCATGGAAGTAGGCGGCTGCTTAATCTGCAGCAGGACTGATTCTAACCCCCTCCCTCAATCCTCTGAGACTTTAAATGGTGGACCTGACTACAAGGTCCCGCCTTGTACAACAAGAGCAGTAGTTGTAATCTGTTGGCATTTATATCCAATCATAAACATTGAAAATGCTGGAGACAGTTAGGTTTAGGGTTATAAAGACAGTAGGAACTGCCATGCTGGAGTCAGAGATAACACAGTGTGGTTCTGGAGGAACCCAGCAGGCCAGGCAGCATCAGAGGAGCAGGAAAACTGACGTTTCGGGTCTGGACCCTTCTTCGGAAATGGGGGACGGGGAAAGGGAGCTGGGAAATAAATAGAGAGAGGAGGGATAGGGCTGAGGTAGGTAGGTGGGACGTGATAGTTGAGTGCAGCTAGGGAATGGTGGGGATTGGTCTGTGAGGTGGGAGGAGCAGATAGGTGGGACAGAAGATGGACAGGTTGTGTCAGGTCAAGGAGGCAGGGATGAGAGATAATAGGAACTGCAGATGCTGGAGAATCCGAAATAACAACGTGTAGAACTGGATGAACACGGCAGGCCAAGCAGCATCGGGAGGGTTGATCATGGGATGAGGCTGGGGGTGAGGAGATTTCAAAACTGGTAAGTCCACTTTTAGGCCATTGGGTTGTAGGCTCCCAAGGCGGAGTATGAGGTGCTGCTCCTCCAGTTTCCGGGTGGCGTCGTTGTGACACTGGAGGAGGCCCAGCGTGGGCATGTCACCCCGGGAGTGGGAGGGGAAGTTGAAATGGTTGGCGACTGGAAGATGTTGTTGTTTGTTGTGAACAGAGCGCAGATGCTCTACAAAGCGCTCTCCAAGCCTCCGCTTGGTCTCACTGATGTAGAAGAGGCCACATTGGGAGCAGCGGATGCAATAGACCACATTAGCGGATGTGCAGGTGAACGTCTGTCCGATGTGGAAGGTTTGGTGCCTTGGATGGAGGTGAGGGGGGAGGTGTAGGGACAGGTGTAGCACTTCCTGCGGTTGCAGGGAAAGGTGCTGGGGGTGGTGGGGCTAGTGGGGAGTGTGGAGCGGATGAGGGAGTCGCGGAGAGAGCGGTCCCTACGGAAGGCGGATAGGTGTGGGGAGGGAAATATATCTTTGGTTGTGGGGTCGGATTGTAGTTGGCGGAAGTGTCGGAGAATGTTATGTTGGATGCAGAGGTTAGTGGGGTGATATGTGAGGACAAGGGGGAGTCTGTCTTTGTTTTTGTTACGGGGAGGGGATGTGAGGGCAGAGGTGCGGGAAATGCTAGAAATGTGGTCGAGAGCATTTTCGACCACCGAAGGGTAAAGTTGCAGTCCTTGAAATAAGAGGACATCTGGGATGTCTGGGAGTGGAGTGCCTCATCTTGGGAGCAGATGCGGCGGAGGTGGAGGAATTGGGAGTAGGGGATCACATTCTTGCAGGTGGGTGAGAGGAGGTGTAGTCTAGGTAGCTGTGGGAGTCGGTGGGCTTGAAATAGATATCAGTTTTGAGGTGGTCACCAGAGATGGAGACAGAGAGGTCCAGGAAGGAGAGAGAGGTATCACAGATGGTCCAGGTGAACTTGAGGTTGGGGTGGAAGGTTTTAGTAAAGTTGATGAACTGTTCAAGCTCCTTGTGGGAGCACGAGGCGGCGCCGATACAGTCATTGAGGTAGTGGAGGAAGAGTTGGAGGGTAGTGCCAGTGTAGCTGCGGAAGAGAGACTGTTCCATTTATCCTACAAAGAGGGAGGCATAGCTTGGGCCCATGTGGGTTCCCATGGCCACCCCCTTAGTCTGTAGGAAGTGGGAGAAGTTGAAGGAGAAGTTGTTAAGGGTGAGGATGAATTCGGTTAAGCGGATGAGGGTGTCAGTGGAGGGGAACTGGTTGGGGCTGTAGGAGAGAAAGGAACCATTCAGAATGAAAGGTTATGACAGAGATTCTGATCACTGACCTTTTAGCTGTTGTTTCTCTCTCCATAGATGCTGCCTGACCTGCTGAATATTTTTATTTTCATTCCATTTTTATTTCAGACTTTCAGCAACTGCAGTTTTTTCATTCTGTTTTTTGTGTTTTTTTATTATCATTTCTCAACAGGCTGTAAAGCTGAAACAAGTCTCAGATATTTCCTCATAGGCTCACGGGCCGACAGAAAACAGTACCGGGTTTGGCAGTAAACTGGATGTTTCTGAACTGTAGTAGAACTATGCAGGATGTTACAGCACAGAAACTGGTCATTAAACTTAATAGGACTAAGACTGTGATTCAGCTCAACATGTGCATTTAGCCAAATTACTTCATCTAGCCCTATTTAAAATGCCCCACTGTTCCTTCTTCCCCCATATACTTGCCCCTGTGAACATCTCAAGTTGGCAGCGTTTGACTCCTGAGTGTGGGGCTCGGTCTCTCAAGGACACACGCAGTGGGTTTGGCCACAATCACATGGCTTATCATTATCTTGCCAGCTCGGTAGCTCGGTCAAGTTTTTTCTTTGGTTTTGGTTGCCCCGGGGCGTCCTCCTGATATCCTCCTGAGGGGGCAGCAGCATTGGAAGTCCGTCGGATGGCTCGGCACTGCATTGGAGGAAGTGCAGGATCCGTGTGCAGCGGACATGGAAGCGATGGTGCCGGTGGCAGGAGAGGGGCACCTTGGGACGATGTGGGATGGCGGTGACTGGAAGAGCAGAGAGGGTGAAGCCTATGGAGAGGGAAAGATGAACTGTTGGAGCAGTTTCAGTAATATCAATTTAATGCCAATTTATTCCGTTCTTTTTACAATTTATACAATTTATTCAGTAATTTATTCTGTAATCCAAGATGGCGCTGGAGCGTGGCGACATTATACACTCTTCATTGTAGCTGGGTACAAGTGATAATATTAAATAAATCCAAATCTACTTATCTAAATTCCCCTCAAAACATCTGTGTAAATGGATTTAAGCATTCCTTGTAGTAGAGAGTTCCATTATTGTCAGCACTGTTTCAGCAAAGACTGTTTTCCTGAATTCCTCGTTATATTTATTTGTGACTCCATTTGATTTATGACCCCTGCTTTTAGAATAATCTAAAAGTGACAACATTTCCAAACTATCAAATCTTTAAGTAACTTTAAAGAACTCCATGGCTCTCAGTCCCCTCTTTCCGAGAGAAAGGAATCACAGACTTTTGAGTCCTGCCTGTTGGTTGTAATCCGTCCGTTCTGGTTTCAATGTGTAAAATTGTTTTGCACTCTCTCCATTAATATTTCTTTTCACTATCCTTCTGTAATAGAGACCTAATCTGTATACAACATTCTTATATGTTGTCTGGTCAAGGTTCTACACAAGTTAGACATAGCCTCTGCTTTTGAAAGTTATTCCTGTAGAAATGAACCCTTGGACTATCTCTTACATTTTGATGCCCTTGTTAATCTGCACCATTACCTTTAATGATTTGTGATAGTGCATCCTGAGTACCTTCACGTTTCTAATGTATTTAGACTCTCATGTTTCAGAGTTGGCCCTCTTACTCTGGCTACCAAAATGTACCATTTCATATATAACTATATTGCAAGCTCCTCTTGTGTATATAAATGTGTATGTATAAAAAGCCTGAGTATAGGAGTACAATTTAAAATTTTGCCAATGATACATAACTTAGCAGCATGATAAATTGGTTAAAAACAGTGATAACAAGCGTGGGGCTGGATGAACACAGCAGGCCAAGCAGCATCATAAGAGCAGGAAAACTTGACGTTTCGGGCCTAGACCCTTAGACCCCGAAA
>JAHRHZ010000054.1:19034177-19102208 GCA_024137785.1 Ginglymostoma cirratum
CATAAGGGTCTAGGCCCGAAACGTCAAGTTTTCCTGCTCCTATGATGCTGCTTGGCCTGCTGTGTTCATCCAGCACCACGCTTGTTATCTCGGATTCTCCAGCATCTGCAGTACCTTTTATCTCTGGTTAAAAACAGTAGCAGACTTCTGGAGGACTCAGACTAGTGAAATGGGCAGACACATGGCAAATGTAACGACATGGAATTTGTGAGAAGTAGTGCACTTTAGGTGGAACAACATGGTACTGTTTTGAGGGTTTGGGTGACTGTGAGGGCAGAAGGACCTGGTGTTCTGATAAATCTTTATAGATCACAGAAACAAAAATAGAAGTAGATCATTCATTTCATTGACTAACGGAGCAGATTCAATGAGATTGTGGCTGATCTGATAATCCTCAACTCCACCTTTCTGCCTTTTCCCCATAACCCTTGATTCCCTCACTGTTTAAAAATCTGCCTATCTCGGCCTTGAATATACGTAAAGACCCAGTCTTGATGGCCTTCTGTAGGAAAGAATTCGAGAGTCACTGCTTTCTGAGAGAAGAAATTCCTCCTCATCTCAGTCAGAAATAGCGATCCCCTTATTTTGAGATTCTGCCCCCTGGTTTCACACTATCCCACAGCTGGAAACAACTTCTCTGCATCTACACTCCCGAGTCCCCAAAAATTCTTGTGTGTTTCAATTAGCTCATCTGTCATTCTTCTAAACTCCCAGAGTTACTTTGCAAGAGGAATGTGAGAAAGCTGAGTTGCGGGTCTAAACTGAACAGCTTTATCAAAGAACTGACTAGGTATGAGGGACCAATTAGGAAGATGATGCTTTAATATAATGCCCCTCACATCTTTGGGATATTACAGATCGCTTTAAAGGCCATGAAGTACTTTTGCATTGTCGTCATTGTTATAATGTTGGAAACAAAGCCAAACAAGACCAAACTAAAATACGTTGTGAAATCTGTTCTCACAGTTGCTGCTGTGTTTTGTCTATCAGCTCTATTGCCTATATTAAGGCATAGAGAGTGGCTGCAGTCTTCTCTGTTTAAATCAATTATGATTTGTGTGTGTAGCTTTGCCAGGAAAACACTGCAAAAGCTTAAGAGGGCAAAATGCCATTTTAGTATGTCTACTCATGTGTAATATTGCGTGGATTTTGTGTGAATCACATCGAAAAAAAGAGCAAGGTAGAACTAAGCAGGATTAATTCTGTTCTTTAAGCTGAGCTGAGCTGATCTGAAACTGTCCTATTAAAAGAAAATTAGGTTATAGTGGAAGGACATTCTCTTAAATTGAACTATATTACAGAAACAAAGAACTGTATTTACCCACCCAGAAAATGATACACTTCAAATTTGCTGTACAAGGACGTTCCTTCGGACAAATCTCTTTGTCTGAGCATTGGTCGTTTTTGTTTTCATTTATGGGATATGGGTGTCAATGGCTAGGCCAGAAATTTTTGCTCAATCCTAATGCCCTGATGGTAGTTAAGAATTAACTACATCGCTGGGGGTTTGGAGATCAGACTGGGTAAAGACAGCAGATTTCCTTTCCTGAAGATCATCAGTAAAACAACTGGGCTTTTACTACAATCAACAGTGGCAATTAGACTAACTTTATAATGGCAGAATTTCATTGAATTCACATTTCACCGAGTTACAACCCTAACCCTAACCCTCACCCTAACCCTAACCCTAACCCATGTACCTGGGATTCTGGATGACTAGTCCAGGGACATTAGCTGTATACCATCACCTTTCCAAATATTTCCCCATGTGGCTCAATATGAAATTTATGTTAAGTGCAATTTTATTTCTTTTCGTGGATTGTGGACATCACTGGCTAGGCCAACATTTATTGCCCATTCCTAATTGCTCTGGAAAAAGTGGTGGCAAGCTGCTTTTTTGAGTCATTGAAGTCGAAGTGTGGAGGGACAAAGTGCTACTAGGGAGTTAGTTCCAGGATCTTGACTTAAGCGGCATTGAAGGAATGGCAAGATATTTCCACGTCAGGATGGAAAGTGGCTTGGAGAGAACTTGCAGGCAGTAGTCTGCTGCTCTTGTCCTTCGAGTTGATAGTGGTCATGTGTTTGGAAGGTGCTGCTGAAGAAGCCTTGGTGAGTTGGCGCAATGCAGCCCGTCCACACTGCTGTCGCTCTGTGTTGTGGTGAAGGGACTGAATGTCGACGACAGGGGTTGGGATGCCAATCAAGTGGGCTGCCCACGGCCTGGATGGTGTTAGGCTTCTTGAGTGTCGTTGGAGCTACACTCATCCAGGCAAGTGGGGAGTGCTCCATCACAATCCTATCTTTTGCCCTGTAGATGGTGGATAGGCTTTCGGGAGTCAGGAGGTGAGTTACTTGCTGCAGGATTCCTATCCTCTGACCTGCTCTTGTTTCCACAGTATTTATATGGCTGCTACTGTTGTTGCTTTAAAGCACTTTTGAGTTATCTTGATAACGGTTAAGCTGCAAAGAAATCAAATATGTTTCATTTTATAAATGGAAGCTTTTTTTTATAGTAGAAGTGTGTGCTCTTATTTTACCGTTCATTTATTTTATACTTTGTAACTCCAGGGGGATTAGAGACAGCTGTTCTGCAGAAGGTTTTCCCATTTGATGCTATGAAGAGGACAATGTTTTGAGGCTCCTCGGTGCCAAATTGGGAATTTTTGAAGCTGTAGAAAATATTAAGAACAGCAGTGCAAAAGTATTAACAAGAACAACAAATATTATCAGACATATGTCAGTGACAACAGTATCATATAGAGCAAACTCAAACCCTTCAAACTCAAAAGAAGAGAAAAAATATGAACACTTTTTATCATACTTGATGCTTTTTGGACCGTTTAGTACATAATGTTCTCTGTGAAAGATTATCCTTCCCTTTAGCCTCATTGTCTATTCTTTACAATCAAAAAGTTTGCAGCAATTCTGTAAAGCATCTTTACACTCTGGAGATTGTGGATTTATTTTATAACACGGACAAGACCTCACCTAAGTTCATGGAGTCCTACCAGGTATCCTCAATCAGACCTGGTCACATTGAGAAACCCTCGGTCAGAGATCTGTGGGGATGAGCCTATGCCTTGCTAATTGCTTCAAAAGAAACACAGATATGTAAGCACTCTGACAATGAGAATGGACTGCTGCAAAGATTACACTTTATGATTTTAACAGGACACCCAAGGATTAATTAATGAAAAATGAGTTTTGAAATGCAATAAAAACTGCCATTTGGAAATCTGTTGTGGTGCAGGATATATATTTGCCCCTTTTCATCACAGCTTGACCTTCGACCTCCTTATAGAAACAGGCAGCATTGATATTGAGCACGTCTTCAGTGGCTCCAGTCATACACATATCCGTGAGGGATGAGATGTTGAGGGTGCAGCTTTTGATAAATCATCTTTATTGTCGCACTCTGCAGGGACAGTAGCAAATATTTGTGACTTACTCCTGATTTTATTTCTTCCTTCCAGAATTGCAAATGAAACCCACGGCTTCCTGATGACACATGCCCTGTTTTAGTTTTGTTAAATATTTTCAGCAGTGTATTGCCCCCAAATCTTTAACCTGCATTCTGAAACTCAATAATCAGAAAACTTAAAGATGGTTATTCACGAGTAACTGCTAATGTTGAAACTACAATTTGCAATCTAATTTCAGTCCAGATTTCTGTTCTCCTACCTTGTTGATGAAAAACAATTTCCTATCAATCACCAACAGCAAACCCTCCCAAACACCGACAACCAGGTCAATCATTATCTTATTGAATGGGGGAGCAGACTTTAAGGGCTGAATGACCTCCTCCTGCTCCGATCAGTCTTCCTGTGTTTCCAGTCCCAGTGAAATTCTTACCTTACTGGGTTTGGGCAGCAGTCCAATGGTCCTTGGGACTATGGTGACTTCACTTTTACTTTACAAGACACTTACAGCTTCCTTGCTTCCTTGGAGTATATCCCAAACTGCTTTGATGTGGGAAAGTGCAGATTACTTGGGATCTTTAAACATGAATCGCGTTCACAATGTCACAAAGTGCCCTTGCTAAACGGTCAAATAATAGCACACACTTCTACTATAAAAAAAGCTTCCATTTATAAAATGAAACATATTTGATTTCTTTGCAGCTTAACCGTTATCAAGATAACTCAAAAGTGCTTTAAAGCAGCAACAGTAGCAGCCATATAAATACTGTGGAAACAAGAGCAGGTCAGAGGATAGGAATCCTGCAGCAAGTAACTCACCTCCTGACTCCCGAAAGCCTGTCCACCATCTACAGGGCAAAAGACAGGAGTGTGATGGAGTACCCCCCACTTACTTGGAAACAGTTTGTAATGAAGGAGAACAAGTGGATTTAAAATAGCAAGAAAAGAGAAAACATTAAAAAACTCTTTTATTTCTGTTCTCATTACATCTTTCAAAGACATCTTAAAGTGCATCAGGTACAATTAGTCCCTCCCCAGTGGCCCAGTGGTAATATGGCTGTTAATCCAAGGACCCAGGTTCAAATCCCACAATGATAGGTAGTGGAATTTGAATTTAATAAAAATACGGAATTACAAGGCTAATAATCACCGTGAATCCATTGTCGATTGTCGGAAAACCCCATCTGGTTCACTAATGCAGTTTAGGGAAGGAAACTGCCATCCTTACTGTATCTGGCCTACGTGTGACGCCAGACCCACAGCAATGTGGTTGACTCTTAACTGCGCCCTGGCAATTAGATTTGGGCAATAAATGCTGGCCTAACCAATGATGCCCTTATCCTGTGAGTGAATATTAAAAAAACAATTACATTGCTGCAATATTCAGAAGCTGGTAGTCTTAATGTTGTTGTTACTGTTTTCACAGCTAGGTGTTATACGTACCACTTCCACTCACTTCCATCATGGTCGTTGACTCCTGCTTGTACAGTAGTGGAGGCTGATGCATTGACTATCTGAATCTGCATCAGTGCTCTCGTGGAGTTCCACACTGGAATGGATGGATTCCCAGTTCTGTGTGAAGTCCTGTGCCAAGTTGGAACAGTACACCTCCATTCCTCTCACAGTGACAGCAGTCTTTCTGGCAGGGCTACCAATGCACCAATCATTGTTTTATGCCTGCCAATCTCATTTAGCCTGCTTAGGCGTACATACCTTTGCAATCGAGGAAAACATGGTCACTATTTTACACACTTAGATCCCTGAACCTAGTTTTGCGCGGAAGAATTTAGTGTGGCGATGGAGGGCAGAGAGCTAAATATACTAATTAGAGGGCAGGAAGGTTTGTAGAGGGGTTATGTAGGCCTACAAAGCAAAAGGATATGGTGGCATTGCAGGGTACCTGTTTAGATAATGATACCCAGTGTGGGACAAGAAGTGTGTACAAATATTATAAAAGGAGCAAATGGGGTCAATGAAGAAATGTTAAAAAAAGGTAAAATGAATGGCTCTTCATTTAAATATGTGGCATTTGGAACAAAATAGATGAATTAGTGGCACATCTAGAAGCTAATGGAATGTCTCAGTTATCAGAGACAAGGAGATCAAAACTGGGGACTAAATATTCAGGGATATGAGACTTTTCGAAAGGAGAGGTAGGAAGATAAGAATATTGGGGCAGCTATGTTAGTCTGAGATGGAAATGATCTTTGATCCGGTGATATAGAATCCATCAAACTGAAGAAATAACAAGGGGAAGAGGACACTGATGGGAGCAGTAAATACACCTCCATAACAGTAGTTATGGACAGAGAATAAATGAGGAGATAATGAGGGCGAGTAAAAAGGCTGTACATTAGTCATGAATGGCTTTAATCTTCTTGTAGATTTGGCAATTCAAGTTGGCAGAGGTAGGTATGAGGAAGAATTCAGAGTGTATATGGGACAGGTTTCTCGAACCCTATATTACAGAGTCAAACAGAGATTAGGCTCTTTTACATTTGGTAATATGTAATGAGGCAGGTTTAATAATTCATCAGAAGGAGAGATCCCTGAGGGAGCAGTTACAAAAACATGGTCAAATTTAGCTGTTTGAGAGTGAGAAACTTTGGTTGGACATGACTGTATGAAATTTAAGTAAGGGTAATTACAAGGGAATGAGGACAGAGATGTTGAAGTGGACCGGGAAGGGAATTTAACAGAAAAGATGGTTGATGGACAATAGAAATGTTTCCGAAAATATTTCATGCCTCACACAAAGATATATCCCATTGTGGAGGAAGCATTCTAGGATGGGAATAAAAAGCAGTGGCTAACCAAGAAAGTTAAGAATAGTTTCAAATTGAAAGAATAAACTTACAAGATGTGTTAAAGGAGAAGAGTGGAAAGTTTTAAAGAGCAACAGGGTTGTAGGGGATGGGTCTGGGTGGGATGCTCTGAGGGTCAGTGTGGACTTGTTGGGCTGAAGGGCCTGTTTCTACACTGTAGGGATTCTATAATCTAAAACATGCCCAAAATATGAAAAAGGAAAAAATAATATTTGAGGGTAAGTTAGCAAGTAATATAAAAATGATACTAGGCGTTTGAGGTTATTGACTTGCTCGGCGAGCTGGTTTGTTTTTGTTCAGACATTTCATCACCGTGCTAGGTGACATCATCAGTGGAGCCTCCGATGAAGCTATGTTATTTTACTCTACTTGGAATTTATACCGTTTGTTCCGTTATGGTGAGTATTGTCATTTCCAGTTTTGAACTGTATGGGTTTGTATACGGCGTCCAATTCTATATGTTGATTGAAGAATGGTTGGAGAACCATGCCTCTAGGAATTCCCATGGTTCTCCATATAGAATTGGACCCCATATATAAACATACAGATCACAACCAGAAATGACAGTACTTGCCATTTCAGACCGGACAGTATAAATTACAAGCAGCGTAGAATGACCTCGCTTCGTTGGAGGCTCCGCTGATGATGTCACCAAGCACGGTGATGAAATGTCTGAACAAAAACAAGCCAGCGCGCCGAGCAAGTCAATAACCTCATCCACAACCGGACCTACAGATCTTTGCCAATACTTTAAATACTAGGGGTTTCTTTAAACATATTTAACAAAAAGAGTTGCCAAAATGAACATAGGCCTTTTGGAGAATGAGGCTGGGGAAACAATAATGGGGAATGAGAAAATGGCAGAGGAATAAGCACTCGATACTAGTTTTCATGGCGGTGAACATGAATAACATTCCAAAATTCCATACAATCCATTGATAATGGGGGAGAAGAAATAAACGCAGTAACTATCATTACAGCAAAAACACTAGGGAAACTTAGGGCTAAAGGCTGATTAGTCCATTAGATCTCGTAGAGTGCATGCTGGGATATTCAAAGGGACGATGTTATAGTGATGGTGGGTGCACGGAGACTGATCTTCCAAGAATTCTAGATTCCAGAAAAGACCCTGAGGATTGGGAAACAGCCAATGTAACACCCTTAGAAAGGGTGGGGAAGGAAAAAAACCATGTAACTATATGCTAGCGAGCCTAACGCCAGTCATTGGGAAAACGATAGAGTAAATTGAGATGTGATGTTGAGATTGTGCGGGAGGTTGGTGAGGCCTCTTTTGGAGTACTGTGTGCAGTTTTAGTCGCCCTGTTATAGGAGGGATAACACTAAACTGGAGAGGGCTCAGAAAAGATTTGCGAGGATGTTGCTTGGAATGAAGGGTTTGAGTTATAAAAATAGGCTGGATAGCTCAGCCATAATCTCATTGAATGGTAGAGTAAACTTGATGGGCTGAATGGCCTGTGTCTGCTTCTACATGCTATAGTCTTACGGCAGTATAGGTAGCAAGGGAATGGAAGAGTCATTGACTGACTGGGACAAAAGAAGTTCTGGCAGTATGTGAGATTATCAATAGTTACTCCTGATCAGCGGTGCCTTGAAAAGATGACAGAAAAGAGTCACACCCCTTGGTGCCCATTGTTAATTAAATGAGCTGTGAAAAACCTGCCTGAACAGATTTGTTAGTAATTGCTGTTTGTTGGGAACTTGTACAGAGATTTGTTGCCACATTTACCTCTACAACGGTGATTAAAACAACAAATAGCATTGAGTCAGCACTTTTAAAATAGTCACAGCAGCAGCATCAAACAGAAGTTGACATTGTGTCACGTAAACAGAGATTAAAGGATTGGTCAAAGTGGGCAATTTTGAGGAGCATCTTAAACAATGAGAGTGGTGGACAGGCAGAACATCTTAGGGAAGGGATTGCATAGTTTAGGACCTGGGCAACTGAGGACATGGCCGTCAATGATGGAGCTGTTAGAATCAAAGCTAGAATTGGGGGCACGCATGGAACCTGGATGATCATGGGTCTGGAGGCAGTTACAAAAATAGGGAGGAGTGAGACCACAGAAGGATTGAAAATAAAAATGAGAGTTGCAAAATTTGAAGTCTTGCTGGCTAGAAGCTAGTGTAGATCAGTAAGCACAGGGGTAATGAGTGAGCAGGGCTTGGTGTGTTGCAGTACTTCAAAGAAATATCTGTGAAGCACTTTAGGATATTCTGACGATGTAGTGCTATGTGTATGTACAGTCGTAGCTGCAGAACAAACAAATTACCATGAAAATGATTCAGATAATTTGATAAATTCAGTTGACTTATTTATGGCCTTAAGAGAAGGGATCCTGCCCAGTTTAGCCTGCACTTGCTTTGAGTCCCGCACTATATGCATGACACCTTAATATGCCCTCAGTCAAACAATGTGGGATGGGCAATAAATGTAGTCATCCATGTCCTGAGAACAAATAAGAAAAAATATTTCTTTAAAACAGGGAACTTGCTAAAGCCTATAAAATATTAAATGTCAGAAGAATAATCCCTTTGAAGTAACGGTGGTGGAGAAAGGCCAGATATCATAACTTTAAAGAGCTGAGAAGTATATTTAAAGCAGATTCTCAAAGAGTAATTGAATAATCTGACAGGGCAAGCAGGGTAGGAGGAACAAAAAAAAAGATGCAGCTGGTTGCTATCATTAGGGAATTGGAGAAAGACATAGATGAACTATAATGAGACACATGGCCTTTACTGTCCCTATTTTTGTGCCATGGATTCTTAAGCTTTGAGATCAAATCAACTCTTTCTGTTGTGCTTTTTAATTTGTCAGCCCCATATATGTTGTTAGCCATAATGTGTAAAACATGCTGGATGTTGGACACTCTATGACTTAAAGCTCACTCCTTCCCCTATTGGGAACTGATATTTGGCCTAGCTGTGCCAGCTGCAATTGGAAATAAAATTGCATTCTTCAATGGCTGTTGGATGTCCCAACAAATTTTGCACCATCAGAATATTTCTAAAATATAAAACCATAATGTAGGAAAATTCAATAGGCAGTTTCCTCCTAGCGAGGCCTATACACAGCAAAGAGATAAATGACCGAACAATCTGTATTTTTTCAATATGGTGATGTTGATTGAGTAGATACATACCGACCAGAAGTTTGGGAGAACTCTGCTTCACTTTTAAACACACAAACAAGGAGCAAGCGTCAGCCATTCAGCCTCTTGAGGCTACTACAGGATCATGGCCAATCTGATGGTTACCTTAAATTTTCGTTCTTGCATGCCCCTGATAATCTTTCACCCCCTCAGGCTTAACAAGAAATAGCCATCTCTGCTTTAAATATTGAAGGACTCTGCTTCCATCACCTCTTCAGGAAGAGGCTTCCAAAACCCTCTGAGAGAAAAAATGTTGCCACCTTCCTGTTTTAAATGGGCAGCCCCTAAACTTTAAAACAGTGGCCCTAGTTCTAGCTAACCCCATAAGGGGAAACATCTTCTCCCCTTCGACCCTGGGGAAACATCTTCTCCCCTTCGACCCTGTTAAGACTCTCAAGGTCTTACAAGTTTAAGTCAAGTAACCTCTTACTCTTATAAATATCAGTGAATACAAACCTGGCCCATCCAGTCTCTCTCCTTGAGACAACCTGCCATTCCAGGTATTACTCTGAACTGCTTCTAATGTATTTACATACTTCCTTAAATAAGAGGACAAACAGTGTGCAAAGTATTCCAGCTGTGGTCTCATCAGTGCCTTGTACCACTGAAACATAACTCTACTTCTGTATCCAATCCCACTCATGACAAATGGTAACATTCTACTTGCTTCCCTAGTTACTTGCCGTTCCTGCAGTCTAACCTTTTGTGAGTCATGTACAAGGACACCCAGACCCCTTTACATTGCAGCGCTCTGCAATCTCACAGCATTTAGATAACAAGCTTCTTTATTATCCTTCCTGCCAAAGTGGATAATTTAAATTTTCCTACGGTTTACTCCATTTTCCAGATTTTGTTTCCATTCACATTAAGTTCTCAATATCTCTCTGGAGCATTCATGTATTCTCTTCGCAACTTATTATCCTACTATCTTTGTGTCTTTTCTGTAAATCAAAAAAGATATCATGGCTTCTTTTATACCTCTGACCTTGCATCAATCTCACAATACAGTAGTAAGTACATTAAAGTTGTCCATTGATAGCTTTGTTCACGGTCAGTGTGAGAATGCAACATATAGCAGACCATCATGTGGCACTAAATTAATCCTCTTATTTGCAGAAGCTAATTCTAAACATATGGATGGCAAAAAGAGAGTGCCAGAATCTGTCACATAATGTTGAGGAGTTCCAATTAAGTTAATGAGTTCTGTAACATTTTGCTGAAAATGTCAACTGCAGGTGCATGTGCACGAATATTTTTACATCTTGCTTATAATATGTTAAGTATAATTTTAGAACGCTTTTCTTGTTTATCCTCAGAATACCTGAACTTGGCTACATTAATTGAGATTGCAGTCATGTCATCAGCATCAAAATAGATTAGCACTGCTCTTCTTGCTCTGATTTACTGTGAAAACTGAAATTTCACTATCAATTGCCTAGGCACATCAAACATAGTGATTCATGTGTAACTCAGTACAGGGCTGTCACTGAATTGATGGAATAGTTGTGAACGTCATCAGACTCTTAAGTTTTCAAATGTTTGACAGACAGACAATGGCAGACAGTCCTCACTCCGAAATGCAACTAAGACATGTAAATGGCTAGTTAGGGGTTGCTTCCCACTTCTGTCGACATTTAGCCAATGGTCGGGGGAAACCCCTAGATAAACTTTGGTTTACAATGGTGTGAGAGCCCTCTTCTTTTTACTCAGAGATTTGGCCCATGGACTCTAATGACAGTGGCACTCGCATAAAGTGCACTTCACCTAATGAAGGTGTAGTTGATACTCTTTCCAAATTTGTTATTTGATTGTGGAGGAAAAGGAAAGCAATTTTTATCACAAAATGGCCTCCCAGATTTGTCAAAACTATTACCAGGATTGTGAAGCTGCTGTCAACAAACAGATTAATGTGGAGCTCACTGCCTCCTATCTCTATCAGTCTTTGATGTCGTACTTTGACCAGGATGATGTTGCCGTCCCCCATTTCTCCCGGTTCTTCAAAGATCAGTCCCAGGAGAAGCAGGGACATGCAGAGAGCTGCTGAAATTCCAGAATCAGCGTGGCGGCAGAGTCCTCCTCCAGGATGTGAAGAAGCCAGAGAGGGATGAGTGGGGTAACAGTCTGCAGGCTAATGCAGGTTGCACTGAATCTGGAGAAGAATGTGAACCAGAGTTTGCTGGATCTACACCAACTCGCCATTGCCCAGACTGACCCTCATCTGTGTGACTTCCTGGAGACTTACTATTTGGATGAGGAGGTGGAGATCATCAAGCAATTTGGGGACTACATCACCAACCTGAAGCGCCTGGGAGCTCCTGAGAATGGGATGGGAGAGTACCTGTTTGACAGGCTCTCCCTGGAGGACAGCAGTTGAGGCATGGAGTATTGTCTGCTCGGTCTTAATGTATTACCCACTTCACCTGGACAATCTGGATCCTTCCAGGGAGAAGGGATTTGTAGCAAAGAATGTAATGGCTGTACCAGCTGAATGGAAATGAATAAAATGATGTATTGATCTTTAAAAAAAAGGGTGGCATGGTGGCTCAGTGGTTAGCACTGCTGCCTCACAGCGCCAGGGACCCAGGTTCAATTCCAGCCTTGGGCAACTGTCTGTGTGGAGTTTGCACATTCTCCCTGTGTCTGCGTGGGTTTCCTCCAGGTGCACCGGTTTCCTCCCACAGTCCAAAGATGTGCCAGTTAGGTGGATTGGCCATGTTAAATTGCCTGTAGCATTCAGGGATGTGTAGATTAGGTGGGTTACAAGGGGATGGGTGTGGGTGGGATACTCTGAGGTTCAGTGTGGACTCGTTGGGCAAAAGGGCCTGTTTCCACACTGTAGGGATTCTACATATTCTATAAGGAGCAGCACTCCAAAAGCTTGTGATTATCAAATAAACCTGTTGGACTATAACCTGCTGTCATGTGACTTCTGACCTGTATAGAATAAATTTCAATGCTTATTTCCATTCATCCAGCCCCACACCTTGTTATCTCAGATTCTCCAGCATCTGCAGTACCTTTTATCTCCATCCACAATCTTGTTACTTTAGGCAATTGTATATTAACAATATTTCAAACTGAAATTGTGAACACTTTGAATTGGAATATAGGTGCTAAAAGACACAACACTTCAAAAAACATTCAAGACTACCAAGTAGTTACTCAGTGGTACAGAATGGGAGTGTTGCTGAAACAAGACATAAGGTCATAAGAACTAGGAGCAGGAGTAGGCCATCTGGCCCCCCCATTTAATAAGATCATGGCTGATCTTTTTGAGACTCAGCTCCACTTACCCGCCCACTCACCATAACCCTTAATTCCTTTACTGTTCAGAAATTTATCTAGCCTTGCCTTAAAAACATTCAGCGAAGTAGCTTCAACCGCTTCACTGGGCAGGGAATTCCACAGATTCACAACCCTTTGGGTGAAGAAGTTCCTCCTGACCTCAGTCCTACATCTGCTTCCCTTTATTTTGAGGCGATGCCCTCTAGTCCTGGTTTCACTTGCTAGCAGAAACAACCTCCCTGCCTCCACCTTATCTATTCCCTTCATAATCTTATATGTTTCTATAAGATCTCCCCTCATTCTTCTGAATTCCAATGAGTATAATCCCAGTCTACTCAGTCTCTCCTCATAATCCAACCCTCTCAACTCTGGAATCAACCGAGTGAATCTCCTCTGCACCCCCTCCAGTGCTAGTATATCCCTTCTCAAGTAAGGAGACCAAAACTGCACACAGTACTCCAGGTAAATGGTCACATGTTTTGTTTAAGTTTTTCATCTTGCACTCGTCAGGATGGTTTGCAAGATTACCAGTGTAAGGGGAAACCAATTTTTACACTATATTATTGGTGAGTGCTCATTGGTTGGCAGATGGACTATGAATGATAGAGCCATTGGCATGGAAAATGCACCAGCTGATAATGATGGACAATTAATTTCTAAGCTTTGTTTGAATTTCAAAGAAAACAAGTTGACTGAGATTTGTCAAGGCTTTGCTACAAGGAATGAACCAGTAAATGGCAGTCACAAAGGTACAGTGTGGTTTGTGTTCTTTCTGTATGTGAAGAACAGGGTTATGTGAATGAATATATGTAGGTGCCAATACTTGCAAGTGTTGTGGTACTGTGAGTCCAACCAATAGTTCTGAATTGATTTTCAATATAATTTCTTGATTATCCAGAAAATGACGTCCAAGCACATCTAACATTGACCAGTAAGTTGTGAGTTTTAGAAGCATAGGCTAGTTGAGTATGATAAATACATTGTTTGTTGCGACCAGCCTTATGGATATGCAATTTGAAATGATCCACAAGTCTTTGAGATGTGCGGTCTACATATCTGGCATCACAACAGCACTGAAGATCATATAGTAAATTCAAATTCATATAGAAATTCATATGGAATTCATATAGTGTACAAGATGATGAGAGGCATAGATAGAGTGGATAGTCAGAGACTTTTTCCAAGGGCGGAAATGGCTATTATGAGGGGGAATAATTTTAAGGTGATTGGAGGAAGGTATAGGGGAGATGTCAGAGGTAAGTTCTTCACACAGAGAGTGGTGGGTGTGTGTAGTACAGCATTCTTCGGATGGTCCCCAGCTCTAGCTTTTCTCCCAAGTTGGTCTGACATTGTGAAAGTCCACATCAAGCAGATTTAATCTTTAAAGGTCAAGGTGAACTGTTAGGGGTGTTGTTAGAAATCTGTGCTCCAGCAAAGACTTTTGGAAATCTGCAGGTTTCTACCCCCACACCCGCTCCAAAAGAAAAACTGCTTGAAGGTCTTGAAATTTGCAAAATCGGGATTGATAGATTTTAAATTTTTTAAAAATTCATTCAAGGGATGAGGGCATCGCTGACTAGGCCAGCAGTTACTGCCCAACCTTAATTTCCCAGAGGGCAGTTAAGAGTCCACCACATTGTTGTGGTCTGGAGTCACATGTATAAATTCAAGTCACGCTGAGTAAGGATAGCAGTTTCTTTCCCTAAAGGGAGAGAAATTAGTGATGGGTATTAGTGACCCAGATGGGTTTTTCCAGACAATTGGCAGTAGATTTGTGGTCATCATTAAACTCTTAATTCCAGATTTTTAAAATTTATTGAATTGAAAATACACCATCTGCTGTGGCAGGATTCAAACCCTAGTCCTCAGAACATTACCTGGGCCTCTGGAGTAATAGTCTAATGGTAACGCCACTCGGCCAAGGCCTCCCATGGTCAGTTTATTAAACTTCAGGAAACCAAGGCAGGTAAATTCATTCAAGATACAGCTCATCCATGATCAAGTAGCTGAAGTTCCCTCTGTTCCTGTGGTCTTGTACTATAGGCGATTGGGTTCACTTGCCTCAGCCTCATTGCTTCTGCCAGTAGAACGCTTGTGCTCACCACCTTTTACTCCCTCATTGTGGAAAAAGGAAAGCCAAGCTGATTTGTTTCCAGCCAAGCTGATCGCAGGTTTTTGTTTTAGCATTTCCTGACACACACATACACACATACTCAGTCGAATCAAAAAGAAAGCTTCCGATCAGAGTGCATTAAAAACAAACAGCTTCCAGTGAAGTCAATGGCACGCCGCATACAAACATCTACAGAATACAGCTTTTCTCAAGAGTATCTTTCAGCTTCGGAGTGGTTGCCTAGAATGGTTCAGGAAAACGTTTACGCTGTCCAAATTTTACAGCAGTTGCTTAGAAACATATTGGTAGTTTTTCTTTTCTCAAAAGGAATCAAAGGTAGTTCTAAGTGTCCGAGAGATGTGAACAACTAGCAGTAACACATACTCTATTCACTGTATCCACCAACAGCCCAAATCAGATCTTCCTTGCTGTTGTCAGGTTTCTCCCCCAGTGAAATTAAAAATTACCTGCGCACAATTATCAGTGCAGAACAATAACTTGAATTTGTCTACATCCTTTAACGCAGTAAATCTCAAATTGGATAATTAGACAGTACTTGTCCCCCAGCACCCAAAATAGTTAATTAGAAAATACCTTTCATTTTGAATTTCTCCATTAGCCACGGGAAACAAAAAGTCTATAAAGCTAGTGACCTTTCAATGACCTGTACTTCCAGGCTCATTTACTTGTCCCTTTTTCAGGGGTTGATTTTACTCAGTTGGCTAGATAGCAGGTTTGCAATGCAGAGTGACATTAACAGTTTGGGTTCAGTTCCTGTGCTAGCTGAATTACCAAGAAGAAATTTCCTTCTCAACCTCCCCCCTTGTCTGAGGCACAGTGATCCGCATGTTAGCCACCAGTTGTGTGTCTCTCTCTCTGAGAGAGCAGTCTTATAGTCTGGCAAGCCTATAGCATCTTTACCTTTATTTGTTCTTTTGTGTTGGATAAAGGTGGACTAAAGGATGTGGACCAGCAGAAACCAGCAGGAGCAGCTGCAATTTTAGCCATATATTGCATCAACTGTACCTCATTCATTCTTTTCCATTTACCTCAGTGGAGCCAATATCATGCAGGGTTTTTAAGAGGCTGTTGATATTGTAGAACCCATTTAGCTCCTCCAGGATGTTATTAATTGTACATTAAGTGCATATTGCTCGAAAGCACCTTCACTGGAAAGAAATATCATGCCATCAATCTCCAAGATCAGTGGAAAGTGACAGAATTTTTTCTTAATTGTTGCTGAGTCTTACCTCCCCTGTTGAAATGTAGCATACCGACACTGACTCTGCCTTTACCCCCAAAAAATTTTTTCTTAAAAATAGATTCTTTGATCGGAGTCAGTGCCATGACTGCCATTTATGTCCCATCTTAGTTGGTTTTGGGAAGGTGAAAGTGAGATACTTTCTCAAACGCTGCATTCTGTCTGACCATCTGAAACCTTTCACCACGTTACTCACTGAGAGGGTATGGAATGAGCTGCCAGAGGAAGTGTCGGAGGCTGGTACAATTTTAACATTTTAAAAGGCATCTGGATGGGTATATGGTTTAGAGGGATATGGGCCGAATGCTGGCAAATGGGACTAGATTAATTTAGAATATCTGGTTAGCATGGATGAGTTGGACCGAAGGGACTGTTTCTGTGCTCTATATCATCGTGACTGTATTACCGTCTCAAAGTATTCTGCTTCAGCAATCCAGCTGTTTGTGATTTATCTCTCGCTGCTTGTTCACAGTGAAGAAAGACTGCAAAACTTTTCAACACAATTGGTTCGAGGTGTTTTTTGATTGTTGATACAGTTATTTATAGTCTATGAATAAACAAGCAACATTAGCCTATTAACATCTTAACTACCTGTTATCAACTCACAATATTTTTTATGGAAGTGTGAATGTACCATGACATTCCATCAGGTATATTTTCAGTCAGGTTATTGCTAATTAGTTTTATTCTTTATTTTTATCTAGGAGATGCATATGTTCAGTCTGTGTTTTCTGGGGGCAATAAAAGAGAATTCACTGTTGTCTGTACAATGAAAGAATGATAGACTAGATACTTCTGTCCTTTACTTCCATATTAAGCATGTCTGATTTTACACTTGGGAAATCATCCATTACCGTGGGAGAGTTTGATTTCTTGGCATTGGTATCTTAGCACAAATCTTATCACTGCAAGGCTTTTCATTTCCACGATAAGACAACGTAATATTTTTCAGTTTAATGCTCTGCTTGGGTATTCTCCCTTGCTGACATCCATTCCAAGTTGGCACCCTGGCCCTTTTCTCCTTTAGGTTCAGTGTAAGTTCTGGCCCCTTCCCCACGTCCATCGTAAAGGGTTCACCATGGTTAGTTTTTCAACTAACAGCCTCTCCTATGGGCAGCCAGCTGGATGGGAGCGAAGAAGTTGTCTCTGAGGGTCTCAAGCACTATCTTTTAAAGCCACGCTGAGCTTTCAGTGCTTACTCACAGCTACAGACAAATTGTGTTTGAAGCGGACTTTCTTCTGGGACACTTTGTCATGACCTCACTCATACTCTATCTACATTTTGCCAAAAGTTCTTCACTTAAACTCTCAAGCTGTGCTCCTCTCCCTTCTTGGAAAACTTAAAGGAGGGACAGGGTGAAAAGGAGTGCTTGGTAACTGGGATCCTGCAAGGCTCCAATCCCATTGGCTGGCAGCAGCCACATGCAAATATTCTTTTAGGTGCAGGAGTAGAACTGACTGACCTGGGTCTGGCTTTAATTCTACTTGCTCTGCCTGTCCCCTGTAACCACTGATTTCCTCACCAGTCGGGAATTAGCAAACTCCGAGCAGAACAGTAACAGCAGCTGCAGGAGAGAGGGACTGGATGGTCAGGTGGACATCAATGTCATGTGGACCTTTTTGACTAAGACCATCATGGCTGTGTCAAAGAACCAGCATCTCCTGTTTGTCAGTCAGTGAGCCCTCCTGAAACAAAATGTTTCAGGTCAGCCAGCGCACGGCACCATCAGTGGAGATGAGCGCTTGTAAGCGAAATACACTACTCAATGAAAATTGCTTCCGAACAGCACCTTCAGACAGGATTAAATTATGGTAATCATCAATCAACTTCAAAACTGTGGACTAAAACCTGAATTTCCAACAGATGTATCTTATTAGCGTAGTATTCACTTTGTATCCACTCATCAAAATCACTAAGTCACTCAGAGGTAAAAGGTACTGCAGATGCTGGAGAATCCGAGATAACAAGGTGTGGAGCTGGATGAACACAGCAGGCCAAGCAGCATCATAGGAGCAGGAAAGCTTGATGTTTCGGAGGGACCACTCTCTCCGTGACTCCCTTGTCTGCTCTGCACTCCCCTCCAGCCCCACCACACCCGGCACTTTTCCCTGCAACTGCAGGAAGTGCTACACCTGCCCCCACACCTCCTCCCTCACCCCAATCCCAGGCCCCAAGAAGACTTTCCACATCAAGCAGATGTTCACCTGCACATCTGCCAGTGTGGTATACTGCATCCGCTGTACCCGTTGTGGCCTCCTCTACATCGGGGACACCAAGCAGACGCTTGGGGACCACTTTGCAGAACACCTGTGCTCAGTTCGCAACAAACAACTGCACCTCCCAGTCGCGAACCATTTCAACTCCCCCTCCCATTCCTCAGACGACATGTCCATCCTGGGCCTCCTGCAATGCCACAACGATGCCACCCGAAGGCTGCAGGAACAGCAAATCATATTCAGCCTGGGAACCCTGCAGGCCAATGGTATCAATGTGGATTTCACAAGCTTCAAAATCTCCCCTCCCCCAACCGCATCCCAAAACCAGCCCAGCTCGTCCCCGCCTCCCTAACCTGTTCTTCCTCTCACCTATCCCCTCCTTCCACCTCAAGCCCCACCCCCATCTCTATCTACTAACCTCATCCCGCCCCCTTGACCTGTCCATCCTCCCTGGACTGACCTATCTCCTCCCTGCCCCCCCACCTACACTCACCTTTACTGGCTCCATCCACGCTTCTTAGACTTGTCTGCCTCCTCTCCACCTATCCTCTCCTCTATCCATCCTCTATCCGCCTCCCCCTCTCTCCCTATTTATTTCAGAACCCTCTTCCCCTCCCCCATTTCTGATGAAGGGTCTCAGCCCGAAACGTCAAGCTTTCCTGCTCCTATGATGCTGCTTGGCCTGCTGTGTTCATCCAGCTCCACACCGTGTTATCACTAAGTCACTCACTTGTTTTTGTCATTATAGGTCTTTAAGATCTTCCATTGTAGCAAAGTTCTTTAACTGACCACTTATGCTGCCCTTTCCCATCACCAAGCAGGTTATTAATTTGTTGAATAGCTGACATCGGCCCAGTTATATGACTGAAAGTGGAAGGCCCCAGTTACTACACATTTCTCTGTAATAAGTTAAATTGTATTCCAGCTTAGAGATGACAGATGTTACCACACAAACTACAGGCTCTTTGGCCCATTGATCTCTTCCATGTGATTATTGATTTGCAAATTCATCTCTGGGTGCAACATGTGTCAAGCTCTACTCAGGCCTGGGAGCAGTTGAAAAGGAAACTGAGAGAACATTTTGTGAACATTTTCGGGATTCTTTTGTAGCGTTTTTTTTTACTACTAGTTTTGCAATTTGCAGTACTGATGCTGAAAGTTTTCTGAAAGTGGCATTTTAAATTTCTACACCAAAGACTTGTTTCCAAAATGTTTGTGGGTGAGAACCAGATATGACGTTCCAAACATGTTAGACCCTGTCATAGTTGTTTCAGTGGTATACTGTGACATTCTGCCTTTTCATAGTGCAGTGCCTGTTCCAAACTCTCAGAAGGGCTTATTCTGTGATATCAGAAAACAGTCCTGGAAGAAAGGATGATGTCAGTCAGCCTTCCTCATTCGACAGCTAAATTCTCGAAATCTCATGGTTTAAAGGGGGAGGCGCACAAGCACTGAATGTTCAGAATGAGAAACAGTCTCTCATGGGCATCACTGATGAGGCTGGCATTTATTGCCTGTGAGCTGCTGCCTTGAACCTGCTTCTTAGGCAATCCCTCAGGGCCTAGGATGACTTGCCTCGGCTCCAGTTCACCGGCCTCTGATGTAGCTGCTGAGTCCAATACCTAATCTGCGACTCTGCCACACATAGGTCTGGTGGTCCTTGAGGGCTCAGGTAGATGAGGCGTTTGAAGGTTTGTGCTCTGTATCGATGAGTTCACATCTTCCTGAATGAACCTGCTCCATTTCAGTCCATCTCAAACCAGGGCGAGAGTTGCTGGGATTGTTTGACCTCTTCAGGATTGTATTGTGGATATCCCTGAAGAGTTTCCACTGTCCTCCTGGGAGCCTGCTACTGTGACTGAGTTCCAAATAGGCCCAGCTGGTTCAGGAGTCTGGTGTCAAGTTTGGGAATGACATGACTTGTCCATCAGAGCTGGCTTTGAGTGAGTAACACTTCAGTGGTGACCGTGTTGACTTGGGAGGGGACCATGCTGTTGTTTTCTTTCCACCTTGTTCAATACGGCAGAATGGCCTGGTCGGGCATTTCGCCACATGTCAACCATTCTGTGAAATTGCCGTGGGTCTGCACTCCCAAAAGGCTATCCACACAATCTCCAGGCTGCAAACGCATCCGTTCTGGAGTCTCTTCACAAACCAATTTGTACATAAGTCAGAACATAATGCAGGACAATGGGAAGAACCTGTCCGTAGGTACAGAAAATGTTCATATATCTGAACTTTGAAATGACACTCATGTATGAGATTGCATTCGTAAGTATGAATGCTCGTAAGTCAGGTGTTTGTAAATCAGGGAGGCCCTGTGCTGGGTAATTAGATGGCAGACTGCCTTTCCCTAAAGAAGATGACAGACCCATTCAACAATCTGTTACCTTCGTGGCCATGGTTGGAAACATTTTATTCCAAGTTTTATAGTTTGTTCTGTTGTTGACTTGGTGGGATTTGGACATACCTCCCTAGATTGTTATCCAGGCTCTGGCCTAATAAGTGGTGGGTCTGGGTGGGATGTTCTTCAGAGGATTGGTGTGGACTCAATGGGCTGAATGGCCTGTTTCCATACTGTAGGGATTCTATGGTTCTATACAATATGGATGGGAGGAAGAGGCTGCTGGGGTGTAAAGGTGGATTCTGGGGTTGGGCCAGCACTCAAAGGCAGAATTTATAAGGCTGGAGAAGGGGTCTGTAAGGAAGATATGAGGCTGCAAAATGGGGAGCAGAGAAAGTGATGCAAGGCAGAGCTAGAGGAAGGAGGCTTCAGGGTAGGCATTAAGAAGAGTGCTACACCATGGGGAGAAGAAGGAGTCTATAAGGAGGAGTAAAGAAGGAGGCTTAGGCAACAAGGGAAATAGGAGGCTATAAGAAGGCAGAAGAAGAAGGCAGCATAGGACAGAGAACAGTTTGATTAGCAATATGGAAAGTGTGTTTAAGGTGATTTTTTTCGTGTGGAAATATGTGTCAATTATTTTGAAAAAACCTGTTGTTGCTAACTTATATCTGTTATGCTGCTTTAAATACCGAGGTGTCTAGGAAATTAATGCTTTCCTGTGTGTCATGGCTCGAAGTTTAATGGAGTGTTGATCACTGAGGATACAGATGAATTCTTCTAATTCTGCTTCGATATGTGCCCAAATATCTCAACTCAAATTTAGAAGATATTGTTACCATTAGGTTGGATCACCTAATAAATGAGTTGGTGAGAATGAAAAAAGGAGCCTCTGAAAATCAAAAAGCAAACCTTGAAAATCAAAAGTTAATTCTTGAGAAAATCTCCAGGATAGCCGTCAAACTATCCTGGAGATTTTGTTATCGGGCCAGGTTCAAAGAAGCAGACCTGACTGCATAACATGAGCAACTAAGGGTGGCATGGTGGCTAAGTGGTTAGCACTGCTGTCTCACAGCACCAGGGACCTGGGTTCAATCCCACCCTCGGATGATTGTCTGTGTGGAGTTTGCGCATTCTCCCTGCGTCTGTGCCGGTTTCCTCCAGGTGCTCTGGTTTCCCCCCACAGTCCAAAGATGTGCAGGTTAAGTGGAATGGCTGTGCTATAGTGCCCAGGGTTGTGTAGATTAGGTGGGCTAGGCATGGGGAATGGGTCTGGGTGGGATGCTATTCAGAGGGGCAGTGTGGACTTGTTGGAGCAAATCACCTGTTTCCACACTGTAGGGATTCTATGATCTGAGTTGTGTGCTATTATCTGCCAAAGTGTATAACAGTGAAACATGAGTTTTTGATGGATTTTACAAATAAAGGCATAGAGTACAAAAGTGAGGAGGTTTTGCTGAAGCTACGTAGAACTATTTGACCCCATTGTGACCATGCTTTCCAATTCTGGGCCTCAGAAGGATGTGAAGGCTTTGTCAGAGATTTAGAAGAGATCCGCTTGAATGGTTCCAGGGATGAGGGATTATAGAGAAGCCGTAGTTGCCCTCTTCAGATTCAAGAAGCCTGGGGGATTTTGATGAACATATATAAAGTTAAGAAGTGTTTAGTTAGAATAAACAAAAACTGTTTTCAGTCACTGCAATCAATAATCAGATGGCTCAGAGTTAACTATATTTGAAGTGATTGGAAGAGAACCAGAAGCAACATGAGCTAAAATTGTTATAGAGAAAGTGGTTAACACCTAACGCAGTGGTGGATGCAGATTGAAATTAGAGTTCGAAAAGGAAATTGGATAAATGCTTGGAAAAAAACAAAATAGGGAAAGAATGTTGGGGGTGGTGACAATCTGGGACTGGATTTCTCTTGGAAAGAACTGAAAGAGACACAAGGGTTTGAATAATCTCCTTTCATGCTGCGTTACTCCATTTCATTGAACTCAAAGTGCATTGCAAAGACTCTTGACAGAAGCTATTGAGGATTAGAAAGTAGGGGGATAAGGGAGCCAGAAACAATGTTTCTATTCCTATTCCTGAAGGAGCCCTGTCTGGAAAACAATCTTTCAGATAAATTCTAATCTCTGAGACAAATTCTACATGCTGGGAAGAAAGTACCATGCCCTGAGCGACTGTCGCAAATGAATTTTTTCTTGACCTTCGACACCAGCAATGTTTGACACCAAAGCAAAGGTCATTCTTCCTTGGGAATGGGGGAATACGTTAGAATCTGTTCTGGGTCAATTTTCCAGTCGAGGAGCATTAGCTGTGACCCCACTTTATTGGTAGACAGTATTGCAAACAGATCTGTTAGGGGCACTTTGGTTTGTGAGGGGTTAGACTGGTTGCATTCAGACCAGATTTCTGTCACACCCCTGAGACGCAGTTACATGCTCAGATGAGTGTAAGCGAGCTGATGTAGGGAGGCTGACTACTGTACAGTTGACATCTCTTTTCATCTGAGGTGTGCACGGATTGGAATGGCTGGGGGCGCACAGTTGTATCTGCCAGTAGTCCATCACATCGTAAAAATAAACTTTTTTCAAAAAGTGTGGCTATGCAATAAATCATTCAGAGCTGTAAATGTCTAAGTGGAACCTTTAATCCAAGCAAGATATCCTGGAAGGCAAAAATAACTGGGCAGCTTTTCTTGATGAAAAATCTTCCGTAAGTAGTTTTAAATATACCTTGAGAAATGTTCATACCTTGCGTTTTCCAGTCCCATTTGAATGGGAAAGTAACATAGTAGAGAAGCAAGTTGTTATAGACAGGAGGTTATTTATAGAGGGTATTTCTTGTGGTTTTTGAATGATAAGGCAGTCCTCACATCTTTCAAATGTCTTCTTTATTTGTTGGTTGTACTTTGTATCTCAGCACTTTGGGATGTCCTGCAGTTGCGAAAGACACTTCGATAAATGCAAGCTTGCCTTTTTTATGATTTCAAAATGTTTAAACAAATAAAGGCTGGAATTCTTAAAGCTGATGCATTCCTTTATTGTTAGATATTTAGCTCAGCACAGGACTGTGTGGTATGAAGTAAAATCCCTGTTTTAGATTTCTACCTGTAACACCAGTATTGTTGAGTTGCCAAAAAATGATCAATGTTTTCCTATTCCCAGTGTTGGTGAAACATTCAGCATACTCGACCACATTGTTTTTAATTAAATGACTGGTGTGCTGTATCTACTAAATCATGAAAATACCAAGTAAGGTTGATACATTAAGGTGCAGCTCTCAGCCCTGTTATTAATTTTAGTCAATATGTGGAGAAATTTTAAACAACGTCTCGGGATAATTCTTCTCAGACCTCCAAATCCCACCCCTTCAAGACTACCCCCCCCGCCCTACACAGAGATAGACACGCACAAGCGCCCGCACACTCAAACAGACAGACACACACGCGCGCGCCCATGCACGCGCACACACACACACACACGCACGCACACACACACTCTCTCTCAAACAGACAGACACACACAAAGACACACACACACACACACACACACACACAGAGTATGACAATCCTCCCGCATTAGACTTAGCAACATCACACCAGCTAAAATAAAACAACGAACTGCAGATGCTGGAAATCTGAAACAAAAGTAGCAATTGCTGTGGAAACTCAGCAGGTCTGGCAGCATCCGTGGAGAGAAAGCAGAGTTAATGTATATGGTCGAGTGACCCTTCTTCAGAACTCTGAGATTGGTCTGCCTGTAATTGGTTAAATTGGTAACCTGCCAGTCAGAACTGTATTTTATCCCCTCAGCTCCAAACTGCAGCAATCTTAGATACACTCTCAGTGCTGTTAGAATGGGAATTCCCAGCCACACTGAAGGAATGGTGATACACCTCTAATTCAGAGTGGTGCGTGACTTGGATTGGGAGCTTTCAGGCTGGTGGTGTTCCTGTCCATTTGCTGACCCTGTCTTTCTAGGTGGTATAGGTCATGGGTTTGGAAGGTGTTTCCGTAAATCCTAAAATAACATCCAGCAGCAAATCCCAACCCTTTGACTATGACTCTTGACCAATCCCAAATGAATGTTCCAGGATCCTCAACTTTCCACTGTCTCTTCAACCAGGGAATGACCTCCCACATGCATTCAACATGGTTATCAACAGAGAATAATTTGATCTCCTGAGGTTCAGGACAGCTACTATTTCTCTGTCACATTCTTTGGGATTGTCCCTCTGAGAGGGATCTCAAAGTTAGAGTGCTGAGAGACTGTCATTCTATGAAAAGCCAAATGCTGCTTCCTCTGCGTGCTGGGTTTCAGTCGGGCTTCTATAAGGCCCCTAATCCCACAGGTAACTAGGTCATTGCGGCTTAAAATTGAGCAGAACTAGTAGGAGATTACATGTCATGTTCCATTACTGCATTGAACCTTGAATTAAAAGGGACACTTTAAACAAAACCAACTTGTGAAGCCTTACGTTTGTAATAGTCCATTCTATTTTGGAAATAGTGAGTTGTCTTCATGAGGAGAGCTTGAATGGACTTGGCGAATTTTCGCTGGAGCTTAGAAGAGTATGGGGTGACTTGGAGTCATACAGCATGGAAACAGACCCTTCGGTCCAACTCATCCATGCTGACCATGTTTCCCAAACCAAACTAGTCCCACTTGCCTTTTTATGGCCTGTATCCCTCTAAACATTTATTATTCATGTATCTGTCCAAATGTCTTTGATTGATGTATACAAGATCCTCCATGGCCTTGACAAAGTGGATGTGGAAGTGGTGTTCTCTCTTTTGACTGATTCCGGAGCTAGAGGATGTTGTTTAAAAATTAGGGGTTAAACTTTTAGGACTGAGTAAGGAGATTTTGTTTCTCTCAATGGAATCTGGATCATTGACTATTTTGAAGGTGGAAGTAGATATAGTCCTGTTACACAAAGGAATCAAAGATTATCAGAAATAGGTGGGAACATAGAATTTGAAAGACAAGCAGATAAGCCAGGATCTTATTGAATGGCAGAGTAGGCTTTTGTGACTGATTAAATTGAGGAAAGATGGAATAGTGAAGGTCATGTAGCCTGTTGTGAACCCTCCTTAACAACAGGTCTGGGTGACTTGATTGCTATCAGGATAGTAGGACTCAAATTATTTTATGAAGAAATGGTTGTAAGGTATTCACAATGGTTAGATCATCTGTGCTGACTCAGATTGTTAGTCTCCAAGTCTCACAGAGCAGTGTTAGGAATTCCAGGCTTAATAAATGGTTATACTATAAAATTGCTACCTAATTTTGTGATGAAACAGTGTTTAGAAGGTAATTATTAAGCATTTCTTTCTGGATACAAGGTACATGTGATTCCTGTTTACCATTAAGATCGGCTTTGGGAAAAATACCATCGAAAGCCGATTGTCATATGCACATTCAGGCTTTTCTTTAATTATCCCTGAAACTCATTGACAGATTGCAATGCGTAGCATTCTCATCTGGAAAATAAGTAATCTTGATGATGATGGATTGGATTTGGTTCTTGATGTCTAGCTGAAAGTAGAAAGTGGCTTGTCAATGCTCCAGTGAAGCTCAGATGTCTCTAAGAATGAGAAATGAATTCCCTGTTGCTGTTGCTAGCATCCCCAGGAGATCTCCAGGGCTTAAAATTTTCAGACATCTGGCTCAATTATGTGAGACCCATTCCTCCCAATGTCAAGGTTACATTCACAATCCTCCCCTCCCCAATCCCTCTGTCCCCAGTACCAGTGCAGAGGACCAGGATCAACTTGTTTTCTAGAAACCGTTGAGAGGTCAGTGAGAGGGTTCAGATGTCAGGAGGGGCTTGGTAGTCACAGGAGGAGAGGGAGAGAGAAAAACTCGAGAATTGGGCTTGGGAGAGAGAGAGACAGAGACAGAGAGAAATGGGGGTTTTCGTAGGATCCCTACATTGTGGAAGCAGGCCATTCAGCCCAAGTCCACACTGACTCTCTGAAGACCATCCCACATCTCTACCCTAGCCCTGTAATCCTGCACTTCCCATGGTTAATCTACCTAGCCTGCACATCTCTGGACACTACAGACAATTTAGCATGGCCAATCCAAAACATCTTTGGACAGTGAGGAAACCAGAGCACCCGGGGAAAACCCACAGAGACACGGAGAGGATGTGCAAACTCCACATAGACCAAGGGTGCCCAAGGGTGGATAAAAAGGAAAATTAAGACATTTGCAACAAGGATGCGGCCAGAGGTCAGCTATGGAATGGGGATTGGAGGGTGGAGGGAAAGGGAGACCGGGGATTGGAGTTGAGGGACCAGGGTAGGGATAGGGATAGGGACAAGGACTAATGCAGATGCGAATACGTGATCGTTCCCTTGAGAGCCACTTTAACATTTCTTCATCATTTAAAAGAATACAACTTCTGTTTGTTAATTCTTTCATGGGATGTGGCCATTGTGAGCATTTGTTACCAAGTCTATTGTCATGTTACCTGCATTGTTTTTGAAGTGACTGGCATATAGAGGACAGTTAAGAGTCAACCACATTGCTTTAGATCTGGAGTCACATGTAGGCTGGGCCAGTACGGGCGGCAAATTTCCTTCATTGGAGGACGTGACTGAACTCGAAGGTTTTTCACAACAATGAGTGATAGTTTAATGTCATCATTACTGCAACTAGCTTTCAATTGCAGACTTTTAACTAATTGTAACTTGAGCCATTAGACTGGGAATCTAGATTACTGGTCCATTGACATCCCCACCACACCATTCTTTCTCCTATATCCTTTGAACATTCTGTATATTCCTTGCAGTTATTGAGACCCAGATTAGCTAATGCAGTTTGGATATTTGGTGGAGCTATTTTGAGCCAAAAATAAATAATTTGCTCCTTTACTTAAATTATTGAAAAAGTTGATTCTACCAATCTTTAGAAGCTGAACAAAAAACTCTTTATAAACCTCTTGTTGTGTCACTGGTGTCGTGGAACCATTACAGCAAAGAAGGAGGCCATGATTTTACACTTAATTGCATTTTCCTGGTTTTCTGTGTTACTCTGCACGCTTTCCCTTTTTACACGACAGTAAACTTCCTTTTGAATGCATTGACTGAATTTGCCTGCACCATACCTTCAGGCACTGCATACTATACCCTAACCACTCGCTAAGTAGAAAACCTTTCTTTTTCATTTTGTTTATGCTTCCTGTACTGATTAAATTCTCAATCCTTTCATGTGTGGGAAAAGTTTCTACCTATCTGTCCAAACCGCTAATCACATTGAAAACTTCGGTCTAATCTACGCTTAGCCTTCTATTCTAGAAAAAGAGCAATCCCAACTCTTCTGATCAATGGACAATGAGGAATCTTTCCTCAGTAATAATTAGGCGATTCACTGTGTTCGTTTTGCTGTATCTTTCAGTGCTGCTTAATGCTACTTAAACTAATTTGGGGCCAGTTAGGAGCTAGAATAAAACAGATTCATTCAGATGTAACCTCAGAATACACTAATGAAATCTAGCTAGACTTTTTATTATTATTGTAAAATTTCAGTAGAAAAAAGACCTCTGGATGAAAGGAGTTTAATATCCTCAAGATATGAAACTCACTAATTAGGCTGCAGAGTCTGTTGCCAAGTTTCACATGTAGGTACAGATAGTAATAACAAACTGGCAGCTTACACTTAACTCAGCGTTTGAAGCCAATTTAGTTGGGAGAGTACAAATGCAAAATTGAGCTTGACTCACTCCTTGTTTGGGTGGACAAGGCATGTGTCTGCATTTTTTTGCCTTGAATTTCTGCAGCATTGATGATGCTGTTAACAGATACACATCCTAATATGGTCAGCTCCTTACAGGTGGGTTGCTGGTTGATTTCTTCTGGCGGTGGTTTTATTTCTACAAGCGTGTGCTCCCTGGAGTTCTCTCCTAGTCACAAAAGTCTAGTGGATTGGCGTGATGGTTGCTAACTTCAGGGCTTCAGAACAAACAAGCGTGACTGGGAGAATGATGGAGGTCAGGCAGAGTAGGACAAGCTGCTAGAAGGAGGAGGAGAAGAAAGGGGAGAAGGAATCTCAGCCGGAAACCATATCCACACAGGGTTTTCAGGGAGCCATTAACCTAAATGAATGTTAATGAACATGTGAGACATCTGCACTTCAAGAATGGCATCATCACTAGAAGCACCCACCAGCTGTAGCCACAGTGACATTTCAGAAAGTGGCAAGGATGGCATTGCCAATGATTGTGAGGACTTATATATATATATATATATCTGACTCCTAGGAGCTGTTGGAACATCTGACGGTTTGTTAGAGACTGTTCTTTAAGGGAGTTCACTGAAAGCCTCTGTTTATATTGCACTAGATTTTGTTCAGTCTTGCTGGAGAGCAGCATGTAGATTTACTAGCATCACAGGCTCCCACAGGGTGCCCTTCACTGCACATTATGGATATTATATGGTGCCCCTGTCATGTACCGGAGTAGAAAGGGATTCTACTCACTGTCCAGTTGGCCTGTGACCACAGGCAGCGGATTGAACAGTTCAGAGCCCAGACAACAGTCAATGTCACAATGTCATCTTTGGCAGATCGCTGTCCCTGCTGCATCTCAATCACCACGGCCAATCGCAAAGGGACTGCTGGGCATCGGGGCAAGTGACTCCAGGACACAACTCATGTACATGTGGGTAGCATCCTAACAATGAGATCCATGTTGCTGTTCCAAATGAGATTGAGTAGATCATGCTCACATTGGAACATTGCTTCTGCCAGAGCTACCTGGAGAAGTAGTAGCACAGTGGCTCAGAGGCTGGCACTGCTGCCTCATAGCGCCAGGGGCCCAGGTTTGATTCCACCCTGGGGTGACTGTTTGTGTGGAGTTTGCACATTCTCCCCATGTTTGCATGGGCTTCCTCTGGGTGCTCCAGTTTCCTCCCACAGTCCAAAGATGTGCAGGTTAGGGTGGATTGGCTGTGCTAAATTGCCCATAGTGCTCAGAGATGTGTAAATTAGGTGGGTTATAGTGGGATAGGTCTGGTTGGGGTGCCCTGAGGGTCGGTGTGGACTCGTTGGGCTGAAGGGCCTGTTTCCACACTGTAGGGATTCTATGGAAAAAATAAAGACTCATGGTGGTGCTGGATAATCTCAGCATCATGAGAACCATCTCTTGCAGTCAAAAACAGTAAGCGTAGGAAATACATTTCCTGATGTCCAAACAACCTGGGCAGTCCCTTCCTGCCTGAGCTGTCCAGGAAAAACAAACTTGAATATGATACCAGCGATAATAGGTACTGCAGATGCTTGAGAATCCGAGATAACAAGATGTGGAGCTGGATGAACACAGCAGGCCAAGCAGCATCATAGGAGCAGGAAAGCTTGACATTTCAGGCCTCTGATGAAGGGTCTAGGCCCGAAAAGTCAAGCTTTCCTGCTCCTATGATGCTGCTTGGCCTGCTGTGTTCATCCAGCTCCACACCTTGTTATCTTGAATATGATACGATTATCCATTGGCCAAGTCTCTCTCTCCAATTCACCAATCCCAGTTACCTTTTCACCAAGTCCCTTTTGTGAATTGGAGAGACTTGGTGTCACTTTCGGCTCTTAGTGTTGGCACAGGAGACACATGGGGTCACTTTTCTGACCTTGCAATGTGGGAAAGAATCCTTGCAGTCAGGAATATACATCAGATTTTCAGTAAGTGCTATGCTGATTTTCCTCCTGTACTTTTTGCTCAGATTCCCGGTGTGCATTCCAGAATACAAGTCTCCTTGCTGCAAGGTCACAAAACATTGGAAAAATTAATCTTCTATCCCAGGTCATAGTTTAAGACAGTACAAGCTTTGTTACAGATTACAGGTCACGTGAAATGAATAACTTAGTAGCGGGGAGAAATTCAATGCTGGGGCTAACCCCATTATGATGAAAAGGTCTTGATTTGGTGGAGATGGCTGGCATCATTAGGAGTCTGTTTTTAAGATGGGACCCTTCTTTCCTAAAGATCATCCAGTCTCATGCACAGTCCATGGATTACATGCTTGCTTTTTTGTTCATCCCCCAGTATTTTTAGCTGTCTGCCTGCAAGCGTCTGGCTGGAAGTTTGAGAGCGACATGGGGTCTTTGATTACCAGCAGTGGCTATTTTCTGTACCGGGGCCATCAGGAGTTGGAATGATCTCAACAGGAGGCAGTTCATGGGAGTACTTGACTCAGACTGTAATGCCTTGCGGTATCTGCCAGTTTCAATGAACTTCAGGTGCTCACTGTGTCAGTGGATCTTCAAAAGCAATAAAAGTGCGCAGTAGAACTAACCACTGTGCAGATTAGTACTGCAGCAGTGCAGAGATTGTGAGCCTAAAGTTAGTTTGCAGACTGCCCCCCGTATCAAACCTTGAGGTTTTATAATATCTTTCTCATGTTCTTCACTGACAGTTGATGAACTTTGTTTGAGGTTTTAGTACTGCAGCTCTTCACTACCTCACACTCTGATATGTCATTAGATGGAATGTTCCTTTGTAAACAGTTTCCTGATTAACACAGGCATTTATTTTTAATGCATCCCTTTCTGCATACCAATTCATAAAGCATGTGTTTCATGTAAATGTCTCTGTGTACAATGTAAAATTCCCTTCTACGTAATGTATATCTCCAATAAAATACTAGTTACTGCAGAGTCCATTCTCTGTAGAGCACTTCTATCTGTAACATGCCCTCCTCAGTAATTTGCACGCCCCAAAAAGTACCCATCACTGCACTATTTGGGCTCTATAAAATCTATTAGCACATCCTTCAACAAATCTTTATGAAGTTCTCATTTGTAAGATGCTAAATAAAAGCTCTTTTTGTGCTGCTTTCAGTCCCAAAGCATGATGTAAATCACATTCTTCATGGTTCTGCCACTCAGAGAGAACCTGCTTTCAGTCTGCATTGTGAAAGGATCTAGTGTATTAGAACAGACCAGGAATATACATTAGATTTTCAGTAAGTGCTATGCTGATTTTCCACCTGTACTTTTTGCTCAGATTCCCAGTGTGCATTCCAGAATACAAGTTTTCTTGCTGCAAGGTCACAAAATGTTGGAAAAGTTACTGTGCTGTCCCAGATCATAGTTTAAGACAGTGTGAGCTTTGTTACAGATCACACAGTTCCATGCAAAATGATCTGCAAAATGTGATCAGGGCAGCTCAAAAGTAGTCTGTATATAGTAACAATGATGTGCTCCACTGGCTTGGCACATTTATGTTAATCTGACTTACATATGATGTGGACTGGAGTGGACAAGTTCAGAAATCACACGACACCAGGTTGTAGTTTGACAGGTTTATTTGAAATCATAAGCTTTTGGAACGCTGCGTCTTCGTCAGATGAAGTGAAGAGATAGTAGTGATATAATACTGATAGGCATTAAAGCCCATCTCTTTTTACGAGATTTAATATGGTTTTCTACAGGTATAAAAAATAATTGTAATACTTTATGCAAGTAATATCATATTCCAAACTTAAAGAAAAGTAATTTGCTCATCTTCTGATCACTTGCCGCCACCAAGAAACTCTTAGAATGCATTATCAGTGCTGAGGAATTCTCTGAGCTTCAGTTATCTAAGCAACACAATTCTGTTTCTGTGTTTGATTTATCAGCAATAGACAGGAACACGCAAAGGCTGAAACTGGCTGTAGGCTTTGCCACAGATCAAGGTCTGCCACAGCATGAAGGAGGATGAAACACAGAGCTGCTGTGTGAGGTTTGAGATTAAAGTCTCCTCCTCCCTGCTCACGAGACAAAATAGAATTCCAAGGAATGCAATGAAAGCAGCACAAGACTGAGAGTGCGTGCGTGTGTGTGTAATTGCATGTGTGTGTGTACGTGCATGTGTGTGCGTGTGTACGTGCATGTGTGTGTGTGTGCATGTGTGTGTGTGCATGTGTGTGCGTGTGTGTGTGTATGCGTGTGTGTGTGCATGTGTGTGTTGTGTGTGTGCCATGCACTCTCACCCACATCCAGGAAAAATCGCACAGTCACCACACATTTCAGACTGTAGGTCAAAATTGCTCGTCATTCAATGGTGTGCCCTTGACATTTTCCAAGTGAAGTTATTGACTTCACCTGGGAGGATGAAGGGCTGTTTGAATCCATTGGGATGGAATTTGTTTAATATATGGCTAGGATCCTAAGAAATAATTAAAGATATGGTCATAATATTCACTTTCCAGCATTATCCCCTGCTACACAAAGCAATGAGTTCAACCTGGGTTTTGCTAAACATCTACATCAGCAAAGCCTTCATTACGTTGACATCCTTGAGATCTCTGTCCAATTTTTTAAAAAATTAATTCAAAGTCTACAGTGGACACCAGGTTTGAAGTGAAAAGAAGAGGTAAAAAATACTTCATTTATATAGCACCTTTTGCAATCACCAGATGTCTTAAAATGCTTTACAGCCGATCGAGTACATTCTTTTGAAGCGTAGCCACAAGGAAATGGAGCAGCTAATGTGCACAGTACAGTGAGATAATGACTAATAGTCTCCTTTATAATGATGTTGTCTGAGGGATAAATATTGGCCAGGACACAAGCGATAACTCCCCTGCTTTTCTTTGAAGTAGTGCTGTGGGATCTTTTATGTCCACCTGACAAAACCTTAATTCACCACATCATTTAAAAAGCAGCAGTGCAGCACTCCCTCTGTTTAGCTTGGAATGTCGGATTAGATTGTTTCAAGCTCAGGTCCTGGACTGCAATCGGAACCCAATAGCAACAGTGCTCCAACTGGGCTGCAGCTGATGCAGAGAGAAAGGAAGATTGGAGGAAGCTAAAGATATATTATGTTGTGACAACTTGTTACAGTTTAATTCCTAACGAGTGTGGGGGTCTGATTTCTGCACTGGCAGACTGTGACAGGAATCCTGAGCACTCTCCACATGTCAAGTTCATGATCTCAAACTGAGTTCCAGAGAGATGCTGATTGTTAACCACAGGTCATTGCCTAGCAACAGAAGGAAAACTAAAGTCAACACTGGGTGTTCTGGCATATCTTCTTGCTGTCCATTGAGAAGGTTGACTGACTACCTCCCCAGCATAATGTACTGATAGTGACAACTTAGGAAGACAACAGCAGCAATTAAACATCTGTGATTGGGTGAGCCTCTATATACCCCTGCTCTAGAGTCTTAAAACTGTTTCGGTTTTCCGGCACGGAGCTTTGAATGAAACAAAACTCTTGAATGCTGCGGGTTTTGTTGTATCAGTTAAACAGATCAGTCTCTTAGAGAAAGGCAACTTGATACATGAGTACCATATTTACAAAAGATTAAGGTTCCCTTCAAAAGCTAGTGCAGCGTTAAATATTGAGTTTTCTCTAAACTAGCCCGTTAGGTTTGATAGAAAGTCTGTGGAGACCTGGAGAAACAGTGTAAATGGAGAACTGTTGTGGCAGTTAATGCTTCTGGCATTCTGCATAATGTGTCATCATGAAAACACAACCCTTGAGAGGCTCAATATTCTCTGTATCGCCATGGGGTTGAAAACCTGAATATACTGTAACAGCAAAGTACCTTTAGGAAGTCCAAGCATGAATAATACTCTCTGAGTGACCAGAATAATTGAAGGCTTGTTAATAACGTAAAAATAAAGCTGGTTATAAAATACAATGCACAACACTTTAAGTTTTGTAGTTGGGTAAAGCCAATGTAGAGCCACTCGCCTGTTAGAGAGGAGATAACGAGTGGTGAACTTAACCTGAGGGTCATCATGACTAAGGTGAAGAGCAAGATTGACAAGGTTGGACCTTCATGGTAACCCCAGCCAGGGATCTGACCCCACAGTGTTGGTGTTATTCTGCATTGCAAACCAGCCATTCCAGCCAAATGTGCTGACCAACCTGCTTTGCACTGCATTGAACTGGACAGGAAGACAAGCCTCGCTGTTTATCTGATATGCTTACCTGACCAATACTCATCATGTTCCACACACGCATGGAACGCTGCATCCCCATTGTTGCCAACATAACTCTCAATTCTCTCCCTCCCCTCGAGGGTCCAGGCTGCTACTTCCTCTTCCCACTCACTGTGGAAAGAATGGGTGGCACGGTGGCTCAGTGGTTAGTACTGGAGCCTCACAGCACCAGGGACCCAGGTTTGATTCCAGTCGGGCAACTGTCTGTGTGGAGTTTGCACATTCTCCCTGTGTCTGCATGGGTTTCCTCTAGGTGCTCCAGTTTCCTCCCACAGTCCAAAGAAATGCAGGTTAGGTGGATTGGCCATGCTAAATTGCCTGTAGTGTCCAGGGATGTGTAGGTTAGTTGGGTTAGACGTGGGAAATGCTTGGTTACAGTGTAGGGGAGTGGGTCTGGGTGGGATGCTGTTTGGAGGGGCGCTGTGGACTTGCTGGGCGGAATGGCCTATTTCCACACTGTAGGGATTCTATGATTAATACAGGGCACCTGCCTATGCTGCTGGCCAACGATGGGTTCCTCTTCTCAGATTCCAAGAGAATCAGGGTGCAGGCCTTGGCCTTTTCCATGTTTCTGCTCTCTCCTGATCCACCCAGCGAGGATGATCGCAGAGTTGTGTGGTAGGACCTGTCACAGGTGGGCCTGGGATGCACCAGGACACTCAACACTCCTGTCATTTTGGCAGGGGCCGCGTGGCTCCTTCACCCAGCTCTTGAGGAGTAAGTCCATGGAGCTAGACAGGTTGCCCGTGAAGTTCTTCAGTGAATTCTAACTGACCGTGGGTCCTGCAGGAATGTTTAGCAGCCAGAGAGCTGTCTGTTTCTTGATGCAGAGCCATCATTATCCTGCTGCCCAAGAAAGGAGGCCTCATTTATTAAAGGACTTGTGGCCAGGCTCTTCCCCCATCACCAATTATACCGTATTCCCAAGCTGTTGTCGTCTCACCTTGAATCCGTCTGGGACCATATGATCCATCCTGATCCATCCTATACGGCTGGAAGTTCCATGACAATATCCATCTGCTCCAGGATCTGATCTGCTTTTCCCAGAGGACTGGACAGTCGAGCACCTTCCTGTCCTGTGATCAGGAGAAGGCAATCGACAAGGTGGATTATGCGGATCTGCTCGGAACACTGTTCATCGCCCAGATTCGACTGGTGTACGCTGCTACAGAGTGTCTGATTGTGGGGAATGGATCCCTGACAGCACTGTTTTGCTTGGGGAGAGGAGTAGGCCAGGGCTGTCTGGCTGGCTGTATTCGCTGTGTGTGGAGTCTTGCAGAAGAGGCTGTCGGTGTTGGCTGTGCTCGTGCCAGGGCTGGATGTGGTTCTATCCACATACGCCGATAAAGTGCTTCTCACGTTCACCAACCTGGCTGACCTGGGAAAGGGCGTACAAGTGCCAGGCAATGTATTCAGCAGCATCTCACGCCAGCATCAGCTGGGTCGGAAGTACTGTACTCCTGGCCTGTCCATGGCAGGTAGATTCTTAGCCTGAGGAGTTATGACGGTTCACCACCCAACTCTTCTGGATTAGCCTCTACTTTAGCCTGGATGAGGAATCCTGGCCGGGGTGGGGGATGAACTGGCAGGTGTCAGAGACCAAAGGTCCGGCCAGCCTCGGCCCCTGGGCAGGCGTGCTCTGAGTGCTGTCTTACAAGAGCCGAGTGCTGGTCAGAAGCCAGCTGGTGGTCTCCATGTTGTGGAGGGTGTGGCTTGTCCTTTTGACCCCTCCTCTTGGCTTTGTTACAACAATCCAGAAGGTGTTGATCATTGTCTCCTCAGATAAAAGGAAACTCTCGGGTTGCTGCAGAGCTTCAGTCTCTGCTGTAAGAAGGGGACAGTCAGTCACTGGTATACCACTGCTTTCAGCTGCTGACTTCTGCCTTCGGACCCTGCAGGATCGAGCTGCCTCCCAGCTAGCGCATTTTGGCGATGTGTTTATTCCACAGGGTGCCTGAGTCATGCAGCTCGGGCCTCCTTCAGGACACTGCCTGCCTTTGAATGGGACCCCGAACAACATTTGGAAGATGGTTCACTCACACCGGGTCTTCCCGTTGTCAGGAGCACAGTCAGACAGCTGCTGCTCCGGAAGCCACATCTCCATCACAGCAGGTTCAAGTAGCCGGGCAGGGTGGGGGTGAGCAGATGACCAGGGATGTGCTGGACAGTGAAGGCCTGAGCTGGACCTTGCTGCAGGAGATGGTGAATCTCACATTGATGGACATCCAGCCTGCAGCAGTGGTAGTGTTTGAGCCAGAGGTCTGGCTTCAAGTACCCCAGCTCCAGTGGTATGTCATTACATGTTATTTTGGAATACCTAAAGCCTTTATAAATCTCTAAAAGTCTTTTGCTTCCTAATTCACCAACTGGATATCAGTGTATGGAACAGTCAAAGCAGAAAATTAGTTATCAGACGCGTTAGGAATCCTATTGGATGATATCAGCACAAACGTAAAGAATATTTGTAATTGTATAAAAGCTGAGATGACAGTGGTGACTGGAGATGATGCTGCTTGGCCTGCTGTGTTCATCCAGCTCCACACCTTGTTATCTCTTATGACAGTGGTGACTACTGTTTAAATATACTTCATTGGCTGTAAAGAACTTTGGAATGTCCTGTAGTTATGAAATACCTGCAATTCTTTTTATAATGGGCTGTCACATCAATGTTTGTGGGTACAATTATCATCCAAGTTTAAAGATAACAGTCAGCAAAGGCACAATGTGTTCTTCTGATACTTGCCTACCGTTTTAATCGAGGTGTTAAGTCGTTTATCTTGAAGCTTTTAATAAGTGGGTGGTGACTGGGATTTTTTTCACCCTGCATTGTGAATGTTTATATTATCTCTTATCTTCTTTCATGATAGCTTTTTGGCTTTTGTGTCTTACAGAGCTCCTTGAAGAGAAGAGGGAGCCGAGAGTTTTACAAAGATAAGAAAAGTGCCACTCAGGTAAAATATCAGCTCTCGGGGCTATCTCCCAATCCACCATATCGAGCTCCCTTCAGCCGACAAGTTTGACTCACTTCTGGCTTTTTAGGGGCCAGGTATCTTCAGCCTGAGTTGACAATGTGACCATTTAATACAGCGGCCCCTACCTTTTTATTTGAACAGTCAACACCATGAACTGATAACAAAAAGACACTCCTAACAATTCACTTTGTGATGTTAACCTTTCATTGTGGATTTATCCATAACTTCCTTATCCATCTTGCTGTGTGGATGGTGGGCTAGTTGGCAGAAGTCCAAGGGGGTGGTAGGTGACAGGAAATCACCTTGGGTCATTGAAATCTTGTGTTCATTTCAGGTTCCCAGACCTTATTATAAAGGGCAAGGAGACTGCTCTCATGATCCCAGCACCATGCAGAGAATGTGGATGCTGAACAGTGTCTTTTTTCAGGATCTTAAGTCACTAGATGACTGCAACTCCCCAAATTACTGTGCATTGCTGGTAAGCTCGGCTTCTTCCCACCTGCTTGTCTGAATCGTCACTATCAGCTGATCTGCTGGATCACTGCTCTCCCCTCAGCTCTGTCCCACAGGCGCAGCTGCCCGATCTCCCTCAGAGCACAGAGAGCTCGCTCACAAACCTTTCTCCAGCATCCAGTAAAATTCCTGGTTGCAGGTTCAAGCCCCAGCAGCAGGCATGCAACTGTTGGTCACACTTCAACAGCTGACCGCAGTGGAATGGCCCAAGTTTAAATCAGTAGCTTGCCTCATTTATTTTCTTTTAACATTTTTGTCGAATGCTGACACCGCCAGAGCTTTTACGATGGACAGGAATTGGAGCACATGATCAACGAAAACAGATCATTGTGTTTCCACGGTGAAGACCAAGTATTTACCAGGATAGTGACATGAGAATTGAATTCTTGGGAATTTATTGACTAATAACCAAGCGCAGACGTTTAAATTTTATGTATAAGTTGAAAAGGTGGTTGTTGTTTTGCTACAAAATCAAAGGCTGGAGAAACTCAGCAGATTTGGCAGCATCTGTGGAGAGAGAAAGCGGAGTTAATGTTTTGGGTCCAGTGACCCTGTTGGACCTGAAACATTAACTCTGCTTTCTGCCTCCACAGATGCTGCCAGACTTGATGAGTTTCTCCAGCAATTTCTGTTTCTGTTTCAGATTTCCAACATCCAGTTTTTTTTTGCTGTTGATTTACTATTGACTGAACTATTTAAAGCCGAGTCTTACTGTCCAGGAATGTCTCAGGTTTAATCCTCAATTTGCACCAGATTTAATCTCCGACCTGTGTCCACAAGAATACTGTCCTCCATTAGGAACAAGCTTTTTCTCCTGATTGCCATTTCCACAAGCAATGCATGGACAGGAAGAAAATGTGTCGACATTGTGTTTGGTGAAGGCAGAAGCAGGCTGCATACTCTCGCTTACCATACTAGTTTTGTGAGGATTAGCTACTCCAAACAATTGGGTGTCATATAATTGTATCCCAACAAGGAGTCAACATCTTCAGGGTGAACATTGCCAGGGAAAAGGAAGTATTATGGGTAACTGGGTCTGAAGCTGTCTTATGAGAGGAGTAATAGCAAACAGACTAAGTCTTTATCCAAGATAACAAGCATGGGGCTGGATGAACACAGCAGGTCAAGCAGCATCATAGGAGCAGGAAAACTTGACGTTTCGGGCCTAAACCCTTCATCAGAAATGGGGGAGGGGAAGAGGGTTCTGAAATAAATAGGGAGAGAGGGGGAGGCGGATAGAGGATGGATAGAGGAGAGGATAGGTGGAGAGGAGGCAGACAAGTCGAAGAGCTTTATCCATGTATGTCTCTTGATAGTTTATCTTCCGGCCTTTTACACAAACATGCACTACTGACTGTATTTCAAATGTACTTTAAAGGTTGGAAATCACTTTAGTGCATCATGAAGTTATGAAAGACACTGTACAAATTCAAACCTGTGTAATTATAATTAGAGACCCCAGCTAAGTCTGAGCTTTGTGTTTTTTTGTTACAGTTTCCTTGTGTGTTAGGAAGAGCAGATGTAATTTGTGACAGGAACAAACATAATGATGGTGACTTCCAAAACCCCAGGGTCTCCCACCCCGTAATTGCTACCCACCTAGTAACTGCAGCCCGAACCCCGCCTCCTGACGCACGATAACCAGGCCAGGAGTTCAAATCTCTCTTGGCTCACATGGAAACAACATGAGAACTTCCTGGCCCCAGACCCCCTTCTGCCCCATTCAGGCCACACACATACACTCTGGGATTGTCACATTCAACATTACAAAGGTGTGCAGGATATTAATCAGTGTTGTGATTACAGGTAATGCATGGAAACAAGTTTTTATCTGCTCCCCCTGACTGGGGAAAAGTTGTGGAAACATTGAGAAATATCAGACACTGACTGTCAGTGAGAATTCCATGGAACAGACAGGAAAATGTAACAGCAACATGCTTGAAATCTTTATCCTTGCAATTATTGTCGCCAGGTCAACTGGAAATCTAGACCAGTCCCTGATGTATATTCAGTTTAATGTTTTGTTATATTTTTATTCATTTATTTTAAGACACCATGACTAAGACTAATCAGATCAGTAATTGGGAAAGTACTTGTTTCTGGCCTTGTCCCGGTCTTGACCGGGTTCAGCAATCTCAGTTTGTCTGAGAAAGGGTCACTGGACCTGAAATGTTAACTCTGACTTCTTTTCACAGACGCTGCCAGAACTGCTGAGCTTTTCCAGCAACTTTTGTTTTTGTTTCTAACTTATACAACATTCTTTCGGTCTCCATTTGCCTATGTTGATGTGATAGCACCTAAATCTGGTGAGCATTTGGACACCTTAAGAAGAAAAGACGCTGTGCTAACGGGTGGAAGTAGGGCAGTACAAATTCTTAAAGGATTTTAGCCGTTACAGCCTTTCAATTCCACTGGGAACATCCCCATCCCCAACTCTCCATGTCAACATCTGCTGCTCCCAGATGGACTATCAAACACTGTTTGATTTTCCTCTTTCAAGGTAATGTAGCAATTTATTTCATGTATGTTCCAATGCGATCGATAACTAAAGCATGAGGTTCATGTAATGCGGCGAGGCTGCTGTATCATTACTGAGACACTTTACAGATATTAAATGGTAATGCTCACAAACAACCTGAGCAGGGTGCAATGTTTTCCATTGTTCCATAATTCCTGAGTGGTGTTCTCTAATCCAACTTAATAATGTTCACAGGTGTAGATTTCTAACATTTCACCAAACAGTACAGTATTTGTCAATTCCCTTTGGTGACTGCTCCCAAACAGAACACTTGCACAGTCATTAAAACATCAAATGAGGCTATTTGTCCCGTCAAGTCCATGCCAGTTCTCTGAAGAGCAAACCAGTCAGTCCCATGCTCATGTGAACAACTTGATCAGCTGATACCTTAATTCATTAAAAAGCACAATACCTGGAAATCGGAAGTAAAAGGAGAGGCTTCTCTAACAGGTCTGGCAGCATCTGTGGAGAGAGAATTAGAATTCATGTTTTGAATCCAACATGACTCTTCTTTGAGCTGAAAAGGGCTGGAAAATTACCACCTTTAGAACTCCTTTGATCTTTTGCTCTGGGCACCCTCACCATCTGTTCCCTCCATCCCTCCCTACCCGACACTTTGTCAACAGCATAAAAACCACCATTTTCTGACCCCTGTTTTTCATCTCTAAATAGACGTAACTGTCCCTGTTGAGTTTCTCCAGTGTTTTCACTCTTTATCCTTAATTCGCCTGTCAGTTTGAATTTATAAATAAATGGTTTTAGTGTGGTAATGTTCACATTTATTTTGATGGAACAGTTTTACCCTTTCACTAATTTGGCGTGAGGCTTCTCTTGACAGGAATGGGAACTGCTGCTAGCTTGCCACCAGACCTTCCCTCAGTCAGCAGCTGTGTAATGAATGTCCCAGTAGAGACCTTACATCCAGGCTTCAGTTCTCCCTGATACACTGTCAAATATACAGCCACCTCATTAGCTCACAGGCTTTTGCTGGCATCATGTCCTCAGAAAGAGCTGTGATCGATTGATTTATGAACCACTTCCTCCGTCTGGGGAGTTACAAACCCCTCCGGCATGTCAAATTAACATTAACTCCGGCTTCAATCGACAGGCTGGGGAGTGACAGGAGGAGGAGGAGGAGTAAGGTGCTGCAGCTTTGTTGCACCCACTGGTTATCCAGCAAGCGCTGACAAATGGGACCAGGTCAGATTGAAATGTCTGGGTCAGTGTGAACAAGTTGGGCTGAAGGGTCTGTTGCTGCGCTGTAGGACTCTATTAATGACCCGTTCATCTTTCTACATTTTAGGAAGATAGCGCTGACCTCAGGTGCCAGCTCCAGTTTGCAAAGGAGGAAGGCTCTTTGATGCGCAAGAAGATGGCAAAACTGGGAAGGGAGAAGGATGAATTGGAGCATGAACTGCAGAAGTATAAGTCCCTGTATGGGGATGTGGACAGCCCACTCCCTACTGGTGAGGCCGGAGGACCTCCCAGCACCAGAGAGGCCGAGCTCAAACTGCGCCTGAAGCTGGTGGAGGAAGAGGCCAACATCCTGGGCAGGAAGATTGTGGAGCTGGAAGTGGAGAACAGAGGCCTCAAAGCCGAGATGGATGACATGAAGTGCCAGCACGACAGGGAGTGTCCAGGCCGGGAACACATCCCGAGCATTCCCACCTCGCCGCACGGCGACTCGCTGGAGTCAGCAGCCGAGCTCCGGAGGCACCTGCAGTTTGTGGAGGAGGAGGCGGAGCTTCTGCGCCGCTCCATCAGCGAGATCGAAGACCACAACCGGCAGCTCACCCATGAGATCAGCGTGCTGAGGCGCGGCCCCGGCCAGGAGCCTGCTTGGCTGGAGGAGAAACCGGGAGTCTCCCTTCAGGAGGAGCTGAAAGCAGCCCGGCTACAGGTCAATGAGCTGAGCGGCAAGGTGATGAAGCTCCAGTACGAGAACCGGGTGCTCATCTCCAACGTGCAGCGCTACGACCTGGCGTCGCACCTCGGCCTCCGCACGGCCAGCCCCAGGGACAGCGACGCCGACAGTGACCCAGGCAAGAAGGAGAGTGACGGCGAGGAGAGCCGAGGCCCGCCCCAGCCCAAGAGGGAGGGTCCCATCGGTGGCGAAAGCGATTCGGAAGAGGTGTGCGAGAAAACACCGGGCAAGCCACCAGAGGTGGTTGACATCTGCACCTTGGAGCTGCTGAGGAAGAGAGAAGACACAGAGTCGCTCATCAGCATCAAAAGGGAGGCCGAGCGCCTGGGCAGGACGGTCGACCGACTGATTACGGACACCGACAGCCTCATCTACGACGCCAAGCTGCTGGTGACCAGTGCTGCCTCAGACCAAGGCTTCAGCGAAGACGGGGACAGAAGCAGCAGCAGCAGAAACCAGCCTGAGCTTCTGGACACCATCAACACTAGGATGAAGGCGTTCCGCTCCGAGTTACACACCTTCATGGAAAAAGTTGACCATCTCGGGGAAGGGCTGAGGGAACAAATGGATGACCTGTCGCCGTTGCCCCATCTGACAGAGTCTGGAAGCTTCCTGTCATCTGTGACTTCTATGTCTCGTGACTCTCCTGTCGGAACTCTGGGGAAGGAGCTCATCACTGACTTCCAGGTAAGCGAGCTGGGTCTGTCTGCTTTTAGATGCACCACTACTGCTCTCGCTTCTGCTGTTGCCTTTAAACTCAATAACACTTTGCATCTTTATTAAGAATAAACCAAACTGCACAAAAACACTCACTAAATACATTCTGTGGTCAGCTCATGGAGTTTGTTGTGAAGCTCGAGCAGAATTGGGAAAGATTGTCAGATTTACTCTGATGAAGGCCTTTACAGCTCATTTCAAAAACCCCTAGAGACCAGCGCAAATGGAATTAGGCTATGTAAGGTGTAGCATTAATCAAATTCTACGTTTCAAAGATATAAAGCCTCTGTGTACTTTCATCTTTTTTTTTACAGCAGATCAGACAGGGCAGAATGTCATTGAGACAACTTGTTCTCTGCTGTTTCTGAGCCAACATGGGTTATGAGCAGTGGCAAATTCAGTAATGCCAAACATCTCATTTCTCACACCTTCTCCAGGAGGTAGCCAGACTGAGAGCTTGGCAGAAAGGGAAGTGTACAGCTGTTTGCGCATTGAGTCATAGCATCACTATGAGTGCTGGTGCTGAGCTGTGGGCCTACGATATCGGTGAAAGATGAGCAAGGTTTTACACAGCTTGCTTTCTGAAGCAGAATGGGATTGGTACATACCTTTGGTTGGAGAGTGAACAGGCCAGTTAGGATTCAGCTAACTGGATGCTTCCAAAATATATGGCCCAGAAATAAAAATCCAGCTCTTTCTCCACTGGACACAGAAGAAGATTTGACGATGTGGGTTATACAAGTTTTTATTGGCTTCACCTCAGATTTATTGCCATGATTAATCTCTTTTCTACCCTCCTTTCACTGGACTATTTGTTGCCATAGCGCCTCGGGCCCTGTTTGATTTCAAACTTTGCAAAATGCGGCAACTTTGTTAACACTGTTAAGATGTGCTCACTGAAGCGAGGATTTGGGTATTTATGGAATGAGGAGGTTAAACCTGAACAAATACTTCCCGATAATTCAATTGCATACAATCTTAAAATATTTACCCAAGCAAACCAGAATCTTTCCACTGAGTTAGTTCATCATACCAGCGAGAACTGGTGGGGACAGGCATTACACACTGAAGAAGCTGACCCAGTGTGACATACAGATATATTTTGCAAGACAACCATGGGGCAGTGGAGTGTTGCCCCGTGAATTGTTCATTCCTTTGTTATTGCTGCAGGTCGATCGACCCATCACAATGGTGCATTAAATGAAGTTAATAAGACTCCCATCACTACACAACTTTTTGTTAATCTAGGCTATTGAATGATAGTGACCAAGGTGGGTAATTATGTGTAGGATACACATCAATCAAAATTTAACTGAATGACAGAATAACTCAAGGGGCTGAATGGCCTGCTTCTGATTCTATGTCCATGCAGTTAGAAGCCGCAATTTCATTAAACCTGATAGCAGAGTAAAATGTGTACCAAATCTTAACAAATATTCTTAATTAATTTGTAAATGGTAAGGAGTTTTATCAGATTTTTTAGACAGGTTGCCTGGGAAATCTGTAAATGTTGCTGAGCTGTGAAACTCCACCATTCTAACAGCCAAACCTCACCAATTACTATTTTGGTTGTGCTTCGCTTTTGTGGCCTGAGTGAGGTAGAAACTCTTGGCATGATCGGTAGGTGAAATCCAGACCAACAAATTGCGAACGCGAATCCCACTTCTCATCTGCCACAGGCTGACCATGTCACTAATGGCTGGCACATGTTGCGTGACAGTTTGGAGTTTATTTTCTGTGTTTCCCAAGAACACTCAGTCTGTTGCCAATCTACATCGAATATCAGCCAAGAAGGAGTGATAATTTACAGTGTTTTTGGTTGTTAGGGGCTGGTGATATCCAATGGAATACTAACACAATGTGAGCCATTGGCTTCAATGAGAAAATGGAAGTAAAAACATCAACACCAAGCATTGCACATTGAAAGACCGGTGTGATTAAATAAGGAGTAATTTATCAAAGTCACTGGATTTCCTAAAAGATATTGATAGTGCTAAATGTTCAATAGATTTGTCCAGAAGTGTATTAGGATGATACTTCATGAAAAATGTGTTGTGGAGGTGCTGGTGTTGGACTGGTGTAGACAAAGTCAGAAGTCACACGACACCAAGTTATAGTCCAACAGGTTTATTTGAACTCACACGCTTTCAAAGCGATGCTCCTTCGTCAGGTAAAGTTGACTTCGAAAACTTGTGTTTTCAAACAAACCTGTTGGACTATAATGTGGTATAGAGATAACAAAGTGTAGAGCTTGATGAACACAGCAGGCCAAGCAGCATCAGAGGAGCAGGAAAGCTGACGTTTCGGGCCTAGACCCTTCTTCAGAAATGGGGGAGGGGAAGGGGACTCAAATAAATAGGGAGAGAGGGGGTGGCAGATAGAAGATGGATAGGGGAGAAGATAGGCGGAGCGGAGACAGAGAGGTCAAAGAGGCGGGGATGGAGCCAGTGAAAGTGAGTATCGGTGGGGAGTTAGGGAGGGGATAGGTCAGTCCAGGGAGGACAGACAGGTCAAAGGGGCGGGATGAGGATAGTAGGTAGGAGATGGAGGTGGGGCTTGAGTTGGGAGGAGGGGATAGGTGGGAGGAAGAACAGATTAGGAAGGCGGGGACAAGCAGGGCTGGTTTTGGGATACGGTTGGGGGAGGGGAGATGTTGAAGCTTGTGAAGTCCACATTGATACCATTGGGCTGCAGGGTTCCCAAGCGTAATAAGAGGAGCTGTTCCTGCAACTTTCAGGTAGCATTGTTGTGGCACTGCCGGAGGCCCAGGATGGACATGTCGTCTGAGGAATGGGAGGGGGTGTTGAAATGGTTCGCGACTGGGAGGTGCAGTTGTTTAGTGCGAACTGAGTGTAGGTGTGCGACTGGGAGGTGCAGTTGTGGTATAATGTGGTCTTGTGTGACCTCTTACTTTCTCATTAAAAATAAATAGTTAACTCCTGCCTTAAAGTAGTGACCAAAGCAATATAATTCCTCCATTGTTATCACCAACAGGAGTGTGTAGGCTGATCCATTCATTAAGGCATTTGTTCAAACCTCTGAGTTCCACAAGTCCTTTGGATCCAATTCCATGAGCTGAATTACAGAATACCAGAGAGAGTTCAAGATTCCCCATTCGCTTATTGATCCATGGAAAGACACAAGGAGGACATGCCATGAAATCAACCAATTCCCCCTTCCTGTACAGAGGGGAGAGTGTGTGCTGTCTTCAGACAGGCAGCACCATGATTTAAAGCTGGTACTTGCCTCTAGCCAAAAAACCACCCCTCACTAACCCGCTCCCAAATGGTGCTTTGTGCATGGCTCCTGCAGGGATAGGCAAATTCTTTCATGATCTGTGAGCTTACCGTTGGTTTGATTCATGCACCCTTCATTGCATGCGCCTCATAACCAGTGTTTGCATTCTTTTTTCCTCTCTCTCTTTTTTCTTTTCAGATGTTTCAGCCCATCATTTTGCTTATACTCATTTTGGTTCTGTTTTCATCACTCTCTTATGCCACTGTGTTTAAATTGGTTTTCCTTTTCACGCTTTTCTTTGTCTTGTAGTTTTTTAGTCGTCTACTATACCCATTTTTGTTTTTTTTTTATTTCCTCCCTGTCCTTTGTTGTTTTTGTTAAATCGCCCATGCACTCAACAGTCCAAACTGAGGGACCAGCCCGAATGGCAGCTTGTCCCCAGTCACAAAGAAGAGCAAGAGACCCTTCAGACCCGAGGCACGATGGACCAAATCCGCAAAGCTGATGGAGACTACAAAATGTACAGGACAGAAGACGAGAGCTGCTTCAGTACAGAGGTAATTACAGACATTCGTTTTTGGTAACACTTTGGGAAGCATTTTGAATTAGGCATCAATTTCTGTCGTGCAGAGCTGGGTTCCCAATTAGGAGGAAAGGGTTTAAATCTCTGTGTTTCTGTAATAGCCCCTATAGAGATGGATAAATTTTAAAAGGACATTTTGGATTTCATACAATTTGCACAAAGTGTTCAACAAAGTTTCATGTTGGAAGACTTCTACTGCAACAAACCAAATGAAATCAACATCAACTAAACATCATTTAGTAGAAACCTAATAAATTAATGGAAAGTATTTTGAAATAACTTCATAACACAATCAAAAACCACAAACAACATTAGACAGTACGTCTCATCCTCTGTGGACATATAGTCTTGACTGTCGTTCTCCCAGGCCTTCTCCCCAATTTGCCAAGATAAATCTGCCATTGTACTTCCCTAGACTCAGGTCTATGAGCATAATCAATTTCCATTTTAAGGGTTCAGCCTGGTCTCCAACTTACCACAATCACAATTTATTTTTCAAAACAAGTTGTGTTCTCACCAGCACTCTGCTTGCAGATTCCCCAAAAGCTGTTCATTTCTTTTGCTTGGCAAAACAGCACCTGTTGTGGGTGGTCATCTCTAAAACAATGTCTGAGTACCTCTGGGAGTCTGCACATAGGAAGGCCAGCTGCCTTCCTTTTGTGTCCAGTTGTTAAAGCTTACACTGTGTTTCAGTGCGATTTGACCTGTTCCCTTGATCACATTGGCCTGTTGCCAGGCAGATTTCAATCCAATGTCACTCCATTTTAGGCCATTCCGTTTCACTTCATATGTAAAATCACTGCTTAAAGCATAACCTTCTTTTAAGGTTAAGGGTCATGAAACCTGGCTGTAACTTTTGTTTTTCTATTCATTTGTGGGATGTGGGTGTCGCAGGCTGGGCCAGCATTTATTGCCTGCCCCTAGTTGCCCATAAGAAAGTGGTGGTGAGCTGTCTTCTTGAACCACTGCACTCCACCAGCTGCTTTGGAATTGTCCGTGATGAATTGCTTTATATAGAAACCCTACAATGTGGAAACAGGCCATTTGGCCCATCAAGTTGACCCTGACAAACATCCCACCCAGACTCAACCCCCCCATCCTTATCATTCCCACGGCTAATCCACCTAACGTACACACCCTGAACAACATGGGTAATTTAGCATGGCCAATCCATCTAAGCAACACATCTTTGGACTGTGGGAGGAAACCCATGCAGACACAGGGTGAATGTGCAAACTCCACACAGACAGTCACCCGAGGCTGGAATTGAACCCAGGCCCTGTTGCTTTGAGGCAGCAGTGCTAACCACTCAGCCACTATGTCAATCAATCTTTCATTATCAGTAAGTCGGAGGATTATAGAGGAGCCAAAGAGGGAACACTTGTTATGTCAGAAGAATCACAATGACGGCGTAGGGCTGAAGACCACAATTGAACCTCAATCCTTGGATTCTGGAACAATGCCAGAGGATTGGAAAACTGTCAATGTAACACCTTTAGTCAAAAATGAAAGGAGACAAAAAGCAGATAACTGTAGGCCAGTTAACTTGACGTCTGCTATTGGGAAAATGTTAGAGCCTGTTATACGGGCTAAGAGCATTTAGAAAAACATAATATTGTATAGCAGTATCAGCATGACTTCATGAAGGGGAAATCAGGGTTGGCAGAAATTAGAATCTTTTTGAGGATAGGTAAAGAGGTAGCCGCAGAATGTGTACATAAAAAGTGTTTTTAAATTATTCATTTATTAATTTACGCATTCTTAAAGAATGTCTCCTTTTACAACAGGATAATTAAAGTATCCATTATCCGGGCCAATTAAATTACCAACTGTAGAAACTGCAAGCACTTGAAACTTCTTTGTTTAGTGTAAAATAAATAAGCACAATTAACAGAAGGATAAGAGACTCAGAGCTGCCAATCAAGTAATGTTTTCCCAGAATCTGAACTGTTCCAACATTCTAATGGAGATGTTTGTTGCTGGATGGTCAGTAGGTGTTCTTGACTGAGAAGCTGTACTGACCATCCAGCAATGAACATCTCTTCTTCACAGACTCTCTCTCCTGAGATGGGCAGGCACCGACCCCCCCCTTCCCTTGGTGGTTTACCTGACTCCTGCTACCTGCCTCAAGGTTGAAAATCTAGGCTTTTAGAAACGTAAATGAGTCTGAAAAATTATATATGTTCTCCAGAAGAAGCATCTTCGATGAGTTGAATAATTGGTTTGTCAAATAAAGATGGGCTAATCAGGAGGCACATCGTCTTTCTCTCCCTCCCTCGCTGTTGCTCTCTCTCTCGCTCTCTCTCTCTCTCACTCACACATCAAAGTAAAAATAAGACAAATACGAAAAGACTAGAAACAGCCGAGAGTGAAGGCAGAGGTTAATGTAATTATACTCAAGCCTTTCCCGGGGTGAGGTCCGGCCATGCCCTCTGTCTTGTCAGCAGTGCATATTGCAGTTAACACCCGAGCATTGGAGTGGTGACTTGCACAATTATCATCTATCTTTTTAGAAACTTATGTTTTTTGTTCTGTTTCTGGCATTAAGTCAGTTTTGAAAGTCTTCCATCCTTCTAGACCAGTCAAATTATTTTCAGTGAGACAGAGGCCCACACTATCATCTGCACACCACAATTGCAGCAAAATGTCTGATGAGCAAAGATCTTTATTACGTACATATTTTTCTCCAGAGAAGGACGATTTTAACAGTTTGTGATGTGTGCAGGGTTTCCCACCAGCGCTGCATTGTTGCAAAATCATCTCTTTTCACCTGTTGGGTTTGTGTAGCATATGTATAGGGAGTTCTGGAAACTGCTCCAAAAATAGCCTGGCACGTTACTTTTTTGTGGAAATGTTCATAGAGTCAGAAGTAGGGAGGTGAAGGCAGTCCTACGAATATACAGTTGCCGACTATTGACTGCTTCCTACCGTATCCAGCTCTTATTTTTAGTGACTTGATGGTTCTTGAAACTACTAGACATTCCGGTCCCTGGGATATTAAGGTGTCTGCTGTGTTCATTGAAAACTCAGATTATACCGATGAGACTTGAACTTGACGATCACTTTGGACAGGTGTAGTGACAGATCTACCAGTTTTGGCTAAAAGATAAGAGCCATCCCTGACACTTTCGATGCACCTACCTTATTTTTTTTAATTCACTCATTGGATGTGGGTGCACCTGGCCAGGCCAGCATTTATTGCCCTTCTCCAATTGCTGTTGAGAAGGTGGTGAACTGCCTTCTTGAACCGGTGCAGTCCATCTGCTGTGGGTAGACCCACAAGTTCCAGGATTTTGACCCAGCAACAGTGAAGGCATAGCAATATATTTTTCAGTAAGAATGGTGAGTGGCTTGGAGGGGAACCTGCAGGTGCTGGTTTTCCATGTATCTGCTGTCCTTGTCCTTCTAAATGGTAGAGGTCATGGGTTTGGAAGGGGCTGTCTGAGGAACTTTCTGCAGTACATCTTATAGATAGTACACACTGTTGCTGCTGAGTGTCAATAGTGGAAGGAGTATTTGTTAATCATTGTGATGCCAATCAAGCAGGCTGCTTTGTCCTGGATGATGTCAAGCTTCATGAGTGTTGTTGGAGCTACACTCATTCAGGCAAATGGGGAGTATTCATTACACTCCTAACTTGTGCCTTATAGACTGTGGGCAAGTCTTTGGGAGTCAGGAGGTGAGTTACATTCTACAGGATTCCTAGCTGCTGACATGCTTTAGTAGCCATTGTATTTATACGGCTTGTCCAGTTCGATTTCTGGTCAATTGTGAAATTGCGGGCCGCTGATAGTAGTAGATCCTGTGATGGTAATGCCATTGAATGTCAAGGGGCTGTCTCTTATTGAAGATGATCATTTCCTGGCATTTGTGTGGCGTGAATGTTACTTGTTGTTTGTCAGGCTAAGCTAGCTATTGTCAAGGTATTGCTGCGTTTGGATATTGACTGCTACTGATGATGAGTCACGAATGTTGCTGAACATCGTGCATTTATCAGTGAACATCCAAACTTATGGTGCAGCAAAACTGGTTGATGAAGCAGCTGAAGATGGTTGGGCCTCGGACATTACCCTGAGAAACTCCTGCAGGGATGTCTTGAGCTGAGATGACTGACCTCCAACTACACAACCATCTTCCTATGCTAACAACGTTATGCAAAGCACTATGGAGATCTGAAACAAACAAAAACAGACATTGCTGGAGGAACGCAGCAGATCTGGCAGCATCTATGGAGACAAAGCAGAGTTAACTTTTCAAGTCCGGTGACCCTTCTTCCTTTGAGCCGGGTGGCAGGTATGGCTTTAACCGGTGGAGAGCTTTCTCTCTGATTCCCATTGATTCTGAAAAATGGCCACTGGACCTGAAACCTTGACTCTGTTTCTCCACCCACAGATGCTGCCAGACCTGCTGAGTTTCTCCAGCATTTTCTGTTTTATATGTCCCATTGTCTCTAGTTTTGCAAGGACTCCCTGACACCACACTCATCAAATGAAGTCTTGATGTCACAGGTAGACTAGATTAAGGTCAGGAGCTGAGCGGAACACAAACTGGGCGTCACTGAGCAGGTTATTGCTGAGCAGGTGCTGCTTCATAGTGCTGTTGATGATACCTTCCATCATTTTACTGATGATCGAGAAGAGACTGATGGAATGTTAATTGGTCAGATTGAATCTGTCCTGCTTCTGATGTACGGGATGTATCTGGCCAATTTTCCACATTGACGGGTAGAAGTCAGCATTATAAGCGAACAGCTTGGCTAGTGGAGCATCAAATTCCGGAGCACAGGTCTTCAGTACTATTGCCTGAGTGTTACCAGTGTCCATAGCCTTTGCAGTAATAAGTGTCTCCAATCATTTCTTGATAACACGCAGAGTGGATCAATTTGGCTAAAGGCTTGTATCTGTGATGTTGGGGACCAAGGTCTTTTCCCCAGGGTTTGTGGGGGGGGTGGGGGGGGAGTCCAAAACTAGAGGGCATAGGTTTAAGGTGACGGAAAGATTTAAAAAGGATCAGAGGGGTAACTTTTTTACACAGAGGATGATGCGTGTATGCAACGAGCTGCCAGAGGAAGTTACGACATTTAAAAGGCATCTGGATGGGGTGTATGAATAGGAAAGGTTGAAAAGGATATGGGCCAAATGCTGGCAAATGGGACTAGGTCACATTGGGTTGCCTGGTTGATACAGATGAGTTGGACCGAAGGGTCCGTTTCCGTGCTGTATGATTCTGTGACACAGGAGGAGGCTGAGATGGATCATCCACTTGGCACTTCTGGCAAAAGATTGCTGTGAATGCTTCAGTCTTATCTTTTGCACTAAATAAAAACCAAAAGAACTGCAGATGCTGTAAATCGGGAACAAAAACAAAGTTGCTGGAAAATCTCAGCATCTGTGGAGGAGAAAACAGAGTTAACGTTTTGGGTCCGGTGACCCTTCCTCAGAACAAGGACTGTGCGCTGGTCACTCTTACTGATCCTGTCATGGACAAATGCATCTGCAGCTGACAGGTCGGTAAAGATGAGGTCAAGTATGTTTTTCCCTCTTGTTAGCTCCCTCACCACCTGTCACAGACCCAGTCGAGCAGCTATGTCCTTTAGGACCGGACCAGCTCGATATGTGGTACTGCTGCCGAGCCACTGTTGGTGCTGGACATTGAAGTCCCCCAACCAGAGTACATTCCTCCAAACGAAGTTCACAATGGAGGAGTATTAATTCATTAGCTAAGGAGGGGTTACATAGTAATCAGGTTTTCTTGTCCAAATTTGACCTGGTGCCATGAGGCTTCATGGGGTCGGAGTCAATGTTGAGGACTCCCAGGGCAACACCCTCCCAACTATATCCCACTGTGGCACCCCCTCTGCTGGGTCTGTCCTGCCGGTGGGACAGGACACATCCACGGATGGTGATGGTGGTGTCTGGGACATTATCTGTAAGGTATAATTTCATAAGGATGACTTTGTCAGGCTGTTGCTTGACTAGCCTATGAGACACCTCTCCCAATTTTGGCGCTAATCCCCAGATGTTAGTAAGGAGAACTGTGCTGACTACTGTTGTGTTTCTGGTGTCTCGGTTGATCCCATGTGGTTTCTTTCCTTCTGTTGAGACTTTATGGTGATTGTTACAACTGAGTGACTTGCTGGGCCTTTTCAGAGAGCAGTTAAGAGCTAACCACATTGCTGTGGGTTAGAAGTCACATGTAGGCCAGGTCAGGAAGGACACCAAAAGGCATTAGTGAACCAGACAGGTTTTCCAGACAAACAACAATGGTTTCTTGATCATCAGCAGACTCTGTAATTCCAGATTTTTATTGAACTCAGATTCCACCATCTGCCGTGGCAGGATTCAGATCTGGGTCCCTGGAACATTACCTGGGTCTCTAGACTAATAGTCTGGTAATAATACCATTGGGCCATAACCTCCTCCAGGCAATGGAATACAGCGTACTAATTTAGTTAGTGGAAATCAGGCTTTTAAACAGGTATATTAGTAAGAATACTTTTGTTCGAAAATCAGCAACTGCTCAAAATTAAATTTGAAATACAACAACAGAGGCAATTTAATGGTTGCAGTTAGATCCCTGGAGAAACCATCTTTGATGGACTAAATGGCTATTTCTTATACACAGCTGTTCTGTTTGTATACTCTTACAATATTTCAAATTAACAAACACTGTTCAGCTGATTTGGTTCATCACTTCAGCACAAACTCATGAGACATTGTACATCATAGGTTTTGTTTGTTCTGCAGGTTTGATGAATAACTTGGTGTAGCTGCTGCAAAGCTGGTTTGTATTAAACTTTTGGGAAGTAGCCCAATGGAAGCACCACGATGCTGATTTGCCTGTGTGATTGGCAGCAGGATGGGTTAGGGTTGGGGTTTGGAAGTTAGAAGTTGTGTAGTGTGTTAAATAATGTTGGTGTACAACAGATGGGTTTATGATAAAAGGTTAAAAATATCAGACCTGGCTCAGTTCAGATTAAGGTGATAATGTTTTCAGCAAAGAGGTATTCCAGAATGACAGGGAAGGAGAATTGGCCATATTGTGACAATATTGATCCAAAAAACTCTCATTGCTCTGGAGTAGATGGATGTACTTTAGGTGTAAGGTAGGTCCTATTTGGTTGGAACAGAGGACCTTAAAGAGCGATTATACCACATAACGGAAGCCACAAATTGTGGGAAGGAGACTATGGAGCAAATTTGCAGGGAATTTACAGAAATGTTCAAAGACATCAGAGCGGTATTATTAAATTTACTTGAATTATTCAGCAGTAGGTGACCGTGACTGCCCTTGACGTTAAGACCTCTTTAGGCTGAGCATGGCAACAAGGAGCCCAAGGAAACCCAGAGTCACTGGGACTTGGGAGTAGGGACTCTCTGCTGGTTGGAGTCATATCTGACACATAGGAAGATACTCGTGGTTGTTGGAGGTCAATCATCTCAGCTCCAGGGCATCTCTGCAGGAGTCCCTCAGGATAGTGTCCTAGGCCCAACCATCTTCAACTGTTTCATCAATGACCTTCCTTCCATCAGAAGTGAGGATCATTGCTGTTGATTCAACATCGTTAAGCACCATTCACAACTCGTCAGATACTGAAGCAGTCCATGTCCAAATGCAACAAGACCTGGACAATTGAAATAGTAAGAACGGCAGATGCTGGAGTCAGAGATAACACAGTGAGGAGCTGGAGGAACACAGCACGCCAGGCAGCATCAGAGGAGCAGGAAAGCTGACGTTTCGGGTTGGGACCCTCTGAAGAAGTGTCCCGACCTGAAACGTCAACTATCCTGCTCCTCTGATGCTGCCTGGCCTGCTGTGTTCCTCCAGCTCCACATTGTGTTATTTAGGACCTGGACAATATCCAGGATTGAGCTGAAAAGTAGCAAGCAATGCTTGCACCATACCTTTACCAAGCAATGACCATTTCCAATGAAAGACAATCTAACCATCATCCCTCAGCACATAATGGCATTAACATTATTGAATCCGCCACTACCAACATCCTGGAGGTTACCATTGACTAGAAACTGAACTGGACTAGCCACATAAGTATAGTGGCCACAAGAGCAGGTCAGAGGCTATGAATACTGCAGTGAGTAACTCACCTCCTGCCTGTCTAAAGCCTATCCATCATCTACAGTGCACAAGTCAGGAGAGTGATATCCCCCACTTGCCTGGCTGTGTGAAGCTCCGTCAACATTCAAGAAGCTTGACACCATCAAAGACAAAACAACCTGCCTAACTGGCAGCACTCCACAAACATCCAACCCTTGCACTACGTTTACTGCTGCTACTAAGTGTCGACCATCTACAGAAATTCACCAATGCTCCTTTAAAGCCAATCTCCAAACCCATGACCACTTCCATCTTAAAGGACAAGGGCAACAAACAAATAAGAACACCGCCAACTGTAGGTTCCCCTTCAGGCCACTCACCATCCTGATTCAGAAATATATTGCCATTCCTTAGGTGTCACTGAGTAAATTCCCTGAAACTCCCTCCCTAATGGCATTGTGAGTCTGCCTGCAGCATGTGGACTTCAGTGCTTCAGGAAGACAGCTCACCATCACATTCGGAATGACAACTAGGGATGGGCTACAAACACCGGCTAAAGGAAGACATATGAAGACTAAAGGACATACAGCAAAGAGTACTCATGAAGGGTTAAGGATGGTTAAGATTAATTTTCAAAAAAAAATTAAATTAAAGCTTCTGCAACATGTTCCCGTACTTCCTTTAACACCCTCAGATGGAAACTGTCAGGTCCTGGGGATTTGTCACTCTTTCATTCCATTAATTTCCTCATTACTAATGTTTTACTTATGTTAATTTTGTTCAATCCCTATTCCCGATCCACTATTAATTTCTACAGGACTTCCGGCAAGTTATCCTCCTTTTCTCCTGTAAATACTGAGGCAAAGTAGTTACTCAACATCTCCTGTGTTTCCCTATAGTCTTTGATAACGTCCCCAGTTTCAGTCTTCAGTGGGCCAACATTGCTCCTGACCAGAGATAGTAGGAACTGCAGATGCTGGAGAATCTGAGATAACAAGGTGTAGAGCTGGATGAACACAGCAGGCCCAGCAGCATCAGAGGACCAAGAAGGCTGATGTTTCAGGCCTAGACCCTTCTTAACCATCTGCTTTCCCTTCATGTGACTGGGCAATTTCTTTTTATTGATTTTGATGTCCCTGCCAGGTTTCTTTTCATAACTCCTTTCAGTAGCTCTTATAAGTTGCTTTGTGGCCCTTTGCTGGTCCTTGTATCTTTTTCATTCAACAGGATCTGTGCTATCTTTTGCATTTTTCTAAACCCTTACCTTTGTAATAATCCATAGGTTTTTTTTTCTGTGAAGTGGAGCTTTTTCCTCTCAGTGGTAAAAACTGGTTTTGTATTGTGTTAAATATTTCTTTACTCCTCTTCTGTTCTTCAGTTGTTTTACCAGTAGAAGATTTTCCAAGTTTACAGTGGACAGTCCCCGAAAAAAGCTCTATAGAGACTAGGATCCTGTCAACAAGTTACCCTTTATTTACACATGAAAAGTTCTTTACTCTGGTATTGCCTTTTCAGAGTCAGCTCTGAGTGCCAGAATCTCTGATACTTCTCTTTTTATCTGTCAGCCAGGGCTCCCTAATTGGACCAGATTAACAACTCCAGTCAGGGAGCTCATAATCTATGGGGTCCAGCTGGCTGACCTCATTATAATCACTACAGTCTCTGTCCCATATCATTAAAGCCGGCTTCACATAAATCTAAAACTCTAGTAGTTGATTCATGATTTTCACTTTCGAATGCTACAATGAACTCAATCATGTTATGATCACTATTTACTAAGCTTCTGACACAGTAACTCTTTTTGATCTGAAATGCACAATCTAAAAGGGTGAGTTAGCAGGTTCAACAGTAACTTTCAAAGATGAATTGCAGTAAAACTAGAAGAGGAAAATGAACTATGGAGCTACGGGAATAGAACAGAGAAATAGGATTAATTAGATGGATTTATCAAAGAACGAGCTAGCACAGGCATCACGGGCTGAATGGTGTCCTATGCTGTAGCATTGTAAGACACTGAAAAGAAGAGTGAGAGTACATGAAATGTCGGAAACCTCACAAGATAAAGATGCAGAATAGATTAGGAAAATGCAACTTGTGTGAAGACTGAGCAGAAACAGGGTAAAAGTTGTCTTTTTGGTATTTGATTTTTATAAAGCCTGTCGGTAGGAGAGACATAAATCTGAACTCAAGTTTTAATTCTGTGGTGTGAATCCTTCCGCACTTAAGGCTAGGCCATGATGCTGCTTATGAGAGCTGGTGGCAAGCAAAGGTTTAAGTACCTGCAAAGTTATTCTTAGAGTCTGATTCAAATACAGCTCAGAGACAGATTTGCCTGAAGGTCTGACCTGTTGTTTATTAGTCAGAAAAACCCTTTAATGAGGAGCAGTAGCTAGAAACACTGCAATCCAATATTCAGGCTATTGATGAGCACAGCTTATACTGCTGTTTGTCTGTAAATTTCCCTTTATTCATTAACAGGATGAGGGCGTCGCTAGTGAGACAGTATTTATTGCCCATCCCTAATTGCCCAGAGGGCAGTTCAGAGTCAACCACATTGCTGTGGGGCTGGGGTCACATGTGGGCCAGACCAGGTAAAGATGGCAGTTTCCTTCCCTCAAGGACATTAGTGAGCCAGATGGGTTTTTCCAACAATCGACAATTGATTCATGGTCATCATTAGATTTTTAATTCCAGATATTTTATTGAATTTAAATTTCTTCTGTTGGTAATTTTACCCTAAAGATTTTTGTGAGGGGACCAAATCCCAATTTGTCATCAACAGTATTTCCAGTGAGTTACTGACAGAAAGGGGGATACATTGCAGCTCAGACCTGGGCCATTATTACTGCTGAGATTTTCCTCTACATTAACAACCTGCAAAGTCACATGCAGTGGGTACAGTCCAAAAATCACAAGTAGAAGCATCATTTTCATTTCTTTCATAACGGAAAAAGGCTTGAGGAGGTTCTCTGATATCAGGCTATTCGTTAACTCGGCTTCAACTGAATGTACCTCTTTGTCCAAAATGCACAGCTCAGGGAATCCCGTGTTTTACCAGACCAGGATCTATCTGTTCAGGAGCTGCAAGTTCGTCTGGAACAGGAAAGGCAGCTTCGGGAGGACGAAAATGAAAAATTCACCAGCAAGATCATTCAGGTGGGTACAAATAATCTCTGAGATAAACTATTTGAGCAGATTCACGTAATATCCTGGGAAAAAGTTACTTGTGAAAAGAGTGAGATCCTTGACTGATTTAATCCTTGGCCTCTGATCAATCAGTCACTTACACTCATGTCTTCATTTGGATCCCTTTGGTCTCAGTGCCTCTAGGTATGGGTGAAGTTCTTGTACCCTAATTGTTATCCATGGTCTCAACTGGAAAGTGGATGCGTGGGCATTAGGTGAGGGTAGTGGAACAATCTGCCGACATAATCCATGTTTGGATACAAAGAAAGGAGACTTGATTGAGGATCTAGAGGGTAGTCAGTGCGTGTCGAACCATAAACCTCAAGAGTTGATTTTGTTTGAATGGCTGCAACAAACATCAGGATGAATTTGACTATTCAGCAAGGAGACCAGTTCTCAGTTCTTTAGATTCAGTGTCATCTCACATTATAAACCATTATTCTAGTCATTACAAACTGAATCTTGACTTGCGCACCCATTTGCAAGAATAGGTATTGGAGACTAGTCCCAAGGCAAAACATGGCTCACAAAGCTTGTGTGTACCATCCATTGATCGTCCTTACCACAAGCTGTGGCCCTCTGTGAATTCAGCCTGAGGACCTCCTATCCTGTAGAAAACTGTCCTCTGTCTTCCAACTGCTTAAAATTCCTGAGGGAAGAGTTCTCCCTGATTTAAGGGCTTTGACCAAAATGGGGGAAGCCTTTGCCAGTTTTACCTTTACCAGTTCTCCAGCCTAGGTATCTTTTACAAAGGGAAGGAATTCTTTCACACACTCTGGATCACCCAATAAGCAAAGGCCTGAATAACACCTTTTTACAGCAAACCAGTGACTCAGAGCTCACCCACTGTGGGCGATCCTATTTGGAATACAATATATGAACAATTTGAGACATGGTACATGATAAGTGTTATATTGCTTGGGAAGAACAGGTGACCTTAGACATATGGTTTCCAAGGATTTTCTCAACTGGGACTATTCTCTGGTGGTATGAGTCTTTTGTATACTAATTGATAGAGATTGATTTGCTGTGATTAGTTAACAGTTCTATTGTTTTTATGCTGTGCAACTACCTGGATGGGGGCAAACTTGATTAACCTTGGTTATTCTCGTCTAGCAATTGCTGGCTTCCTATTGACAGTCTCTGATGGTTTTCCTTTTCATTAATCAGCAGGGATCTTGCTCTTTGGTGTGTAGGGTGTCAATAGGTCAGCCTTGTATCTGATTCCCAGGTCCAAGTAGTCCAATGTTGTTCTTTCCATGGCAGTGACGTTGTGAATTGCTCATCTTGGTATGAAAACTGTGGGAGTTGGCGAGCAGAGTCCCTGGTGTGGAAGTTTATGTCCCTAACAGAGGCTGTTTTTCATGATAGAATTGGAGGCCATTTTGCCCAGAAGTAGTCAATGACCCTGACAAAAGAATACATGCTCTTAAGGTCATTATGCCATTTAAATGCTGAAAGATTACAGAACTCTGAGGTTCAGACAGATCTGGCTGTTGATTACCTGAAACACAGCAGCTTAGTATGCAGGTCCAACATGCTGTTAGAAAGTCAAATGGAATTGGCTCATTTGTTGCAAGGGAAGTGGAATGTAAGAGCAGGTTTTGTTTTGCTACAACTGTACAGGACAGTGCAGAGATCTGGATTACTGTGTACAGTTTTGATCTCCTAATTTATTAAAGGGTATAAATGCTTTGGAGCAAGTTCAGAGATGGTTTATTCGACTGGTAGCTGGGAAGCTAGCTGGGTTGGCATGGTGGCTCAGTGGCTAGCACTACTACCTCACAGAACCAGGGACCCAGGTTCAATTCCAGCGTTGGGTGACTGTCTGTGTAGAGTTTGCATGTTCTCCCTGTTTCTGTGTGGGATTCCTCCAGGTGCTCTGGTTTCCTCCCACAGTCCGAATATGGGCAGGTTAGGTGGATTAGCTGTGCTAAATTGCCTGTAGTGTTCAGGAATGTGTAGATTAGTTGGGGTATCAGTCTGGGTGGGATGCTCTGGGGGTTGGTGTGGGCCGAAGGGCCTGTTTCCACCCTGTAGGGATTCTGTGATCTGTGATCTGTGATGTTATGTGGAAAGGTTGAACAGACTGGCCTTAATCCATTGGAGTTTAGAAGACTGAGAGGTGATCTTACTGAATCCTAAGGGATTTGTCAGGGTGGATACTGAAAGGACACTGCCCCCTATGGGAGAGATCACACTCTGGACACACAGAAGGATGCCCCATTTACTACATGGGTGTGGTGACATTTTTTTTCTTGAAGGGATGTGAGTCTTTGGAACTCTGTTCCCCAGGGTGTGGTCAAGGCAGGGACATGGACTATTTTTAAGGCAGATATAGACATCTTCTTAATTAACATGGAAGTCAAAAGTTAATAGAGGGGTAGGCAGGAATGTGTGTAGCTGAGGCCATAGTCAGATCCACCCATGATCTTACTAAATGGTGGAGCAGGCTCAAAATGGCTCAAAGCCCCTAATTTATATGTTCTTAAAATTCAGAAGGATGTTTATTGCCCTGATGAAAAAAAAATGCAGCTAGCATTCAAAGCAGAGCATTCTGTTCCTTTTGAGGCAAGATAAGTAGCAGAAATCCAGGAGTGGTCATGGGGAGTTTTCTTTTTCTTTGGCTTTGTATTTAAAAGGGAAACGTTTGCAAAGTTATGGGGAAAGAGCAGGGGAATGTGACTGAACCTCAGAGTTCTGTAACCTTTTGGCATTTAAATGACATAATGTCCTTACAAGTGTGTTTTCTTTTGTCAGGGTCATTGACTGCTTCTGGGCAAAATGGCCTCCAATTCTATCATGAAAAACAGACTGTTAGGGACATGCACTTCCACACCAGGGGCTCTGTTCGCTAACTCCCACAGTTTTCATACCAAGATGAGCAATTCACAACAGTGCTGTCTGATTCTACATGAGAAAGTCAGTAACTAGCTCAGGTCAGGCCCCTTCCAAAGTTTATGAACGATGTGGTGATGTGTGTTGAAAGCTGCATTTATATTTGGTTTTATTCCTTGGACTTATTCAAGGAAGGAGGACATCATTGTAGCTCCAGCTCTTTGCCAGGCTTTCTGTAAGCTTTTCCACGGAACTTTGACTGGGACAAAAAATGGACAGACGCCATGGAGCTTTGAGTCAAGAGTCTGTGCAGAATTTTACAGCCCCCGTGATGTCATCTCCCCACAAGCTCACTGTGTAGAGAGGAAGCAATTGTGTTCCTCCAGTCATTAAAAGGGAATCAAGAATTTCTTCACAGAGTCATACTGAGGTTAAGAAACGTTGGCAGAGGATTGTGCTCGTGTGGAAAATATGAAGTCAGATTTATCTTGAGAGACTTTTTAAATTGCCTCAAACAAATTCACTCTTTGGGCGAAATGCACTAATTATTTTGCATAACAAATGTTATTTAATTTCTAAATTGAAATGTAACTGGCCTAAAACCTCCTTTTCCTTTTAAAGTCTTGCCAGCTGAGGTCATTGGACTCGGGATGGCCACAGGCATTTTATTATCAGTTTCATTTGGTGATTAAAAACATATTGTTACACGCTCACACAGTGGGATTTATAATTTATAACTGATTCAGAGTGGATTAATGTTGTGTAACACAATGGGTTAGAATACAGGACCTGAGTCTTGCCCAAATTGATAAGGAGCTTCCTGTGTCTGAGGGAAACGAGGCAAAACAATGGCTGTGTTTCCTGATGCTGAATTGGATTGAACTCCCATGTTAAACCGCTGAGTGGGATATCATCTCTTTTTGCCTCAGTGACTTATAGCAATGTTTTTACAAGGTCTAATTGAAAATAAATTCACAACATACAGGAAAGCCTGCAGTTTGGTGCCAGTTGGCACACGTTTGGCACAAAACGTTCTGAGTGCCTTGGTAGGGCAGAAGTAAGTGAGTCTCTGCTGACACTCAGATGGCTACACTGTCGAAGCAGTAAAAAGATGTGGCCTGAATGTGCTCAATACTGATGTTAGACTTCAACATTTCTCCATTTTTGATCCTAGCGAGCGAAAAATCATTTCTCTCCACCCTCACTGTAAAAGTATCTGTAAATTCTGCATGCAAAGACCTTTACTTGGAACATGATGTCTTAATAATGTTTCTCTTGTCCATGTGATGTGGAGATTAGGGTAGAAAGTTATTGAAGAGGGCTCAGGACCTCTTTCTTCAATATAGCACTGAGTAAATCCCAAGGTGAGTCTCTTCTTTAATCTTTGAGTCTTTAGCTTCATGCTCCAGTAAATCTAAAGTGCCTAGAATAATATTTTCTTTGCTGCCACAGATTGAAGAGGAAAACCAGAAGAACTTGCGGAGGAAAGACTTTGAAGTACAGAGCCTGAACTTGCAGAACAGACTGGAGCAGAAGTCATGGAGTCACGAAAGGGCTCTGCTGCTGCAGGAGATGAGAATGTTCAAGGAGAGCACTTACTTGTTCTATGTTAAACTTAAGTGGCTGCTCAAACACTGGAGGCAAGGCAAGAAGATGGAGTACAGTGGAGAGGACATCTTGGAGGTATGATCCCAGCATCTCAACTCAATGCATAACTAATCTGCAGACTTAAGCACTCTCAGTTTTTGACTTTGGAATTAAAATTTGGCAAATAATTTTAAAAAACAGTCATAATGATGGGATACTGGGAATTTTTTCTTCATCATTTGTGGGCGTCACTGGCTAACCAGCAATTCTTGCCCGCCCCTAGTTGCCCTTGAGAAGGTAGTGGTGAGCTGCCTTCTTGAACTGCTGCAGTCCACCAAATGTTGGAGAATAAAGTGAACTTGGGATGAACAGGGACCACAGATCCCTGAAAGGAGCAGGCCAGTTGATGAGGCATCCGGGATCTTTGCTTCATAGGATATGAGAGCACGGTAGTTCTGCTAGAATTGTACGAAACACCAGTTAAATCACAGCCACTATGAACGGCTTTGAGCAATGCATTATGAGAAGGTGATTGCACTGGAGAGGGTACAGAGGAAACTGAAAAGAATGTTGCCAGGAATGGAACAATTTGGCATTGAGGAAAGGGCTGTTTATCTTGGAACGGGGGAGTCTTCCTCGCACTTGAATCAAGGCTTAGGGGCATGGATAGAGCTATCACAAGATCCACCGCAGGAAAAGCTGCCGTGTTTTCAAACCACAGCAGATGCCAATGTTGATAAAACTGCTTCCTGCTGGTTTCTTTAACTATCTTCGAACACAAAATTAGTTCAGCCCAGCAAAGAATAGTGTAGAATGAAATGTGGAGATCTTTGTTGAGCTACTCTCAGTCAAATCAAAAGACTGCACAGAGAACAAGTCATAGCTCCAGCTATCTCCCTAGGCATGAAAGAACGAATTACAAACCTGTCCGAAACTTTTGTATTGTGGGCTGGTCCTGGTCAGCATGACAAAATGTTCGCACCATGTAGCTTTTCTAACAATTGCTGAACCTACCTCACATTTCTGTTCTCTTTAATGATTTATGTTTATCACATCCATGAGCTTCTATGGCAGTTCCCCTGTGTCTTTTCAACTCCGTCTCACCTTATCACATTATTCCTCCTTTAGAATTATAATCGTAGAGGTTTACAACACCAAAAATAGGCCGTTTGGGCTATCAAGTCTGTGCTGATCACAAACAACCACCCAATTATTCTGATCCCATTTTCAAGCATTTGGCCCATAGCCTCAAATGCCTTGACTTTCTTTATAAGTTGTTGTTATTTTATTTCATCACCTTTCATTTTGTACCTTTGATACTGATTTACATTAAATCACAGCATTCAGGTGCCGCTATCGAGGCCACCATTTATTGCCCATTCCTGACTGCCCTGGACAGGGTGGTAGTGACCTCTCTGCTTGAACTGCTGCAGTCAGTGGGGCGGAGGGACACCAACAGTGTTGTTAGGAAGGAAGTTCCAGGATTTTGACACAGCTATAGCAAGGTAACAGCAAAGTAGTTATAAGTCAGGATGGTGTGAGGCTTGGAGGGAGAACTTGCAGATGGTGATGTTTGGAACCGTCTGCTTCCTTTGGTCCTTCTAAGTGGTGGAGGTCCCGGGCTTGGAAGAGTATAACAAGTCTCAATTACAGGGACATCTGCTGCCAGTGTGCATTGGTGGCGAAGGAAGTAAACGTTGAAGTTGGTGGATGAGGTGACAGTCAGATGGACTGCTCTGTCTTGGATGGGGTGATGAGCTTCTTGAGTGTCCCTGAAACTGTACACATCCAGGCAAGTGGAGCATTTTCCTGAATTGTGCCTTGTAGATAGTGAACAGGGTTTGTGAAGTCAGGAGGTAAGTTACTCACTACAAAATTCCTAGCCTCTGATCTACTGTTGAAACCATATGCGTACCTGGCTAGTCTAGTTTAGTTTCTGATAAATGGTAACCTCCAGGATGTTAATAGTGCAGAGTTCAACGGAGCTAATAACATTGAATGCCAAGACGTAATATTTAGGTTCTCTCTTGTTGGAGATGGCCGTGGCCTAGCATATATGTAGCACAAATGTATTTGCCATTTATAAGCCCAAATCTGGATATTGTCCAGGTCATGGAACATCTGGGCATGGCTGCTTCAGTATCTAAGCAGTCACAAATGGCACTGTACATTGTGTAATCATCAGCAAACATCCTCACCTCTGACTATGATGGAGGGAAGGTCATTGATGAAGCAGTTGAAGATGGTTGAACCTAGGACACTACACACTGAGGAACTCCTGCAGAGATATCTTGGAGCTGAGATGACTGACCTCCAACAATCTCAACCATTTTCCTTTATGCTAGGTTTGACTCCAACCAGTGGAGATATTTCCTCCGGATTCCTATTGACTGCAGTTTTGCTAGGACCCTTTCGTACCACACTCAGTCAAATACAGCCTTGATGTCAAGGGCTATCACTCTGAGTTCACCTCTGGAATTCAGTTAGGAGCAAATTACTGCAGATGCTGGAATCTGTACTGAAAACAACAAATGCTGGAGATCATATTGAGTGAGGCAGCATCCATGGAGAGACAGTAGGCTCATGTTTCAGGTCTAGGTGATTCGTCATCAAAGCTCTGATGTGAAGTGTAGAGGGGGCAACATTTATGCTATACTGGGGGGGTGTGGTGGAGTGCTGTGGGAGAAAGGATGTTGACAGTGCAGATGAAGTGACTGGAATGTGAGAATGGCAGAACAGTGGTGTGTCTAACTGCTAGACTGAAAAGAACAGACAGTCCCTTTGAAGTGGGGTTGGGTGTTCGTGGGAGGACATGGTGACAGAGAATGTAACAAGTAAAGCTAAAAGAAAGGGAAGGAATGGAAGTGCGTTCACAATCTGAACTCAGTAAAGCTCAGAAGGCTGGTTAGGCACTTTACAACCTTTTGAACTTAATATTGAGTTCAACACCTTCAGATTAGGAAAGCTGAATGAAATGAAGAAAGGTCCAAACCCGAAACGTCAGCTTTCCTGTTCCACTGCTGCTGCCTGACCTGCTGTGTTCCTCCAGCTCCACACTGTGTTATCTCCATTCCTTCCGTTTCATGCAGCTTTATTTGTTACATTCTCTCTCACCATGTCCTCTCTCCCCTCCCCCCACCACTCCAATGGGACTATCTGTTCTTTCCGAGATAGCAGGAACTGCAGATGCTGGAGAATCTGAGATAACAAGTTGTAGAGCTGGATGAACATAGCAGGCCAAGCAGCATCAGAGGAGCAGGAAGGCTGACGTTTCAGGCCCAGACCCTTCTTCAGAAATGGGGGAGGGGAAGGGGGTTCTGAAATAAATAGGCAGAGAGGGGGAGGTGGATAGAAGATGGATAGAGGAGAAGATAGGTGGAGAGGAGACAGACAGGTCAAAGAGGCGGGGATGGAGCCAGTAAAGGTGAGTGTAGGTGGGGAGTTAGGGAGGGGATAGGTCAGTACAGGGAGGACGGACAGGTCAAGGGGGCGGGATGAGGTGAGTAGATAGGAGATGGGGGTGGGGCTTGAGGTGGGAGGAGGAGATAGGTGGGAGGAGGGACAGGTTAGGGAGGCGGGGACGAGCTGGGCTGGTTTTGGGATGCGGTTGGGGGAGGGGAGATTTTGAAGCTTGTGAAGCCCACATTGATACCATTGGGCTGCAGGATTCCCAAGCGCAATATGAGTTGCTGTTCCTGCAACCTTCGGGTAGCATCGTTGTGGCACTGCAGGAGGCCCAGGATGGACATGTCGTCTGAGGAATGGGAGGGGGAGTTGAAATGGTTCGCGACTGGGAGGTGCAGTTGTTTAGTGCTAACCGAGCGTAGGTGTTCTGCAGAGTGGTCCCCAAGCCTCCGCTTGGTTTCCCCGATGTAGAGGAGGCCACAACGGGAACAGCGGATGAAGTATACCACATTAGCAGATGTGCAGGTGAACATCTGCTCGATGTGGAAAGTCTTCTTGGGGCCTGGGATAGGGGTAATGGGGGAGGTGTAGGGGCAGGTGTAGCAAGAAGAGACAGTGGTTGTTTCGGAGGGAAGAGGGTAATTTCTTCAGGATAGGCATCCTTAGAAGAGGCTTCGCAGTGGGGTTAAAATTGTTTCAGAGATAGCAGGTGCCTCTTCGTAGGTTACGTGGAACAATCCCTCTTCTGTACCTACACTGGCCCTAAACCCCACCTCTTCCTCCGTTACATTGATGACTGTATCAGCTCTGCCTCGTGCTCCCACGAGGAGCTTGAACAGTTCATCCACTTCACCAACACCTTCTACCCCAACTTTAAGTTAACCTGGACCATCTCCAATACCTCTCTCTCCTTCCTGGACCTCTCTGTCTCCATCTCTGGCAACCACCTAGAAACTGATATCGATTTCAAGCCCACCGACTCCCACAGCTACCTAGAATACACCTCCTCCCACCCACCTTCCTGCAAAAATGCCATCGCCTATTCCCAATTCCTTCGCCTCCGCCGCATCTGCTCCCAGGATGAGGCATTCCCCTTCTGTACATCCCAGATGTCCTCATTTTTCAAGGACCACAACTTCCCCCCACAGTGGTCGAGAACGCCCTCGACCGTGTCTCCCGCATTTCCCGGAACACATCCCTCACACCCCTTCCCCGCAATAATAACCAAAAAAGAATCCCCCTCGTCCTCACGTACCACCCCACCAACCTACGGATCCAATGCATCATCCTCCGACACTTCTGCCATCTGCAATCCGACCCCACCGCCAAAGACATTTTTCCCTCCCCACCCTTATCTGCTTTCCGGAGGGACCACTCTCTCCATGACTCCCTTGTCCGCTCCACACTGCCCTCCAGCCCCACCGCACCCGGCACTTTCCCCTGCAACCACAGGAAGTGCTACACCTGCCCCTACACCTTCCCCCTCACCCCCATCCCAGGCCCCAAGAAGACTTTCCACATCAAGCAGATGTTCACCTGCACATCTGCTAATGTGGTATACTGCATCCGCTGTTCCCGTTATGGCCTCCTCTACATCGGGGAAACCAAGCGGAGGCTTGGTGACCACTTTGCAGAACACCTGCACTCGGTTCGCACTGAACAACTGCACCTCCCAGTCGCGAACCATTTCAACTCCCCCTCCCATTCCTCAGATGACATGTCCATCCTAGGCCTCCTGCAGTGCCACAACGATGCTACCTGAAGGTTGCAGGAACAGCAACTCATATTCCGCTTGGGAACCCTGCGCCCCAATGGTATCAACGTGGACTTCACAAGCTTCAAAATCTCCCCTCCCCTCACCGCATCCCAAAACCAGCCCAGCTCGTCCCCGCCTCCCTAACCTGTCCCTCCTTCCACCTATCCCCACCA
>JAHRHZ010000054.1:19102308-19128153 GCA_024137785.1 Ginglymostoma cirratum
CCCCCATCTCTTACCTACTAACCTCATCCCGCCCCCTTGACTTGTCCGTCCTCCCTCGACTGATGTATCCCCTCCCTGCCTCCCCACCTGCACTCACCTTTACTGGCTCCATCCCCGCCTCTTTGACCTGTATGTCTCCTCTCCACCTATCTTCTCCTCTATCCATCTTCTATCTGCCTCCCCCTCTCTCCCTATTTATTTCAGAACCCCCTTCCCCTCCCCCATTTCTGATGAAGGGTCTGGGCCCGAAACATCAGCCTTCCTGCTCCTCTGATGCTGTTTGGCCTGCTGTGTACATCCAGCTCTGCACCTTGTTATCTGTTCTTTCCAGTCTGATACTTAGACACACCATTGTTCTACCATTCTCACATTCTGATCGCTTCATCTGCACTATCAACACCCTTTCTCCCCCAGCACTCCAACCTCTGCCTCCACTCCCCCTCAATTGCATAAATGCTGCCCCATCCACACTTCACATCAGCTCTGATGAAGAGTCATCTGGATTCGGAATGTTAGCTTGCAGTCTCTCCATTAATGCTGCCTGACCCGCTGTGATCTCCAGCATTTTTTGTGTTCAATCTGGAATTCAGTTCTTTTGTCCATATTTGAATCAAGGCTGTAACAATCAAGGAGCTGAGTGATCTTGGCACAACTCAAACTGGGCGTCAAAAAGTAGGTATTGTTAAGTAAGCGCCATTTAATATTACTGCTAATGACCACTTCCATCACTTTACTGATGGTCGTGAGGGGACTGTTGGAACAGTAATTGGCATAGCCTTTACAGTATCCAGTGTCTCCAAACATTTCTTGATCTGACGTAGAGTGAATCAAGTTGGCTAAAGGTTGAAAAAAGGACACTAGGACTTAGCAGGAAGCCAAAATGGAATACCCACTCAACATTTGGCAGAAAGATGAATGTTAATGCTTCAGCCTTGTCTTTTGCACTGATGTCGCCGGGGGTGTTCGTGGAGCCTCCTTCTCCATTCAGTCGTTTAATTGTCCACTGCCATTCACAACGAGATGTGGGGGACCCCATAGTTAGATCTGATCCATTGGTTGTGAGATAGTGTAGCTCTATCGCTCGCTGCTTGTGTTGTTTGTCCTGTCTAGTAGATTCACCAGGCTCACACCTCACTTTGAGGTATTCCTAGTGGCAAGCCCTCCTGCATGCTCTGTTGAACCAGGGTTGATTCCCTGACTTGATTGGGATCAAGTTTGAAGGACTTGAAGGGTTAAGTGGATGATATACTGGGCCATAAGGTTGCAGATTTGCGCTGGAGAACAGTTCTGCTGCTGTTGATGGCTCACTGCACTTCACTGTTGCTAGATATGCTCGCAGTCCATCCCATTAAGCATAATGCTAGTGCCATACAACATGATGGAGGGCAGGTTTAGTGTGAAGACGGGGTGTTTTCTCCACAAGGACTGTGCAGTAGTCACTCTTACCAATACTGTCATGAAAAGATGCACCTGTGGCAGGCAGATTAGTGAGGTTGAGGTTCTCCCTCTTGTGACTTCATTGTCACCATTAAATCAGCTTTTAATTCCAGATTGTATTCAAATTTCACCACCTGTTGTGGTGGGATTCCAAACCATATTCCCAGAGCATTATCCTGGATTTCAGCCATACTGATCCCATGTTAATACAATTATAACACTAACTTCCTCGAACTTGTGAACGTTCTCTCTCTCTCTGTCTCTGGCTCTGTCTCTCTCTCTCTCCCCCTCCCTGACTCCCCTGTGTTCTCTCACCTTTTGTACCATCTCCTGCCATTTTCCTCTAATTTTCCAAGGATACTGAAACATTTGAGCACCTTCTTGCTGTCTGTCTAACAAAGGCTGTGGCCAGGTTCTTAGAACCTGTTTTTTTGATATGGCCTGGCGTGTTGTATAACCTTCAGCCTGAGGTGTCGAGTGAGTGAGCCATCTTGGCTTCCTCCTGAGGCCCCCACCATCATGGATGCTAATCTTCAGAACTGACCAAACCCTGAGCTAAGCCGCTACAGAACAACTACACAATAACCTGGGAAACTGCCCAGTATGCCACCTTCACAAAAAAGCAAGCCAGTTACCATCCCACCAGTCTGCAGTTGTTGTTTTAGTCTGGATGAGCCAGCTGCTGGACTAGCAGTGAGACCACTATGAGCTCAAAGAAAATGAAGGCTGCATACTCTACAGTGCAGAGCATCCAGAAATGACAAGATGCATTGGCCGGGTGGGTTTTAAAGTTGTGGTGGGTGAGGATTGGAAATACTGAGGGTGGAAATGAGTTCAGAGGGGAAGGAATTTGAGCAGGAGACAATTGGGATGAGATCAGACATGACCGTTATACACCCCAATGATGTGCATGGCTTTGAAGTCAGTGGAAGTGAATCTTGGGTGAGAGTTGTAATAGGCGATAGATGTGATCGATTCTGTCTTGCTTTGTGTCCCTGCCCACACCCAGTCTTACCCCCTGAGTTCCAGGCAGCAAAATCTTGGCAACATGCTGGCAGTGGTGGGCAATAAACACCAGTCAACCATTGTCACACAGCTAATCATTTACTGATCATTCATAGTTTCCTACATCATTCCCTTTCCCTACAATCTCATAAGGCGACCATCCTGAACCAAAGCCTCAAAGTAAAAGGTGTTTTTCTCCCTTTTGGAGGGTGTGAGATCTGGTTGGTATCACAAGGAGGCCGAGTCAAAATAGTTCAATGATCTAACAGCTGATTGCTAAACCTATGAGCTCTGCAGGGTTGTTGTTCTAGAAGCGTGAGATCGCCTCGGCTGGAGGAGAATTTTCGACTGACTGAACTGACTTTGTGATTGTTCATTTTAGTAGCCCTTTCCCATCACTATTCTCATGAACATTCTGATATAATTGGTTTGAGCCCGCAAAGCTAGAGACCTGAGTGAGATGCAGGAAGCTCATGCAGGACACAGGACTGAGCAGAAGCAAGATGTTAGCTCCTAGTGCAATCATCCCAAAGGATGTTTTGTCAAAATTCTGCATTGTTGCGGGAGTTAGTTAATGTTTATTCTAGCAATATTGACTGTGATCTTCCACAGTCAAAATTTATACACCTTGTTTGGGTGGCACAGTGGCTCACAGCGCCTGGGACTTGGGTTCGGTTCCAGCCTTAGGTGACTGTGTGGAGTTTGCACATTCTCTCTGTGTCTGTGTGTATTTTGTCTGAGTGCTCCGGTTTCCTCCCACAGTCCAAAGGTTAGGTGGATTGGCATGCTACATTATGCATAGAATCCAGGAAGGTGCAGGCTTAGACATGGAAAATGTAGGGATATAGGATGGCAGGTTGAGTCTGAGTGGGATGCTCTTTGGAGCGGCGGTGTGTATTCAATGGGCTGAATGGCTACTTCTGCACTGTACAAATTTTTTTAACGTACAAATAATGTGTGTTGAGCTTGAACAGATTGAAAACCTGCCTGAATTGAACCTGCTCCTTGTGCCGAAAGAGCTGGATGCTGATCAGGAGGACAGTGGGTGCGTGCTGACAGAATACTCCCAGCTTTCCTGCCCCGAGACCGATGAGCATAGACCGCAGCTACAAACAAAAGAGTTACTCCAACACCAGAAGCAGGTGGGTAAATCCTTCTCAAGCCTCCCACCCCTACATCCCCAACACCAACCATTATTCCCCTCCCATTCTCCCCATGTTCGGTCAGTTGGAACTTATCAATTGATGATTGAAAAAACCAGCAGGTGAAGCTGAGTGGCTTCCATTACCAAATCAGCAGGTGGATCTTCAATGAATGAACTTACACCGGCCCCTTTTTCTAAGATGAGAAACCCACTGCTTTCTTAAAATTGAATCCTTTAGCTCGAACATCATTGTTAACAATAAGCTCGCTCTCAGTCCGTGATCTCTCTGGGACTCAATCCTCTTATCTAAGAGTGCTAACACTGCAGCAATTTGTCTTCACTCATTATTTTTATATTTGCAACTTTTCTGAGCCACTTTTCGCTGATTAGATCCCTCACTGTTGTGCTCGGCCCAAATTCCCCACACTTTGTGCTTTTTCTGAAGCCTCCCGATGATTGCTCTCAAAGTAATTTATTGCATTTTGAAACAGTTCACAAATTAAAAGACACAACAGTTGATATGGGATGCAGTAACTGAGTTATGTGGGATGCATGATGTGCTAATTATAATATTGATTGGGAGGATTTTAGGCCTGTACATTGTATAGCACTTCACCAATGTGCTTTTCTTCATGTCTGGCTCTGTGATAGGCAAGCAACACTATTAATTAATGAAAATTGCTTGGTTTGATTACATTGCAGGAAAATGCATATTTATTTAAATGTTAGAAATGCTAGAATAATTTTCAAATAAGTTCTCTCAACCACGAAACATCTCAGAACGAGAGAAATTTGAACAGTACCAGAAGTAGGGGGGCAAAATAAGGGGGAGAGGATTTAGGACTGAGTTGAGGAGGAACTTCTTCACCCAAAGGGATGTGAATCTGTGGAATTCCCTGCCCGGTGAAGCATTTGAGGCTTCCTCATTGAATGTTTTTAAGGCAAAGTTAGATAGATTTTTGAACAGTAGAGGAATTAAGGGTTCTGGTGAGTGGGCGGGCAAATGGAGCTGATTCCATGAAAAAATAAACCCTGATCTTATTGAATGGTGGAGCCGGCTCGATGAGCCTACTCCTACTCCTGGTTCTCATGTTCTGCCATCCCACACACACTGGTGAATTGATTGAACCAACGCCTCATATCACTGTGTCTGGTTTGAAAGAGATACCCTCGTTGAATATCATCTTCTGTCTGCAACAACAGCAGCTGCCAGTGTGTATTTGCTGCTAAAGCTGCTCTAAAACACATTACAGGAATGTTTGTTCTTCAAATTTCCCCTCTCTGTGTATACAAACCTACACTTTACACCTCTCAGCGATGAACGGAATTGAGAGTTTGGTCATTTGGCAAATCAGATGATGCTGCATAACCTATATGCAATACAGTTTTGGTGTAATTTGAGACTTAATATGTGGTACGTGTAGCAGTGATTGAGAAGAACAGGTTCACAAAGCTGTCCACGGCATGGGTTTTCCTTGGGTCGCATCTGTGTTTGATTGTCTGATTCGGATTTGTAATTAATAAAGATTAACTGCTGTCATGAGTCAATGATTCCATTAACATTGTCTCAACATGGCAGATGGTGGACAAGATGCAACAGAAATTGAAGTTCAGTTATGTAAAAGGGTCACTGGACCCAAAATGTTAACTCTGCCTTCTCTCCACAGATGCTGCCAGATCTGCTGACTTTCTCCAGCATTTTCTATTTTTGCTTCAGATTTCCAACATCCACAGTTCTTTTGGCTCTTTGTTTTCCAGACAAGATGCATCTGGCTTTCTTCATTCTAGCATGTCTCGTGTGGCTAATAGTTTGAACACCACCTGTAAAAGAACTGAGGGTGGCAAGGGCACAGAATGGGTGAGGGAGTGACAATGCCCATCTCCGAGAGTGGTTTCATAGCACCGTTACAAAATAGGCTGGTCGTATCCTGAAGGATATATCTGCCAGTCTGGTGAGGAAAGAACCAACAATGAGGGCAAAATCTCCTCGACCTCATTCTCATTGAAACTCCTCAAAGCTGAGTTAATCGAATGGTTGATTGGCATGTGTTATTGGGGACAGGAAAGTGGAGTTAAGTCCACAATTAGTTCAACCTCTACCTTATTGGATAATGGAGCAGATTCAGTGGACTAGATAACCAACTCTAGCTCCAGTTTTACTTTTATGTTCTTGAAGACCTAACCACCACTGATGCATCTGTCTGTGAAATAGGAGTGACCACTGCAAATCCCTTACAGAGACAGAATGTTGGGATGACATTCTTCATCATTGGCATGTGTGGCACCACCACAATGCCAAATGGGTTGGTTCCAGAATGGATTTGGCAGCACCAGACTGGGAACCCATATGGTATTGTGTGTCGTCGTTGGCAGTGATATTGTATTTAGCCGGAATTTGTGGCTGAATACCTCGCACCCCAATATCTTTCTCACTCTACCATTGCCATCAGGCCTGGTCCATCTGGTCAAGCTACAACATTGAACAAATTGTATGTTAAACAACTGAAAATTACCATAGACCTAAGTGATCCCAGAATCAGATCTAAGCTCTGCAGTCCTGTCACATCCCTCTATGAATGGTGGTGGAAAATTAACCGTAAAAAAAGAGTCTCCAAAAATGTCTGGACCCTCAGCAACGGTGGTCCCAGCACACAAATACTGAAAATGAGGCTGAAGCATTTGCAAGTATTTTCAGCCTGAGGTGTCAAGTGAATAAACAACCTTGGTCTGCTCCTGAGGTCCCCACCATCATGGACGCCAATCTTCAGCACTGACTACACCCCTAGCTAAGCTGCTACAGAACAATTACCCGATGATGTGGAAAATTACCCAGGTGCACCCTCTCCACAAAAAACAGGACAAATCCAACTCAGCCCATGACCATCCCATCAGTCTGCTCACAATCATCAGCAAAGACACAGGAGGGGACAGCAACAGCATTATCAAGCAGCACTTGCTCGATTATAAACTGCTCACTGATGTGCTGCAGAGACAGTCAGCTCCTGACTTCATTACAGACTTGTTCCAAACATGGACAAGTGAACTGAAATCCTAAGGTAGGTCAGAGTGACTGCCCTTGACATTAAGGCAGCATTCAATCAAGTGCTGCAGGCAGGTGGAACTGGTTTAGTTTGGGATTATGTTCAGCATGAGCTGGTTGGATCGACGAGTCTGTCTCCATGCTGTATGACTGTATATCACTAGGTAAGAAACTCTAGCAAAAGTGCAATCAATGGGAGTAGTGGGTGAAAGCTGGTTGGAGTGGTACTTGGCACAAAGGAAGATAACTGTAGTTATTGGAGGTCAGGTATCACAGCTCCAGGATGTTGAAACGTTTGTTGATGTTTGCTCAACGTTCAGCACATTTACTAACTTTTCAGCTACTGAAGCAATCTGTTACAGTTGGCAGTTATTTCATTTAACCAGCAAAACACAGACAATAATCAGGAATGGGCTGATAGGTGACCTTTCACATTCACTCCACACAAGTGCCGGGCAATGACCATCTCCTGTAAGAGAGAATCTTAACTATCTCCCCATGGCATTGGAATCGTTGAATCCCCCAGTATCAAAATCCCACCACAGCAGATAGTAGGATTTGAAATTTTAAAAAGTACATGGTATAAAATAAAGTCCAATGATGACTATGAAACCATTTTCAATTGTTGTATAAACCCATCTGGTTCACTAATGTCCTTTAGGGAAGGAAATCCGCCATCCTCACCTAGACTGGCCTAAATGTGACTCCAGACCCACAGCAATGTGGTTGACACTTAGCTGCCCTCTGATTAGGCTAAGAAGCCATTCAGTTGTATCAAACCATGGAAAGGAATGACACCAGACAGAACACCCGGCATTGACCTAGGCACTGGAAATGACAGGCAATGTCAGCCATTGTTGACCCTCCAAAGTTATCATTACAACCACCTGGACCTAGTGCCAAAATTGGGAGAGCTGTCTTACAGACTAGTTAAGCACCAGCCTGACATAGTCGTACTCACAGAATCATACCTTACAGATAAAGTCCCAGACACCACTATCACCATTCCTAGATATGTTCTGTCCCAGCGGCAGGACAGATCCAATGGAGGTGTCAGCACTGTTGGATACAGTCTGGAGGGAGTTGTCCTGGGAGCCCGAAGTGTGGACCCCATAAAGTGTTGTAGGTCAAACTTGGGCAAAGAAACATCCTGTTGTTTGCCAAATGCCGCCCAATCATCTGGTGGATGAGTGCTCCTCTATGTTGAACCTCACTTGGAGGAAGCACAGAATGTATTCCAGGTGAGGCATTTTAACATCTACCACCAAGAGTGGCTTGGCAGCACCATGACTGACTGCGTTGGTTCAGTCCTAAAGGACGTAGCTATAATGCTGAGTCTGTAACAGGCGATGAGGGAACCAGCAGAGGGGGAAAAACGTACTGACCTCATCTCCCAGCTGCAGATGCACCTGTCCATAACAGTATCAGCAAGAGCGACCGCTGCACAGTCCTTGTGGAGCACAAATCCCACCTTCACATTGAGAATACCCTCCATCATGTCCTGTGGCACTACCAGCATGCTAAATGTGATAGATAAACAGATCTAGAAACTCAAGACTAAGGATCCATGACACACTGTGGACCATCAGCACAGAATCATACTCCAACACAATCTACAATCTCATAGCCAGGCATATCCCACAATTACCACCGAGCCAGGGGATCAACCCTGATTCTATAAAGAGCGCGGGAGAGTATGCCAATGGCAGCACAACATTCCATTGGCAGTACTGAAGACTTGTAGTCCAAAACATTACACACCCTTAGCCAAACTACTGCAGTACAGCCACAACACTGGCATCTACCCAACAATGTGGCAAATTGCCCAGCAATGTCCTGAACACAAAAAAAGCAAGACACATCCAACCCAGCCAGTTACTGCCACATCAATCTATGCTTGATCATCAGTAAAGTGATGAAAAGGGTCATCAACAGTGCTACCAATCAGCACTTGCTTTGCAATACCTTGCTCACTAAAGCTTATTTTGGGTTCCACCAGGGTCACTCAGCTCCTGACCTTATTAAGCCTTTGTTCAAACATGTACAGAAGAGCTGATTTCCAGAGGGAGGAAAGAGTGACTGCCCTTGACGTTAAGGCCTTATTCAACCTAATGTGGCATCAAGAAAATCCTGACCAAACTAGTCGATGGAAATCAGGGCAAACTCTTCGCTTACTGTAGTCATACTTTCCACATGGTAAGACAGTTGTGTTTGATCGAGGTCAGTCATCTCAGCTCCAAGACATCTCTGCAGGAGTTCCTCAAGGGAATGGCCTATGCCTAGGCTCAACCATCTTCAGCTGCTTCATCAATAACCTTCTTTCAATCAGAAGGTCATTTGTAAGAAGGGGGGATGTTTGCTGATGATTGAATATTCAGTACAATTCACAACACCTCAGATACTGAATCAGTCCTTGTCCAAATGTATAAAGACCCAAACAATCTCCAGTTCTGATGAAGAGTCACAGGACTTGAAAAGTTCATTCTGCTTTCTCCCCACAAATGTTGCCAGGCTTGCTGAGTTTCTCCCACAATTTCTGTTTATATTTCAGACAATATCCACATTTGGACTGATGAGTAGCAAGTAACATTCATGCCACACAAGTGCCAGACAATGGCAATAGAATCATAGATGTACAGTGTGGAAACAGACCCTTCTGTCCAACTTATCTATGCCAACCTGATATCCTAAATTAACCTAGTCCCATTTGCCAGCATTTGGCCCATATCCTTCCAAACCCTTGCTATTCATATGTCCATCCAGATGCCATCTCCAACAACAAATCTAACAATCGCTGCGTGATATTCAATGGGATTATCATCACTGGATCTCCTACCCTCAACATCCTGGATGGTACTATTGACCAGAAACTGAACTGGACTTGATACATAAATACTATGCCTACAAGAGCAGGTCAGAGGATTGAAATCCTGCAGCAATTAACACATCTCATAGCTCTCAAAAGTCTGTCCATCACTACAGGACACAAACCAGGAGTGTGATGGTATACAAAACTTCTGTGTTTTTTTCAAGTGTAGCAGTTCAGCTTCCATTTCAGTTCTGAAAAATGGCGATACGTGATCTCCTTTCACTCCCTCACCGCTGGCGCACACTAGCAGCACTGTACACCCTCTACAAAATGCACTGTAGAAATCACAAAGACTGCTTTGGCAGCATCTTCCCAGCCCATACCCAATACCATCTAGAAGAACACAAGGGCAGTAGGTGCAAGTAGACACTGCTAGTATTCCCCCTAATTTTGCTTTCTTCTCTCGAGACCTTTGAGGTTCATGTGCAGCAGAGACTTCCGAAACAGGAAGCCAATGCTGCGATCGATGTCAGCACACCAAACATCTCGTGGCTGATTTGGGATCTATGTTGCGATTCAGTCAATGTTGCTGGCTGAAAATCCTGGAACTTCCTCCCTACATCATGTGGACTGCAACAATTCAAGACGATGGTTCACCACAAACTTCTCAAGTCCCATCAGAGATAGCCACTAGATGTTGGCCCAGTCAGACACACCTACATCCCAGAAATAAATGAAAAAAAATGGAGTAGAGAGGACAAGGGTACACAAAATACTAATGGCAGTGACATAAGTTAATAAGGCCAATAGCAAAATGAAACACAAAGTTCTCCAGCATCGGCAGTTCCTGCTATCTCTGTAACAAGGTTAAGCTTCATTGTTCGAAGTATAGAGTTGAAAAGCAGAGCCTGTGTTAGCTTCTCTAGACCACGTTTGGACTAGGGAATGGTTCTACTGTCCATGTTAAGACATGATTTACTTTGAATCACACCATGTTATTTAGTATATCATCTGAGTTAACCAAGTCTGATATTCCATAAAGCATCACTTTCCAAACCCATGATCACTTCCATCTAGAAGGATAAAGGCAGCAAATACAGGGGAACACCATCACCTTTGAGTTCCCCTCCAAGCCACCCACCTTCCTGATTTGGGAATATATCGCCCGTTCCTTCACTGTCAGTGGGTCAAAATCCTGGAATTCCCTCCATAAGGGCATTGTGAGTCAACACACCACAGCTAGACTGCAGATGTTCAAGAAGGCAGCTCACCACCACCTTCCCAGGGGCAACTACGGGTGGGCAATGAATGCTGATCAGCCAGCAATGCCCACATCCCACAAATGAATCAAAAGAACTATGTAAACATAAGCAACGACAGTTGGAACCTATCAGCTGGTGTGGTTGGTGCCAGTCAATGAATATCCTTCACTGCTAACATTCCTATAAACAGTTTACTCAGGAGCACAGAATGCAGTAGATTTGATGAGTGGTGATTGAAACAGACAACAAGCATCACAAGAGCGCCCATTTATCCTCCATAGTCAGCCACTGAATAGTTAGAAGTTTTTTAAATGTTGTGCACTTGAAGTGTGAAGTGACAGAAACGTATATACAAGTACGTCTGTGGAATGAGATGAGCAGTAATACACTGACATAAAACAATTTGAAAGGTAGATTTTGAACCATTGACATTCCGGTAAATTCCGTGTAAGGGGTATCATTTGCAAGTAGCTGCGCTTTGTTTTGATGGGGAGAGCTAAATCTGTGTTTTACAAGTCAATCTCCCCATGTGCATTATCGCCATCACCATCAAATCTCAGCCCTGACCCACCAAACCATAATAAAGCAATTTAAATAAAAACAAAAGCTAACATTTGTTTAAATGTTACTTGTATCTCAGCAAGCCCTTTGTGTTTCTCTAACCCATTGCTTGCATTCTTCACATCAATTCTCTCTGGGCCAAAGGGAGGAAAGCAAAACCTGCCAACTTTTACAGGCGACGGAGCTGGAAAGCAAGATGAAAGATTGTGTCCTGATTGCTTATATTTCCATTATCACAAAGTCGGGGGGGTGGGGGGTGGGGGGCGGTCATGTGTGGGACGCAATTATAAGCAGAGTGTCTCAGTAGTTGGCTGCCCGTTCACTCATTAGGTATTTTGTTAACTCAATTGTACAAAGCTCTCTGCATTGAAAACTTATTTCTTAGGAACTTTTAAGAAAATGGAGGTTATTTTCTTTCTTTAAGAGAGTTTCGAGGTGATCAAATATCAAATTTGAAAATGATGAAGGAAGCCAATTTTATCCAAGTGATTGTTCACCATAATAAAGGCTTCAGTTTAGCAGTCATTCATAGTACAAACAGAAGCATGAAGTAAGATGTTAAACATTTGGAATAGCCAACTTGAGAAAATCATCAAATGGGTATGCAAAGCAACTAGATTAGTTTCTGGCTCATTGTTGTCTGGCTGTCCTCACTGGCCACTCAACTTCCATCTCCCACGCCATCAGATCATTTAAAGTTCCATTGCCTTGCTCACTCAGTACTTCTGCACTCGGTGATGTCTTATGGTTCTTGACTAAGCAACGCGGTGCTCCTCCTTATCTCTGTACGGTCCTCCAGCTCTGTAAGCCTTCAATATCCATCCCCCTCCAAATTCTGAGATCTCGAGCATCCTTGACTTCAGTTGCTCCACAGCAATGGCTATGCTTTCTGCTGATCAGACCCTCTGCTCTAGTCTCAGTTCTTTTCTTCCCTTCTTTTAAGGTTCTACCATTGTCATCTCTCATACTCTACCTCACTGTCTCGCAGAATCAAACTTTGATAACATTCGGTTGAAGTACCTTGGGACCATAAGTTTAAAGAACCATATAAAAAGAACCTTGTAAATGGTTGTGCTCTGGCAAGGTGTGAGGACATGTCTGGAGGGTGTGGCTAAGATCAATTGAAAAGGGAGATGCTTGTAGGCCTCAATATTTATGGGGGTATGGGGCAGTCAAAGTAGTCCAACATCTGCCCAAGACAGAGAGGATCCATGGAACTTAACTCTTTTTTATTTAACTCGTTCACGGATGAGCATGTAACTGGCTAGGCATGTATTTGTTGCCCATTCCTAATTGCCCAGAGGGCAGTAAAGAGTCAGCCAATTACTGTCGGTCCAGAGTCACATGTAGGCCAGACCAGGTAAGTTTCCTGCCCTAAAAGGCATTAGTGAAGTTGATGAGTTTTCCTGATGATCGACAATGGATTCGTGGTCATTATTAGACTCAATGCCAGATTTTTATTGAATTCAAATTCCACCGTAGCAAGATTTGAACCTAGATCCCTAAAACATTACCTGGGCCTCTAGATTAATAGTCCATCAATAACAATAAACACAAAATTCTGGAAATCACAGTGGGTCAGGTGTCATCATCCATGGAGAAAGAAAAAACTAATGCTTTGTATCTAGATAATTGTTCTATCAAGACTCAAAATGTTAGCTTACTCTCTCTCCATGGATGCTGCCTGGCGCGCTGTGATCTCCAGCATTTGTTGTTTTCAGTACAGATTCCAGCATCTGCAGTAATTTGCTCCTGGTCCATCGATAATCCTGCTAGGCCTCCCCGCCTGGCAGCTCTTCATTATAATTATTTGGATCCTTTTTCCTGTTTGACGGTTGGCCAAATCAACAGGCTCAAGAGTTGGCAGCTGTTGATCCTCGGGGCAAATCCTTAGCTTTTGGGAGGGGTTAGATTGATGGCAAGAAGAGGGGAGAACGCAGAGGACTGGAGCGGTCACAAAGAGCAGTGTAGTCGAGCATCAAAAGCAGAGAGATAGGCCCCAATCAGCAGGGAAAGGATAAAGGAACAGGGAGCATTCCTGCACCTTCTGATGCATAAGCAGAGATAGGAAAGGCTCAATGGCTACTCCCTCCCATATCATTGCCAGTTCAACCTCTGAGAAACATAGACCGCAGCTGGGAATTTTAAACAGCTCCCAATTACACTATTGGGGACCAGTTTAAATATGACACTGAAGAGCCCTGTCTCTCTCTGTCAGGTTACTCAGATGCCATGATATCAATACAAATACGCAGGTTAGACTAACGCTATTGTGGGCTGGGAGGGAGTGGATAGGTGCTGTCTGCAAATTCAAAAGTGCCTTTTCCTGACAAAAGTTTTGGAATATTTGAGAAGGTATCATACCAGAAGACCATACTGTCATTACAGACCAACATCGCTTTGCTAAAAGACATCTGCGGTAATCTAGGAAGCTGCTATGTCCATAACTATAATGCAGAATGGATTCTAAAAGCCAAAGCTTAGTAGCACAGTGTGAGAGGGGAGATCACTTCCGCCTCTTCCAGTGAAAGATTGGCCTTCTCCTCCTCCCGCACATGCTACCTGACCACCTCCACTTCCCCGTTTAATCAGTGCCCAAGAGACATCAGCAGAATCAGAGCAGCCAGACTGCTCTCTGTCCTTGAAATGCCTGTTATATAAACTTTATTTGCCTGGCAACAGTTGTTGTTGTGACAGTACCTACTTCTAAACATATCCTGATGAGTCACAGAACTGCGTCTCAGAAAGGTTTGTGCTGACAGTGAACACACGAATGTTGTCCTGACCTCATACTGTACAGACTGGCCAATGTTGCTGCCAGATGATTGACAGATGGCTGAGGTAGTTTGAAGCAGAGTCAGATGAGATTCCTTGGAAGTATTTCTGCTTTTCTCGCACTCCCTGGCGTTAACTTGTGATTGATGGCTTCTGCTGTGACCTAATCACAGTTAAAGCAAATGTGCTGGGTCTTGATTCGACACTGACAGCAGCCAGTTGAAACAGCACCAAGACACCGATCTCAATGCGAGTAATGAGGTTACTGAACGTATTCTTTCTGGAGGCAAAACTTGCCCTTCATGTCGGGGAGGTGTTGATTCTTTTGATGAGGTGCACGTCACCCCCTGACTGTGATCTTAGAGGTAACCTGAACAAATCAGCATAACTGATGCAAAAGCAAAATGCTGTAGTCAAAACAGAGAAATTTGGAAATATTCAGCAGGTCTGGCAATGTCTGCAGAGATAAGTATAACGCGAACGTTCCAGACTGATGACCATAGCCATAACGTTAACTTATTTCTTTGCTCTCTCTGCAGACGATGCTGGGTATTTCCTGCATTCCCTGTTTTACCATCACTGCTACTCACATGAACTTCAACAGTGAATATTAACTCGGGTTGTGTCACTGCTAAGTTTGATTCTGTCTAGGCTGGTGTGTGGATGCACTGATGTTACTGAACAGTAGGGAAGGTGATGGGCTAGTGGTATTGTTGCTCAGCTGTTAATCCAGAGACCCAGGTGATGTCCTAGACACCCAGGTTTTGTCTCTGACCGTGGCTGATGGTGGAATCTGAATTCAGCAACAAATCTAGAATTAAGAGTCTAATGATGACTGTGAAACTGTTGACAATTGTCGGGGGGAATCCCATCTTCTTCAGAGAAGGAAACTGCTGTCTTTACTGGGTATGGCCTGCATGTGTCTCCAAGCTGGTTGACTCTGGGCAGTTAGGGATGGGCAATGAATGCTGGTCTAACCAGCGATGCTCACATCCCGTGAATAAATTATTTTAAAAAAGGAAGCAGCACATAACCCAGAATAAGCTGATACCAGTTGCTGTAGTTTAATGCCAGATAATTTAGACCAGGCCTTCTTGGTCCTGATCAGCTACTAATGGATAAATTCCCAATGTCATCATGAAGCCCATGAGAAAGTGTGATTTTTAAGGTGAAAGGTATACATTAACTCTACTCCTCCCTTGGTGTACTAACCATTAGACTGGTTGAAAGATACAAGACAGAAGGGGTCCATTTGATCCATTGAGCAAGGACAGGCCATGAGGTGTCTCAGGCCTCTCTCTGCCATTCTCTAAAATCATGAATCCCTACATCTACACCTTCTAGACCTCCCATCACATACCCCCGGCTCCCTTTAGGTGTCCAAAACTCTCAATCTTAACCTTGATTCAGACTGAGCATCCACAGCCCTCCAAAGAATCACCACCCTTTGAGTTAAGAAATTGCACTTTGCTTCATCTGGAATATGTGACCTCAACGCTGGAGCCATGGACTGATCTCCTGGGGCAGGACCCAAAGCAGGCAGCTTCCTTACCGGGGCCGCTGACCTGTATTTCAGTTTTTCATTGTCAATCCCAGTCAAGGCCATTTTAACATGGAAACATTGTGGTAGGGGATAAAAAATTAGGCTCCAATCAGATATAATTAAAGCCAGTTAAGGAAGACAAGAGGATTTTCCAGTCTGCATCCAGTTTCCTGCACCACCAAGGTCAGTGTCTGGAAGTAGACAGCTTCTGGAGATGGGAAATAGGTCAAGTTAAATCAGCAACCCAAATTGCTGGTAGGTGAACCTAACAATCGGTGGCATAGTGCTACACACTCCATCCCCTAAGCACCTACACTGTAAAACCAAGTGTCAGGTTTCAAGAGTTTGCTATTGGCTGGAACAATGCACAAACCAGCTCCCTGCCCTGTCTTTTCCCATTATCTTGTATTCCCTTTACGTTAAATATCTATCCAATTTTCTCTTCTCAGACAGAATATTCACGACTCCAATTTCACTCTGCAGAATTAAACTACTCTCGGTATGCCTGCTCGTGAATTTTTAAACTGTTCAATCCAATTTCCTGCGTGACAGGGAAAAAAATGTAATCGCGGTTTTCCTGCTGCTTTGAGCTCAGGTTATTTCACTGACAAAGCTTCCCCCAGTTCCACGGGTCCTTACTCTGTGCTTTGATAATTCCCACATTCTGATTCCAGCCTGTGGTAGGGGTCTGTGATTTTCTGTGGCTAAAGCAACAGTTTGCTAAAGTTGCAGAGGATGGGGAAATCTGCCCGGGTCACAGCAGCAGTAAAGTGAAGTTTCTTCAGCTCATGATGATGTCTGACTCTTCCTGCGCTCCTTTCTTGGAGTTGTTGTGTTCTTGCCGATCCTCAGGGCAGTAGATGCACTGAGGTACCCCTTTGTGGCCATTCTCGGCTCTTTTGAGAAACATAATTGCAGTTACCACCGGGGAATGCACCCTGCCCCATCATCTGCTGATTTGATTTATTATTGTTACATGTACCTAAGTACAGTGAAAAGTTTTGTTTAGGTGCAGTACAGGCAGGTCATAACGTACAACGACATACAGATCACAGAGTGATTAAACAGAGCAAGGAGTACAAACTTACGGCTGCACAGGAGGTGTGCAAAAGCAAGATCAACATTTGATTAGAAATTTGAGGGGTCCATTCAGGAGCCTAATAACAGCGGGGAAGAAGCTGTTCTTGAACCTGTTGGTACGTGTGTGTTTAAGCTTTTGTATCTTCTACCTGATGGGAGAGGCTGGAAGAGATTATAACCGGGGTCGGAGGGGTCTTTGATGATGTTGGCAGTCTTTCGGCAGCAATGAGAAGTGTAAATGGAGTCAGTGGATGGAAGGTTGGCTTCTGTAATGGTCTGGGCTGTGCACACAACTCTCTGTAGTTCCTTACAGTCCTGGGCAGAGCAGTTGCTGTATCAAGCCATTATGCACCTGGATAGAATGCTTTCTATGGTGCATCTGTAAACGTTGGTGAGAATCCTTATGGACATGCCGATTTCCTAGTCTCCTGAGGAAGAAGATGCGTTGTTATGCCTTCTTGACCGTCACATCACCTGGGTGGTCCAGGACAGCTTGTTGGTGAACGTCACTCTTAGGAACTTGACGCTGTCAACCATCTCCACTTCAGTTCAATTGGGAAGATAGGGGCGTGCCCTCCTCCTCGCTTCCTGAAGTTGATGATCAGCTCCTTAGTTTTGCTGACACTGAGGGAGAGATTGTTATCTTTGTACCACGTCACCAAGCATTCGATCTCCTTCCTGTATTCTGTCTCATCAGAGTCGTCTCATCTGTTGTGATGGCAATGGCAAGGGGAGTGATTCTAACCTTAAGCATTCCTTGAGAAATGATCATAAATGGGTGAAAACGGGCATTAGGTCCCCCCCCAGTTTTAATGTAAGCTCCACATTCCACCTAAACTCAATGCAGTTTCCACCCAGCGAGTTCAGTTCAAAAAAAAACCTATTGGCTCTGATTTGTCTTTATGATCCACAATAATTTCAACCTGCAATGCACCCACACACTCAAGAAATCCCGAATATTGATATCGTTCATTTCTGAGGGAGTGGAGTATGGAAACAGGGTGGTTTTGCAGAAACTATGCAAGGCACACATCAGACCACAGCTTGAATATTGTTTTGGGGGTCCCTTATCCATGGATATACTGGCATTGGATGCAGTCAGAGAGGGTTCACAAGGCTGATACCAGGTATAGAGGACTGTCTTTTGAGGAGAGGTTGTGAGTCGGTTTGACCTATACTCAATGGAATATAGAAGAAAGTGAAGCAACTTTTATTGAAAAATACAGAATTCATAGACAGTAGCAGCAAGTCTAGACCAGAGGGCATAATCTCAGAGTAAAGGGTCACCCATTTAAGACAGAGATGAGGAGGAATTTCTTCTCTCAGAGGATAGTGAGTCTGTGGTATTCTTTACTGCAGAGAGCTGTTGGGGTTGAATTATTAAGTACATTCAAGATTGAGATAGTCAAATTTTTAATGAGTAAGGGGATCAAGGGTTGTGGGGTAAAAGCAGGAAAGTGGATTTGAGGATTTTCAGTTCAGCCCAGATCTCATTGAATGGCAGAGCAGACTTGATGGGCTGAGTGGCCTTCCCGTGCTCCTGTGTCTTATGGATCATAATCTGCGAAGTGAAGGACTTATCGACTGAGGTGAATTTTCCCATCCCATCACCCAATACTGACCAGGCTATCATCAGAAAAGCAGCATCATTGTGACGATCACCTAGTAGCTGCGTCTTGACCCTCAGAAGTAGCGCAACTCATGCTCAGCGTGGATTATTGCCCATGGCAGCAGCTAAAGCAAATGCAGCCTTACTTTGCTGTTTTTCCAGGCAGCCCCATGTTATGCATACAGGAAGGTGTGCTCATATTGTGAAATGCCCTGCCAGTAAACGCCTGGCTGCACCCTAATAAATGTGAATGAATTGGACAGAATGTTGTGACTAGTCGTAGTATTGGCGGTGTGTGTCTTACACATGCAGGCTGACAGTATTGTGGGTGCAGTTAGAAGACATTCTCATTTTACTTCAGGTGTATGTGCCTGAATGTGTGCAACCTGCTGCTAAAGTGGTGTGCCTTTTCCATGCAATTTGACTGAGCCACAAACCTCCTTCTAGTTACTGTTAAAAGCAGTGGAATTAAGCTGATATTCCGTTCTAACTTTGCAGTTCAAAGGGAGATGGGAGGAGAGAAATTTTTTTTTAACTATCACAAGTGAAAAATAGTGCTGAGCACTCTCTAGGGTGACGTTAGCCTATGGTTAGGCTGTAGTGGTTCCTGGAAAGCTATTTCCCTCTTGGAATGGCTACAGTCAGTGTAGAACCGCCTGACCCAATCCAGAACCAGCTTGTAATTTTGGAGTTCTTTGAAATTTCCTATTGTTCTGCTTTTACCACAACTGTCACGTTTTGAACCTTCAACTTTGCTTCACCCTGCTATTACAAAGCTTGTGGTAGCTTTTGATGTACTTGTCCCAGGCAGAATCACGGTACACCCTGGTCACAAGGAAGCCAGTACTAGGAAATTGTTAGGTGAGAGGGGCTGATCGAAATGGGGCATTCATGTGAGGCGACTGCATCAACTCCCCACTTCCTCCAGCTGAATAGTTTCAACCTCAAGAATAATTGGATCCAGACAAAGGACACACAATGCGATTGAATCCATGGGAGACTCGTACCAGCTGCTGGCTTCCCTAGATTAGCAACGGTTCCCCTTCTTTTCTGCTCCCTACTGTTTCTGAGCAGTTTTAACTCAATCTCCAGACAGATTTGGGACAAAGGTATAAGGTGACATTTGAGAGACCACATGACATCAGCGGTCGCATTCTCTCTCACATGTCATCTCTATACTTGGATGGAATCTTCCAGTCCTGGAGATGGTTGGGCATCGAGGGAGGGTTGATGGGGGAGGCAATATAGGAAGGATGGTGCTGCCCCAAAACCCCCCTCCACCTTTTCTGGATGAGAATATTGCCCAAGTTTTACCTTCCTGTCCCACTGTCAATTGAAGTTGCCTGGGCTGGAGCAGAAAGATGGGATTGGCTGGGGTTGTTTTCCATGGAACAAAGAAGGCTGATGGGGACTCTGATTGGGCCATAAATACGATCAATGGGGAGAAAACCTTTCCCTTAGAACAGGGCTCAGTAATCAGGGGCCATGGATTTCAGGGCACGGCCAGGAGGTTTAGAGAGGATTTAAGGAAGAGTATTTTCACCCAGAGAGTGGTGGGTATCTGGAACTCACTACCTGAAAAGGTAGAGGCAGGAATCTTCAACACATTTCAGAGACAATTAGGTGAGTACTGAAAAGCCAAGGCTATGGAACAAGTGCTGGGAAATGGAATTAGAATAGAGAGATGCTTGACCAGTTTGGATACTGTGGGCCAAAAGACCTTTTTCCGTACTGCAAAACCCCTATGACTCTCACTGGTTGATTAATGATCTCTTAAGGCCCAATTCCCACCCGGACTGGAATTATCTCCATTCAAGTTGGGATGAGAAAGTCTGCCAACCCAATGGGTGAACCAATGTGGAGAGGCTGTCAGTTGTTGGTAGGATGAGCTACCCAGTACATGAGGAACACAGGTGGCCCCCAGAGAGACACCCCTTGTCCTTAGTTCTAACCACACCCCCGCACCCTGGCCAGTGACTCAGAACCCCCAAAAATTCCCTTCCCTCTTCTTGACACCTTGGTGCTCGTGACTTCTCTTCTCCTGCCAGCAGCAGCAATAGCCTTCTCAGTGGCACTGCCAAGTGCCAGAACTGCCAATCTCAGATCAGATGGTGGTGATGGCTGAGCAGGAGTGGACTTCCACCCCCCATCCCTCAGAGACTTGATTTCAGAGAAGGACTTGCTGATGCCCTCTGCACTGCCCTCTGGTCTGTGCTCTCTGTACTGCCCTCTGGACCGTGCCCCCTGCACTGCCCTCTGGTCTCTGCCGTCTGGTCTGGGCCCTCTGCACTGCCCTCTGGTCTGGGCCCTCTGCACTGCCCTCTGGACTGTGTGAAGATGCAATTGGCCTGCCCCTGAAGAGCCAGCTGAATTCCTCGCCACCTTTTCAGCAAATGAGCAAGATACCGTTCAGAACGGGAAGGTTCGTCTGCTCCATTAATTTGACACATCGTTTTACAGGGGCAAAGAGAAACATTTCCACAATGATGACAATGTTTTTTACTCTGTTGAGGAGACGGTTTTCTTTTAATAGTTAGCTCAGGAGTCCCCGAGAACGCATCAGTAATTTTAATGGTTCATTCAGTCGAAGTGAGAATCCTCCCTAGCAACAAACTCCGTTTCTTTGTTCATGTCTGAGTTGGTAAATTGTGGATTCAAATGTTACCCCAAGACATGGCTGTATGTTCTTAAAGACTAGGAGCCCAGTTGAAGAACTTGTCCAGCCTGACAAACCCAAACATCCCCATGTACTATGAGTAGTAAAGATGACACAAAAGGTCTAGGATAGAGTTGAGCCAGCTGCTCCTTGGGCACAAATCAAACGTGGCTGGCTCAACTCTATCTCACATCTTTTGTGTCATATTTACTACCTATAGTACATGGGGCTGCCAAGTGCCAACGTGGGTCGGTTAGAAGGGCAGTCTCAGTTATCTGGGACTTCATTCTCATTGTGTTGCTAAATATTAGTCTCTCTCGACTTTACCAATCACTCACTCCCCCCAATTCCCCATGCTCTGTCTGCCATTCATATGAGCCCCTGCCAACATGTGTCCCCTAACCATTGCCCAGTGGCCGTCATACGTCCAATTTACCCAGACCCTATCTCCCCTCAAAGCAACCCATGCTTTCCACTCAAGCCCCCTCTACACCTCCCTAATTATTCTTCAATCTGCATATGTAAATCTATTCCTCCCCTCTCATTCATCCCTATTTCCTTTATAGCTTCAATGGAACTAAGTGCCAACTCATGCCAACCCACCATACTTCCTATGCCAATTCACGCATATCCACCATGGATGGACCTCTGAAACTATGCTGAGATAAAACAAAATAAGCTTCTCTGTTCACTATGTTTGAAAAGTCATTCGTGAAAGCCTTCCCAATACATTAATAATGTGCAAGTACTTAATCCCTGAGAAAATAAATAATTCTATTGATAGTCCCACTTCAAGGTCAGTTACTCCTTTCACAATCTCTTGGAGTTGTCAATCAAACTGTGAACCTACATCCACAGCCCCACCCTCCACTCTGTGATAGCGATAGGCTATGGAAAACATCAAGCAGTAATAATCCTAAAATGATAGCACTTATTTCACTGGTACTGAAGACACCGGAATATTATTGGGCTCAAATTCCAGAAGCCAGGACTAATGCTTCACTGACATGGATTCCAATCCATACCACCAGCTATAAAATGCAAATTTAATTCAATAATAAACTCTGAAATAAAATTGTAGTGTTAGTAATAACAGTCACAAAATTATTTGGAATGTCATAAAAACCCATTTTGTTCACCACGTCCTTTACAGAAGAAAATCTGTTGTTCATGCTTGGTCTGGCCTACATGTGACTCCAAACCAACACCAATGTGGTTAATTCTTAATTGCCCTCTGAAATGGTTGAGCAAGACATTCAGTTGCGGGTAACTCATCACCACCTGATCAAGGGTAGTGGGATGTGCAAGAAATGCAGGCCTTGGCAGCAACGCTAACACCCAATGAATGAATTTAGAAAAGGTCAGAAGTCTCACGACATCAGGTTATAGTCCAACAGGTTTATTGGAAAACATAAGCTTTCATAGCACGGCTCCTTCATCAGGGACAAAGGGGCAGTGCCTCGTAAGCTTGTGATTTTAAATAAACCTGTTGAACTATAACCTAGTGTCATGTGACTTCTGGCCTTCTCCATCCCAGTCCAACACCAGCACCTCCACATCATGAATTTAGAAAAGTGGAATTTTAATATTTGCAAAGTGCTTGTGATATTGTTATTGTACAAAAGTTATTTGTTTCTTTTCTTTAGCCTTTCACTGTTTGGGTTGCCTCTTGAACTAAGTGACTTGCTAGACTAGAGCCATTTCACAGAGCAGATTGCGTTTCTGTTGGTCAGGAGTTACCTGCTGGATCAGCCATGCCAACCAATAATCATGGCAGATTTCCTTCCTTCCCATTAATGGAACATTAGTGACCCAATGGGTTTTACAACAATTGATGATAGTTTCCTTTGGCACTATTCCTGAGACTAGTTTTCAGTCCCAGAATTTATTTATCTAAGTTTAAACTCCACTAGCTGCCTTGGTGGGATTTGACCACATGACCCCAGAACACATGGTCTAGGTTGTTAGCCTAGAGGCAGTACCACTATGTCATTGTTTTCTTTGTACTTAGCTATATACTTCATAAATGCAAACTTTCATAAATTCTAGTGTAAGAGCTTTACTCCTCCACTCACCCCCACAGACAAGCTCTGTGCCTTTAAGGTTCTTTTATTAATTTTCTGCTAACTCATTGTGAGCTATGTGTTATGAAGACGGGCAGCCCCCTACTCCTTGCCCCTGAGTTGCTATTTGCAGTTCAGAGGGTGGATAGCTTTGGTTGAGTCTTACTGTTTAAATGATCACAGCTAAATCTGGTCTTGAGCTGTATCTTCAACAAAGCTCCAAACCTTCTTGTGACTGTTACCAAGGCTACACAGAATGGAGTGATTTACGGTCAGTATAGCACAGTATTAAATGACAATGAAATGCCTTTAGTTGATTTAGGCTTTTGGATTGGATTTTTGAGACAAAAGAATGACACTTAAAGACAGGGGAAATCATGTACTTTTGCGAAACCAGGATTACTGTAGGTTTTCGTGTTACAACAGCTCCATAGTGACAGTAGTGAAGCATTTGTACGTCTCTGTAAGAGAGGGGAATGTATCCTCATTATCCTGCTCCCAATTGTAGTGATTCTGCTGGGAAGGTGTTAGGGTTGGGATGGGGTCAGAGCTTGAATACAATAATCACTGATTAAAAAGCCTTCATCCCTTACAAAAGGGTCACCTAGAGCTTTAAATTATCAACAGAATGGAGGCCCAGCAAAAGTCAGCACCTTCGCAAGAAAAATGATGTAAAATTGAGAGCACTGAAAACTGAGAAAATGGGGACATAAAAATCACCTCACAAGTAGCTAACTACTTGTGAAACAGTGCACCATAGTCACATTTATGGAGGAGTTCGACGAAGGAATAGCAGAATATGCTGGTCGGTCTCAGTAAGGCTGAGAAGAGGCTTAAATGTGTTTAGGCGCCAGTGTAGGCTAATTGGGCCAAATGACTTATCCCCACGCAGCAGATTCAGTGTGATTCCTCGTATTTTACAGGCCAGAGAAAACCGAAGGATTCTGATAGCTCTGAAGTCTGTTTTGGAGGAGTTTGGTGCTGAGCTTGGTGATGAGGAGAAACATCGCAATCAGCTACAGCAGCAGTATGCTAATGAGAAAGCTGCTTGGGAAATGGAATACGCCGAGCAAAAGTGTCAACTTGCCCAGGTAACTGGCAGCATTTTATCTTGTTTGTATTGTAAGCAGTGGAATGACAAACTCCAGAACTGGATTAAGATAAAGGCTCAAGTACACAGCTCTCATTCCTCAATTTAGTTTCAACCATTCGCTATCTTCCCTGGAGAAATAACATACAACGGAATATTGTCCATCAGCCATAGCTTTAAAAGAGTCACTATAAACCATTACTGAGTATAGCGTGAAGTTTCTCTGGAGCAGGTAATATTATTGCAGTACGGAAGCGCTGTAAACCATGAGGGGGAACAGGAAATAAGTTCAGAAGGGCATTGACAAGTTGGTAGATTCGGTGAAATAACACCACAGAGGCTGGTATCCCATCACCAAATCCCTCTTCAGTGATATGTAGAGAGTCCTTGGCACTGATCCAGCTCCTTCAGAGCCAGCTCTCAGAGTAAACAGAACCCCTGACACTCCTGTTTATATCTGTCAGCCAGGGCTCCCTGATTGGACCAGATTAACATCCCCAATCAAGGAACCGATATTCTATAAGGTCCACCTGGCTGACTTTGTTACGATCACTACTCGGGTGGTGGTGGGGTAGGGCAGGGAAAGACAGGCCAAACTGCATTGAGCAGCTTGTAGGGAACTCAGTGTGAACCAGCACCACCCACCCAAATGTCAGGCTACAGTCAGAAGACATCCAATAGATGGTCACCAAAGCCCAGCTGTGAATTTTATCAGAGGGCTGAGCTGGGGATTTTCTCCACCCACTGATGGTAGTCAGGAGCAGGGTTAGAAATTGCCAGCAAAGAAAAGGTTCAGAAATGTATTCGAGGTTTTGATGTGAGCTGAGACGAAGAGGATTACTCCTTTGGGTCCCACAAGAGCACCCCAGGCCTTCCTTGTCTTTGGTTTGTGACCCCGTCCCCTGACTGTGTCAGTCAGGACGATGGAGATTGACGTGCTAATAGAACCAAGCCAACATTGGTCCCAGAGGGAGCCAATACCAGTCTCAGAGGGAGCTGATACCATTCCCAGAGGGAGCCAGTACCAGTCACAGAGGGAGCTGATACCATTCCCAGAGAGAGCCAATACCAGTCTCAGAGGGAGCTGATACCATTCCCAGAGGGAGCCAGTACCATTCCCAGAGGGAGCTGATACCATTCCCAGAGGGAGCCAGTACCAGTCACAGAGGGAGCTGATACCATTCCCAGAGGGAGCCAATACCAGTCTCAGAGGGAGCTGATTCCATTCCCAGAGGGAGCCAATACCAGTCTCAGAGGGACCTGATACCATTCCCATCGGGAGCCAGTACCAATTCCAGAGGGAGCCAGTACCATTCCCGGAGGGAGCTGATACCAGTCACAGAGGGAGCTGATACCATTCCCAGTAGGAGCCAGTACCAGTCTCAGAGGGAGCCGATACCATTCCCAGAGGGAGCCAGTACCAGTCTCAGAGGGAGCTGATACTATTCCCAGTGGGAGCCAGTACCAGTCTCAGAGGGAGCTGATACCATTCCCAGAGGGGACCAATACCAGTCACAGAGGGAGCTGATACCATTCCCAGAGTGAGCCAGTACCGTTCCAAGAGGGAGCCGATACCATTCCCAGAGGGAGCCGATACCAATCTCGCAGGGAGCCGAAACCATTCCCAGAGGGAGCCAATACCAATCCCGGAGGGTGCCGATACCATTCTCAGAGGGAGCTGATACCATTCCCATAGGGAGCCAGTACCAATTCCAGAGGGAGCCAGTACCATTCCCGGAGGGAGCTGATACCAGTCTCAGAGGGAGCTGAT
>JAHRHZ010000054.1:19128163-19165593 GCA_024137785.1 Ginglymostoma cirratum
CCAGAGGGAGCCAATACCAGTCTCAGAGGGACCTGATACCATTCCCAGAGGGAGCCAATACCATTCTCAGAGGGAGCTGATACCATTCCCAGTGGGAGCCAGTACCATTCCCAGAGGGAGCCGATACCATTCCCGGAGGGTGCTGATGCCAGTACCAGAAGGGTTGATGGCTGAGCAGAAGGTGTTAGAACTGCCTCCGGAGCGGCTAACACCGCTGTTGCCCCAAGAGGGGCTAATACCAGCCCCAGAGGTATCATACTGCCCCCATAGAGGCTGATATTGCTCCCAGATGGGGTGATATCAGTCCCAGAGGGTTCAATACTGCTCCTAGAGGCTATATTGTTCCCACAGAGGCATCCTGGTGGGTTGCCTGCCCACTAGGCCCATTCCCAGTCAAGAGTTAAAGCGCTCCCATGGGTGTTAGTAAACTGTGTGACTGGACGGAACAGTGTAGCTGTCTTCAGTGCTGTTGCTCACCGTCCACACCTTCTGCACTGTAACAGTTCTCCGACTCTGAGTTCTTGACATTATCATTGAGCAAACGATTCGGTATTTACATTGATCAGTTTTCAATACCTGAAAGTTACGTTTTTGGCAGTTTGAAGAGAGGGTCGGGAAGCAGTCCGCCAGCAAAGGTTCCGTCGATCCCAAGGAAGTGTTCAAGCGGGAGAGGGATGAGCACCGGAAACTATTGGCCGACAGTCACAGTCAGCTGATGGATCTCCACTGGCAACTCCAAAACTCAGAAAAGAGCTGGAAGCACGAGAAGGTGGAGCTGCTGGACAGGTTTGACCGGGAGCGACGAGAGTGGGAATGGCAGATGAAGGAGTTGCAGAGCAAACTGGAGCAGGTGGGCAAATAGAAAGTCTCTTAGGGAAAAGGGGATCACATTGTACCATAAAGTCGGTAGTTGCAGCGCATTGTTTCCTGATGGGTACAATGAAAACCTGCCAACTGCTGAAGGTTCGCTTTATAGAGTCATACAACACAGAAACAGACCCTTTGGTCCAACTCGTCCATGCTGACCAAGTTTCCCAAACTAAACCAGTCCCATTTGCCTGCGGTTGGCCCATATCCCTCTAAACCTTGCTATTCATGTACCTGTCCAAATCTCATTGCTACCCACAGCGGAATACTCTTATGTTTGTGCAGAGTGGACATGTAGCCCAATAGGTGTAACTTGCAATGCATGTTTTCTTAAAACAATGGCCCAGATCTGTCAGTCTCCAGAAAGTCAGAGACTGGCTGTAACCTGGTACATACGCTAAGGTACCTCTAGGAACACCCACCGCACTGACCATACAGTAATTGTCCGTGACATTTAAACTTTCAACGGACTATCACCTGGCACTTAGAGCCCTGCAAACACTTCAACCACTGAGTTAGAGTTAGAGACTTTGAAGGGTCCTGATTCACTTACCATAATAGTTAGGTTAGGCAGCAAATATTAGAGGAGTATAAACCTGCTCTAAATCCTGGTTAACAATGAAACTGACCTCTCACATTCACACCCATCACCCCACAATCACTAACACTGACACCCACCCCACAATCACCTGAGCTGAGTCTCCCAAAAACCCATTTGCTACACCCCTATCTCCAACAAATGCAACCACTGGCCCCTCCCTTCCTGCCTGGTAGCTGGCCAACTTCCCATCCGAAACCCCCACCTCCAGGCACCCGACACTAGGATGCAATGGCATTGTGGGATTTTCACTGAACCAGTAATCCAGAGCGATGGCTAATGACACCTGGTCTGGCCTACATGTGACCCTAGCCACACAGTAATGTTGTTAACTTTCCACTGCAGTCTGAAATGGATCAGCAAGCCCCTCAGTTTTATCAAACCTCTTAAAAAATGTTTCAGACAAATTAAACTGGACGGATCACCTGGCAGTGCACTAAGCACTGGAAACAAGGATCGCAGAAACAGCCCTGTCGACACCGCAAAGTCCTCTTTACTAACATCTGGGGGCTCGTACCAAAATCGGGAGAGGTGTCTCACACACTAGTCAAACAGCCTGACATAGTCACACTCACACAATATCTGACAGGCAACGTCTCAGACACCACCATCACCACCCATCCCTGGATATCTCCTGTCCCACTGGCAGGACAAACCCAGCAGAGGTGGCTACCCAGCAGTAGTATACAGTTGGGAGGGTGTTGCCCTGAGAGTACTCAACATTGATGCTGGACCTCATGAAGTATCATGGCTTCAGGTTAAACGTGGGCAAGGAAACCTCCTGCTGATTACCACATACCGTCCTCCCTCAGCTGATGAATCAGTACTCCTCAATGTTGAAAACACTTGGAGGAAGCACTGAGGGGAAGCAGGGGCGCAAGATGTACTCTGGGTGGGGGATTTCAACGTCCACCGTCAGAAGTGGCCCAGCAGCAGTGCTACTGATCGAGCTGGTCAGGCCCTAAGGGACATAGCTGTTAGACTGGGTCTGCAGCAGGTGGTGAGGGAAAATGCTACATGACTTCATCCTCACAAACCTGCCCATCGAAACTGCTTTTCGACAGTATCAGTTAGAGTGACCACTGCACCGTCCTTATGAAGGTCATATCCCATCATCATATTGAGAATATTTTACATCGTATTGTATAGCATTCTCACCGTGCCAGATGCAACAGACTTTGAACATATCTAGCAACTCAAAACTGACATCTATGAGATGCTGTGGACCATCAACAGCAGTGGAACTGTACTCCAGCATAATCTGCAACCTCATGGCACATCCCCCAGTCAACCATTACCATCAGCCCTTGTTCAATGGAGAATGCGGAAAGGCATGCCAGGAGCAGCACCAAGCATACTTAAAAATGAGGTGCCAACCCGGTGAAGCCCCCAAACTAGATGACTTGTCTCCAAACTTGCATAAGCAGCAAGTGATAAACAGATTAAAAACAAAATCCTGTGGATGCTGGAAATCTGAAAGATAGACAGAGAATGGTGGAGAAACACAATAGGTCCATTGGCATCTGTGAAAAGAGGAACTGAGTTAGTGTTTCAAGTCCGATATGACTCCACTTTGGAACAGTGATGGGTAGATGTCATCACAACCTTCTCAAGGACAGCTTAAAATGAGCAGCAAAATGACCTTAAGTAACCAATAAATTGGGAGCCAATGACTAGCCAGGTCATCTAACTATTCAAAACAGCATCGATGGCCCTTGCTATTTGATCAGGTGAACACAGTTAAAACTGAAGACAACAGGAAACAGAGTCTCAGCAGTCCAATCAATATTATTTGACTACCTAAACAACACGGTGATGAGCTGGAGGAACACAGCATGTCAGGCAGCAGCAGAGGAGCAGGAAAGTTGATGGTTTGGGTTGGGACCCTTCTTCAGAAACAAAGGAAGGATCCTGACCTGAAACGTCAGCTTTTCTGCTCCTCTGATGCTGCCTGGCCTGCTGTGTTCCTCCAGCTCCATACTGTTGTCTCTGACTCCAGCATTGGCAGTTCTTGCTATCTTTCTTATTTGACTCCCTGCTCTGTTTGCAAAACAGTTAAAACCATTTCAATGCCATGTGCTGAGTTCCTCTCCACCTTGGTTTAATTCTGGAACAAAGAGAGAGTGCAGAACCAGGACCCAACAATTCTTCATGCAGTCAAGAACTGTAATTGAACATTAGTCCTGAGGCAGCAGAGCTGGGAGTGGCCTGGAGACAGAGGAACAACAGATGGAAGGTGATAGCAGAGCCAAGCATGAGATAAAAGCTACCGGGAAACCAGATGGTTTGCTGAGCCGTTTGCTGATGGAGTACAGGCAGTCTGACAGTGTTCTCACACCTGCTTTCACTTGGAAATACAGATCCATCGCAAGCAGCTTACAGGATATTCAGAGCAACCTTCCACTGAAATATCGATGTTCAAGTGCCTTGGAATTGCAGGCCTCATCAATTTAAACTATAAAAAACATGAACATCTTCATCAAGATTTAAACAAAAGCAGACTGATAAAACAAACAGAATGACACAGCTTTAATCTAACCGAAGGTCTCATGCCTTTGATCCCTGATTAATGATGAACACGTTGGCTCAATTTGCAACATGTAGAATGTGAAATGGCTGATTCGTCTCCGAAACAGAGAACGCTCAAACTGCGCAGTTGATAAAAGTCGTTGAGTCATAGAATTCCTCCAGTGTGGAAGCAGGCCATTCGGCCTATTGAGTCCACATTGACCCTCCAAAGAGCATCTCACCCAGACCCATACTCTACCCTAATCCCTGTGACCCTGTATTCCCCATGGCTCATCTACCTAGCCTGTACAGTATTGGACTGTGGGAAAAAATGCATGCAGACAAGGGGGGAACATGAAAACTCCACTCAGTGCCCAAGGGTGGAATCAAACCCAGCTCCATGGCGGTGTGAAGTAGCAGTGCTAATCACTGAGCCACCGTGCCACCTATTGAAATAACTTCTTTCTTTCAGAAACACAGAAGATACTGAAGAAACTCAGTAGGTTGTTCAGTTCTAAAGAAGGGTCACTGGACTCGAAAAGTTAACTCTGTTTCAGTCTCCACAGATGCTGCCAGAACCTGCTGAGTTCCTCCAGCAATTTCTGTTTCTGTGTATTTCAGACTTCCAGCATCTTACACTTCCTTGCTTTATTCTCTCTTTCAGAGGCTGACTGCTAACTTGTTAGACATTTACGGATTTTCTGCATCCACGTTTCTATTTTGCAATTGACATTTGATTCACCCCTCAATCTAGTGACTGGTAGCTAATGGCTCAGAGTGGGAGAGTGCTGATACAGGGGCATGTTCAGTCTGTTCGACAGTTAGGAAGGTGAGAGATGGCAGTTCTCAGAAGCTCAGCCTTGCACTCAAAATCTGATTGGAACTACCAGTCCGAGATTTACTCCTCATTTAATGTAGTATTAAATGGAAACCTCTAGCAGCACAAGATCCTGCAGTTAGAAATCGAATTTAAATGAAATGTTTTGGTGCGTAAGTAATACAATAGTCAATATTTTGGTGTCTAGTATCTGAGCTTGTAATGTATAGAAAGGGATCATGGTGTAATCATGTACAAACAGCTTCCTGTGCAGTTAGATTTAAGGTTGAAAGAATGTTTGACAGGGACCAGTATGGTGCCTGTCCCTGTTTGATAATAAAATTTAAAAAATTTTTTCGACCATGACCTCCTTGATTATTGTGCAGAACCACTGACAGCTGGGAGATTTGTGTTTGGAGAAAGCCAATTATTTTTAATTGCAGGGATTATATTTTGACAATGGGGGAGGAAAGGGATTGTTTTGAGAATAACAAAACCACAATTGTAGGATAAAGATTAAAGGGAGCTTCCCTCCATGGAAAAACTGACAATTTACGAAGCTCCTTAAACTCTGAATACCTCAGTCAGCGACTGTGTCATAGCATAGCTGTTTGGCACAGTGAGTAACCTCGCCGGAAGTGAATAGGATTGGCCATTGAATAGGGCCTTCTGTGTTTAACTGTGAATCCTGTGTCATGAAGCATGTTCTTAGCAGCTGGGAGCCGTTCAGAGCAACATAATGGTGCCACTGTCTGGGGTATTCAAGTCTTTGGAGATTTTAAAGGCTGTCGGTTTTCTGTGAAGGCAGCTTGCTTTAGTCGATGTCTCAAAACTTCGACAGGAGCTGGGCACTCTCATACTTTACAAATGCTGCTTAAAATTTTCCCACCGGCCCATTGCTGCATATGGAACAAATGCTATTGTGACCGATTATATCATTAACACATTGGTTGTAGTGATCTCCGTGTTCTGCACAGTATTGCCATCACATTGTGCTGTGTGTCTAATGCGGCATTGCAGAGTTTTCAATAGCAGTTCCACAAACAGATTGAATCATCCATTTTTCACGACTGTCCGCTCTTGTTTTTTGATCCGTCAAGGAAGAGACATTGATTCAAAAACACAAAGAAGCATGTGGCTTCCTCGGAGCAAAGAGGAGAGTGGTAAACACATCGTTGTGCTGATCTCTGCAAAGGAATTCACTTCACAAGCCTGTCTCCCTCATAGTCTCACAGTGACTGAGACATGTGCTGCCTAAGTAAGATTTTCAAGATGGAGAGGATGGTAGTAATGATGATCTGAAGTTGTTGTATGGGGAAGAAAATACTAATGTAATATACGCAGATTTATTTCAACCTTTCATTATTTTCCACATCTCATTTGGTCCTTTCCTTCTGCCAGTCTAAAGCTTAAAGAATGATTACGCATTCTATCAGTAATGCACCCTGAACATACAAAGAACTCTGTCATCGTTTCCAGAATTTAAACCACATTTCCAACACTGGAAGTAAAATTGGCAGGAGTTTTACTAGTCACAACTGTGCCTGAGTGAAACCTATGGGAAGGAGAAGCTAAATGTTCCTTGGATTCAAAAAAGGAAGACTTGCATTTATGTAGCACCAGTTGTGACCACCAGATTTGTCATGCACTTTACATCAATTGAAGCACTCTTTGAAGTATAGTCAATGTTGAAATGTAGGAAATGCAACAGCCAGTTTGCACACAGCAAACTCCTGCCAATGTCCAATCTCTTCTATGAAGTAGAGCCAACCAAACACCTAACCAAGCAAGCAGGCCTAGTGCCTATTCCAAAAGATGGCACCTCCAACAAACAGTGCAGCTTTTCCTCAGTGCTGCATTGAAAGGGCTAGCAAAGTTTTCACTGTCTTCTCTCCCAAGCTATAAATTTGCCGTTTAAAGTCAGGCCAATATCATGTGAGGCAAGCTCAATGGGCCAGCTGGCCTTTTCCTTGCTTTTAATTTTGTATTTGATTTGTAGAATGTTTCTTTCAAGATATATGCACAGCTTTAATTTTCATCATGAACATTGACAAACAAGCAAAGTTGGTGGAAGGTCATTATCAAGTTTCTAATTACAAGTTTCAGAAAATACAACTGGCCGGCATCTTTCACTTAGAATAAAACAGCCAGTCACCCTGAGACTGCTTTAATAGACAGGCCATCTAGTGTAGCTTAGTATAAACATAGAATATAGAACAGTGCAGGCCCTTCGGCCCACGATGTTGTGCTGAACTTTTACCCTAATCCTAAGGTCTGTCTAACCTCCACCCCTACCTTATACTATCATCCGTATATCTATCTAATAGCCGCTTAAATGCCCCTAATGAGGCCGACTCCACTACCAGCTCCGGCAATGCATTCCACGCCCCGACCACTCCCTGCGTAAAGAACCTGCCTCTGACGTCTCCTCTATATCTACCTCCACTCACTTTTAAACTATGCCCCCTCGTAATAGCTACCTCCACCCTAGGAAAAAGTCTCTGGCTGTCTACTCTATCTATACCTCTGAACCAAGGCCATCTACTTTTACAGTTTTAATTGGCGTCATTATTTGCTTTCATAAGGCCACTATGAATGTTTGGCTGCATTTCAAGACTTCCAGAACCCCTATCTCAGCGGGGGGTTGTGTGAAGGTTTGACAGTTTTACGAGGTTATTAAATGATTAACTATTGTCGTGGCTTATGGGAGTTTTTAAGTATAAAAGAATGGTGCTATAATAAGGTCCTGTATTTCAGATTAGTTTGTGGCTTGTAATATGGGGAGGCTTTAAATTACTGCTGTTCCAAAGGCATTTACTTTTAATCTACAAAGCAAACAGCAGGCCCTGCCCCATGATTGCACATCTTCCTCTGACCCCCATCTGGTTTTGGCAGAGCTTGGCAATCCTATATTGAGCTTTTGCTGCAAAGAATGTTCACCAAGCAGCGAGGTAGCAAGCACTCTGACACTTTTCCAGCCTCTGTGTGCTGGGCTTCAGTGAATTATGTTTGTGCATCTGCTCCAATGCTGTTGCCCTGGAACAGAGCAACCAGATACCAGAGGTCAGTGCGTGGATACCAAGCTCGTGATCATCCTAACCACTGTGCTGCTGGGGCAAAGGTGATGCTGTGATTCATATGTGGACCATTACAACATAATTCCACAGCTCTCAACAGCCACTTTGATTTTATTTTCAGCTCTAAAAGCCTTTAGAAACTAGCTTCTTGTGTTCCTAATGCAGCTTCAGACCAAACCCTGGAAAGTACAAGGCCACAGTACTGACCAACATGAGCCAGTGCTGGAGTCGTTTGGACTATGCTCAGCTTGAGAGAGAGCATTCAGAGTTGTCACTCACCAGGCCACAGGCCTTTCTTGGCATCAGAGAAACAGCAATGGGGAGAATATGCTGCATCCTTTGCTCTGAAGGAAGGTAATAGCTTGCACGCTCCTCCATGTTTGTTCCTGATGCCTCGTCACTTGATTCATTAAGTGATGCAGAGGTCCCTCAGCTTTGCAGCTTGGAAAACAAGAAGAAAACATTTGCAATCTGCCTTTGCAAACTATGACATCAACCAGTAAGAATCTGCTGTCAACACAACAGAAATATATCTGCATGTGGCTATACTAACTAAGGCATCATTTCTTTCACAGGGATTTTATATCATTTACAGGCACCTCCTACTAAAATTCATTCAATACCATTGTAATTTGAGCTGTGCAGTAATATATTGGTTAAATGATGTACTATTGATTCGTCAGCTGCATCTGACTTCTGTAAGTGCCCGCTCCTTCCTGACAACATGAACTGAGCATCCCACAAGTTCTGGAAAGTATGACCGTGCTTTCAAATTGTATTCCTTACAACTTCAAAGATGCTTTACTATGTGCACTAGGTAGATCAAAGAGGTCAACCCATTTTTTATGAATAGCAGTCCAACCATTATGTTGCATGAATTCAAAATAGCCAATGCAAAACTGACTTTTTAATAATTTTAAAGCATTTTTTGAGTTAATAGTGAGTCATCAGAATAATGGGCTCTGCTTTTATGTGAAATGTCTCCAGCATTCAGGCAGCAGTGAACAAAGCTTTGTTTGTATCTTTTAAGTGTTCAAAGAGAGAGAGAGAGACAGAGAGATTCCCATTGCCAGAGCACAGTGCTAAATGATAAGACTACTGTCAGATGAGACGCCTACCTGGGAACAGTGAGGCTTCTTATGCAGTATCTTGTTTCTGTTTTGAGGAAAAAGTTGCAATTTTTTGCTTCAAAAGAATATGAATTACCCAATGGAGGGGATGAGAACTTTATATACATTGGACCACATAAGGCTATCTTCCCTGCAGCACCCACTCCTCAATTCTAATGCGCTGAAGTAAGTCACATTAATAATGTGAAGCAGGGGTTCTGCTGAGGAGAAAAACTAATCAGAATAATGGTGCCTCACTGTGAGGAGGGTAAAATGGGACCCCATTTTCATAAAACACCTGGAGGGAAATTTGTTTACATCGGGAAGGTTTATAGGGCACAAAATGATGACACAACTTTCTGAGTGTGACCTTTTATTGCTTAGAATTGCCTGATCCCATGACATGACAGCCTGAATGCTCAAGGTGCCTCCAGACATCCAGCCCCTTAAATGTATTCATCAGGGGCCTAATGGCAGCTTCACGACCTCGGTCCTCAATCTGACTAAAAAAAACTCCGTATACCTCCCTGAGTTTACCTCCCTGAGTTTACCTCAGTGGCCAAGCCAGTGTCCTCGAGTAGACACTGGAGGCAACTGGTAAAGTCGAAGACTCTCCTTTTCTCATTGAATTCAGTCTGGTGCATTCCTGCTCTACCTGGCTTTACAGCAGTGCTACAGCGGGCAGCGTTCACACACTGCTATCTGCCACCCCTTGCCTTCTCAGATTGGCCTATCATCCATTCCAGTCTCTAAATTAGCCACTCCGCAAAGATAACAAGCAATTGGGAGGCACAGTTTCACAGAAATGAGCCTTGGGCCTTCCATTCAGGCACTGATTTCCCAGAGATTCTTGTAGCTCTGTTCACAAACAGTTTGTTTGATTTCTGTAGTCAGTGGTCATTGTTTTCCTGATACTTTTGCCATTTTAACTGCTATTTTCTCAAGAATATTTACTCCAAACCCTACAAAAATCTATCTAGGCCTCCTTGTAAACTCACAACAACTGGCTATTGTTGCATTAACTAATGACAGAGGGAAAATGGTAAGATGAAGTAGTTTTCTGCTGCAAGCTGTCATTGGTGTAGTCAAGGCACAGACTAGTAAAACCCTTTAGAAATGTGTGTCGCTTTCAGACAAAAGGAACTGAGTTTTCCTTGAGCTGAAGTAGCAATGAACTGAGATGTGGAGCTGCATTTTAATCAGGGTCTCGACTAGAATCTGTCATTGTGCAGTCTGTGAGTGTTTACTGCATTGAGATGTGGTACCTCAGTCTCAGCTGCCCTACCGCTCAAGGAAGAGATAACGGGATTCTCCTTCCTGAGGAAGTTATTGTTATTTAGCTCAACTTTCAACACTTCGCTTCCATTTTAGCTCGCAGTATCAAGATTTATTTCCATTTCAGACATGTTCTTGTGCCTTCATATCATGTGCAATTTGACTTGTTTGATCAATACACCCATGCAGAATAGCAAGGATATAGTTTTTTTTTCAGTCCAAATCTTTGCACTTTGTCAATGCCAGGGTTTGGAACCAGGTTTTCAGTAAATTTGTCACTCTGAGGATGACAGTGTATGCAGTTTGGCCTGGTAAGTGCTAAGGCACATTGGTGCCACATAAGTGTCAAGCAATAGTCATCTGCAACAAGAGAGAACATAACTACTGTCCCTTGACATCGAAAGGCATTAACATGGCTGAATCATCCACTATCAATGTCCTGGGGAATACCATTGACTAGAAGCTGAACTAGTCCAACCGTATAAATACTGTACTTCAAGAGCAGATCAGTAGATAGGAATTCTGTGGCAAATAGGTCACCTCCTGATTTCCCCAAAGCCTTGTCCACCATCTCCAAGATACAAGTCAGGAGTGTGACGGAATTGTCTGTCTGGATAAGTGTAACTCCAACAGTATTCAAGAAACCTGACATTATCCAGGACAATGCAGCCTGCTCGACTGGCCCCACATCCCCCACCTTTTAAAATTCATTGCCCCTGACGGACAGATGGCAGCAATGTGCACCAACAACGAGATACACTCACCAAGGCTTCTTGAGTAGCACCATTCAAGCCTGTGAGCTGTTGTAACCTAGAAGGACAAGTGCGGCAGGTACATGGGAGCATCGCCGAGGGATCCCCTCCAAGACACACTATCCTGACTTGGAACTGTCTCATAGTTCCTTCAGGGTCTCTGGGTCAGAGTCCTGGGGAATCCTTCCTAAAAGCACTGTGTGTGTGCCCCTACACACCCAGGGACTGCAGCAGCTCAAGTAGGCAGTTCACCACCACCTTCTCAAGGGTAATTAATGATGGTCCAACCAGCAACAACAAGCTAAAAATAAGTCAAATGTTCCCTTTACATCCTGTCTCCTTGACTGTGTTTTAACTTTTAAAAACTCAAATGGTCCCTTAAAACCTATCTCGTTGACTGAGTTGTAGGTCATATGCCTTTCACCCACTTTATCCTCTTTCATCCTGACATCCAACTTGGCTCATTTAGATCATCCAGGTTATGGTACCACTTGCAAATCAAGCAATACAGTTTTCAAAGATAATAGGTACTACAGATGCTGGAGAATCCGAGATAACAAGGTGTGGAGCTGGATGAACACAGCAGGCCAAGCAGCATCATAGGAGCAGGAAAGCTTGATGTTTCGGGCCTAGACCCTTCCTGTTCCTATGATGCTACTTGGCCTGCTGTGTTCATCCAGCTCCACACCTTAATACAGTTTTCAAACTGTTTTCCTTAGCACTAATTATATCATCAAAGTAATCAGTATTAAGTTGAATTGTTCCCAACAATAAATTAAAGATACTTTTCAGCTGATCTGATTATAGTGTTTCATAACATGTGATTGAGCAGTTGATAATATTGTAGTTGAAGACGTGCATGATGATGTTGCGTTCCTTTGTTTTTCAATGAGCTTGAACGATCAGCTGTACAAAGGAACCTGCTGAGCTGTTTCATAAGCAGAAGAGCATTCAGAAAGTCATCACCACTTGCTTATACCCTTTGACACATTGCTATTGTGGTGGGCTGCAACTTCTCTGGAATGCAGCTAGTGTAACAATAGGGTGTACTAGTGCAAATGTCAACATGCTGTCACTCAGTAACTTGCAATGTTCTTCTTTCTCAGGCTCTGAATGAAATTTGTGAGAACAAAGAGACAGCAGAATTCCAAGAGAAAGAAACGCGGAAAGCGAATCTTCAGAGGTACGAGACTGGATTCTGTTGAGTAATGATTGGTTAGTGCTTGCAGGCTCTCTGAACAATGTTTAACCTTTACTGCGTGCACAGCTCATCTTAGTGCCTCTGGACTATGGCTGGAAAATACACTCACTCTGAGTCCCACAGGAAAGTATATATGCATGGGCATCAGGTGAAAATAGCTGCCATACTCCATTTGATCAATAAAACACAGCACTTAACTGGGGCCAGTATTATTTGTCTACCATTCTATCAAATCGAGCAATATCGTGATTCAGAGCAGTAAAATAATGAGTGATAATAATAATCGCACATGCCATTGACATCTGTCCCATTTCCATTTTGATGTTCAGCCACTGTGAGTAGCAAAACAAAACAAAACTTGGGTAGTGCCTTTCTTGACCAAAGGATGTTCCAAAGTGCTATACAGCCAATAATTCAATTGAAATGTAGTCACTGTTGCAGTGTAAGATGTGTTGTACTTTGAGACTCCAGTCAGCGACTGAGCAACCTATGCCCATTAGAACTCTATACAGAACAATCTAATCAGTGGAACTTGAGAGGATAACTGGAGACTGTTCCCAAACTGTTCTATGGATTTTATCAAAACTTGCAAGAAGCATAAATGCATTTCCTGACTCCTCAAAAATCTTCCCACTTGGTACTTGAGACCCCAATGAACTGCATTTCCCCCTGTGCACAATCTCCTGTCCCTCTACTTTACACAGAAATGGCCATCACTGTGCTGCTGAGCATTTGTTCAATTTACAGTCCCCTCTCATCCCATTGGACACCATGGTGGCTCAATGGTTAGCACTGTGCCTCACAGCACCCCAGGGATCTGGGTTCAAATACAGCCTCAGGCAACTGTCTGTGTGGAGTTTGCACATTCTCCCCCTGTCTGCACAGGTTTCCTCCCACAGTCCAAGCATGTGCATGTAATTGCTCATAGTGCCCAGGCCTGTGTAGGCTAAGTGGGTTAGTCATGCGAAATACAGTGTTACAGTGATATGGTCAGGGAATGGGTCTGGGGGAAGTGCTGTTTGGAGGGTTGGTGTGGACTTGATGGGCCAAATGGACACACTGTAGGGATTCTCTGATTCCCCATCAGCAAGCTGGGCAGTAGCGCTGCAAATTCCATTTGTGTGAAGCCTGAAAACAACGGCTACCATTTTCCATAGAGGCAGTACGGCTTTTCGACTCAGTTATGAGTAACAGTTACATGGAGACACTCTGGTAGGTTGTCGTGAATCAGTTCCTTCCTGAAGAGAGGGGAAATGTTTAGAGTAAAAGGAAAAAGACTTGACAGACTAATTGGTACTTTCCTGCCCACCAATATTGAATGTTTGTAAGGGAAAATAAATTTAACATGTTGAATGTATTTTTGGTGTTATCTCACTACTTTGACAGCAACTAGGACAGAAGACGACTCTTCCATCTCCTGGTGTGGAGGTGTGGGTTCCTGTCATCCATCATTGTGATTATATTGGTCAGATGGTATTTAAAATTGAAAATAGATTTACATGCTGAATATATTTCTGATTTGAATCCCAAAAGGTGAATTGCAAGCAAAAATACATCTACCAAATCACTTCACTCATTGTTAAGTTAAATGCATTAATTTTAGGGCAAATCAGAAAACAAAATGTTGCTTTTTTGGGATTATTCAAATCTGCCTAAAATTGTTTTCCATGACAACTAAATTGCCAAACTCACCCCTCCCCAGGACCCTCAGTTTTAAATTGGTAAATGTTTAGTCCAATATAGACCCAGGGTTGATTACTAAAACATTGTGACTTGGTCAGTGGCATAGCTCCAGAGATGCTGGAATCTGAGTTTTGATTAGAATAAATAAAAAAAAAATCAGTTATTCCTCTATTTGCGCTGATTCCAATAAAAATGTTGGATGTCGGATAAGAACATGACTGATGGCACTGTTCTCTGGAGAAGAGAAGGATTAAGGATAATGTGATGGAGATGTTAAGGTTATGAAATGGCTCACAAGAGTAGTTGGAGAGAAGATGCTTCGACTTGTAGAGTCGAGACTAAGACCCCTAGTTGTCAGTAAATCAGATTGGGAATTCAGGATCCAAGTAGTGATAAAAACATACAGCTTGTCACCACAAGGATTTGTTGAGGTAGAGAGTGTGAATCCATTTTGGGGAAACTAGATAAGCACAGGAGAGAGAAAGGAATAGAAGGATATACCAATAAGATTTGAAGAAGAAAGGTGAGGAAAGGCTTATTTGGAACATGAACGTTGGAGCCAAATTGCTAGTTTCTGTGCCATTCATTCCTAGTATCTCTGTGTAACAGCCACCATAAAAGGCTCGTACATAAAGGCTGAGGTTTGTGTAGTTCTGAAGAGATAGCAGCAGCCACAAACCGGTGACCCAACATGAATAAGTACACAATTAGAGTACAGATTCTCAAACCATATTGGGTCAGTTGGAATCACTCTCCTAGATGCATTTTCTGGATTTGTGACCCACACCAGGAATTACTTTTTCAGTCATTAATGGACATCCCTGATTACACTTGGCTGTGGGCCTGGAGTGACATTGAGGCCAGTCCAGGTAACAGTGGGGGATTTGCTTCCCTAAAGGATCTTACTGAACCAGATTGATTTTTAACAACAATCGTAGAATTTTAATTCAAGGTTTGTATTGAATTCAAATTTCACCATCTGCCATGGTGGGATTTCAACCTCTGGCCCTTGAATATTAGTCTGGGTTTCTAGACTACTGGTCCAATGATGTTACTACCAAGCCACGGCCTCCTTCTTGAGCTCATTGTCAAGTCTAATGCATTGATGCAGCAATCCTGCACTGCAAGAGGTGTCATCCTTTGGTTGAGACTCTAAAATGAGATCTTGACTATCTTTTCCCATTGTCTCAGGTGGACAGTAAAGATCATGTCACAATATTCCCATTTCATGCAGTGCCAGCAAAATGATAGGGATTGTTTCTTCTCACTGTTGCTTCTGATTGCTGCTTATTCAGAAGCATAGCTGATGGTATACACATAGGAACAGTAACAAGGCTCCAAGAAATGCATCGAAGAAATTGTGTGAAGTGGCACCAGCACTGGATAAGCTATTGTTTGATCGTGCTGTTTCATTTTTTCCATTGTTGAGGCAAAAACTAAAAATCTTCCTGTTTTATTCAAAGGGCAAAGTCAGTTTCCTCCATGTCAGAGTTCCAGCGTTTGATGGACAGCTCCCCTTTCCTCCCTGGTGGTCCTCAGGTACAGATAGGCCTGGCTAAGGATGAGACCACCCCACCGTTGTCTCCAGATGACCTGAAGTACATTGAAGAGTTCAACAGAAAAAACTGGGAGTACACCAACAGGGATAATCCAACAGAAGCCTGGATAGAAAAGACTGAAAGTGACAAAATAGTTAGCAGCTTACCCTCGGAGCCTTTCCAAACTGCCTCATGGTACCTCACAACAAGCGCCACAATGACAACGAACACCACGAGCAGCCAAGATTACCCTCAAAAGCAGCTTCAACGGAGTAGCATGAACCCGGATAAATTAGGAGTGAGACTGTATCACAGCCCCCCTCTGATCCGTAGGTTTGATGGGTCAGCACACCCAAATAAAGATGGGACGAAAGTAGTTGACTCAGATTATGCATTTGCTAAGATCAAGGCGAATGGAAATGTCATTGAGCCAAAAGCGGGACCCCCGGATATATTTGGAAGATGGCCGTGTGACATTGGCAAGCACCACAAAGACCTGCTGGAGGGTGGGCTTCATCCGATGGATCACCCAATCTGTAGCACTGTTGGCTTTGCTTCATCACTGCATGACCTGAAAATATCCGACAACATGAGTGATGACATGAAGGAAGTTGCTCATTCGGTCATCAGCCGAATACGTTCTAACTCAATTGAGCCCCAGTTCAAAGACATTGCGTGTCAGACTAACGGCGAAACAAGTACAGGAACACAGACCACCCGCACCATCAGTGTAGGTCTGCAGACGGACTGTCTAAGGGGCATCAGCAGCAGCCCACACAAGTGTCTGACACCAAAGGGAGGCTCAACTCCAGTGTCATCGCCCTCGCGGAGTTTGCGAAGCAAACAAGTGGCTCCTGGAGTTGAGAAAATGCAGGCAAAATTTGAACGCACATGCTGCTCCCCAAAATATGGCTCACCAAAGCTGCAAAGAAAGATTTCAACAAAATCCGATCAGCCAAAAGATCGGATTTTACCCAACAACCCGCAGAAGGGATTTAATGAATCAGCCTGGGCAAGGTCAACCACCACCCGAGACAGTCCAGTCCACACTACCATTAATGATGGCCTTTCAAGTTTGTTCAATATTATAGATCACACACCTATAGTTTGTGATACGTCACAGAGATTATCCAGGTCCGTCAACAGGCCAAAGGCCGCAGAGCCTAGGTCAAATTATGTCCTGGTTCAGGAGTTTTTGAAGAGTGTCAGTGGCAGATCACCAAGCCCTGTCTGTGTGGCCATAGAATCAGAGGTGGAAGGAGATGGCGAGGATCTCATTGCGAAGCAGGGAGTGCCCCTTTCTTCAGGATATACACTTGCTGAAAGCCCTGCCAGGATCTTAAACAAACAACTCGTTGAGCAGGCTCTTAATGAGGAACAAATTCAAGCTAAGAACAATCAGAAACCTGCCAATGATGATACAAAGGCAGATGACGCAGATGGAGCATCCCCTGGTTCCCTTGAGGTAATTCTGTTTCCTTGCTTTGTCTGAGCTCTTACAGAGAATTTTAATAATTTCAAAAATATCTCTGTGCACTCTACAAAATTTCTGTGGCTGAATTCACAAAGTTGCTGCAGGTCAAGGGACAACAGGTCAAGTTTGTACCAAGAGTTTTGTATTTTAGTCCTTTACGGTTGATTAGATCCTGACACTGTTAGAGATAGGTGTCTGGTTTACTGAGTTGTACGCTAAGGTGGTGAGGTGAACTGGATCTTACAATGGCTACTTAGCAAGCCACTTTTTGCTTGGTGATGGGGAACAAACATTCCAATCCTGACCTGAGTTTAAGTAAGTTTTGGATTTGACATGGGGCTTAAAAAATTGTCAAATGCCAAATAAGGTAAGCAGTTTTAACACTTTGTGTCCATCTACAAGTCTTTGTTCAAGCCAAACTGTTGCATTAACAGAGTGAAAACAAACTGAATCCTTTCTGGTCACCATTTCAATGGATTTGATGACTCTGGGACAAGTCTGGGACATTGTCTGCCTTGTTGTGTGGTCACAGGTTAATGGTAAATATATTTGGTTCTCCTTGATAACAGTGAGGAGCATGAGAATGGGAACGCCCAGCAAAGCTGACTGGATAGTGATCAGGACTTCAATGATTTCCTTTCCATGACCTAAGAGACACTAACCCTCAATGTAGCACTGTCTAGACTGAGATCATTTGCCCTCTACACAGATCAATGATTGGACACAAGATTCCCAATCCACAGGGTTCAGCGCATTATGCCAGAAAGCACTGAGCTATCAGAGAGCCTCGGAAAACAAATGTTACCTTTATTTTCATTATATAATTTTGTAAAGCCTTTTGACTTGCAGTCATCAGAACACTCACAGTAATACCAAAGTAAAGGGAATTAACATTTTATATGCCTGAGAAAAAAGTGCTCATTGGTTGGCAAGTAGGCAATGCCATTGGAGAATGCACAGAATAGGGCCAGTCTATTAATGTATATGGCTGGCTGTACACATTAGAATCAATTTAGAATTGTCCTTGCATGTACTGGAAGCTACAGGGTCCTGTTCATTGCAGACAGAAAGAACATGTACACGCACTGAAGCAAACACAGAGAACATAGTTCTGAAGAAGAGGAATACCAAACTCAAACCGTTAACTGTACTTTTGTCTCCGCAGACCTGCTGAGTTACCCCAGCATTTTCTGTGTTAGTATCTGCAGTACTTTGCTTTCGTGTACATGCACTGCACTTGTTTCGACCCAACAAAATTGGTGACAATCAATAGTTCATTCCTCAGGACAATGCCTTGTCAAATTTGTGTCAACCTGCCTGGTTTAATTTTAAACAAAGCTTGGCAGTTAACTGCCGGTGATCACCAACTGGTGCAATCTCCATTGTAATGCCTCTACCAATCAGAGTCCACCTGCCAACCAATCAACACCTTTTTTCTCACTTTGTATTAAAAGTTTCCCTTTACAGCGGTGTTTCTTGTGAATGTCCCGATGAGCGAAAAATGAAACATGCCCTTTTCAGAGATACTCAGATTCTGTACTGCCAAACAGCAATGTATTTTATTCACAAATTTCTTGGGAAGTGGTGGCAGTTGGAGCAAATGAGCACAGGAAGTGGCTGCAAGCATGAAGGAACAAGGTAGAAAATCTGGCATTTATCGGCAGGAATCCACATTAACTGCAGAGTGACCCTTGTTCCTGAGATTTCATCACATTTCTAGAAGGAATAAGTCAATTGAAAATTAATCTTTTTGCCCACTGCCAAGAAATATTTTGACATTCTGATGATGCTTTCAACTTATACTGAGCACCCAGCATTAAAAGAGAAAAACAAATGGCCTACTTGTAAAAAAGGAAACTTTAAAGATTTGTGTTTTTAAGATTTTGAAGGGAAATAAGAACAACTTTTTCCACTGGGGTGAGGATTCTCATGTGAAACCAGGGGTAGGACCTTCAGTAAAGCAAATCAAAGCAAACGTCGAACAAAAGTTGATGGAAGTGTAGAATGTTCTCTCACAGAAAGGCAATCAGTGCTATCTCAGTTAATGATTTTAAATTTCAATGTGCAATTGCTAGATGATTAGCTCGCTAAGGGCTATGGAATTAAGGCAGGTAAATGGAATCAGGAACAGATCAGCCATGATTTTATTGAAGAACAGGAAAAGCTCAAAACTGAATGGCATCTTCCATTCTATGAGACTAAAAGCTGATTTGCAGTTCAGAGGTTATGCTACCGCTCATTTTGAAAAACTCTGAAACTAGCCCAGCAGTGTAAGTGCCAATAATATACCTTTACCGCCATGGAGTTATGTTTGTTGTAACACCTCAGGCTGATGTGTTTTGGTATAAAACTCATGGGTCTCATGAGAGAATATAGAGTTATTAGTGTAATCATTACTTAGCCATCCTTGATTGTGATTAACACAATCGTGTCTGAAAGGACTGAACTTTGGATCATTGAAGCAGTTGGGGGTCTGGGATCAGTATCTAGAATCCACAAGTGAGCCTACTGTCTAACTCAGTTCACTGTTTCTGTAGGAGAAGGAGTAGTCATGGACAGCCAATAAGCTTCAGCCCACACTTCCTTACAACTATAACGTTGATTTTAACTCTAAAACTACAATACTCGAGCATTTACAGTACGGTATATGTTATAATAGCATGTATGTTACATATGTTCCAAAAATATATATGAACAATACCAACACTTACCATTTCTCGGATCTGGAATGCAGTGCCTAAGAGTGCAGTAGAGGAGTGAGGCAGCTTTGACTGTGACTTTCATAGGAGAATTGGTGAAGTAACTAAAGAGAAAAGAAAAGGCCACGGCGAAAAGACAACGGAATGAAAAACAAAATGTAGTTCTTCCAGAGAACCAGTATGGACCGATCGGGCTAAATAGCCTCCATTCAATTCTTTATTATTCCTCAAAATCTTTCCGTAATAATTGATACCAATTGGTATGTTAGGTTTTATTAGTGTTAATATAGCTGTTTCCTATAATGCTTTCACATTCTGGTGGGTGCTGCATGCTGGAAAATCCAGTTGAAGCTGCTACCTGGACTATGGTTATTCCTGACTGGAAATCATGTTCCAGCCCAATCCTGACAGAAATTTGACTCTCAGATTCACCCGTAATTGACTCCCATCTGTTTGGTCTGTCAGAGAGAGGAGTGATAAACTCTATGGGTGGATGTTTCCATTCTCTACTCTCAAGCAAATCAGATTACCCAAAGGCCATTGATTTCAAAGTGCTAAGAAACTCCACCCTCCCATTTGAAGAATATCAAAGCTGCTAGGGATTTGTTTTGGGTTCGAGTGGAGAAGCAATTGTTAAAAACTTCTTTAAAAAAAATAGAAATCATCACCAGAAGGTCATTGTAGCTCTTGCTTGTAGCAGCTTCATAAAGTGATCTGAACCCACAGACCCAGGTCATTAGGGTTAGCTTCATTGGTCTGTTTGGACAAGGATTCCAGTAAAAGGAGAGAAGGTGAGATAGAGGTTGTCACTGCTAATGGATTGTATTGTAAAGTACAGGAGGGGCTTCCACATGTGGGATAGTCAGTTATAAAGCCAGTGCAGAATTGAAAACTCTTTACACAGCAAGTGATTCGAATTTGGAGCTAACTCCTTGCCAAGAGAAGTAGTAAATGTGAATCAAATAGATACAGAAAGCAAGATTATTACTTGAGGAAGATATGATTACATGGATATGATGCTGAGGAAGGGGACAAAGGAGACCTGTGTAGGTAATGAACACCAGCAAGGACCTGTTGTGCCAGATGGCTTTTTTTTGCTCTAAAAGCTCAGTAAAAGATGCCAATGTACTGTTCAGTGCCAAACCTCAGACTTGCCGTCTCCAATGCTGACTGCTGTGTCCTTTTTTTTGTGGTGTCAAACGTGATCCCTTCCATAGGAATCAGGGCCATTTTGTTCGCTGGTTGTCTCCTTCCTTTTATGGGCCAACTTGTGCAAGAAGAAGGGAATTGTGTTCAGATGTGCCTTGTACAGGTTGTTTCAACATGAGGGAGCCAGTTTACTATTGTGGGTACGATAACAGGTAAAAGTATACACTCGAGGGCCATGTCTGAGACAGCGACAAGTTTCCCACTGATCACTCTCTGGATTGGAACATCTTAAACTAATGGTTCTTTATCAAACAATGGAGACATGGGAAACCTTTAAAGTGATTTATCTTATATGTGCGTAAATTGTTAACAAATTCATATTTTACAGCAGTTTCTTTTTTATTGATTTATAATCATCGGGTATATAATGTATAGTTTCATCTACTTGCAGCAAGATTGATAATTTTGTATTAATTCAACAGTCTGTGCACAATCAGCATTCATTGAAATCGTCAACTCTGCTTTGATCCTAAGATCCACAGTAAATTTGTCAAACCTCGTAGTACCTAATGCAATAAACCAAAGTTAACACTTCATCCGTCAATTGATTTTAGGTTCGTGGACAATTAGTACAACAAAATTCACAATAAAGACAAAGGTTGGTCATATTGAAAATCATCATTGAGTAACTGAGTCATTCAGGCAAGCTTACAAGTCCTGACATGTCACAGGAGTGTCTGTTTCTGAATCTGTGACTGATCTATTTGGAGAGCGTCCTATACAATAACACTACGAGTCATAACCTTGGGGAACTTGATACTTTCTTATTGCCCCAGTTGACTGCTGTAGCTCTCTCTACGCTACTCACTCCTCAGCTCGAAGGTTGTGGGTTCAAGTCCCCTTTCAGGGATTTGAGAAGAACATTCTAGACTGCAGGGTACTCCAAGACATTAAAGGCCATAGCTGGCCTCTCAGGTGGGTGTAAAAACATGTAAACTAATGACATAATTTGAAACATGAGCAGGGAGTTTATTCTCCAATGTCCTGTCCTCAATCACCATCACAAACAGATTCTCTGATCATTATCACATGGCTGTTTCTGAATGCAAAAGTGGGCTGCCACATTTCTTACATTATGGCAATGACTATACTTCAAAGGTACTTAAATAGCAATAAAGTGCTTCGGGTTTTGTGAAGGGACTATGTAAAACTGTAGGTCTTTCTGTTTAATAACAACTATATCAATGTGTAACTTTGCTCTTTATCTTGTCTTATTTTTCTTCTGTCTGTTCTGCCCAGAGCCAAACTCTCTTACTAACCACCCCCTGGGGACTCTAACCCTGCCTGCCTCACTGCTGTAAGTTCCTTGTTAATAACCTTGGTGGTGTTTGAGCTATCCGTTTAATGACTATTAGTAGAGAGATCCTTCATTTTCAGAATGAGTTACCTGTGTTATTACATTGAAACTGAATCTTATGTTCTTCGCTCATTATCAAATGCTTTAAGCTGTTCTGTTTGAGAAGAATGAGGATTGAGTGGTTCTGACTGAACTTGGAATGAATGAAAAAGCAGTGTGTTTACAACACTCCTGGTTAATCTTGTTGAATTGTAGAGTGATACAGCGCGGAAACAGACCCTTCAGTCCAACTCATCCATGCCGACCTAGTTTCCCAAACTAAACTCGTCTCACTTGCCTGTGTTTGGCCCATATCCCTCTAAACCTTTCCTATTTCTGTACCTAACCAAATGTCTTTTACATGTCTAAATTTATAAACTTAGCATATTAACAGGGAAATGAAAAAGAATGTTCCCGTTAATGACTGATGTTTCAGGAAATCAGTCAGAAGATAATTGGAAGTGATTTCAGTAAGATTATGAGCACCCCATAAATTGGACCCATCTAGTCAATCAGAAACTGATCATGTACTGTTCATGCATTAGCAAGTCAATTGGAGACCAGTTCTATGATGAGTACTTGTCTTCTGGCTCCCCAAAGTCTGTCCCCCATCTGCAAGGCACAAGTCAGAGTGCAATGGATTTCTTTCCACTTGCCTGGTTGATTGCAACTCCAACAAGACTCAAGAAACTTGACACTGCCTATCCTTGTTTGTCCTAAAGCAGCTCATTTGATTGGCATCACATCTACTCTGCAACTTGGTTCCGTAGCATCTTCTTTCTTACATGATGGGGACTAACATTTGCCTTTAACTAAGTGTATCAGATATCTCTTTCCAAACCTAGATCATCAGAGACAATGAAAGCAGTTTCTCTTAAGTTAATACATACTAAAGGTATTGAACATCCAAGGATAGAGTATGCATTATAAAAATAAACTCTAGTATGGTATAGAAATATAATACTGTAATACTGGATGATTACATTTCTTTTTAAATTCATTCATGAGGGATGAGGGCATCGCTGGTTAGACCATTTATTGCCCATCCCAGAGAGCAGTTATGAGTCAACTACATTGCTATTGGTCAGGAGTCACATGTAAATCAGACCAGGTAAGGATGGCAGCTTCCTTCCCTAAAGGACATTACTGAACCAGATGGGTTTTTCTGACAATCAACAAAGGTTTCATGGCCATCATTAGCTTCTTAATTCTAGATTCCTTTAAATACCCACATATAATCGTACCTTTCCAAGTACAAATAAATAATGCTGAAAATGCACAATGGATGTGTCAACATTTGAAAAAAGAAAAAATACAATGGACAATTCAGATCAAAGCTTTTTGTCAGATCCAATTGGACACTGTCCTGATAAGAGAACCCATTTATAAAGCTAAGCAAAACAATAAGTAGGAATATCCACTATGATCAAGTAGAATCAGCAAGGAGTTTCATGTCAGGCCATCCGATTGTTCCACTGTATCAGCAGGGACGTACAGAGTGATCTGCCAAACTCAGACCCCTCCAATCTTGTCACAAATGATTGAAATGAGCTGCCTACACCTGTAAAGATGCCTCTCAGTGGCATCAAGCCACTGAACAGCTGGCACACAGCTTGGACCTGGCCTCAGATTGTCAAGGCATAGACATCTGTCTATATCCTCCTCTAAGAGCTAAGATGGATTAGTCAGATGGGTAGATCAGCAGCAGATGGAATTTAACCCAGATTTGTGTGAGGTAATTCACTTTGGAAGAAGGCACAAGACAAGGAAGTACTGGATGATTGGCAGGACATTTAGAAGTTCACAGGAACAGAGGAATCTTGTGGTGCATGTCTACAGATTCTTGAAGGCATGCAGGGCAAGTTAACAGAGTAGTTAAGAAGGCAGACAGGACACGTCCATACCAGTCATGGTATAGATTATAACAGCAGAAAGGTTGTATAAAATTACAAATGTTAGTTAGGCCTCAGCTGGAGTACTGTGAGCAGGTCTAGTCACTGCACTTCGGGAAGGATGTGATTACACCAGAGTGCGATGTGCATTCACCAGGATGATGCCTGGGATGGAGTGTTTCAGCCATGAAGACAGGCCAGATAAACTCAAGCCATTTTCTTTAAAGCAAAAACAGACTGAGAGAGGACTAGGTAGAGATGTATAAGATTATAACAGGCTTGGACAGGGTGGAAGAAGCTGTCCCCCTTAGTTCAAGAGCTAATAACACGTGGATATAATTTTAAGGTGAAGACCAGGAGGCTTAGAGGAAATTTGAGAAAAAGCATTTTCACCCAGAGAGTTGTGGGGGTCTGGAATGCACTGTCTGGGAGGGTAGTTGAGGCAGGAAACCTCACAACTTTAACAAAGTGCTTAGATGAGCACTTGAAGTGTCATGTGCTGGAAATTGGGAGTAGTGTAGATTTTGTCAATACAGACTCAAAAGGCTGAAGGGCCTCCTCTGTACTGTATGAGCCAGTGTGCTCCATTGCTCTGACTGTGGTCTCTGCTGTTGCCCCTATCAACCAGTTAGGCCCCACACTCTGCAGTTCCTTCTCAAAATCTTTCCACCTGTGTCTCCTCCTCTAAAAAACTCCCTAAAACACAGCATTTTCACCAAGCATTTGATCATCCCCCTCAATCATTCAATTTTCATTTAGTGCCCTTATTCTTTAGTCCCATATGAAATACGTTTTGATATTTGTGCACAAGTTGCTGTACTCTGGATTACAAAAACAGTAAGTTATGGGCAGTTAGACGGAAGTTAGTGACTTTATATTTTTTAATGACTATCAGATCTCCATGAATTAAAATTGATGCCTTAAACATGATTGTGTGTTCCTTTTATTATACTTGGATAGATTTTGACAGACTAATTTTCTTACGAAGAGACTGGAGAAAAACATTTTTGCCCCCTGCAACAGGACATTAATGAAGTATGTCGGAGAGATATCTGTGCTATTAGTTATTGTAAACAGACTTAACGCAAAGTGAGTTGAATAGACATTTCCCAATCAGGATCTGCTTTTATTCCTTATTAATGTTGGCTGTCTAAACAAAGATCTGAAATGTACAAATCATTTAAAAGATCTTTTATTCACTAATGCTTTTCATGCAAGTAGTTTGCAAACATTAGACAGTCCCTGGGTCTTCTTTGACCCTTTCCCCCTCTCTCTGCTTAAATAATGCATTTGTTAGGGATGACAGCTGAGGAATAATGGGCTAAAAACATCAATTAATTACCAAATAATTTCCTCATTTATTGAATAAATATTGCTAATTTAATGTAAGGAAAGGAACACGTCTTAAGTAGCATTAATATGAAATTAGTATTCACTGTTACCTTCTACAACAACACTTAAAAATTGGAGCAATTTTTAGCTGCTAACATGCACTTTTTAAAAGGCATTGATTGTGTAGGTACAAAGAGGCAACAGCAACACCTCTTGGGACATCCAAGACCAGCTTGGTACAATTTTCTAGTAATCTTTTAAGTGACTGCCAAGCATTTCCTCCAGAATGAGGTAGGATGTATGAAAATCGAAGTCTTATGGCAAAAACAGAATGAGTTATGTTTTCAGTTACAGACGATCATTAATTAGTGCAGTAGGTCAGTAACACTTCGAGTCACTCACTGAGTTTGGCCATTCCATTAATGTTTCCCTCTCTGCGTTTGTCCTCTGCACTTTTCCTTTGTGTTTCCAACCGAGCAGAAAGGTCAGTTTATCCGTTAGCTGTCATTTCACTTGCCGGGTGCTGACTGGCTTAATGAATGTTTCAAGCTTGTTCTCATTGTTGTTTAAAAATCTATCTTCATTTGGATTTGTGATTCTCCCTGCTCCGACCACCTTTGTAATTGTTACTCGTCACCTTTCGATTTTCCTGCCAGCTTTCCATCCTTGTGACATTCCTTTTGTTTTTGACAACTGTCTGCAATATCTCTTCTACCCTAACAAACGTCTAGAGCTTGTTCTCTTTAATTCACTGTGTTTACAAGTTTTTCTCAATGGCTATGAGATTAATGACTGTTGCTGAAAATAGGCACATTTTGTTGAAGCTTTACATCATCAGGAAATTTCACAAAGATGCACATTCAAAGTGAAACCAACATTTATACGACATGAGAGAAAAGTGTTAATTGGTTGGTGAGTGAATTCTGATTGGTAGAGGCATTGCTGTGAAGAATGCACATATTCTATTAATGCTGTTTGACAGTTAACAACCAGACTTTGGTAAAACCAGAGATTGACTCTGATTTGTTAGAGCAAAGAGCAGGGCCCTATTTGTTAATGTGTGTAGCTTCCAGCACACGCAAGTGCTGCAATATTGCAAACCCAACTAGCAACCCTAAATTGGTTGACAAAGTAATTTCTCACACATTCAGGATTATCCAGCAAGTGTAATTCAATTGCAGAATTTGAATTTATGCTCTTATGAAATGTCCTGATGGGTGCAAAATGGGAAACTTCAACAAATGATGTCTTCTTTCAACAAAACTCGAGTTCCATACGACTGAATGACTAGATTTAAAGAGTATTAATTATTACCATTTAGCATGTAAAAACTGGTATTAATAGTTATCTCCTTTAAGGTATTAAAGATAGAATTACTTCAATTTGTGGATTATTCCAAATCATATGGGTCTAGCAGTTGTTACAAGTAAAATGAAAAAAAACCAAAGAGATTTAACAGCTTGATAAATAATTTGGAAACTGTCTCTCCAGCTCTGACAGAATTTTAGCCCGGGGTCATGAAATCTGGAATCTCAGTGGTTACAGCCATACCTTATGGCATCCTTATGGCACACAGTTGTAACCTACAGCTTCACGCATTCAGTTCTAATTTGAGGATTTTGAAATCATTTTTCTTAATTCTAGCGGTACGTACCAGTTCCATCTCTGGTTCTGTAAGCTAGCACCCTAAATTAACAGATAGGTAGGAGCAAGATGAGCGTGTGAGTTTAAGACGTGGTTGTTAAAAGAGATTAAATTGTCATTTATTTCATGCTATCTTTATGAGACCTCGGGGTGCACAAATTGGATTCCAATATTCTTACCTCATAAAACTAACTGTTCTGGCCATCTAACGAAACCACACTATCCCATCATCAAGTTCATATCCAATATGATCTTGACTCCCTTGTCATTCACATCCAGCTTCTGCTGTGTGTCCAACTGCTGGACAGGAACAAAAACCTTCCCACAAATCATTTGGGACAATAATTTCAAACTGCCTCAAGCCTTTGGCCTTCCTCAGAACATGATAATCCTGTAGCTGTACCTTTAGCCCCGTAAAACACTTACACTTACCCTGGTCATTCCTCCTTGTAGGGCCCCTCTTCTTGGCACTCCCTTAAGAGGTACATGAGTACAACATGTGTACCACACAGTTGTTTACCAGATGCATCTGGATAAATACAGGCTTTGAACCCCAGCTTCCTCTACTGAAATCTGCTTTAATTCCCAATTTGGCAGCCCCTCACCTTTCATATTGAAGGACCAACATGGAATATCTGTAGATACCCTGTCATTTTGTGCTCTTCATCTATTGATCATCTACGCTGACCTCAAGAGTCTACCTCTGCATCGAATTGCTTCCCCTTATACGATCAGTGAGAAAGATGCTTGTGAGTTTGGTGAATCACAATCTACAAGGAAGTTTAGCTAAGCTGACTTCAAGCCCAGACCGTGGGGACTAATAGTCCTAGAAATCACACAGACTTCATTCATAATGTCATTGAGTATATTATAAACATGGATGAATATCATTCACGGGACGATGGTGTCACTTGGTAGGAGAGCATTTCTGTCCCATCTGTAATTTTCCACATTGCTGGGGGTCTGGAGTCATGTGTGGGCCAGACCAGGTAGAGATGGCAGTTGATAACAAGCTGTAGAGCTGGATGAACACAGCAGGCCAAGCAGCATCATAGCAGCAGGAAAGCTTGACGTTTCAGGCCTAGACCCTTCATCAGAAATGGGGGAGGGGAAGAGAGTTCTGAAATAAATAGGGAGAGAGGGGGAGGCGGATGGAAGATGGATAGAGGAGAAGATAGGTGGAGAGGAGACAGACAAGTCAAAGAGGCAGGGATGGAGCCAGTAAAGGTGAGTGTAGGTGGGGAGGTAGGGAGGAGATAGGTCAGTCCAGGGAGGATGGACAGGTCAAGGGGGCAGGATGAGGTTAGTAAGTAGGAGATGGGGGTGCGGCTTGAGGTCGGAGGAGGAGATAGGTGAGAGGAAGAACAGGTCAGGGAGGCGGGGACGAGCTGGGCTGGTTTTGGGATGCGGTTGGGGGAGGGGAGATTTTGAAGCTTGTGAAATCCACATTGATACCATTGGGCAGATGGCAGTTTCCTTCCCTAAAGGATATTAGTGAACCAGATGGGTTTTTCCAACAATCAATAATGGATTTATGGTCACCTTTAGACTCTTAGTTCCAGATATTTATTGAATTCAAATGCCACCACCTGCCATGGTGGGATTTGAACCTGGATTCCCTGAGCATTAGCTGGGTTTCTGGATTAACAATCCAATATGACTAGGCCACTGTCTCCCCCAGTTGATCCTCTTGGAGAACACACCGAACAGAGTTTGGCTTTTGGACGCTAAAAATTCTCAAAAGATTGGTGTCTTATGACACTAACAACACATAAAATGCAAGAAAATGTTGAAAATTGTTTAAAAAGTAATTTTAAAGGACTCTCACAAAAATTACATTTATATGTCACAGCATAGTCAGTTACTCGTTTGCTTGTGCCATTTATTTTCCCAGTTTACATAAGAGTTTGAAATTAAGGTTATTTCATTTTCCAATTCAGGAGCTCTAAGCAAGTAGCAATAAGTAAAAATGAATTCTCTTAATTATAGTCTCGCAGTCAAGACCTTAATGGAGCCCCTTCTTCAAGGAGTAGCAGATTATTGAGAGTTTAGGCAGAGCAACAGTTCACAGAAGTCAGACCATTTTCCAATGTCGGTTTCATATTTCCATCCATGCTGATAGACAAACTGCAGCTGTTTATCTTGCAAGAAAAGTATAGAAGCAGCATATATAAACATTGAGATGTTTTGGAATGTAACAATAATACTTTTTAGCTTGTGCGATTGTAAATCTGTAGATTTGAAGTGGTATATCATCGTCTTAAAGTCTTATTTAATTTGCTTGCAAGTAAATGACAGATGACGCAAAGTAAGGGTGGTAATGACATTATAAAAAATAAGTCTATGGTACTTCACCTCCCCAAACAGAAAAGGAGCTGACCGAGACACTGTTGTACAAAGCAAGTGCCACTTCACGTCTTCTGGTGGGTGTTTGTAAAGCAAAGTTCACCATATCGCATTGCATTGGGAATTAAAAGAGTTTGTATAAAATAATAATGGGTCTGTGTCTTAGATTTCACACAGCTGTAGAAACTATTTAAGAGATGATGTACCTCCCGCATGCTCAGATTGTGGTCCATTGTGAGATTTGAGTTTTAAAAGGCAACATCAAAACAATGTCAGTTTTATAAAGGGCTGCCTCATGGACACATTTAGCATCTGAAACACTGGTTTACATTTGTCAATTAGCCCATTCATTTTGGCTAATGTCCAGTAGACCATATTGAGGAGATGCATTGAATCCAGATTGATCTGACCCAAACCAATATAGGTTTATTTCAGAAAAATGTGCATTTGGCACAGTTCAAGCATTTTGAAGGGTTAGATCTACATGCTGCGGCAGAAGACATAAAGGTCTGAAGTTTTGCTCCCAAGTTAAGAGCACACAGCCTGGAAACATACCAGCTCCAAAAACGCAACCTCTAAGGAAGTGCACGCGAAGTGTGGATATTTATTCCAGGGGCCTGGGCAGAAGGCCTGCCTTGGTGGTCTGAGACTTTATCAAAGTTTTAGTAAAATAAAAGTAAAACATGAAACAATCCTCCAGCCTACACCCTCTCCATAGTCACATAACAATCCATTGCCAACTTTATGCCAGCACATCTCTCCTAATCTGCCCACCCTTTACCCTGACACCCACCATGCCAATTCACACAATATGCATCATGGGAAGGAGCAAATTACTGCAGATGCTGGAATCTGTACTGAAAACAACAAATGCCGGGTCGGACAGTATCATGGGAAAAGAGCAAGTTAATGTTTTGAGACCAAATGACTACATCAGAGCAGAAGTGAAGTGTGGAGGAGACAGCATTTATGTTGTAGTTTGGATGGGGTGCGTAGGGGTAGTGGGAAGACCTCGGGACCAATGCTGAAATAAGCTAAAATAAATCTCTTAAAGAATTCTCTATTGGAAACAAACTCATTGATGACATATAATTTTCTTTAATCTCATGAAAAAATGAACGTTGGAATTCTTTGCCCCATTTCAAAGAGTCGATAACTACGTGGATCTGTCAATTAAATTATGAAATGGCAGACTTTTGTAATAGTAAAAGGTTATGAGTTTAGCCACACAATACTAATCCAGTAATAAAAGCTCAAATTTAGTGTCCACAAATGCTAGAATAGCAAGCAATGATTCTTTTAACAGACAGGCTTTTCTTTTAAACATTTAAAAGGTAAATGTTTTAAACATTTGGGGTGGCACAACAGCACTGCTGCCTCACAGCACCAGGGACCCAGGTTCAATTCCATCCTCAAGCAACCGTCTGTGTGGAGTTTGCACATTCTCCTCTTGTCTGTGTGGGTTTCCTCTGGGTGTCCTGGTTTCCTGCCACAGTCCAAAGATGTGCAGGTTAGGTGGATTGGCCATGAGAAATGTAGGGTTAAAGGGATAGGGTAGGGGGCTGGGTCTGGGTGGGATGCTCTTCAGAGATTTGGTGTGGACTCGATGGGCTGAATAGCCTTCTTCCACACTGTAGGGATTCTGTGAACTGTTACCATAATGTTTTGAGATTTTCTGTCCCCAGACACTGACTGTCCTCCTGAGTGGTTCCAGTTATATTGGGTCTGGTTATAAGGTAGACTTTAACCAGTACACTAATGATGTGTAATCTAGAGGACAGGTAAAAGCAGACATCCCGATAAAATAACCCATTCCCCACTGACACAGCTCTGAACCTTTCACCCATGCATTATATCAGGATTATATTTGAATTTTTTGTATTTATCAGACAAAAGCTAACCACTTCGTAGTATAACTCCTTAAATATTCATTAATGAATTGGTTCTGATTAAAACTTCCAATTTTCTCAGGAGAGTTCAGATTTCTGCTGGCAGAGCATGAAATCTGACAGTAATTTAGTGTCTGAACAACTTAAAACAAACAATTTAGAAATATCTTATGCTTGGCTTAGGAATTGTACAGGGAAGAATTACTACTATTCTACCTGGAATGTTGCATGGTAGGAATTAATGGGAAGGTATTTTATTTCTTTAGAATTTGATCTTTGGCAGCGAGCTAAGATTGCACTGGGTATTCAAGTCAAAGAGGGTTGGGGATAATTTCACCCAGCAGGTAGAAGAGGAAAGTGAGTAAGATAAGAGAGTTGGAGCCAGGGAGTGTGGATGAAGGAGATGGGGAATGAGGGGAGAGAGAATGATGGGGAATAATTTTAATTGCTCTGTGGTCATGGGGGAAGTGCAGAGGACTGGGGAATGGCAAATGTGGTTCCACTTTTCAAGAAAAGTGTTAAGAGATGAATCAGGAAATTACAGACCAGTGAGCCCAACGTAAGTGGTAGGGAAACTATTCCAGAAAATTCTGAAGGAGCAAATTAATACCCACTTGGAAAGGCATGGGTTACTAAGGGATAGTCAGCACGGCTTTGTCAGAGAGAAGTCATGCCTAACAAATTTGTTAGTTTTGTTGAAAATGTGATCAAGTGTGTGGGTGAGGGACGTTCAGTTAATGTGGTTGATATGGATTTTAGCAAAGCTTTTGACAAGGTCCCACATGGAGAGACTGATTGAGAAGGTTAAAATACATGGAATTGAGGGAAACGTGGTGAGATGGTTCAGAAACTGGCTTAGTAATAGGACGCAAAGGGTAGAAGGCTGTTCGAGTGACTGGAGGCCGGTGTCCAGCAGTGTACCACAAGGATCAGTCCTGGGACTCTTATTGTTTGTCATATAGATAAATGATACAGATAAAAATCATTTTGGAGATTTGTTAAGCAAATTTGCAGACAACACCAAAATTGATAGAGTGGTTAATAGCGAATAAGATGGTTTTAGGTTACAGGAAGATATAGATGGGTTGGTCAGATGGGCAGACCTTGGCAGATGGTATTTAACCCCGATAAGTGTGAGGTGATGTACTTTGGAAGAAGAAACAAGATGAAGTAGTATATCATGAACGGCAGGACACTGGGTTGTTTAGCGGAACAGAGGGATCTTGGGGTAATTATTCAGATTCCTAAAGTCAGCAGAGCATGTGAAAAGGATACTTAAGAAGCCATATGGGACATTAGCTATCATCAGTCATGGCATAGAGGATAAGGAGGTAATGTTGGAGTTGTACAATGCATTGGTTAGATAGATATTTGGTTTGTGTGCAGTTCTGGTCACCTCACTACAGGAAGAATGTGATAGCACTAGAGGGGATACAAGAACGATACAGCGCAGAACAGGCCCTTCGGCCCTCGATACAGAGGAGGTTCACCAGGGTGTGGCGTGGGATGGAGAAATTGAGCTATAAGAAAAGACTAGATAGGCTTGGATCATTTACATTAGAGCAAAGACTGAGTAGGGGACACAATTGAATTGTATAAGATTATGGTGGGTATGGACTTGGTGAATAGAGAGCAGCTGTTCCCCTTGGTTGAGGGGTCACTCATAAAAGGGCATAGTTTTAGGGTAAAGGGTGAAGAGATTCAGAGGGAATTTAGGACAAAACGTTTTCATTCAGCAGGGGGTGGGAATCTGGAATGCACTGCCTGGGAAGGTAATGGACCCCGGAACCTTACAAGCTTTAAAAAAATATTCAGATGAGCACTTCAAATATCATAACATTCAGGAACAAAAACAGAAGTTGCGGGAAAAGCTCAGCAGTTCTGGCAGCGAGGAAGGGTCACCGGACCCGACATGTTAACTCTGATTTTTTTTTTGTTGCAGATGCTGCCAGACCTGCTGAGCTTTTCCTGCAACTTCTGTTTTTGTTCCTGATTTACAGCATCCGCAGTTCATTCAATTTTTATAACATTCAGGGCTGTGGGACAAGTGCAGGAAATTGGGATTAGCACACTTTGAATGGTAGTTATATTGGCGCAGACTCAATGGGCTGAACAGGTATGAATCTGTAATGGGTTGTAGGAGAAGGACATGGAGATTATCTTAGTGGGGAAGGGAGAGCTCCAGGAGCTCGCTCTGGCAGAGATGGGATATTGGTTTTCATGGTGGTGTGGCTGTGTTGAGGAATTCCTTCCCTCCTTCAGATCACAGGGAAATTTAGATTTAGTTCTCCCATCCTCTGGTTTGACCGCAAGGCCTGGATTCCCATCACAGGGGAACTCGAATTTGGTATCCGCATTTGGAGAGGTAGAGATTAATCAAGAACAGTCAGGATGGTTTTATCTGGGGAAGCTCATGTCTGACTGACGACTGAATTTTTCAAAGAGGTGGGCAGCTGTGTAGATAAGGGCAATCCTTTTGATACTGTCTACTTGAACTTCATGGGAGCCTGATCAAAAAACGTAAGAGTCCATGGGTTCTAAGGAAATCTGGCAGATTGGATCCAGAATTGGCTGAGTGACAGGAAGCAGAGGGTGATGGTTGCGGGGTGTTTTTCTGACTGGGCATCTGTGTCTAGTGGGATCCCACAAGGGCCAGTGTTGGGACCCAGGGTGTTTGTGATTTATATACATGATTCAGACTTGAATGTAGGAGGGCTGATTGGTAATTTCATTGATGATACAACAATTGGTGTGGTGGTAAATAACAAGGAGGACAGCTTTAGACTACAAGAGGGTGTAGACAGGCTGGTCAGTGGCAAATGGAATTCAATCCATATAAAGGTGAGGTGATGCACTTGGGCAGGACACACAAGGCAAGTGAAGACATGCTGAATGATAGGACTCTGGGAAGCACCGAGGATCAGAAGAAGTTCAGTGTGCACGTCCAGCGAATTGGACATGGTCAGTCACCAGGACCGATACATTCCCTGCCGTGAATCATCCGTAAAGGATTCAAGATGTATCAGACTGATATTGGCCATAATCACAAACCCAGTTAACCCATCATGTGGATTTGAGAACTACAGCAAAGGGAAGAATGAGTGGGGTCACAGAATGTTACATGGGGAAGGTGGAACAGTTGGTCACGGTGAAGGTGGGATTTAAACATTTAAGTCATTAACTCAGATGCAGAAAAAGTGCTAAACTGAGGAATCAATATAGCTGAGGTTTCAGAGACTGGGGGAGAAAAACAGTGAGCTGGAAGTCAGTCGGTTACAAGTGCAACTATGACACGAAAACCTTTCCTTAGACCTGTCAGGTTCATTCCAATTTCCACTTTAGAAATGAAACATGTCAATATTTAATTTTTTGAAGAAGGGCCTAAGCCCGAAAAGTCAGCCTTCCTGCTCCTCTGATGCTGCTTGGCCTGCTGTGTCCAACCAGCTCTACACCTTGTTATCTCAGATTCTCCAGCATCGGCAGTCCCTACCATCTCTGATGTCAATATTTAACTTGGGCCTTAAATCCCAGGCCAGAGCCACCTACAGACCAGAGTGTAGAGCGCCATAAGAATGTGCAACTTTCAGACCACAGTACCTGCTTTTCAACAAGACGTTACATGGCACATTTAATCTAGAAATTGATTATTACAGCACCGTGTCAGCTACTGCATGTTGCTGTTGACATTGGAAAATGAATTTTCCTTTCAAGCCTGATATTCCAATGCATTTTGAATTGGAATGTCAAGACCTATTCTTTATCTCACATTGCAGGGTACATGCTCTTAAATCCAGCTCCTCAAGAGTTGGACATTTCCTGCCTGATCTTTCCTCCTTTTAAGCAAGCTACGCTGTTGTAGGGAAAGGAGAGAGGGATGAAGGAATTATTCAAGCCAATGCATTAGGAATCAATTAATATCAGCAGTAACGTAACCATTGTCCTAAAATGCTTTGCATTTCAGTTTCAGTTGGTTTTCCTGCATCATTGGATTAAAAGCATTTCTCTTTTTTTCTGTAAAACTGGCATATTTTGCAATCCTCAATCCTGAAACTGTGGGATTTGAGAAGATTATAGCTGTGTGATATGTTTTAATTAAGATTACCCCTGATTCAGTAGCATGCGCTCAACTACTTAGAGTCGATTGAGATCCTCCCTTTTCTACTTCAATTCTTCGGCCAAGGATTTGTCACTTCTTAACAAAAAAAAATTAAACCTCTGAATTTTCTGATCTTTGAATGCACCTATGCTATATTCTAAACTCTGATATTGATGTTCCAGTTTATCAGTCCATCAGCTTCTCCTGGGTCTGGTTAGTGTTAAAACAAAATACTGCAGATGCTGGAAATCTGAAGCAAACACAGAGAATACTGGAGAAACTCAGCAGGTCTGGCAGCATCTGTGGAGAGAGAGAAACAGAGCTAATGTTTTGGGCCTTGTATAAATCTTCTTCAGAGCTCTTCAGACAACAGGTCATACTGGATTTGAAATGTTAGCTCAGTTTCTATCTCCATTGATGCTGCCAGTCCTAATTGATTTTATTGTGACTTGTACCGAAATGCAGTGAAAAGCTTTGTTTACGAACAGTACAGGCAGATCACAGCAAGCAAAGGATGTACAAGTCAAAAAGACTTAGAGGCATGCAGGTTACATTATTTGAGGCTAGAGTCCATTCAACAATCTGATAACAGCCAGAAGGAAACTGTTCCTGAACCTGCTTGTGCATGTGTTCAGGCTTCTGTATTTTCTGCCTGACGGAAGAGGTTGGCGGAGATCATAAAATATCTAGAATTAAGAACTAACGATGACCATGAATCCGTTGTCGATTGTTGGAAAAGCCCATCTGGTTCACTAATGTCCTTTAGGGAAGGAAACTGCCATCCTTACCTGGTCTGGCCTATTGTCATTCCAGACCCACAGCAATGTAGTTGACTCAACTGCCCTCTGGGCAAATAGGGATGGGCAATAAATGCTACCTAGCCAGTGACACCCTCATGCCATTAATGAATAAAAAAATTTACCAGGGTGTGATAGCTCTTTGATGATGTTATCTGCCTTTCCGCGGCAGCAAGTTACTCCAATGTTCTCTGTGTTCCTGTTTTGTGTTGGTTACCCTGAGCATTAGGTGATCTATTGCTGTAGCACGGACTATTCCTGTAACTGATGGTCAAGTCTTTGTCTGGCTTGCACTCTGACTTCACACTAAACACAAAGAACTTGTCAAGTTTATATTTCAGATTCATTTACTTTATTGTATTTTACTTTGTTTCTTCTTCCTTCAGTCATTCTGAATGTTGTATTCACCTTCCATGCCCCAAACAAACAAGTAGATCTGAAATACTGTGAATGGTACTGGATAGCCAGCCACCCTAGATAAAGAGTTCTACAGCATTACCTCAACCTTTCCCATACAGCTCTCAACTTAACATTTAATTATCACCCGTGCATCTCAATATTTTGATGGTAGAAATGTGCAATGTATTGCAAAAAAAACACTAAGTGATTCAACCAATATAGCTCAAGGACAGGGGAGTACTTTTTTTCAGTTTCTTTGGCAAATTTGGACAGACTCCCAAGTATTTCCTTGATGTGTTCTTTTAAGTGTTCCACACGGATTGCACATTATTTCCATGAAATGCATTGGGCTGCCTTTTCATTCATTCATTCATTTATTCATGGTTGTCACTAGTGATGTCAGCATTTATTGCCCATCCCTAATTGCACTTGAGCAGGTGGTGGTGAGCTGCCTTCTTGTGGTGGAGGGACACCTTCATTGTTAGTGAGAGAAATGCAGGATTTAGACGCAGCAACAGCAGAGGAAGGGCAATATAGATCCAAGTCAGGATGGTGTGTGGTTTGATGAGGAACTTGCAGATGATGATATTCCCATGCATTTACTGCTCGTGTTCTTCTGGATGATAGAAATCACAGGTTTGCTATTGAAAGATTGTTTCCGAATTGTTCCAGTGCACCCTGTAGCGGTGAAAAGAGAGAATGAATGTCGTCCGTTACAATAAACAAACAACCAGATCATTATAGATATCAAGGTGTAGAGCTGGATGAACACAGCAGGCCAAGCAGCATCAGAGGAGCAGGAAGGCTGATGTTTCGGGCCTAGACCCTTCTTCAGAGATGAAGGGTTCATTTCTGAAGGGTCTAGGCCCGAAACATCAGCCTTCCTGCTCCT
>JAHRHZ010000054.1:19165993-19271197 GCA_024137785.1 Ginglymostoma cirratum
GCCATGATTAAATGGCGGAGTGGACTCGATGGGCCGAATGGCCTTACTTCCACTCCTATGTCTTATGGTCTTATGGTCTTATCATTGAGCACATGAAGTCAAGTTTTGATGTCCAGTTCCTTGAATGTGAAATATAATCCTCATCCCCAGTGTCAGAACAATATTTCATCAATCTTTCCATTATTTGTTTAATCAATGGGTATTGTTACCATTTTGGGCCCAATGTTAACTCAGTACGAGTTGATGGTTTTGAGTGAAGTAAGCTTTTGCCCTGTAAATCCACTTGTAACTATGAAATGCAGCCCTATGTCAGGATTAATGGCTGATATTGACTAGGGTTCTCAACAAATATTCCTTCCAAAATTTCAATGAGAATCCCTTGAAGTAAAAGTGCAAGTTGATAAGATTTCTGATTGTTTTCCCTCCATTGCAATGTTGTAACTTTGCCTTTTACTCTTTCTGTTTCCGGGTTGTAAGGAATTACCTCGATCCTCAGTAGCACCACCACTAGAATCCTGCTTCTCACGCCCTGCCAGGCCAGCTAATCAACGTCCACCATCACGATGGGCTTCACACTCCCCCTCTACCTCCCGGTCTTCGTCCTCTGCGGATTTAGCTTGTGCCGGGCATCCCAGAAGCAGTGAAGCACGTGCAACAGAACTCCAAGACACTGAGCCACACCGCGACATAGAGCACAAGAGTACATGAGCCATTGGCGCAGCAGCAAATGGCCATCAAAATTCACCATCACAGCAAATCTGCAGAGTGGACGGTCCTGGTCAGCAGTTGAAGTTCTAAAGGATTCATCAGGACAGGAATGGAGGAATAAATGTTATGTATCAAACTTATAAAACAATGGAAATGTCTGTCCTGCAAATTGAAACCAGCCAGCACAGATTGGCTCTAAAAATAGAGATTTCTTTGCCTGCAGAGCAATGTTTTTAGGGGTCTCTGTTACTTTAGCCGTCATGGTGAGTAGACAGAACTGTCTGAAATGTGTGCAGTAAAGATTCAGCAGGAATACCCCCCTCCATCTTCCTATTCTTTCTCCATTTGGAATATTCAGTCAAGATTTATTTCTTCACTGCTGTTTACTGGAAGAGGCCAAGTTAAATCTTTAATCTAGGCAATATGTATCCCACATTGTTTTCCTGACAGCTGGTGGCTATACAGCGCTGTGCTGTATACTGAAATGAGGATTGCAGTGTTAACACTTAAGAGGGCTGCTTGCTAGTCAGATCTGCAAAGACTTGGCCTGTACTTCTAGGACCAGATGGCTAGCTACAGGATCTGATGTTCTCCCAGTGGGGAGGTGGGGAGAGATGGTGACCCATGTGGCCAGCCCCATCCAGTCAAAGCTATGCCTTCTATCAGCTGACCAGCGAGCAGCCACGCGTGGAACAGTGGCTGTGCAAGTGTCTGCAGCTTGAAGGTCGCATCAAGTAGGGGAATTCTTTTTCCATTGAAAAATTCTCCAACAAACACAAAAAAGGTGGCTAGAAGAATTATCTACAATAAAATTTGTAACTACATCAACAGTGTCTTGTAATTCATTGCTTATATTAGTATCCATACAGCGTGTTACCATACAGCGTTGTACACCCCAAAATGACGGTTATGGTGTGCAGGTATTTACCTGTTAAAAGGTACACTTAACATAACAGGAAGGAGAGGAAGAAATCAGAATCCTGAGAGGTTGAAGGGTTTGGAGTGGTCTCTCAGTAATTTGGGCTGCCTTCTTTCACATTGCACTGTATTGTTTTTCATGTAAAAGAGTCCTAATATTATTCTTTTATAGAGCATTAATTTTATTCTACATTTGATGCCAGTGAGACTTTGTAAAGTGCTTTATATTGATTGAAGCATTAGTTATATTATTGCAAAGAGTCCACAGTGCACTCGACCAGAACGAGCTGCATGGTACATATTTAGGGACAAGAGAAAGATGCTATATCAAATAGTTTTTTATTTTCTTTTGCTAGAGCAAAAGGCAGAAAAAGAGGAGAGATACGGACAGTCTTAATAAATTAGATGTATGATGGTACAATACTTGACTTGCATGCCATTGGGTCCATAGCACTTTAGTGCATGTATATAGCTACTGTACCCCGACATCACTCATAAATATGAGGAACAAAAAGACAAAGAATCCACTGTAATGAAATTGTGAGGTTAAAACATGTACTGTATTTTAATTATTGGTGTCTCTTGCATTAAATAGGGAGAAAGCATTTTTAACTAAATTATTGTAACAGTTCAACTGTCTGTGTACAGTATTGATAATTTTTGGAAAATATTGAAATATTGTTCAGACTGAATATTGTCATGGATGTCTTTAGGGCTCACTGTAAGAGATAACATACCCATAAATAAAAAAGTCCGAATTTCCAACATCTGATGTTGTCTTTCAAGTTCATTTGAAGTGTTGTGTGAAAGAACTTATTTGTATAATGGCTAGACCCATCGCTATGCGGGTGAGCATGACTAAGACTAGCTAGCAACCATATTAGAGCAACCATATTGGATCAACCACACATCAGCATAGTCAACTGTTAGAAGATGGTATACATTTACAAGATTAAACCTATGTTTACCTTTCCCAGCTTTTCTGTTCCATTTCAAGGCAAGGGGGATCAGGGAGGGAATTTAAGGAGTTTTTTTAATTCATTCATGGGACGTGGGCTTCGTTGGCTAATCCAATATTTGTTGCTCATTCCTAATTGCCCAGAGGACAGGTAAGAGTCAACCCCTTTGCTGTGGGTTTGGAGGAGTCACATGTAGGTCAGACCAGGTAAAGCAGACAGATTTTTTCCCTAAAGGGCATTAATAAACCAAATGGGTCTTTGTAGAACGACAGACAGTGGTTACCTTCAGCAATGGGGTTATTTAAGCCTGTGTCCCAGAACATCAGCCTGGGTTTCTGCATAATAATTCCAGTGACATAAACCCAAGGTCAACATCTCCCCTCGACTAAAAGAGCAATTCTAATCATGACCCGGAACAAAAAATGCTCCACAGTTGCAGAAAATGAACAATTTGAGACTGTGGTTAAGGGTAAAGAAGGTCAAAGTAGGCAAGACAACAGAGGAATTTTGAAATGAGTTCATAGCAAATGGAAACTCAATGTATATCAGTGTGAATTGGAATGATCAAGTCAGACATAGGGTGTGGCATCACTTTGGGGCTTGTGGAGTACTGAAGGAGTTAGAATTTGGGTGAACATTTAGAGGTCAGAGAAGCATGTTTTGAGATAATCTGGTCTGGAAGTGACAATAGCATCGATTCAAGATTCCTCTGTCGATGTAGAATGATTCAGCACAAAATGAGGCCATTCAGCCCACTGTGCCTGTGTTACCTCTTCAGTCGAGATATCTAACTAGTCCCGATTTCTCCACTCTTTCACTGTATTTTCTCTTCAAACATGTATGCAGGTCCCTTTTTGAAAGTTAATGTTTGTTTCTGTTTGTGCCATCCCTTTAGGCAGTGCATTCCAGGTCATCAACATTCGCTGTGATGGGACAGAAAGTGAGAGAAGACTACCAGAACTGTTCTGATGAAGGGTGACTGGACTTGAAATGTTAACATTATGGTTTTCTCTCTACAGATGCTGCCAGACTTGCTGAGTTTCTCCAGTATTTTCTGTTTTTGTTCCCAGAACATTAACCTGGGTTCTAAATTATTGCCCCTCCACCATCCATATTTACCCTGTTGTTTAGGTGGTGCACAAAGAGTAATGCATCTCTAAATATTAAATGCTGCTGTCTTGTGATACATGAGGCTTAACTGTAGAGTTGGAATTATAAATATGGATCAAGCAAGATAACAAGATTGCCAAGGGGATCAATTGTACAGAGATGGAGTAATTGGCAATTTTGCAGTATTTTTGGTGAGGCAGAAAATATGACAACAGTTTCTTCCCAATTGGAAGAAATTGACAACTTGCTATTGAACGGTCTGGTGGCCTAGAAATATCTATGGAACTGAGGAAAGAGGTGGAAGTATGTATTGACCTTTCTAACCTTTGATTAAGCTCATATATTATTAGCACAGATGCATAACATCTGTAAGAAATGAATCTATATGTATACCGGAGACCTCTCGGGAGTTTCACAGCAGTAACCACAAAACATTGGAGAAATCCCTCAGTGCAGTTTGCGTATTTATATCAGAACAACGATATACTCATTACATCTATCATCGTGACACACAGCGTCTCATGAATGTTAAATGTCTTCCTTCCAGAAAACCAGATTATCCCAGTTCCGTAGCGAGCATCTCAGATACACAGCAGGTTATCTCCTGTCTTTTGCATACTTAGCTCTTTCCTGTCATTTCTGATTTCTGCACGCCTTGGTATATTCTCATCCCTAGTAGAAACAAAAAGTTAACAATTTCTAGAGTTCTGTGGCTAATAGCATTCAATGCTTTTCCATTATGTTCCTGGCTCGAGAACGCTGCATGTACTTCTCACTGTAGCCAAGCTGTAATTGAAGCCATTCACCGCTAACAAGGTAGAGCTGGGTATTGACAGCAGAGAGAAAATGAATCTGTGGCCTTGAAGGATTAAAGAAGGACAAGGTGGCCAAGGGAAAAGCCTTGAGATGAATGTGCAGGAACTAGAAGAAGAAACCTTTGTCAGTATGCCCTTACTACATTGCGATGGGTCAAACTGAAACTAACTGAGACTGGTACCATGGAGATAAGTCATATAAGTGATGTTGAGGGAGGATGACATATTCAGTTCTGTTTTTAAATTTGCAGGCAAGAAATCACTAAATGCATTTTGTTGTTGATTCTTCCATCATTTTCAGTGTCACAGTGGCATAGAAAAAGTTCATTTGACCTGTTGTGTCTCCCTGCTGGATCTCCCCAAGCTCTTCCTACCAAAATGAATCACTTCACACTTCTCTGCATTAAGTTTCATCTGTTACTTCACCATCCTATCTATATTATCTTCAAGTTTTAAAACTAACTTAGTTGCACCGATTTCATGCCTTGTGTCATCTAAGATTGGAAATTGCACCCAGTACGTCTAAGTACAAGTCATAAATGTACGTCAAAATAAGCAGTGCCCTTGCTCCCAGCCCCTACCATTCACCTACCTCAAGTCCATAAAGCAACCATTCACCATTACTCCCTGTTTCTTGTCACATAATCACTGTAGCACTTCACAAGACATTGTTTAAAAATCCATGCACACTATGTCTACCGTATTATTTTCATCAGCCTTCTCCGCTAACTCAATAAAAAACTCAATCAAGTTAATTAAACATGATTCATCTTTAAGAAACCCGTGCTGGCTTTTCTCAATTAATCTACTTGTGTCCAAGTGACTGCTAGTTTCATTACAGATTTTCATTTCTGAAAGCTTTCCTTCCATCAGAGTTGACCTGGCTGCCTTATTGTTGATGGCTTTTATCCTCACATTCTTTATTTAAAAATTATGTAACTTTTGCAGTTCTCCAGTCCTATGTCACCACCTGCTAAGGACAATTGGAATATTATGGACAGTGCTCCGTACCTTTTACTCTCATTCCCTCTGATATGTATCTTATCCAGTCCTGGTGATAAAGCTTAACACTATTTCATCCAACTCCACTTTCATTATAGTGTTGGCAGCATCTTCTTCCTTGGTAAAGACAGCTAAAATTATCAAATTTAGTACCCCAGATCATCCCTCTGTTTACACACAGAAATGCAACTTCTGGTCTTTAATTGACACCTCCCCTCCTGTTACATGTCTCTTACTATTTATATCCCTGTAGCTGTACCACCTAAGTTTGGCACAATGGCTCAGTGGTTAGCACTGCTCCCTAACAGTTCCAAGGACCCAGGTTCGATTCCAGCCTTGGGTGACTGTCACTGTGGAGTTTTCACATTCTCCCTGTGTCTGGGTTTCCTCTGGGTGCTTCAGTTTCCTCCCACAGTCCAAAGATGTGCAGGTTAGGTGTGTTAGCCATGCTAAATTGCCCATAATGTCCAGGGATGTGCAGGTTCAGTGGGTTAGCCATGCGCAATGCAAGGTTACAGGGATAGGATAGCTGGAGCAGGTTTAGTTGGGATGCTCTTTGGAGGAGCAGCGTGGGCTTGATGGGCCGAATGGCCTACTTCCACACTCGAGGGATTCTATGAGAAGTGAGAGTAGTTGTTAGCACAGCTGTTTCCTCCCACAGTCCAGAGATGTACAGGTTAGGTGGATTGGACATGCTAAAAGTTGTCCCACAGTGTCCAGAGATGAGTAGGTTAGGTGGGCTGGCTATGGTAAAAAATCCGATGTGGTGAGGGTCTGGGTTTGGGTGGGATGATCTCATAGGGTCAGCACAGACTCAATGGGCTGATTGGCCTTGTTTTTCACCATAGGAATGTGATTTAAGACTGTTACGGTAGCTGGCAGCCTATTATCATACCAACTCTTTGAGTATTGCTGAAAAGCAGCCATGCTGATGAAACCCTCTCTTTTGCACTGGGAAATCTCGAAATGTTCATGAAACTGTCAAATATCCATTCAAGTGCCACTTCAAAAATGTTAGTACTCATAAAATTGTCAAAATCTAGCTGTTCAAAAATCATGCCAAATAAACAATCCCTCAGCAGCTCATAAAACAGACAATCAAACAATGCTGCCAGCATTCCTGATGGCTATGTAAACAGCTCCAGAAGCAATGAATGCATCAACAGTGTTTGGAGCTCAGCCAAGCATCCATCATAGGATATAATCTCACAGTTTGTTTAATTAAGGCTCTAGAGCTAAACATGATAAAACCTTTGAATCAGCCTGAATAGATTATCAATTATCAGACCGTTTCAGAGGGTAGCCAGATGGTTGTCAGACACTTTTTGTGCTAGGTAGCCATCTGTTCAACTTGTTTTTAGAAAAATATCTCACATATTCAAATCTAGAACCTATATTGGCACAATGTTTACACTGAGATCCCATTAGGATCACTTGGCTGAACTCCAACCCACCCACCCCACCCCCCCACCCCCACCTTTCACGGACTCTGCGATAGGTGATCACGGAGCTTCCAAAGGCGTGTTGAGGTTTGACTGAGTGACAATTATACGTCCTACTGGAAAAATTATGTTTCTGTGAAATAATTTTAAAAGCCTGTTTATTAAATTTGATAGTATTATCAAAAATTGGGCCATTTTTTCAGGAGGAGTTTGAATAGGTGTTTGTTTATTGTGACGGTTTTATGAGCATTTCAAAGACCTCCCAGTGTTATAATACAGGTCATGATGTCTGCCCATAGTGGACAATCTGAGTATTCCAGTGGTTCAACTGATGTCTTGATTTTAAATCACTTTAAATCACTGGACAGAATCAAGAGGCCACATTCATGTTTCATATGTTGAGTGCATAGGGGATGTGAATGAATAATCCAGGGATTGATGTTTGAATCACATCATGGCATCATTCTTTTATTCATTCACAGGATGTGGGCATTGCAGGCGAAGTCAACATTTATTGCCCACCCTTTCTTGCCCAGGGGGCAGTTAAGAGCCAACCACATTGCTGTGGGCCTGGAGTCACATGCAGGCAAGGCCAGGTAAGGACAGCAGTTTCCTTCCATTAGCGAATCAGGTTGATTTTTTCAACAATTGATAACAGCTTCATAGTTATCATTAGATATTTAATTCCAGATTCTTATTGAATTCAAATTCCACATCCGATGTGGTAAGATTTGAACTCAGTTTCCCCAGAACATTACCTATGTCTCTGGATTAATATAAAGCAAAACAGGAGTGCCCTGGCAGACCCATTGTTTGTACTTACTCCTGCCCCACAAAACTCATCTCTTCCTACCCCAACTATGTTTTTTCCACTCTTTGTCCAACCCTTTCCCTTCCCGTATGTAATGGTGATACTTCTGTCATTTTACATCAGTTTCAAAATTTCCAGTTTGCTGGCTCCAGCCGCCTCCGCTTTACTATGGCTGTGCAATCCCTTTACACGTCCATTCCCCATCAGGCTGGTCTCAGGGCTCTCTGCTTTTTCCTGGAAAAAAAATGTCTGAACCATCCCCATCCACCAACACCCTATGCCTGGCCAAGCTTGTCCTCACCATGGACAACTTCTCCTTTAACTCCTCTCACTTTCTTCACATCAAAGATGTGGCTATTGGTACCCACATGTGCCCTGGTGTACCACAATTCTTTCTCTGGTACATTGATGACATCCCCACTTCTGCTTCCCTCTCTCGTTCTGAACTGGAAAGGTTAATCAATTTTGCTTCCAATTTCCATCCCGCCCTCACCTTCACCTGGTCCATGTCTAATACCTTCATTGACATCTGTTTCCATTCCTGGGCATAGAATATCCACTACAAACCCGCCAACTCCACAGTTACCCCGACTATACATCCTTGCACCCTGCTCCCTGGAAGGATTGCATCTCATTCTCACAGTTTCTCTGTTGTATCTGTTCTGACAAAATCACCTTCACAGAATCCCTACAGTGTGGAACCAGGCCCTTCGGCCCAACAAGACCACAATAACCCTCAGAGCACTCCACCCAGACCCATCCCACAATAACCCACCTAATCTACACATCCCTATGGGCAGTTTAGCATGGCCAATCCACCTGGCCTGCACATCTTTGGACTGTGGGAGGAAACCAGAGCACCTGGAGGAAACCCACACAGACACAGGGAGAACGTGCAAACTCAACACAGACAGTCACCCAAGGGTGGAATCGATCCCGGGCCCCTGACACTGTGCGGCAACAGTGCTAACCACTGAGCTACCGTGCCACCCGTAACTGAAGTGGAGAATGTGGGCATCGATCCCACTACCTCTCACATGTGCAGCAATTGCTCTATCATTTGAGCTAATTCCCCACACCTTCTGTGGTAGTTCCTCAGAAACATCCACGTTTTTCCTCAACTGAGGATTCCTTGCTCTGCGGTCGACAGGGCTCTGAGCTATGTTCAACCTATCTCATGCACTTCTACCCTTCACCCACTTCCCTTTCCTCCCACAACAATGATAGGGTCATCCTGATCCTCACTTTTCACCCCAACAGCCTCCACATCCAAAGGATTATAAGCTGTCATTTCTGTCACCTCCTGCAGGATGCCATGACTAGACACATATTCCCCTCCCCTTCCTTGTCAGCCTTTCGCAGGAAATATTCCTTCCAGTTGACCTTAAACCACTCCTCCTCCGTTCCCAATGCCACCCCACACCCTCATAGCACCTTCCCACACAATTGCAGAAAGTGTAACACCTGCCTGTTTACCTCCTCCCTCCTCTCTATCCAAGTCCTCAGACGGACATTCCAGATGAAGCAACAATTTACCTGTACTTCACTCAGTCTAGTCCACTGTACTCACTGCTCACAGTATGGTCCCCTCTATTCTGGGGGAGATGAAACACACACAGGGTGACTGCTTTGCAGAATATGTACATTCTGACCACTTCAGCACATCACTGTGTTCCCAGGCCAACATTTCTGTCACAGGCCTGCCACAGTGCTCCAGTGAGTCTCAGCGCATGCTCGAAGAACAACATCTCATTTTCCACCTGGGGACCCTGCAGCCTCTAGGACTTAACGTCAAGTTCAATAACTTTACTGCCTGATTCCAACATTTTATACTCCCCCACACCTAGTCCACTTATGACATGGTCTGAGATAACACAGTGTGGAGCTGGAGGAACACAGCAGGCCCGGCAGCATCAGGGGAGCAGGAAAGCTGACGTTTTGGATCGGGACCCTTCTTCAGAAATTTTCTCCACACTGTGTTATCTCAGACTCCAGCATCTGCAGTTCTTACTATCTCTTATGACATGGGTTGCTTTCAGTACAACTCATTCATTCTTTCCTACTCTTAGCTTTTATTACCATTTATTAAGCTTTTCTTCTGCCCATAATCTACTTGTTTACCTATCCCTTTCTAAAATCTCTCTCTGTCTCTCTCTCTGTCTCTTTCTGTCTGAGCTACATCTCCACCTATCCATTCACCTCTCCTCTTCAGGATTAACAGCCTAGCAATAATCTCACAGGCCATCGCCTCCCAAAGCAAACATAAAACTAAAAAAAAGCCTCTCTCTCAAGCTATGAGTGTTTCCCCTAAGCTTAATAATCCCTCTCCTGGCATTCTAAATTCTATTTATCTCATTCAGTCATAAACCCTACCAACATACACACAAACCCATTAATTCGAAAACTAAGTCTTAAAAGGCTGTTTTAAAATAAATCACCATGGGCTACAGAAATATCCACAAGTTAATTGCTAACTCCAAACACCCAGAAAAAAAATCTCCTACTAACCCAGAATCCAAGAACCCAAATTTTCAATAAATGATATTAAAAATATATGTAAATACAATTTATATTATCCACACATCCCTTGATAAAGCGTCCGCAATGACATTTTCTCTTGAAATCATGAATGATTTTCAAACTACATGGTTGCAGAATTAATCTCCATTGAAATAATCACAAATTCTTGTCACGTAATGTTTCTAAGAAAGTCAAAATATTGTTGTCTGCTTAAATAATGGTTTATTCCATGTTGTTGATAACGTAGATTTCAAAGTGACATACAGTCAGCACAAGACGCAACGTCTTTTTTTTCAACTGTTGAATATTTTTGATGACGTGTAGTCAGTTTCTTCAAAAAAATGCTGACAAGCTTTTAATCATCGTCTTGTCATCTTGCAGGAAATCAGACCCACACCAGTATGGTAGGCATTGACAGTCAGTTTGTTGCCTTCACATAATTCAGCGCAACTAAAACATTGTCAGCACGACTCACAAAGGCAATTTGACACTGTTGCATCCATTCACATATTCTGCCTTTTTTTCAACAATTTGTTATGGACGCTATGATAGTGCTGAAGTTCAGAACCACTTTGTGATAGAATTCAGTCATGCCAACAAACTATAAAATATCACATTTCATATTTGGCATGGTGAAGTCCAAAATAGCTTATAATTTTGCTCCTCTGGATGCTATTTGTCCCATGGTTTGGCATAAATAAGTCATGCTGACACTGGAAAATTCATTCAAATTGGCTTTTTATAACTGATCAAACAGTTTAGTCTGGTGACCATTGTGTAAATGGTTTGGCTAAAAACAATCAAATTGTCAATGTAACTGATATAATTATACACTATCAATTAGTTCATTGGTTAACAAGGGAAACATTGCTGGTACATTTTCATTGAAAAACTTTACACTGAATCCGGAGCAAAGATAGTCCAGAGAGTGGGAGCCTGGGTGTCTCGATGAGCCACTCAGAGAACACTGCTGGAAGCACAGGGAAAATTTACACTTATTCAAGTCAAGCACAGGACAGCAGCAAGACAGCAGAAACTGACGAGATGGGAATTAAGAGATCTGCTCTCCAGTGTAAAAATGGCTTGATTGTTTTTTATTTCACATTGATTTGCCCTCCTGTGGGCAGTCTTGTCCTGATGTCTGCTTCAAATTTCATTCGTCATCATTCATCCTGCTCATATGTATTTTCTGGATTGCCTCTGATCTTTGGGACGCCTTGTTAATTTTAAAATAAGATTGCCAGTGACTGCCCTGTCAAACATCAGGACACTCCCTAAGACCTCTGAAAACATTCACATATTTCAAGAAACATACAAGTATCCTACTATCCAAAAGTTTAGTGTCTGCTGCCCAAACCAAAACAGTGATCTGATTTTAGAATATACATTTATTCGGGTACCAGTTCATGCAGAATGAGGGGGGGTTTGATTTGATTTGACTGATTTATTGTCATATGTGCCTAAATACAGTGAAAAACTTTGTTTACAAGCAGTAGAGACAGATTACAGTAAGCAAGGACATACAGATCATAGGCTGAGAAAAAAACGAGCACACAAATTACAAGGCACAGGGTATGTGCTAGGCAAGATCAACATTAGCAAGATCAGCATTACTTGAAGTTAGAGAGTCCATTCATCAATCTAATAACAGCAAGGAAGAAGATGTTCTTGAACCTTGGTGCGTGTGTTCAAATTTCTGTATCTTCTGCCTGACAGAAGAGGTTGCAGGAGAGTGTTATCAGGGTGCGATTGGTCTTTGATGATGTTAGCAGCCCTTCTGCGGCAGCGAGCCATGTAAATGGAGTCCATGGATGGAAGGTTGTCTTCTGCGATGGTCTGGGCTGTGCACACCACATTCTGTAATTTCTTACAGTCCTGGGCAGAGCAGTTGCCATACCAAGCCATTATGTACCCGGACAGTATGCTTTCAGTGGTGCATCTGTAGAAGTTGGTGAGGGTCCTTGTAGACATGCCAAATTTCCTGAAATGCCTGAAGAAGGAGAGGCATTGTTCTGCCTTCTTGACTGGGTTAAGGCTGAATTGGCATGGAGATACAGCAAGAACAGGCATCTAAACATACATTGCGCCTGTATGTGGAGGGGTCAAACCCTATTGCAGTACCATGGCAATGTCTTGACCAATCAGAATCGACCTGCCTGTCAGAGAATTAAGATTGACGGCAATTGTTCTTGCTGCATCGACAATTCAATGATAGCCTAACCAATCAGCACCCTCTTTTCATTCTATTTGAAAATGATGTATCTTCTTTTCAACTCTGTTTCTGCTGAGTGCAAGTCAAAAACTCCAACTTCTGGTCTCCTTTTAGCAATGTTTAAGTTCTGAACTATTTAGTGAACTACGAAATAATACATGAATAAGTTAACAAAGGCAAATAGATAGAGACAGCTGATGTTACAGGAATTGTTGTTAGGTTTATGGACACTGTCATATCTCTGCAGGTTTTTTTAATTCATTAATAAGATGAGGGTATCACTGGCTAGGCAGCATTTATTGCCCATCCCTAATTTCCCAGAGGGTAGTTGAGAGTCAGCCACATTGCTGTGGATCTGGAGTCACATGTAGGCCAGACCAGGTAATAATGGCACTTTCCTTCCCTAAAGGATATTAGTGAATGGGATGGGTTTTCCCTGACAATTGATTTGTGGTCATCATTAGATTCTTAATTCTAGATATTTTATTGAATTCAAATTCCACCACCTGCCATGGCAGGATTCGAACCCAGATCCCCAGAATGTTATCTGGGTCTCTGGATTAATAATCTAGCGATAATACCACTAGGCCATAGTGGATAATACCACCTCCTCCATCACACTGGAAAATTGTATTGTCACTTGATTAAAAAATATTATTAGCAACTAAGAAAAGTAAAATGAATAAGTCAATTCAGAAATGAAGCTTCTGCACAATTTGCAAGAGCTATTCTTTTGTTAGATTGTCATGTGTGTCCTTAAAACAACTTGCACTGGTCTGAGAGAGTTCAATATCCCTGCCTACTCTTTTCATGTTACAAAATGCAATGCAGACTGTTGGGTGAAAAGTCAAGCTGCTTGCAAGAACATATCTTCAGGAGAGTTTAGCTTTGGCCAATCTTTTTAACAATGCATTGGATATCAGCTCATACCCAATTAAAGTATTGCCAGGGGAAAGATGCTTTCAGCACAAAGGGAAGTCGTAAATCATTTCATTTCAGAGCAAGCCGACACAAAGGTCAGAGAAAGCGCAAATGAATAACTTTGACACATCAACATGGCTCATTAATTTGATCATTGCAAGACACCGTTGATTTGAACAGGACAGTTTTGAGTGAAACAACAGTTCTGTTGATGATAAATGTGTGGGACTGAGATTAATGGATGTTTGTTTGCTGATAGTCAATAGACGGAATTACTCTAAAAGAGAACATTTTCTACAAACCACTGAGGATCTCTTTCAGACTAGATTAATATTTAAAACAAAACCAATCAAGCACTTAATTTATTTTTAAATGTGCACTGGATGCCCTAACAACAGGATAAAGCTAGAGAGACCACATGATGCCTCATAAGTGTAACGCTTGTCGATGGATGGTTGTTTGGAGAGACACGAGCCTTTGTGAACAGACTAAGACCCCAGTCTTTCACATGCTATTTTCTTTGTTGGTGGTGAGACATAGCCTGGAGCCAGAGAGCTTAACATTCCAAACTGCTGCTTTCTGCAATTTGTTGGGACCTTTCTAAAGCATTGAACCATATTTAATATGATACACTCTAACTCATGCTACATTGACAGGACTGACACACTTTATAATCCAAATGCATTATCATGTCAGAGGAAAGGTGAAAGTTAAACATGAGAAGGTGTGCTGTATTCACCAGTTTCTCAATCCACAAAGCTGTGACTGACACCTCTGATTTCTACCCCCTGGTCAGTTTCCTATACTTGTCTCTCTGGCCCCTCTCTCAGTATCCCTCCTCCCCCACAGACATTTTTCCCCATTCATTGTAGTAAATGATTTGTAAATGAGACCTTGATTCCTTGTCCTACCAAGTTTAACTTAACTAGCATTGCACTGAGACTTTCCCAGGAGTTTCAGCACTGCCGTTGCAAATGCTTATGCTTCAGAAAGAAGTCTTCAGTTTGGCAATTTTGTAAGATCATAGTGCCCTTATGTTAGACTGCCACTTTTCAGAATCTTCTTGTCCTCTCATATGCCATTGATGGTGTTCCTGGAGTTCTGAGCTTTTCTGAGGACAAAGAGCAAAATCTATCAAATTTAACCTTTCATCGGCACGTTTATGACCTGATACTCTGCAAAGCTATATTTATTTTCTGCACGCATGGGGAAATGAGTATGTTTGTGCACATTATTGGAATGTAGAATGTATTTGTACATTTATGCTGTCTTTAAAGTCTTCACCTAGATGTGTTTTTGCAGTAGAACTAATCACTTATACGTTTAACTCAAGAGCTTAATACTGACGAGACTGGAAACAGTCAAGTAAATACTGAACATCCTTTTAAACTTCAAAACCTCTACTGCAACCAATGTGGGAGTGAGCATCCTTGACACTGAGGGTAGTAAAGACCTTTGCCTTGGTGGGTTAGTGGTGAAAGATTTTCAATGATTGTCATGAATGAGGTCTCCTCAAAGAATTATTGAGATACTTTAAATGGATGCATTCTCTCAACTTTGCGGGTCTCCTCACTGCCACCATCTTGCTAACCCAGTCTGAAGCTGTTGATCACTTTCTTGATCACTCCCTTGTTTTCCAGCTCCTCTATCTTGTCTTTCAGGCTGGACTTGAAGGCAACTAGAACTCACCTCGGCAGATGCTGAGTTGGTCTTATGCTCTAATCTACCCTAAAATGATGTTGACCAGGAAGAGATCCAAGACCTATGCGAACATCTTTCTAATCTGCTTGGATCTGTTAGGCAGTCAATGACTTAGTCAGCAAAATGCCACAAATCTGTTCTGGCACAGGTAGGCTCAGTCAGCCCAAGCTTTAGGCTTGCTTCAGCTGAGAAAAGTGGATCTTCCTTAACATCTGCTATGTGTGGAACTCCAGACCTCCATTACTTCCATTGCATTGTCCTCTTGGGATGAGTTTCATTCACTTACGGAGCTGCAAAACTTACTTCTAAGGTCTGGGTGACCATCTTTAGCCACCTCATACCGATCTGCAAAACATATAATTTTTCAGGAAGTACAATTGGCTACTTGACTATAAAGGGGTCGAATTTGTGGTCGCACATTTAGGACAGAAATGAGGAGGAATCTCTTCTCTCAAACTGTAGTGAATCTATGGAATGCTTTATTGCAAAGCCCTGTCAAGGCTGTGTCATTAAGTATATTCAAGGCTGAGATAGGCAGATCTTTAATCAGTAAGAGAATGAAAGTTATGGGGTAAAGGCAGGAGAATGGAGTTAAGGAAAGCAAATCAGCCATGGCCTCATTGAATGATGGAGCACTCTTTATGCTAACAGTCACAAACCATTTAACACCTATAGATCCAATGCCGTCATGTGTACAGTGATCTGCTTAAACCATCTGCTCACACCTCTCTTTACATTTTATAGACTTATTTTGCTTCTTTCTAATTAAAAAACTTGTTTGCAAAATGAGTTATCTTCTAGCAGTTAGACTTCTTTCTCAACACTGAAATGCTTTCTTTTGTTGTGTATGATATCCTTCACAATATATACATTCTACTCTCTGTTCTTGATCTTCCTGTTGGGTCTTTTGCATATACTTTTTTCCTTTATTCCAGTATCTTGTTCTGATTAGCCTGAGATATCTCTCAGCACAATATAATATACCTTGTGTTCTTCCATTAATACACTCTAGCTGACAATTGACAGCCTCAGAGCTTCTGCACATGTCAGCCATTCTCTTGAGGGTATGTTTCTCCTCTCTTAACAGATGTGCTCTGATGGCAGGATCTCCTATGCCTAAGGCAATCAAATCTCTGATGAGATCATGTTTCTGATGTCCAAACTCACAAGATTCAGGTCGATATTTTAGTGTTATCAGATACTAATCAATATTCTCCCTCTCTACCTGAGCTCTGGTATGGAAACAAAAATGTCTGCAAAGCCTTCTGAATGTCCCCAATCTTGTTTTCTGCTCTGATAAACCTCAATTCCACTTTCCTGCCATTAGCTTGTAATCCTTGACTCCTTTACTGATTAAAACTCTGTCAGCTTGGAATATGCTCAATGATCCAGATTCTGCAGCTTTCTGCAGTTAAAAATAAGATCATAAGACAGGAAGCGCAGCCTTAAACATATTATAAAAGAAATATAACTTGAGTCGGGGGCAAACGCTTTGTTAGTTGGAATCATACCCAGCACATAGGATGATGGTTGTGGCTGTTTGGAGATCAGTCATCCCAGCTCCAGGGCATCTCTGTAGGAGTTCCTCAAGGTAGCTGCTTCATCAATGACCTTGCCCCATCATGAGGTCAGAAGTGGGAATGTTCACCGGTTATTGCACAATGTTCAGCCCCACTGTGGGTCGACACACAATGGACTGCAGAGGTTCAAGAATACAGCTCACTATCACCTTCTCAAATGTAACTAGGGACAGGCAGTAAACACTGGCCCAGCCAGCAATGCCCAAGTCCTTTGAGTGAATATATAAAAAACTTGTCTTGAGCCCTTTATTGGTTCTGCTCTTTAGTTGACCACTATTAAGGTGTTTAGCAAGTGTAGCTGAGTGTGCTGTTAAGTTTTCACATTGATCCCTTTATCCATGATCCATAAAATATCAGAATAATCAATTTGGAGCAAGAAAGTTGACATTTCAGGTTGGGACCCTTCTTCAGAAATGGGGGTCTTTCCAGAGGGAGGAAGGTAACTTCTTCAAGGTGGGCATCCTTAGAAGAGGCTTTGCAGCAGGGTTATAACCCATTTCTGAAGAAGGGCCCCGACCTGAAACGTCAACTTTCCTGCTCCTCTGATGCTGCCTGGCCTGCTGTGTTCCTCCAGCTCCACACTGTGTTATCTCTGACTCCAGCATCTGCAGTTCTTACCAGCTCAGAATAATCAAATTATTCCTTTTAATTCCATCAGAATCTGATACATTTTTCACCTTCCTGATCTACCGAGATTAATGCTAAAGACATATCTCGATATTTTGACATTGATGCAGATTGTTAATTGATTAGGAGTAGAATTATCAAATGGTCTCTGCCTTCGAAGTGAATCCTCCTAATTACAGTGATTCACAGAGTTAGCCACAATTCTGGAGTCATTCAGCATAAATGCATAATTTAGCTAAATCCGAGAATAAGTGTAATTCTTCATCTCCTTTTGTAACTTGCTGGGCTCATTTGTTATTCATTCACTCATATTTTCTACTTGTTCTAGTCTGACTAATTAGAAAATAAACATATTAATCAAGGAGCTTCTTTTTATTCAAATTACTATTCAAATTAATTGCTGATCATGCTAAAAATAGAAGGGATGGGATTGAGCAGGAGGCCAAGAGGTCATTGCAATGGCTGCTCACTGTTATTGAGATAATGAAAGGCAAAATGTGCATTTATATAGTGCCTTTCATTTTGTCATGCTGTTCCAAGTGTGTTGAAGCCAACAAATTACTTTTGACATTGCTACAACTATCATGAACATGGCAGCCACTTCACATAATTTAAGGTCCCGCAGGCATGTAATCAAAGTAAGAATGACTGGGTCTCAATTTCCTTGGAGTTGCTGAAGATTGTACTACAACTAGAATCGTAGAATGTTTACAGCACAGAAGGAGGCCTTTTGGCCTGTCATATCCATGCTGGCCCTCTGGAAGAGAAATCCACCCACTACCACTTCTGCACCACATTCCCTGTAGCCCTGAATATCTTTCCTTTACAGATAATGATTCCATTCCTTTTTGTATTCTTTGATTGAATATGTGTCCACCCAGACTCTCAGGCAATGTAGCCCAACACCTTAGCACTCACAGAAACATGTCTGAAACCTTGGTTCTGAGGATAAATAGTATTTCTATCATTTGTCAAGCTTTCCCATTTAGACCCCTATTTCCTGGAGAGCAGATGGCCTCTCCACCCAATATGTTCCATCTCACACTTATCACATTGAAATTCAATTTCCATTTACATGTCCAATACACAGGTATGTTGACATCTTATATTCTGTTGTAGCCCTTTGCAGTTTTGATTATACCTTCCTGTCGCATGCAAATTTGGTTTTGTGCTTTGTATTCTCAAGTGCAATTAGTTACAAAAATGGCAGCCCAGCACAATTGCTATGGAACATACCTAGGACTGAATGACAGAAAAGCCTCAAAAGGGGTGAAAGGCTTGCTTAGGTTCTTGTACTGCCAATACATCAAACTGTACTGTCTGACTTAACAATTGAGTGGGTACAGCCAAAATCAACGACTACCATTAGACATGTTCAAGGCTCAGAAACAGAGGGTGGGTCAGACAGCAGCAGATCATTGACCAGTGACAATCCTCAAAGCTGATTATAGTTAACAACCAATGTAGAACTGTGCACGGCACAGATAACAGGTTGGAGTGAAAGCACAAGAAAAGTCAAGTACACAGGGCAGCAGTTGCAAACAGCCAAGTCAGTTTGTTTACTAGTTTTGATGATGATTAATGGGCTTATTGGAACTGCACTAATGAACACATTACATTAGAGTTCGCATCTGTCAGAGGCATAGTTTTGGTTAGAATGGGGTTTTATCTGGCTGACAGGGAGCTCATTAATTTGAAAACAAACCTCAGTAGATGAAAATGAAATTACTCACACACTTTCTTGGAAATGAGAGCCACTTTTGTGTGTGAAATGGTAAAAATGTCAAACCAAGCTCATGAACTTTAACAGTAACCAAACCTTCCAGAGACAATGCAATGATAAAAGGGTCTTCTAAAGAAAGAGGACAAAAATTATCTCACTGTCAAGACGTATTAAACTATACATAATTTCTGTAACAATGGGCAGAATGGTCCAGGGGACTGAATGATATGGACTATGGCAGAATCAGGTGATAAGTGCTGTGAAGTTTATCTTGACATCAGGAGCAATTGATGACTGCCAATGATTGCATAATGTTCAGTACTATTTGTGACTTCTCAGATACTGAAGAAGCCCATGTTTAAATGCAACAAGACCTGGACGATATCCAAGCTTGGGCTGACAAGTGGCAAGTAACATTTGCTGCACATAAATGCCAGGCTATGACCATCACCAAAAGAAAGACCATAACCCTCACCCCTTGATATTCAATGGCATTGCCATCGCTGAATCCTTCATTATCAACATCCTGCAGGTTAGCATTGACCAGAAACTCAACTGGACTCACCACATAAATACTGTGGCTACATTAACAGGTCAGAGGCTAGGAATACTGCAGCAAGTAACTCACATCCTTATCCCCAAAGCCTGCCTACCATCTACAATGCGCACATCAGGAGTGTGACGGAGTACTTGCAACTTGCCTAGATGGGTGCAGCTCCAACAACACTCAAGAAGCTTGACACCATCTAGGGCAAAACAGCCTGCTTGATTGGCATCACATCCACAAGCATCCACACCCTCCACCACTGATGCTCAGCAGCAGCAATGTGTACAAACTGCAAGTTGCACTGCAGAAATTCATCAAGGCTCTCCTCAGAAAGCACCTTCCAGAAGGACACAGGCGGCAGATACATGGGAACACCACTACACACACGTTCCCCTCCAATCTACTCACCATCCTAATTTGGAACTGTATCACAGTTCCATCATTTTCACTGGGTCAAAATCCTCAATTCACTCCTTAATGGTATTGAGGATCAATCGACAGCAGATGGACTGCAGCAGTTCAAGAAGGCAGCTCACCATCATTTCCTCAGCAGTGACTAGGAATGGGCAGTAAATGGGCTTGCCTAGCTGAGCATACCTGCATCCCATACGTGGATAAAAAAATTCCTCCACCATGCCCATCTACCGTGTAAAATGTTTTGCTGTCCTGTAAGAACTTACAGCTCTTTATAAACAATTAACTGCACTGGGAGAGTATCAATAACCAGAGGATACAGACTTTAGTTGATTGGAAAATGGACCAGAGGGAAAATTTGGTAGACAGCAAACAGTCACAATCTGAAATAGAGGGGGTGACAAATATAAGACTGACTTCCAAACAAGAATTGGATACAATGCTGAGGAAGAAAGAAAGACAAAGAATGAGGCTAACTAGATAGCGATTTGTAAATCGTTGTACAGTTGAGGTTGGTTAGCTCGCCGAGCTGGTTTGTTGTTTCGCAGACATTTCGTTACCATGCTGGGTAACATCCTCAGTGTAACCACTGATGAAGCATCATGTGTTTTCCCGCCTGGTTTTTAAAGTCTGGAGTCTGTTGAGATGGATTGCCTCCCTTCCGGGTTTCCTCCGTAGTGGAATGTATTTGGGGTCGAGTTCAATGTGTTTAGTAATAGCCTGCTTCGTGGAGTGCCATGCTTCCAGGAATTCTCGTGCTTGTCTCTGCCTAGCCTGTCCCAGGATCTTGGTGTTGTCCCAGTCGAAGTCGTGGCTCTCCTTGTCCATGTGGATTGAGATGAGTGAGTATTGGTGGTGTCTTTTTGTAGCCAGTTGGTGTTCATGTACTTTTGCTGTAGAGTACATGAGGACATGAACACCAACTGGCTACAAAAAGACACGACCAATACTCACTCATCTCAATCCACATGGACAAGGAGAGCCACAACTTCGACTGGGACAACACCAAGATCCTGGGACAGGCTAGGCAGAGACAAGCACGAGAATTCCTGGAAGCATGGCACTCCACGAAGCAGGCTATTACTAAACACATTGAACTCGACCCCAAATACATTCCACTACGGAGGAAACCCGGAAGTGAGGCAGTCCATCGCAATGGACCCCAGAGTTTAAAAACCAGGTGGGAAAATACACCGACGCTTCATGAGAGGCTGCACTGATGATGTTACCCAGCAGGGTAATGAAATGTCTGCGAAACAACAAACCAGCTCGGCGAGCCAACCAACCTCAACACCCACAACCCGAGCTACAGATCTACTCCAAAATGTTGTACAGTCACAATTGGCTGAATAGCCTCCTGAGGTACAACACAATAGACTTATTCTGAAAATAAAATTCCTAGGGAATGAAAGGGATAGTGCGTTTCAAATACAAAAGTTACCTTGTGTCTGGAAGCGGAGGGTTGTAATGGAGGGACCTATGACAGTCTGGGAAGTGGTTTGTAATGGAGTTCCTCAAGGACCAGTTTTGATACCATTTCTCTTCATTATTTAGCAAGGCCAAGTCTCAGGCGAAGGCAATGATATTAGAAAGTTTCCATTGATACAAAACTCGGTTAAGTAGCTGATTCTGATGAGGATAATTATAGGCTTCATGACCTGAACAGCAAGGCTTCAGACTACTTTTAGTCAAATATCGTGTCTCATAGGAGAGAGAGGTCATTGTTCATTCACAAACATTGAAAAGGTTTAGTCCCTTTTCAACAGGGATGACAATTGAATTTGTCAGTGTTCTAAGTGGTAGAGATTATTAGTTTGGAAAATGTTGTCCAACATTTGTCTCCCACATAACTCAGCAGTACACACTGCACCAATAATGAAGGGGAGGGGGCTGGATGTTTAATAGCACTGGAATCAAATGCTGACTAAGGATTCATCATCACACATTTGAGGGATTCTCACAATAGTATACAGTGGCCTAAAAATACAGCAACAATCCCGAGAGTCAATTTCTGATGTATTGGTGAAAGTCATCTCAAAACAGAACAGTTCCATCTCCAGTGATGTGATTTAGAGGATGCACAAATGGAAGAGCATCCCTGAGTAAAGACAAGTCTGGGACATACATTACAGTGTGAAGGAATGTGGCAGTAGCTGTGTCTCACAGGAGACGTGCCTACAGTTCTGGGAGCATTTCTTTACAATACCAGAGTGCAGCTAAATAAACTGGGAAAAGAAAATAATCAGGAATGAATGGGATTTTCATTTTCTACAAACATCAGATATTTAGGAGGAAACAGGAATTTGACCTGCTGTTGTTAATCTGGAAGAATTTATACTTAACTATAAAAATAAATCCAGGTTCCAAACTAAATTCTGAAACAAATGTTTGTAACGGCATGGAAATTAAGGATTTTTTTGATGAATCTTACACAATGAGGGAGTAGAGTCTAAAGAAATGATATTTAATTCCTATTGCCACCTGGAGGTATGCTGCAAACACTAATGCTTCTCAATTTCAGCCGCTGCAATTTCAGTTTGTGACTAACTGTATCGCAATCAAGGAATTAGAAATCATTTTACAGAACAAGCTTCCTAACTTTGAAAGAAAATACTGCAGATGTTGGAAATCAGAGGTAAAACCAGAAAATACTGGAAATGCTCAGCAGGTCGAGCAAAATCTGTGATGTGAGAAAAAGTCAACATTTTAGGTCAATGAGCTTGAGACACCGTGGGGAGTTCTGACCATTTTCTGTATTTACTTCTGTTTTTTTTCTTAAGAGTAACGAGTGATAGAAGCATAGAAAATTGGTGCAAGAATGGGCCATTTGGCCCTTCAGGCCTGCTCTACCATTTAATATGATCATGGCTAATCATTCAAAGCAGTACCCTGTTGCCATTGTGACAATACTGTGGCTTTAAGAGGTGTGTTTTGTCCTGGTTTCTTTTAGAGAGAGATGTATGGCAGAATCAGATGGTGAGTGCTCCTCCGCCTGAGTCCGCTCCCTGGAAACAACCAACTTTGTTGTATTATAACTATAGTATTTAAATAAATTGTGTTTTGCCTAACGTTGAGTGGTTTTACCAATCAAATTGCATCTAGAACACAGTACCTCACATTTACCTTTTAAAATAACAAAACATAGGGTCTAGACTACCTTTGTAATATATTTTGAGGGGGGTCTGATCTGGTCCATAATGCCACTGTCTCCCACTTTCTCCCCATGACCTTTGATCCCTTTAACTCTAAGAACTATATCTAACTCCTTGAAAATATTCAATGCTTTGGCCTCAGCCTCTTTCTGTGGGAGGTAATTCCACAGACTCACCACGTTCTGGGTGAAGACATTTCTCCTCCTCTCAGTTCAAAATGGCCTACCCCATTGACTGTGATCCCTGGTTCTGGATTCTGCGATCATTGGGAATATCATTGCTCTATTTATCCAGTCTAATCCTGATAGAATATTATACATTTCAATGAGACCCCCTTTCATTCTTCTAAACTCTAGTGAATAGAGTCCTAATCAATCCAGATTCTCTTGCTATGTCAGTCCTGCCATCCCAGGAATCAGTCTGGTAAACCTTCATTGCACTTCATCCACAGTCAGAACATCTTGATCAGATAAGGAGATCAAAATTGCACATACAATCTAAGAGATAAACCTCACCTTCAATTCAATTATTGTACATTTTATTGCCTCCTGTCTTCACACATTCTGCATAGTTCTTGGAATTCCATTTTCTGTAATACACAAGTGTAAAAACAAGCTCAACATGTGGTATTCACAGAAAATATTCCATTCGCCCTGCCTCCCACTCCTAATGGATGTTACAACAGTTGGACTGTCACGCCAGAGGTATCTGTCACATTTACAGTGATTTTTGCCGATGTCAAGAGCTGGGTTATAGTGATTGAAAGGGGGATTTGTAATGCTTTCTCATTAACATTAACATTTGGTAAAAACTGGAAAAACTGTGGATGTAAATCAGAAGCAAAAACAGAAATTGCTGTAAAAGCTCAGCAGGTTTGGCAGCATCTGTGGAGAGAAATCAGAGTTAACATTTCCATATATTATTCCTGCATTTATTAATAGTTGGTAGAGACACAGTTAAACAGTGCAATACTAGAGCACACAGAACCCAACTACAAACTCAGCAATCCTAATTAGAGAGACAGAGAAGAAAACCTCTCCCAGAGAAAAGATGGTACAGAATCGTAGGGCTGCAAGAGACTACTCAGTACATCAAGTTGGAGCCAGATCTTTTGAAGAGCAAACTAATTAATCTCACACCCCATCACTTTTAACATATTCCTTTATTTTCCTAGTTTAAACTACAAAAGACTTTAATGATAGCTATTATCTAATTTTTCTACTATTCTATGGAATAATGTCAAACTTTTTAACTCTCGTTTCTGTTACGACTTTGTACCTAAGTCTTTTTTGTACCGAGGAACCTTGGTACCTAAGATGGTGCCATGAGTGGTGACAGTATACACTTTTCACTGTACTCCTGTATTTCTGTACTTGACTGCCCATGTCAATAAGTCTAAATATAAAGCTAATCTTTAGCCAACAACAGTGCCTGTAATATGGTTGAACACCCCAAGACACTTGACAGGGTATTATGAAGTAGAATTAGACATCACCACATAAGATGACATTAGGACAGATGGTTGAAAGCTTGACCAAAGAAGTAAATTTAGTAAGGTATTTTGAAGGAGTCAGAGAGGTTTAGGGACAGAATTCCAAAGTATAGGCATCTGAAGGCATGGTCACCAATGATGGAGCAATTACTTTGGGGGTGGTCAAGAGGCCAGAAGTACAGATATCTCAGTGCATTGTAAGGCTGGAAGATGTTACAGCGATATGCCCACACATCTGTAATTCTTTTATCCTTCAAATATTTGTCGAATTCCTCTTATACACCTACACTTATTGAATCTGATTTATTGTTAACGAAAGGTTGATATAACAGATTTACAAGATTCAGACATTAATCCCCCACCTCATAAGGTGAGAAGTCTACCAATGTGTTTATCACAAGGAACCAATAAAACGCAAATAAAACATAGGTGGTGGTGAGATCTGAATTCCATGAATAAACTGAAATTTTTATTCCAGTGGATGTTAGTGAAGGTGGACTGGTTCCACAACATCAGGGGACGGGGTATGGACGTTAGGAATAGGGGATTGCAATGGGATCAAGCAGGGTGAACCCACTGATTATCAGTTGGGTGATAATCATTTGCTGGTCGATTAAAACACTAATGGATTCCCAATCAGAAAATCTATTCTGATGGCTTAGAGTCGTGGAGTTATAGAGTCACTGAGGGAACAGATGGAGGCCATACAGCCCATCAGGTCTACACTGCTGTAACTTGGACTCTGTTCATTCTTTGACTGTGTAAGTTTGCATTGATCCTCAAATGTGATATATTCTAAATTCTTTGAGAAGGACAATAGAATATCATGAGCAATAAAAGTATTCACATTTTGGATTACTCGTTATAACTAACCGATGATAATAGTCCCTGAGAAAGTAGCTTGAAGTATAACAGTGGATCTTCTGTACCTCTTGCAATCCCACAAGAACTATTCCATCAACTAAGGGCACATCCACAACTAAGATAAAACTGTGACATAAATAACGTAATGCAACACTTAGGCACATAAAAGGCGTCAGTCGCATTGGTCTTGCTTTTCTGCCACATGATAGTGCTTAGCTAAACTAAATGATATCTTCTGTAATGATAGTTGCAACATGTTGGCTTTTCTTGCCTTCATTAGTTTTTCTGTAACGTACATCACTGTTATTTACTCCATCCTCTGCTATCATCTCTGTATTCACTGTTTCCCTCAGAATCTCTGCTTCCACTCAAGCCAGTGCAGTGCCTTTTCTCAAACAGTTCTTCCTTCCCTCTCCATCTGATCCTCTCTGTTGATGCCCAGAGTTTATCCTCAAGAGCCAATCTTCATCAGTATGATCGCTGAAATGAAACTCAACCTCTTTTTGGACAGTGAAGACACAATGCTGACTCCAGTTTTTCTTGTAATATTCAAATGTTTGCTTAGCATTATGCCTCGGGTGAGTAAGACCTCTCACTGCTAGAATTTGGAAAACTGAAGAAATTCATCAATTGCAAATCAATAGGTGCACAAGTGTTTAACTTGCTGTTGGCACACCCAACAATAAACATAGAAACATAGAATTTAGGAGCAGGAGTCTACTCCTTTGAACCTGCTCCACTATTCAATATGATCATGGCTGATCATCTGACTCAGTACCCTGTGCCCCGATTGTCCACCATACCTTCAATCCCTTTAGCCCTAAGAACTGTATCTAACTCCTTCTTGAAAACATTCAATGTTTTGGCCGCAACCAGTTTCTGTGGCAGAGAATTCCACAGGCTCCCCTCAGTGTTAAATGGCCTACTCTGTATTATTAGACTGTGACACCTGGTTCTGGAGAAGGAAGGGTCACAGTCTAAGGATAGCAGGACCACTTCAAATGAAGGTCTACGATGATGGTGAGTGGAATGGCCAGTAATTGTGCTCATTCTGATTCACTACCATATTGTGCATTCTAACTAGAAATGTAAGGAAAGTATGGGCCTTGATGTTAACTCCATCTTCTGACCCCCAGAATCAGAGTAGCTGCTGTGGTGGGAGGGGGGTGATATAGGGGATTGGGAAGTATAAGTTCAGTTGGGGTTTGGGGGTGCAGTTTACTTACTTCTTTCCTGCCCAATTTGTTGCTCTTATTGTTTGGTGTTTGTTGATGATGATCAATCCTATCCCTCTCTTCTCTTTATGCAAAAGCCTCCAAAATCTCTTCAGAGCGTCTTCTTGGGATATTCCAAAATATGGTTTCTGTCCATCAGGACATGATTCTGACCTCTTTTCCCAAGACCTCCAACATAACGTAAGAAGGAATGATGAGAGTATTCACTTGGACGTTATCTCAAGAAATCACTGGTCTTCCTTTTAAACCATGCGTGCTTTTACAAATCAAATTGCATCATTAAAGCATGTATTTGTAAATGCAGAGGACAAAGCTTCTTTTCTGGGTAAAGTTATTAGTTTTCTCACTGAAGATCTATTCACATAGAGAGTGTATATACAATAACTGTAATATTTCATCATAATTTCCTTTCAGTTCAACTCTTAAGAAGCACAACATTGCACCTCGAAACTATGCTTAGAAAACACTCTGCGTGACTTCCAAAACCAAAAAAAGTTGATTATTTTAATTTATTTAGCAAACACACACTGATGATACACTGTAACGATTTCTAATGAAATGAGATTTTTTGCAGGAATGCTTCTCCACCTTATTTTGAGCAAGTAACTATTTACTAAACATGGTCTAAAACTGTAAGTAAAAGTGTTTTATTTAATACTGTTGGATGAGCATCTTTTAGCCTTACTTGCCTCTCTAGCTTGTTCCCTGTACTTCTACATTTGTATTTTCTGTGTTGAAATGAACTTCTGGGTTATAAACATGCAAAATGCAGGAATGCCCATTAAACGTTTAATTTCAACCTTCATTAAGTTCAGTAAATATCTGGTGATGCACATTTAAATACCAAAGTTTCTCAGAGGCACTTCGTGGTATGTCAGTGAACCACACCAGAAAATCCTGCATAGAAGGTCTGACATAACAGGAAAGGACAGTCAGTCCGGGTTCCCACAATGAGGATGGAATCTTCTACAGCTCCCAAAGCCAGAAGCAAGGTGTGGAAGAAATGGGCATGAGGCTAAAAATGAGATTCCCAATGAAGCAGGCGACGTAGTTTGGAGTTTGCAGCTGCTGCGTCGTCTTCTTTGAAGATCAATGCCTACACAATGCTGTAGCAGTAATCTACATTGTACAGGGCGTGGAGGATGACTGATGGAGGGAGGCTATAGTCAAGAAGGTTGACCAAGGGTGAAAGTCTGTTTGGGGAAGGATGGAAGGAACATTTCACTGCAGCTGTCTTCTTTGAAGGCTCAAGTGATCCCTTGCTTGCAGGGAATGAATTCCGTCCAGCTGCCCTTTAAATGTGGCAGCAGGACCTTCAAAAGCATGAGGCAGCAGTCCCCACAACTGATTCACCACATTCCTCACTCATCTGCCATGTGCTGAGAACTGTCTCACCATGTAGAAAAAGGCAACACACCCCTGACCAGAAGTGACTTAAGACTAGGATAGTTGACTGGTTGTATTTGACCTACACAGACGCAATGTGCTGAAGAACATTTTTCTGTGCAGTAAATCCCCTGCCACGACCAGTCGAGACTCTAGAATGAGAAATTTCGCCCAGGATTACTGTTCAGACACACCAATAGTATCAAGCAGCACAAAAAGAGGCCATTTAACTCATCACGTCCATACTGATACTTGGAAAGAGCAAGATTGTATGTCCACTCCTCAGCTACTCATCCATAACTCTGAAAGTGTGACCTATTAGAAGGTTTCTGATTTCTGAAGAAGGGTCTCGACCCGAAACGTCAACTTTCCTGCTCCTCTGATGCTGCTTGGCCTGCTGTGATCATCCAGCTCCACAACGTTTTATCTCAGATTCTCCAGCATCGGCAGTTCCTACTATCCCTATTAGAAGGTGTTTGTATTCGAATTCCAGAGAAGGTTTACTGGGCGCCTAACACTGATCTTCAGAATTACCAGGGGTTTAGATAGATCGAGTTTGCAAGTACAGGATAGTTCGAAAGCAGAGTTTGTAGATCTAAAAAGAAATGATAAAAGGACTGGAGGGAAATGATTTGAAGTTTCTTCATACTGAGAGTTGGAGTCATTTACCCGAAAGCACAATGGAAACATTCCAAGGATAATAGTGCAGGTACTTGAAAAAGAATAATTTCCAAGTTTATGAGGAAAGGGCTGAGTTGTAGAATAAGTGAGCAGTTCTTTCAAAGAGCTCACATAGGGATGATGGGCCAAAAGGCCTCATTCCTTGTTGCATGATGAGAATAGAAGAATTCTTATTTCTGAGGGGAGATAGGTATTGTTATTCAGGAAGGCCTACATTTCACTCCTTCTACTGACTATTGCTTTGCTTCCCAGGTCCATAATGGAGATAATGAACCTGCCACTCTGGCTACTACCGCCTCTCCCTCCCCCATCCCTACTACTGAGTTGTATGACTTGATTCTCCAGAATGATCTTAGTTTGACAGCCAGTTCTAGGGAAATGAAAACCTGCATTTTGGCTTTAAGCCCAGGTCAGAAACTTTCACTTCCCTTAGTCTGTTGTCTCCCTCATCTGCCTGGTCGCAGAGATGACTTTCAGTCAAACTGACTACCCCTTCCCTACACAAAGAATCGACTAACCTAAACTGGCAGTGAACGCTGCTGAGTTCAACTGGGGCAGCGGCAACTGTGAACAACATACTGGAAAACCAAAGCATTTTCCAGTCTCTCCAGCACACTTTCTTCAGATATCGCATCAACTTCATTATTTATGTTACATCCCAGTGTCCTGTGAATGGGAATGTTATAAAAGTAGGTCAGCTTGCCTCCAAGTTCAGTCAAATAGAAGTGACCTGCCTGCAAACTCTACTGGTGATAAAAATTATCCCACACACAGACGTTGTGCCTTTGTGTCCTGTCCAAAATCAGGATAGCTTTATTAGTGAAGATTATGTTTGAATATTTGTGTATATGGCAGTGAATACAACATTACACAGACAGCCTATTTTAAATGAAGGCCATATTTGGTTTCTGGATACACATTGACTTAACATAGAATCCAAGAATAATACAGCATAAATGGGAGACTATTTAATCTATCCTGCCTGTGCCAGCTCTTTCTCAGTAGCTTTGCATTTCTTTCCTTTTCAAGCATATATCCAGTTCCCTTCTACATTGTACTCTTCAATCTCCGTCCACCAAATTCACAGACAGCTCATTCTGGATCATAACAATTCACTGAGCAAAATAGAAAAATTCTCCTCAACTCCTGCCTACTTCTTCGGCTAATTATATTAAGTCTGCATCCTCCTGTTTCTGATGACCCTGCCAACAGAACCAATTTCTGCCTATCTACACGATCAAAACCCCTCTTAATTTTAAACAGCTCAAATAAACCTCCCTCAATCTTCTCTGCTGTAAGGAGAACAACCCCAACTCTGCAAGCTTCTCATACAGCATGGAAAGAGGCCCTTTGGCCCAGTAAGCATCAATCTATTCTAGTCCCATTTTCCAGCACTTGGCCCAAACTTGAAGTTATGACACTTCAAGTGCTTACCTAAATAGTTCTTCAATATTTTGAGTGTTCCCATCTTGACCACCCTTTTAGGTAGTGTGTTGTAGAGACCCACTACTGTCTAGGTGAAACTTTTTCCCCTCAGATTCTCTCCTAACCTACTGATCCTTGCTTTAAATCCATGCCCCCCGGTTATTGACTCCCCTACAAAGGGGAAACGTTTCTCCTTATTGATCCCATCGCCATCGCTTAGAACTTTGTACAGACAGTCCAAGTGGTTGTGAATGGTTTCCATTCCTGATTTCATTCACAAGTCAATTTGTACACAAGTTAGAACACAATGCAAGACAATGTAAAGCAGCCATTCATAAACAAAGGCAATGTTTGTATGTTAGATATTTAAATTTACACCATGTGTTCATAAGTCTCCAAAATGTCTCACTTTACATTTCTCTGCGTCAATTTTATCTACAATATCTGCCTGTTTCAGCAATATATAGTCTCCTGAGGTTGGCTCTTCTCCTCTCTGTTTATTACATTTCTGAGGTTAACTATCTGAAAAACTTTGAAATCATATCCCTTATATCCAAGTACAGGATATTAATAGGAGAGAGATAAGTTCTGTGCATACCAACTCCTGAGGGCACCATGTGTATAAATGCCTCTAAAAATCAACCATTCAGCACCAGTCTCTGCTTTCTGTCTTACAGCCAATTTCAGAACCAATCTCCCACTGTCACATTAATCCACAAATTGTTAAATGTTTGTAAGTGTCGAAACAAATCACGGATTCCTGCAACCCAGAATGCCAGTTAGCTCCTCTTCTGTACTTACTCTTCTGAAAGAACTCTAGCCCACTTTCTCTCCTTTTCACCCCTTTGAATGCCTCGGAGCAACTATTCAACTTTGCACAGCTGCACAGGAGAACAGGGGAAAGGGAGAAACGTGGAGAGGGAAGAGAACCAGGAACAGGAGGGGACTATCTCTGCAGGATTGAGGATTTTGAGACCATGATGAACTATTGCTTCTCATTGAAGGGAATTTTATCAGAGTCTGAATGATGTGGTATATGGTGTGGAAGGTGAAGGATCATGGGACCATAGCCTGGGGAATGCCTACATATGTTGTTTGTATATCTTCAAGAAGGTATTTGATTAAGTCCCACAAAAGAGACTGTTAAGTCAAATAGAAGCTAATGAAATTGAAGGTAAATTAGTGACATGTCTGGAAAATTGGTTGAATTTCAGGCGACAGAACGTAGGGATAATGGGTAGATACTCAAATCAGCAGGATGTGACCACTGGTGTCCCAAAAGGATCTGTATTAGGTCCTCAATTATTCATATTATTTATTAACCACTTGGATAATGACATAGAAAGTCATCTATTCAAATTTACAGAAGACACAAAGTTAGGTAGTATTGTAGACAGTGTAGATGTTAGCATTAAATTACACAGGATATTGATATATTAAGTGAATAGGCAAAATTTTGGCAGATGGAAGTCAATGTAAGCAAGTGAGGTTATCCATTTTAGACTGAGAAAGGATAGATCAGAGTACTTTCTAAATGTTGTGAGGTTAAATACAGTGGATATCCAAAGAGACTTGGAGTTCAGGTGCACAGAACTTTAAAATGTCATGACCAGGTGCTGAAGATAATCAAGAAAAACTCATGGAATGCTGGCCTTTATATCTCGAGGCCTGGATGCAGAGGTTTTGCTGCAATTATTCAAAGCCCTGGTCAGGCTTCACTTGGATTACTGAGAGCAGATCTGGGTACCATACCTTAGGAAAGATATATTTGTCTTGGAGGGAGTACAATGCAAAATTACAAGAATGATACCTGTACTCAGGGGTTGTTTTGAGCAGAAATTATACAAATTAGGCCCATTTCTCTAGAATTTAGAAGGTTAAGGGGTAGTCTGATTGAAGTCTTCAGGATATTTCCAAGTTCCACGTTTCCAGATGATGGTGGTGGAGTAGGCAGTGTGCGGCTCTTGAGACCAAATCCCATCCATTCTGTGCTCTTTCCTTTTTTCCCCTTCCTTTTTGTCTTTCCTTTCTTCCTTCTGTTTTTTTTCTCGTTTTCCCAGTTTTTCTTTGGTTTGTAGTGCTTCTTACTTACCTTCTGGAGGATGTGGAGGCAATAGTTCATCCACCGCAAATAAACTGAACGCTGAGAATTCTCAACGTGGAAACCAGAGCTGGCTGCTGAGTGTGAGCTCACCACACAACTGTATCTCAGGGCACGATCTCTGGGCACCAGCCTCACGTGTCCATTGTCTATGACCATGGAGAGTCGCAGCAGCTGGGGCCCAGCTTGAGCCCGAGTAACAGTAATGGCAAGATGGCGATTGGCAGCAAAGGATAACAGCAGTCAACCATGAGGGATGGTGCCTGCAACAGTCGCTGTGTGTCCAGGGGTCTTAGCCCAGTGCAGGGGAGAGCCAGCCCGCCTTGGGAGAGCCCAACACCTGTAGGCCCATGGCTCAAGAAAGGACTGAATTGTTTGACATTTCAACTTTATTTTTCTACAATTATGCAAAGAAGACTGTAGTGTTGAACTCTTTAACTTGTTTTTTTTATTTCATTTTATTCTTGGAGCTGAGACTTTGTACCTAAGGTGGCAGCATGTGAGGTGACATTGTACACTTTTCACTGAACTCGTACTTGAGTACATGCAACAATAAAACCTAAATCTAAATCTAAGATATTAGCAGGGTGTCGAGGCGACATTCTCAGTAGGTTGCAGCAAATGCCTGTTAAGATCACAACAATTAAAATGCATTTTGATAGGTACATGAATAGGAAGGGTTAGAGGGATATGCGCTAAATACTGACAAATGGGACTAGATTAGTTTGGGATATCAGCTTGGTGTGGACAAGTTGGACCGAAGGGTCTGTTTCCATGCTGTACATTTCTAAGAAGGATTATTGCTTGTTGACGACTTTATTAACTGCACATCTCATTCACATGCAGTTTTCTAGCCCACCATCCACCGCAAATAAACTGAACGCTGAGAATTCTCAATGTGGAAACCAGAGCTGGCTGCAGAGTGTGAGCTCGCCACACAACTGTATCTCATGGCACGATCCCTGGGCACCAGCCTCACGTGTCCCTTGCCTATGACCATCGGCATCCCATATTTGTCACCTCCACACAGTTCTCATGGCACCTCTTCAATTGAATAGCATAGCGCCCGGGAAGCACAGACCTGCTCAGAGCATCCCTGTTTTCCCTTGCCATGCCTGTCCACACAGTCAAACCTCCAGGCAGCTTGTTCAGTGGTTCCCAGTCAAGGGGGCAGAGAGCTTGCTGTGCAGTGCTGTGCTACATCAATCTCACACTGGCAGCTTACCCAGCAAACACACTGCATGGGCAGCAAGCTGGCAGCTACCTCTCAGAGTCTTAGGGGAGTGGTCTAGGAGACACATCGTCAGTCAGTCAGGGGGTCCTGGCACAGTATGTCAAGGGTACCACAGCTGGTGTTCTCGGTCAGGGCATCTATCCCCTACAGTCCAAGGAATGGGTCACAGTCAGTCTAGGAGATGACGTGAATGCATTCAGGGACATGTACAGGGGCTTGGACTCTTCTTGCCGTGGGGTTGAGCCATAGTTGGGTCCATATAGCAAATAAGGGCAAAGGAGAATGGACAAGTATTGGGGTGCCAGTGGGGCGGAGGGTGTGAGGGAATGCCGTGGGAATGAGATTCAGGAATCCATTCATGGGGACAGGCTAGAGGGTAAGCAGGAAATGAAAATCGTTAAAAGGGAGCAGTAACTGTAATTGTAAAAGGGTAACACAGTAAAGAATGGATGGGAATGGGGTAATGTAGGTGGGGGTGTGAGGTGGTTCATCCAGTCAGGAGCACCTTAGCTTCAAGGGTGTGGGGTGTAGTGTATAACCACACATGCCAGGGCTACAATGTTTAAAAAATATTTGGATTGATATATGAATAGGAAAGGTTTGGAGACATATGGGCCAGGAGCAGGCAGGTGGGACTAGTTTAGTTTGGGATTATGTTCAGCATGGACTGGTTGGACCAAAGGGCCTGTTTCCATTCTGTATGACTCTATGTGTCTAGATGCCAAGGACTGAGGGAGGGACAGGAGGGGAGGCTTAGGGTCATGTAGACGGATTGGGTAGGAACCTGGTGAGGTGCACAGCCTGTGGAGTTCACAGGAGGATCCACCAGGAGGGGGTCTGGATGTTCAGGACCTCATTGATACATACAAGTGGAGGCTGGAGACCACTGGCAGAGGACCGTTACCATCATCTTCCATCTTGCAGAAAATCAGAACTGTGCAATGGGAGAGAGAATGGCCAGGGCTGCCCTCCAAGTGGGCAGGGAAAATGTCTCACTTTGTGAGCGAGGGGCCTACAATACTCATCCATGTGTGGCCCTGTAGAGGACAACAACATTGTACACAAACCCATTCACTGCACAGGACACGGGCTGTGAGATGCCTTCATCCTGGGTGCTCCCAGTCTATGGGCTCACTGTGTGCTGTCCATGTTCCCAGCCCACACAATGCCGACCATCTCATTCACACCAACACACACAGAGGCCAGACCATGAGGGACAGAACCCAATGCCTTACATACCCCTTGTTCACCTTTCTTCCACATACAGCAGAAGACTGTCAACACAGTCTTCAATCCATGGTACATCCTGAATGGACATTGTATTCATTATCATGCTCATACAGTTTGCAATGGAAGCTAGACAGGGACTCAAGCAAGCAGGTGTATTGCGAAACGAATAACATTTAAAGAAATGTGATACTTCATACACAATGCTTGGTGGACCATGCCACCAGAATATCCACAAAAGATTTTCTTCTTTTGTTCCCACTCACTAAGTCTCAGTGTTATCCCTGAATCCACAGCTGGGCTCCAGGGAGTCTGCTTGGTGATAGGGACCATTTGCCCTAGAGATTTGGTCAGGTGTGATATATTGAGGCTATTCTTGACAGAGACAAGGGGTCCCTCCCTATATGGGAGGTGGGGCAGGCAGGGTGGTAGAATGGCTGCCTCTCGAATATCCAGGAGGAGACTTCTGAGGGGCCTGTTTGAGGTTCCAACCATGTGCAGAGATGCCAGTCCAAGCTTTAGACTAGCTTCAGCTGAAATGAGTAGATTTTGCTTCATGTTTCCCATTTGGATCTGCACAATATCATCCTTCTCACTGCATTGGGTTCTGGGCTTCATTTTCTCTCGGACTTGACAAGAGCACCTTGGGTGAACACTGCAATTTATTTCTCCATCCTCGGCACTGTACCTGGTAACAGTCCTTTCACTCCCTTTGCTCTTTGAACACTTGCCTCCCCTATTTTGCAAGGGGATAATATTTCACCTCCCAGTCTCATTCCAAAGACACATTCATCTCTTGTTGCTTCCTTCACAGCAGTCAACTTCTTTCACATTGCAGTCATTGAAGAGCCAAGAACTGCCCTCACGTCGCCACATCCCAATATGTGCTTTCCAATGGCCTACCAAACTACATCAGTCTCTTCTCAATCTCTTGGCATAGCCATTTCTCTCAGAATTCCATAGATGTGCACCAGCCAACCGTTAACTCTCACAGTCTCTGTCTGGAGGCATGCATAATGTAAGGTAGAAGACAAGTCAGAACAAGGGAAGAACCCCAGGCATTTCTGGTCATCTCAGATATAGCAGGAAGCGTAGAAAAATCATAGGCCCCTCAACAGGAATGACCATTTGAAACTGCCATCAGTCATGCCCACCTAGTGAGAAAGGGATGTTATGAAATATGGGAGGGATCTTCTCTCAGACACTTGTATGCCTCCAAGCAGTGAATGAAAGGTCAGCATCGGCAATGACCTGGAGCAGGTCGCTGAGGTGGATTGGTGGATGTCATAGAGAACCCTGGGGAAACAGCAGCTTTTCTTGATATTTTAAGCTAACAAATGTGGTTTGTTGCTGGCCCATTCAATATTGCTGCCATTTGCCACTGTGTCGGTGTGAATTTATTTCAGAGAGTGTAAAGTACATGAATTTAAAATTTTACATGACCTCCTCTGGCAGTCAGTAAGAATCTCAGTCCTTCTAACTTACAACCAGAGCACGCTGTAGCAGCGCAGCAACCAACATCAATGCGGCTGAGTGAGGCAAATTTAATACAAAATTTTAAAAGTGCATTTGGCTTTGAGGTAGGAAATTAGCAAGAAACCTATTATTTATAATCAGGAGGTCTTTTCATTTCACATGCCAGATTGAGAATTTCAGATCCCTTTAAGTTATTAAAGTAAAAATGGATACTTCCTCATCTTAGAAAGCCAAAGCTCTTCAGCGTCTGCTAATGAGTAGCAATTAAATGGCAAGAAATGATCCAAAACCTTATCCAACAAATTAGAGACCAGTTAGTCTTGCCTCCTAATGAGCACCTTCAGCTGCTATGGGAGAATTGTGCCTGCAAGCAGCACATTTCATCCATTCAAACGTGTGGGCTTAATTTTTGACAGGCAATGCTAAGAGAGAAGGGAAAAGACCCCAGCGGCAGTCCAACACTGAAATATTAACCTTTCTAAAGAACACAATGCAGAACAATTTTCCAAGCACCTGAAGCTGTATGATTTATTCAGTTCCATTTAGCAGGGATTTCTGAGAGGCAGATCATCTAAGGCCATAAGATAAAGGAGCAGAAGTATGCCTTGCCATTCAATGATATCCTGACTGATTGAATAATCCTCAGTGCTGTTAGCCTGTTCTTTTTTCCCCATTGGAAAGGGTGCAGAAAAGGTTAACAAGGATGTTACTGGCATTGGAGGGCTTGAGTTATGAGTAGCTGGATAGGCTGGCTCCACTGGAGCACAGGAAACTGAGGGGTGACCTTATAGAGGTTTATAAAATCATGGAATAGCAACAATTTGGGAGACTGCAAAGATTTGCTGAGTGCAAGGGTCTTTAATTGGGGTCTGGCTTATGTTGATACCATCTTGGTCTTGAAATTGAAGAAATAGAATTCTACTTATATCATCTGTCTAAGCTCTTCGCTACAGGAAGAATAAAGAACAGTACGGCGCAGAAACAGGCCCTTCAGTCCACCACGACCGCGCCGACACATGATGCCTTTCTAAACTAAAAATCTTTTTCCTCTATGCACCGCATATTCTTCTATTCCTTGCCTATTCATACACCTGTCAAAATGCATCCTAACCTATTATGTCTGCTTCTATCATCTCCTCTGTCAGCGTATTCCAGGCACTTGTTACCCTCTGTGTAAAAAACTTTCCTCTCACACCACCCTGAAACGTATCCTTTACCTTCAACCTATGTCCCACAGTAATTGACATTTTTACTCTGGGAAAAAAACTCCGACTATCCGTTCTGTCCACAATTTTGTAAACTTTTACCAGGTCTGCCCTTGTCCTTTGATGCTCAAGTGGAAACAAACCAAGTTTGTCCAATCTCTCCTCATAGCTAACACCCTTCAAACCAGGCTACATCCTGTTAAACCATTTCTGTACTCTCTCGAAACCCTTCACATCCTTCTGGTAGTGTGGTGGCCAGAACTGTATACAATATGCCAAATGTGGCCCAACCAAAGTTCTATACAGTTGCAGCATAACTTGCCAATTTTCACGCTCTATTCCCTGACCAATGAAGGCAAGCATGCCATACACCTTCTTGAGGGAACTCTCATCCTGTGCATCGAGATTCCTCTTATGCTAATTCTCCTGAGGGTTCTGCCATTTACAGTATGCTTCTCTCCTGCATTTGATCTTCCAAAATGCATCACCTTGCATTTGTCAAAATTGAATTCCACTTGCCATTTCTCCGACCAAATCCCCAGCCTAACTGTAAGTGCTGTATCCTCTGGCAATCCTCCTCACTATCCACAGCTCCCCCAGGCATTGTGCCATAATATACATAATAGAAACAACAGGGTCCTAGCGCTGATCCACCATGGGTCATAGATCTCCAATCAGACAAGCACCCTTCCACCGTTAGTCTCTCCTTTCTATGACTGAGCTGGATCTGTATCCACCTTACTATCTCACTGTGGGTTGTATGCAACTTCACCTTCCCAATCAGGCCAGCATGAGGGTCCTTGTCAAAGTCTTTGCTAAAGACCATATAGACAACATCAACCACCCTGCCCTCATCAATCATCTTTGTTACTTCATCGAAAAGCTCAGTCAAATTTGCAAGACACAACCTCCCCAGCACAAAGCCGTGCTGCTTATCACTAATAAGTCCATATTTTTCCAAATGTGAGCAAGTCCTATCCCTAAGAATCTTCTCCAATAATTTCCCTACGTAACATAAGTCTCACCAGCCTGTAATTTCCTGAATTATCCTGTTGTCCTTCTTAAACAAAGGAAGAAATAACAAGACATCTGGATATAAATTGTCCCACTGGGAACACCCAGCATGGGTTCATGAAGGGTAGGTCATGTTTAATAAATTTGGTGGAATTCTTTGAGGACATTACTTGCATGGTGGACAATGGGGAACCTGTGGATGTGGTCTATCTGGATTTCTAGGAGGCATTTGACAAGGTTCCACACCAAAGGCTGCTACATTAGATAAAGTTGCACGATATTACAGGCAATGTATTGGCATGGATAGAGGATTGGTTGACCAGTAGAAAGCAAAGAGCAGGGGTGAATGGTGTTTTTCTGGTTAGCGGTCAGTGGCTAGTGGTGTGCCTCAGGGATCAGTGTTGGGACCTCAACTGTTTACAATTTACATAGATGATTTGGAGTTGGAGGCTAAGTGTGGTATGTCAAAATTTGCAGACACTAAGGTGAGTGGTAGACCAAAGTGTGCAGAAGACACCAAAAGTCTGCAGAGGGATATAGATCATCTAAGTGAGTGGGCAAAGGTCTGGCAGATGGAGTACAACGTTGATAAGTGTGAGGTCATCCATTCTGGTAGGAATAACAGCAAAATGGACTGTGTTTTACATGGTAAAAAATTGCAGCACGCTTCTGTGCAGAGGGACTTGTGTGTCCTTGTGCATGAATCACTGAAGGTGGGATTACAAGTGCAGCAGGTGATTAAAAAGGCAAATGGAATTTTGTCTGCCATTGCTCGAGGGATGGAGTTTAAAAACAGGGAGGCTATGCTGAGCTGTGTAGGGTCCTGGTAAGGCCACGCCTGGAGTACTGTGCACAGTTTTGGTCTCCTTACTTGAGAAGAGAATTACTAGCACCGGAGGGGGTGCAGAGGAGATTCACTCGGTTGATTCCAGAGTTGAGAGGGTTGGATTATGAGGAGAGACTGAGTAGACTGGGATTATACTCATTGGAATTCAGAAGAATGAGGGGAGATCTTATAGAAACATATAAGATTATGAAGGTAATAGATAAAGTGGAGGCAGGGAGGTTGTTTCGGCTAGCAGGTGAAACTAGGACTAGAGAGCATCGCCTCAAAATAAAGGGAAGCAGATGTAGGACTGAGGTCAGGAGGAACTTCTTCACCCAAAGGGTTGTGAATCTGTGGAATTCCCTGCCCAGTGAAGTGGTTGAAGCTACCTCACTGAATGTTTTTAAGGCAAGGCTAGATAAATTTCTGAACAGTAAAGGAATTAAGGGTTATGGTGAGTGGGTGGATAAGTGGAGATGAGTCTCAAAAAGATCAGCCATGATCTTATTAAATGGTGGGGCAGGCTCGTGGGGCCAGATGGCCTACTCCTGCTCCTAGTTCTTATGTTCTTATGTTCTATTCTCCAGTCCTCTGGAATCTCTCCTGTGACTAAAGGGGTGTCAAAGATTTCATACAAGGTTCCAAAAATTTCCTATCTTGCCTCCCTCAGCATTCTGGAATAGATCTCAACAGGTTCTGGGGTCTGTCTAGCTTAATGCTTTTCAAAATATAAAACGCCACCTCCTTTTTATATTGACATGCCCTAGAGTATCAACATACCCATCTCTACCTTCAGCATCCACCATGTCCTACTCCTTTGTGAATACCGATGTAAAGTATTCATTCAGGACCTCACCCACATCCTCCGACTCCACACATAACTTCCATCCTTTAGTGGATCCACCCTTTCATCCACTCTTCATAAAATGTCTTGGGATTTTACTTAATCCTGTTTGCCAAGAACATTTCTGGTCTCTTTTACCCTTCTCAACTCCTTGTTTAAGTTCTTTCCTGCTTTCTTTATATTCATAAAAGAGGCCAAAACTAATTCTTCCTTTTGTTGACAAGCTTTTTTAAAGATTTAGTTATGGGATGAGGGAGTTGCTGTCTGGGCCAGCATTTATTGTCCTCCCGTAGTTGCTCTTGAGAAGTTGGTGGTGAGCTGCCTTCTTGAACTGCTGCAGTCCATGTGCTACAGGCAGACCCACAATGTGGTTAGGGATAGAATTCCAGGATTTTGACCCAGCAACACTGAAGGAATGGTGATATATTTCCAAGTCAAGGCGGTTAGTGTCTTGGAGGGGAACTTGGAGGTTCCTCTCCCTCCATCTGCTCTTGTCCTTCTCAATGTAGTGGTCATGGGATTGGAAGGTGCTGTCGAAATGGCCTTGGTGAATTTCTGAAGAGATTCTTGTAGATGGTATGCAATGTTGCTTCTGAACGTTGGTGGTGGAGGGAGTGAAAGCTTGTGGAGGTGTTGCCAATCAGCTGGATTACTTTGTCCTGGATGGTGCTGAGCTTCTTAAATGTGTGGGAGCTGCCTCTATCCAGGCAAGTGGGGAGTATTCCATCACAGTCCTGTGTTCTGCAGCTTACTTATTGACACATGCTTTATGCCTCTATTTATAAAACTGTAAAAACTGTATCTTTTTACTTTCCTGTATTTTTAATACAGACAGAAACGGGAAAAGAACTGGTTTAAAAGTCCAAAATTGCTGAAGAATTGCTACACTTTTAAAAAGTAAGATACTGGACTCTTATTGTGAGTGAAAACTGAAATAACTGAGGATGTTGTAATTTGGGAACAAAAAAACAGAAGTTGCTGGATAAGCTCAGCAGGTTTGGCAGCATCTATGAAGAATAAAATCAGAGTTAACGCTTGACCCTTCCTCAGAACTGTTAGGAAACTTAACTCGTATTGTGAGTGTTGTTTACACAGCTGCTTGTGCAAGCAGTGGGGAAGATCTAGTTGCTGGAGCCACGTTGCATGAATGGAGCTTTGGCTGGCGACAAGTAACTGAATCGTCTGTGGACTAGCCCAGATGTTGACAACAAAGACCTCCTGCCGACAACTGCAATGTAATGGCTCCCAGGCCACCAAACAGCTTATGAGGGTAAATGTTCAAGCCCGAAGCCACCTAACATTAGGAAGGGAAGGAATAGCTTTTGCTCTGCAGTAATTAGAATTTTAAGCTTGAAGAAAGCCAGTTTATTTCCACTCATCAGTTACTGTAAGCTGTGACTTTTAATTGATGATTCTGAGGCCTTACCAGTCACGCCGTGCCTCTGGCAAACAAGTGAACAAAGTAAGATTGAGGAGCAGTGTTCGGATTAGCAAAAGCATCAGCAAACAATATGGATGGGGAGCATTGAACTGCTCTCTTGTCCTTCTCTTCACCCATACCATCCATTACTTCTTGTGTCTATCTTTTTGTGAGTGTAGTACAGAATATTTATAAGTGGGTTAGAAGTTTTAACCAGCAGAGTCATATGTTGACAATTCATAATTATTTACCTGTAGTCAGAATCAAAGTATTCATGATACATATTCATTGTTGTTCAACAGAGAACTCTGGTCTGCATTTTCTGTCAACCTGGATCAAAAAGGCAGGAAAATTGTGGAAGTCTGTTTACTCTTTTTAAACTTTTGTGTCAACTTTGGGGAATGTAGGACTTGATTTCCAACACACCACCCCAGAGAGCTAACAAAGCACAAGTAAATCTTAGGTGAAAGCAAGCATGAATAATAAGGGCTATGGTGCAAGATGTGGCAGGATCACATGAGGAGCCTATCTCAAAATCAGGAACAGCTCGCTGCATCTTTTGACTAAGGTGTCAAGATGAGATTTTTCATGAGGAAGTGGCAAGTTACCTGTTAAGGAGGATTATTGCTTGCTAATGACCTTATTAACTGTACATCTTCACTTCATCAATGTGCAGCTTCTTGTCCCACCACTGACTGCGAACAAGCTAAATGGTGAGAATTCTTGAAGTGGAAGTCATGGCAGGTACCCGATGACTTCAGCTCTCCATTGGCTGCAAGACCCTCCATGTTATTCACCACACAACAGCATCTCATGGCACAACCCAAAGGTACCAGCCCTTCAATGGATATTGGCATCCAATAGGTGATGACCCTTCTGAAATCTCATGACATCTTTCTGATCTACTTCCAGAATACCTCGGAATTACTGACTTGCACTGCAGGATGCTCCGACAACTAACATTAGTTTATATGCGTGGACAGGCCCCCAGCTCACAGAATGGACCAGATTGCATCTCAAGGCTGCTTGCTTTCATTCTTAAACTGTGCTGCAGCTACTGTTGCATCAAATGACCTGCTCTTAAAAAGGCATCCCATGTGATTCCTTAACCTCCTTACCAACCTGTCCAGCTACCTTTGGGGATTTGTGAACATGCACTCTCAGTTCCCACTGATCGTCCACAGTGCTCAGTATCCTCCCACATATTGCAAATTCATTTTCTTAATGCGTATGCCTCGCAAAATGCATAACCTCACATTTCTCTAGAAACATCATCACCAGAAACCTGTCTTTTCTCCTACCAAGTTTCAAACTAAGCTGCTGCCAGTTTCCAGGATTTCCTGTTTGCATTTAGAATCTTTACATTTGCATTTTTTAATATATCTCTATTTTGAGCTAATGTTGTCCCTTTGAACTAACTAAGATGCTGAAATCAAACCAGGAGAACTCTTAATACTTAATCTCAACGTTAAACAAGAATGAAACACCAGGCCACACTTGTATGATCTTACCTCTAGATTGGAGCTTTTTGGATAAGTATTAACACAGCAAAAATTTCTTTCATAAGTAAAGGTTGTCTAGGATAGGGTAACTATTAAACTCAGATGAATAATATTGTAAATGAAAATAAGTAAATGGCAGATACAGTGTGTCAGTCTGCACATAAGTTAAGAAGGCATTATGGCTGACCTTCTGGGCAAGGAATAATGAATTCCGCACTTAAAGTCACTAAAGCGTACATAAGCAGAAAAACAGCTTTAGAATAACACAATGCTATTAAAGTCTAATGAAGACCAAGCATCTGACAGCTTCTATCCCATGAGATTTTTAAGGAATTAGAGAGGCTATTTCAGACACTTTAACTATAAACTTCCAAAGTTCCCTTGATTCAGGAACTGTGTTTTTAGATTGGAAAATGTGTTAATGGGGTAAAGAACAATATGCTAAGAGCGAGATCTTATTATCGGTGAGGTTCGGTCTGAAAGCTGAGTGAAGAATGCCCTAATGAAGTTCTATTCAGCAATGCTTTAGGCATAGTGTAAATACTGAATGAATGTTCACCATATTACGTCAGGATGGTGGTTGGTCCTCATTTGCCAAAGCTCCAAAAGCATTCAAACCAGTTCCAATTCCTCAATATGCTAGCTAAGAAATCTGCCAAAGCCGTTTTAACTACAATCTGCCTCAGAAGTGGTTGTGCCTCATTGATAGTTCAGTGAAGCTGGTAGAAGGGGTTGAAATACTCACAAGCAGAGTTTACTTGATACAGCAGACCAAAACTAGCATTTGGGGGAGAAAAAAGCAGCATCAGGTTTAGCTTGGTGAATCTAGCTGTCAGTGAAAAGTTGGGATGATACCTGTGAGTGGGTATTGGGGTGCAGTTTCTGAGTCAATTAGAACATAGTCCCAGGAAGGGAAGGTGATCAACCAGAACAGATCAGGTATTCTATGACAGAGTGGCTCATGAAAAAAAGTTTAAAGGCCAAATAAATAAAAGTGAAGAGTTGCAGTTCATTGTGAAGTTTAATGATTTTTGCTGATTCATATCTGGAGGGTTTTGGGGGAGGGTGCAGAATTAATGCGCACTTTAGTATGGTTGATCTCAGTCTATTACTGTAGTGACTGGAACCAGGGCCAGGTGGATCCATTGACTATGAGATCCTTGATTGGGGTTGTTAACCTGGACCAATTAGGGAGCTCTGGCTGACAGATATGAACAGGGGATTCAGAAGATCTCCTCAGTCTCGAGGCTATCTTTGAGCTGGCTGGTCAGAGACCATGTACTTGCACATGTAAATAAAGGTTGCCTTGGTGACAGGATACCGGCCTCTGCACAATTTTTCAATTACTCAACAGAAGCATGTTTTAATTCTGGATGTATTGTAGATCAGAGCACTGTTTTGATTTTGCATTGCGAAGTTTATTGTTGTTTGTACAGAACCATGGAATTTTACGGTTTTTTAAAAACATAAGTCCCTTGGATCTCGCACTTTGTCTGCTTTAAAAATAAAAGCTATTATTCCATAGTCAGGTCATAACAGGAATTCAACGGTCTGGTGTAGGTTTGTACCAGCATTTAGGAAAAGGTTTCACAAGGGATTTTGATATTGTGATGACATGTACATTCCTGTCGGACATTACATAAACCCTCCTGGTGTCAGATCCAATCTGTGACTGAACATAGTTACTCACTTGGCTTGAGTTGCAGCTTTCTTGGCAGTGTAAAATTTACTAGTCATTCTCCCTTCCTCAGTGTCAGTAAGTCAAGGTCACTTGACTCAATTTTTATTTTAAATACAGAAAATTAACACAATCTCATCCAATTTATTAACAATGGTAACGTCTTACAGAGATCTGGATAAAGCTGGAAAAAAATAAAGTAAACATCTTCTGCTTTTAAATGTCTACTGTTGAATTTTTTTAATCATTTCACAAAGAATAAATCCTCACAGCTGTCAATTCTTCAATCCAGACTTCATTGCACGGTGAGCAATGAAACAGGCAACATCATAGAGTGATTAAGTTGCAGAGGTCTACAGTATCTATGCTGATGACATCAAAAAGATGGAACACAAACTAAATGAAAGAATCTTGCAAAATAGAATCATGGAGGTCTACAACATGGAAAAATGCCCCTTAGCCCACTCAGTCTATGCTGATCAAAAAAAAAACCTATTTCAATCCCATTTGCCTGTACTTGGTCCATAATCCTGTTTGCCTCGACATTGCAAGTGACACCTAAATACTTAATAAGTGTTGTGAGCGCTTCGGCCTCTGCCACCCTTACAGGCAGTGAGATTCCCACCACCCTCTGGGTGAAAAGCAATTTCCTCATATCGTCTATGAACCTCTTGATCCTTTCCTTAAATCTCTGCCCCCTGTTCATTGATCCCTCCACCAAGTGGAGACATCTCTCCATGTCTAGCCTGTCTCCTTGCTCATAATTTTATACTTCACAATCATGTCCCTGTTCAGTCCCCTCTTCCCCAAGGAAACAAACCCTGTCTATCCAATCCATCTTCATAACTAAATCTCTCAAGCCAACATCTGGTTAATCTCCTTTGCACTGTCTCCAGTGCAATCACATCCCTCCTATCACGTGGTTTCAGGAATTATACACAATTCTCTAGCTGTGTCCTAACCAACATTAGGCTGAAAAGTCCACTTGTGTACAACTCAGAGCAGCTGGAGGCATAGACAATTAAAGTAGTTGTTTCCAGGTTGGCAATTCAGTGTGGGCATATTCCTGAGGTTTCATCACATGATCTCCTTTCATCAGCTTCCCTGCACCTAAACTCTAACCATTGGTGCCCAACCTGTCCAATGCCATAGTACACAGCCTTTCTACACCAGCTAAGGGTTGCAGGTTGATTAGGTCAGTTAAATGGTTACCTACTTTGTAATGAAGTGATGCTAACAGTGTCAGTTCAATTCCTGCATCTAGGTAAGGCTGGAAAGAAGGTCTCAACTTCTCAACCTCATCTGATGCCTCTTGGGTTAAATTCACCACCTTGCCTTTCTTGATTCAGAGAGGGGGCCTAATATGATTTTTTTTTCTTTTCAAACTCTATTATCCAATTGAGTGATTCAACAGCGTCACTCACAAGTTTGCTAATTTTGTAAAAATTATTTTTGAATGTCTCTATTATTTTCTTTTGGGTTACTCCAGGGTAATGCTGGAGCACCAGCAACTAGTGAAATTCTCTCAGGTTGCTGCTAATGATTTGAAATGACTGTGGTAGAGTACAAGTGAGAGATGGATTGTTGCATCACTGAGTTTGTAGCTGCAACTGAGCCATGGAACTGACTGGATCACAGAAATGGCCGCTGGTGAGGACAGCTGAGATATCTTGATGACTCTTATTTCTAAACCAGCCATTTTCTAACCCAGTGCTGGATTTAAAAACTTTAATAAACCTATGTCAGGAGAAATTCATTGGACTTACAGCTGTGGTTCAAGTTCTCAGTGCTAATGAAGGTCAGCCTTATCAGTGAAGCCCATATCCCAAGAATGAATACATATTGAAAAAGGAGGGGAATCCTTGACATAACAAGATGTGGGGCTGGATGAACACAGCAGGCCAAGCAGCATCATAGGAGCAGGAAAGCTGACATTTCGGGCCTAGACCCTTCTTCAGAAATGGGGGAGGGGAAGGGGGTTCTGAAATAAATAGGGAGAGAGGGGGAGGCGGATACAAGATGGATAGAGGAGAGGATAGGTGGAGAGGAGGCAGACAGGTCAAAGAGGCGGGAATGGAGCCAGTAAAGGTGAGTGTAGATGGGGAGTTAGGGAGGGGATAGGTCAGTCTCTCCCTATTTATTTCAGAATCCCCTTCCTGTCCCCCATTTCTGAAGAAGGGTCTAGGCCTGAAACGTCAGCTCTCCTGCTCCTCTGATGCTGCTTGGCCTGCTGTGTTCATCCAGTTCTACACCTTGTTATCTCAGATTGTCCAGCATCTGCAGTTCCTACTATCTCGGGAATCCTTGACAGGTGGGCTTAATGGGATATGTGGTTAGAGGTCAATAGTCTCTATAACGTTAAGAGATAATGGCAGTGGATTTATATCACTGAAACCCAGGAGGACAGTGTAATGTCGTAATAAGTTTAACCACCTGATATAACCAGATATGATAAAGTAGTTCTCCACCTTCCCATGCGCTCTCAATCATACACGCCAGTCTATCTTTCATGGGCTCCAGTAGAGGACTGTAGTGTTATGTCCTTTCTATATTACTCTCCCAAGTGTCACCAGTGCAAGGATCTCCCTTCACAGCCTCAGATGTCCCCAGCATTCACCTCTCATAACTATATTTCCTTCCAGCATAGGCTGTGTCTGTCCCATCTCCCCATCTGCAGACACCTCATTTCTTGCAGGAAAAGATGGCAAATAATACACATAAGAATTAGACATTCTTTTCCTTTATTCATTCATGAAATGTTGGCGTCACTGGTTAAGCCGGTTTTTATTGCTCATCTCTACATGCCTTTGAGAAGGTGGTGGTGAACTGTGCGCTCATTTGTAGTCCATGTGCTGTAGTAGACCCACAATGCCCTAAGGGACAGAATTCCAGGATTTGGACCCAGTGACAGTGAAGGAACGGTAAGGATGGTGCATGGCTTGCAGGGGAACTTACAGGTCATGTTCCCATGTATCTGCTGCCCTTAACCTTCTAAATGGAAGTGGTGGAGGGTTGGATAAGTGTTTTCAAATATGGTCCCCGAACCTTACCTTTGGTCTCTGAGGAAGAGGAATTCCTGGGGAGGCACAGACAGGAGGTGCCTGGTTAGCTCTCTAAACTACTTTAGATGAAAGAAGACAAGCAAAGCAAATGAACATTTCTCCCGGTTGCAGTGTTCATACTCCCCACAACCTGCACTTTCCAAACACAGTGCCTGTCCTCATTCCGAAAGTTTGGTGATGAGTCCAGGGCCCAGTTCAGTTGTTCTATTGGTGAAGAATTTCCCAGCCGTCTCTCCAGTGTTTCCAGGTTTGCCTATCACAGATGGTTTGGCAGATAACAGTTCTGCATAGGGCAGCAGGCACAGCTAGCTGGCAGTGCCAGAGGAAGGAAACTAATGTAAATGGCTTTGCCATGGCTCTTTGTGCTGTTATTTCCCTTTTGATTGTATTAATCAGGCCTGTTGTTTAGAGTCACAGAGATCTACAGCCCAGAAAGCGGCACTTCAGCCCATCGAGTCTGCACCAGTCAGAAACAACTATCCAGCTTTTCTAATTCCATTTTCCAGCAGTTTGCCCAAAGTCTTCAATGTCTTGGTATTACAAGTGCACATCTAAACGCTCCTTAAATGTTATCGGGGCTTCTGCCTCCCCCATTCCTTACAGGCAGAGAGTTCCAGACTGTCACTATCCTTTGGGTGAAAAAGGTTTTCACCCTATCTCCTCTAAACCTTTGCCCCTTGCCTTAAATCTACACCCCCTGGTTATCAATCCCTCCAGCAAGGGTCAATCTCTCTTCCTGTCTACCCTGACTAGCTCCCTCACTATTTTATACATCTCGGTCATGGCCGCCCTCAGTCTCTTCTGCTCTGAGGAGAACAAACGCAATTTGTCTAATCTCATTTAGGTGGCAAATCACCCATGGTTGCATTAACCCCCTTAGCCCACCTGACAACCCCTTCCCCCATCCTCATTAACACCAACCTCAGCTGCCATGAACCCCCACCCCCACCCCCATCCTCACTGACACCTCTCAGCTATTTTTGCAAACCTCCAGGTTGCTTCCCCCAGCCGCACAATGAAGTGTAGACCTCAATTATATTTACAAATCTCAGAGCAAACTGTGCCAAGCTGTTAGAAGGCCAGCCCTGGCCATATCTGTGAAAATAAACAAATTAAACTAAACATTAAAGGCAGTTTCTCCAGGGCATTTTGTTTTTAGAATGTTTGGAGCTGGTTGAATGACCTTTATTCCCTGTGAAATGAGACTATATAGAGCACTATTAAAAATGAGCTGTGAAAAAGAGTGTACACTTCACAGTATAACCGGGGAACTGCATTGCAACATTTGGTATCAAAAAAAAGTAGCCAGATAGATGGAGGTAGCATTTACAGTGGCTCACAACCAAAGCTCCAAGGCTTGCAGTGAATCGATAATTCAACCAGCCCCTTGAAATAGAATACATCGACTGAGCCAGAAATAGCAACAGAGTCAAGACGTTGAAGCAAGCTGCTTGCTATGGCTGCTTCACTAGGTCCCAGTAGCAATGATGGATGTGTATCTCCTGACAGTTCCATAAACAGCACAGCCAAAAACACCGCCTGCACAACTGCTCCTTCTTATCTCCTGCCATATTTGAACATAAAATCCTAATTATTTTCCTGCCACGGCTCATTCATTTCTGATTTATTCCTGTCTATTTATGAATGTCGATATAATTGCAAGTCGTCGTTGTCCCCTCTGTTTTAAGTATTGCCCGGGGCATTCAATAACACAATGTTTCCATGCATGCGTACACACTGCTGTCCCTTCTGATTAGGAAGCGCAGACAAACGTGAATCTGGGATGGCTGCCTTCATTCCACCCTTGGGCAAGAGTCATGATGCCATCAAATACAGTTCCTCTCCGCAACGTAGGTCAAATCTGTGCATAGAAGTCTCAGCGGCAGCACTTACTGAAGAGGTCAGCAGCAACAGAACTCCAGAGGCCGTCCATCAGAGAGGAACATGAAGGATTTACCAGAATGTTTATGGAGTAGCTTCAGGTTAGTGAATATGTTCTTTGATTTCCCGGCCTTGCAGCATTGAAGGCAAGTCGAGCCTTTTGCAGGTGTATTGCATTGGTGCACCTGGTCACTGCAGTTTTCACCATTCATTTTATATACCTATAGATCGGGGCTGAAGGTGTGACAGTGCAACCACCATGTCAAGTGGAGAATTGGATGGCATGCAGGGCAGTGCTTCTGAAGAGAACAGCTTGCATTTATGTAGAGCCTTTAAGACAGCAGAATGGCCCAAGGAACGTCACGAGAATTTCTAACTTGTCATTGAACCACATTGGGAGATGTCAGCACCCTAAAGCATCACCAAATAGCAGGCATTAAGGTGCAGCTAAAGGGAGAGGCAGAGAAGCAGGGAATTCCAGAGTTTACGGATTCAATGGTGGAGCATGCGAAGTGAGGTGTTCTTGAAGGGTTGTGTGGCAAGACAAGGTTACAGTGATGGGGATAGGGGAGGCTACTAGCTCAAGCCAAACCAGGCTATTGTGAATGTTGATGTCCTAACTGACTACGGACTGAGCTTCCAACCTCATACCCTCTTCATCAGCAAGATTGCTCACATTCACCTGCAAAATCTCACTGACTCCTCAGTTCATTTGCCCTGAACCCTACATCCATGTGGTTTCTCACTTTCACTATCCTCATACTCTCCTGGCCATCCTTGTAGATTTTCAAGAGGCTTGAACTGAAAGACTATGGAGATCCCTGAGGCATTGTGGAGTTGGAGTAAGTTACAGAGGTCAGGGAGTGGGGAGGACCTGGAGAAACCTGGATATATGGATCAGAGGAAACAATCCAGAATCTGAGTACATGGGTACAGTGAGTGTGATTGCCCTTAACATCAAGGCAGCATTTGACCAAATGAGGCTTTAAAATACCCAACAAAACTGGAGTCTACGGGAATCAGAGGGAGCTTTTCGCTGGTTGGAGTGATACCCAGCACAAGGTGACAGCTGCTGGAGACCAATGATGTCAGTCCCAGGATATCTCTGCAGCACTTCCTCAGGAGAGTGTCTTAAAGCCAACCATCTTCAGCTGCCTCAGCGATGACCTTCCATCAGTCATGAGATCAGAAGTCAGGATGTTCAATGATGACTGCACAACGTTCGCAACTCCTCCAGTACTGAAGCAGTCCGTGTCTGCATGCAACAAGACCTGGAGTATATCGGGCTTGGGCTGACAATTAGCAAGTAGCACTAACATCACAGGTGGATGGCAATGGTCATCTCCTGTAAGAGACAATCTAACCACCACTCCTTAACTTGAACTGGCATTGCCATCACTGAAGTCAGCACAATCAACACTGGGCGGGGGGGTGGTTTGGTTGTGGGGTGCGGGGAGGTGCTCGTAGTGGTGGTGGTTACCATTGACCGGAGATTGGACTGGACTCACCATATGAATACTGTGGCTACAAGACCAAGTCAGAGGCTGGAAACTCTGTAGTGAGTAACTCACCTCCTGACTCCCCAAAAACCTGTCCAATATCTTCAATGCATAAGACAGGAGTGTGATGGAATACACCCCACTTCCCTGGATGAATACACTTTCACAACACTCAAGATGCTTAACACCATCCGGAACAAAGCAGCACTACAACTAGAAGCATTAACTCCCTCCACTACTGATGCACAGTAGCAGCAGTGTGTACTATCTACAAGATGCATTGCAGCATCTCATCGAGATTCCATTGACAACATCTCCCAAACCTACCCAGAAGGATGAGGGCAGCAAATGCATGAGAACATCACTACCTGTAAGTTCTCCTCCAACCTGACTCAATGTTCCTTCACTTTTGCCATGTCAAAATCCTGAAAATTCCTTCGTAATAGCCCCATATGTGTACCTGTGGACTGCAATGGTTCAAAAAGGAATACCACCACAGCTTTTTCCAGGACAGTTCAGGGTGCGTAATAAATGTTGGCCTACCCAGTGAAACCCATATCCCATATAAAGGAGAAAGGGACAGGGCATAAGTCCGCATTGGTGTGAATCTGCTGGGTGCATTGGAAAATAGTCATGTGTTTGCTCTAAGTTACTTCACCTGCAGTGTGAGAGTCATGAATTTATAGTGGAGGTGAAAACACTTCTGAAGACATCATGAAAAGTGCACACGTCCTGCACAGAGCCGTGCAATGCAATGTTTCAAACACAGAAACTGAAGGTCAGAGATTGAGGTCAGTGACGGCTGGTTGGGGGGGTTTTGCAAAAGGGTTGTGGGGGGCAGGTATGTGTAGCCCCTCAGGGTTATTCGTTGCTTCCTTATGGGAGATAGTTCAGACTGCCAGAGTTACCATACAAAGAATGTGAAGCAAAGGAGAAAAATATAATAGACTGGGTGCATCACCTTTGCATATGTGGGCAATAGAAGAAGGGCAGTGTCAGCAAAGTATGCCAGAGCTAGGATACCAGGCCAAGAGTCAGCAGAATCATTAAAGAGAGCAGCAGATAGGAAAAGGAGGTGGATGTATTACCCTGAACAAAGGGTGCACCATCTTTAAGGATATTTTCTCCACATGACCTAGAGGTAGGACAAGCAACAGGTTCAGAGCTTCAAGAGAAATGTTAGAGATGTCTGTGCTGTTCTGGATAATGACGATGCACCACGATCAGCCAAACCCATGCCTTTGCACTCAAGGTTAATCATAGACACAGAGACCTTTACAGTACAGAAAGAGACCATTCAGCCCATCATGTCCATGTCAGTCAACAAAGATATGACGAGACTAATTGTGTCTTCCAGCTCATGACCCATAACCCGGGAAGCTGTGGCGGTGCAAGTGAATACCTAAATACTTCTTAACCTGTGGCTTTCAGGTTCATTGCAGCTGGCCCCTTCCAGGAGTTTCTTTCAGATATCTGCAGCCTCTCTCTATCTGTTGTTGAGTGGTCCATCAGCACGAGCACCAGTTGGAGGAAACACCAACCTCCCCACAGATCTACATCACAGGAACCAAGAGCAACAGGTAAAGGTCCATTATTCACACTCACCACAAACACACTGAGTGATAGTCATGTATCTATAAAGACACCAATGTAGTAGCTGCAGACAGCCATGAGCAGAAATTCTTTCCACTTCATTAATGTGCAGGTTGTGTAAACCCATAATAAGGCCTTCTTGCACAGATGAGCACATTCCTCTAAACCAGAGGGCAGGCAGCTCAATGATTATACAGCTTCCTAAGAAATATCGAGGTAGTGCAGAAAAATAGAATCGTGGTCAAGGCTTGATGGGCTGAATGGCCTACTCCTGTTCTTATGTTCATCCCATAAATCACTAAATCTGAAGTATTCACGTGTGCTGCAACTTTTCCAGCCCAGATCCATGCATGATTTCAGGAGGCAAAGTGCACCAAAAGACTGCTTACTCCATTGAGACGACTGAAAACAGATCCCCACTGGTCATTGATGAGGTTATACTAGATGCTTGGAAAACCCCAAGGCACTTGGGAAGAGGCAGCATGGCCTTGTGAAAGAGAAATTGGGTAAGATAATTTATTGGAAATCTATGAAGGAGTAACATGCACTGTGGATAAAAGGGGGCCTGTTGAATTGCTATACTTAGATTTCCAGAAGGAATTTGACAAGGTGCCACATAAAAGGGTATTGCCCAAGGTAGGAGCTCTTGGTATGGGGGTCCCAAACTAGCATGGGAAATAATGTTTGGCTAGCTAGCAGTAAAAAGAAGAATATGCATAAATGAGATAACAAGGTGTAGAGTTGGATGAACACAGCAGGCCAAGCAGCATCAGAGGAGCAGGAAACTTGACGTTTCGGGTCTGGACCCTTCTTCAGAAAATCTGATTTTCTGAAGAAGGGTCTAGACCCGAAACGTCAGCCTTTCTGCTCCTCTGATGCTGCTTGGCCTGCTGTGTTCTTCCAGCTCTACACCTTGTTATCTCAGATTGTCCAGCATCTGCAGTTCCTACTATCTCTGAAACAATATGCATAAATGGGTCTTTTTGGACTGGAAAGGTATGACAAGTGGGGTCTCACAAGGGAATATGCTGGCCCCTTGTTATAGTTTCTATCAATGACTCTGCTGTGAGGATTGAAGGCATTGTGCCTAAATTTGCTGATGACACAAAGATGGGCAGAAAACTATGTGTTGTAGATGACATAGCCAGGATGGAGACCAATAGGTTCAGTAAGTCAATATATCTAACAGGTGGAGTACAAGATCAGAAAATGTGAAATTACTCATTTTGGCAGGCAGAATAAAGAAAACAGCATTATTCCAATGGGGAATAACTGAATAATTTTGAAGTGCAGTGGGATCTAGGTGCTCCGGTGCACAAGTCACATAAAGTTAGAATGGAGGCACTGCAAGTAATCACGAGGCTGATGAAATGCTATCTTTTATAACAAGATGCATTGAACAGAAAGACAGATTTATTATATTACAAATATAAAAGGCATTGGTGAGACCATACCTTGAATACTGTACACGGTTTTGATCTCCCTATTTAAGGAAGGATGTTAAAGTATTGAAGGCTGTCCAGAGGAAGTTTACAGGATTGATCCCAGGAAAGGACAGATTGGGTGGAAAAAAAAGACTTATTTGCACAGAGGTGTAGGTGAAAGAGGAGTGATTTGTTTGAAGTGTCTAAGATCCTGAACGGTCTTCACAAGTTGGACATGGAAAGGATGTTTCCTCTTGTGGCAAGTCCAGAGCTAGGCCACACAGTTTTAAAATTAGGGGTTGACTTTTAGGACAGAGATGAGGAGAATTTCTTTCTGTCAGAGGACTCTGTGACTTTGAAACGTTCTGTCTCAGGAAGCAGGGTCATTGAATGTTTGTGAGGCGGAGGTAGATAGATTCTTAATAGATGAGGGAATCAAAGTTTAATGGGGATAGATGGGAATGTGAAGCAGGAACAGATCAGCCATAAACTTGTTGAATGGCAGAGCAGATTTGAAAAACCAAATGGCCTGTACCTTTCTACAAAACAACTTGCAGTATAGGCCCTTCATCAAACTAGTAACCGGACTCTTAAAATTATGAATCAACCAGAACTATCTGCCTTAGTAATCAAAATCCAGCTTTTTCCTAAGTAGTGCAAATCTGGAACTCTCTCTCTAATGTCCTTTGGTAAATGAAATCTGCCATCTTTCCCCGGTGTGGCCTACATGGATATGGGAATAGTGCAGGAAATGCTGCTAAGGTAGAAGAACAGCCCTGATTTTATTCAAAGAAGGAGCAGGCTTGAGAGACAACATTCCTTACTCTTGTTTCTAATTCCCAGTTGGGAGCAGTTGAAGCTCACAAAAATGATTCCAAACTTATCTCTTCTGAACATTTTTGGTCCCTTGGTCATGGTATGCACTCCAACCAGTACCAACCTTACATTTTATCAATGTCTCCTACTCTGGACTCTTTCTTTTATCCACATTACAAGATTAATGTGAATGTTTGCTTCTGAGATGCTTTTGAGAGTTGGAGGACGCCAAGAAGATCCAAAAAGCTGCTGGTAGTGTCATCGCTATGAGAAGTAGCTAGTGTGCACAGTAAAAAATACACAAGGTGACCCAGGAGAAACATTTTAAAGGCAAGAACAGGACAGAATTCTGTCCAAACTGCTACTGCACTACTGGGTACAGTAAAGCATGTCTCACAGCATTTGTTAACGTTTAGTATAAACTTTAGTATTTTGTGGTATAACTCTCTTCATTTAGTAACGCCTGTTTTATTTCTGGATAGAATGCCTGTGAATTATTAAAGACAGAGAGGAAATAGAACACTTATTTTCATTTTTCCCACTCATGTGTGTTCCCAAAGGAACAGGTTAGAAAGAATCCGAAACTGCAGATCTCATAAAAAGCAAATGTCAGACATAGGTTGAAAGCAAATCTAGTGTATTATCATTGCTACCAAACTGTGAAGATAACTGAACAGAGAAGTTGTACATGATTCATTACAAATGAGTAAGGAGGCTGGGGGTAGGAGGAGGATCTGGGGGAGAAGGGAGAAAGGAGAGATGGGACTTGTTAAGAGAGTTTAAGAAGTTAACTTGCCATTCAACTGTGCAGATGTTCAGTACATCTTGTTTTGATGGTACCTCAGGTCATCAACCTGACACATTAACTCTATTCCTCACTCTACATATTGCCGGATATTTTGAGTGCTTTCAGCATGTTTTTTTCAATTGTGTAAAAAGTCAGTCTGTGCTCACTGCCAATTCAAACATGGAAACATTGGATCAGAATAACTTAGTCAGGTGCATCCTTTTTCTTGTAAAAATATTTGTGTTGGCATATCAGTGATTATGGGCAAGTGAATAGCTGACAATGGCATATTTCCTCATGTTATGGCTATTTCCTTGATATTCAAAAGAATGATAGACAATCCCATTCCAACAGCCATACAGAGTGAAAAATTACCTTTTTCCTCCAAGCTCACAGGGGGAATATATTTGAAGTAACTGAGAATCTTAGAATTCTTTAGCACAAAGAAAAGCAATGTCTGAGTTTAGATTGACAAACCCATCAACCTGAATTCCAACAGTGACAGCTTTAGCACTGTGGCCAACATTCATGCACCTCCAGGCAAATTGGGAATGCCTTTCAAATTCCAACAACCAAATATTCAAGAAGGAAATACCACTTCTATGCAGTGCAGTATTCATTTAAGTAGACAAATCAACGTTGATGAGCTTCACATAAATGAGAGGTGAATCGCTGGAAAAGACGATAGCTCTGTGGAATGTAAAAGATCATAAGTGTGGGATGACGGGTATAATAGCCAGGCCAACGCCAACACATTGTATTTAGCCTCAGTGTTATCAGCAATCAAAGTGCAACTCCCTGACAGTGGTCAGCCAAATCCTGAGGCTCTCTGCAGTGAGTTGGTCAGTTGTGAGAGATGAGCAATGCTTGGTCATTATAACTTTGTCCATCTTTGGGATGTGTGAAGAGACTGCGCTTCATTCACATGGTTATGCCCTAATCAGGTCTGACTGAAATAATTACACTCTAGCAGACATTTTAACAGTTTAAGTGAACATATATTTACATGATTGAAAGGCTATTCCCAATTATGCTTCACCCATGCCACCTATGTGTCCTCAGTAAGATTTTTTTTCTTTCTCCGCCCACATCTTACATCTAACTCTCAATGTCTAGAGCCAGGGTGGAGGAAGCCTGCTTTATCACTGGAAGGATGACTGTCCTCTGTTATATTTGGCCTAGATGGGCCCAGGCCTGAACAGAGTACCCTGTCCCGATGCAGGGCCATGCTTCTCGGTGTGAATATCTCCAGGTTTTAGGATCACAAGCAGGTGGTGAGGTGGAAGAGCTGGGCATCTCTGGATGATCTGTTTGTGACTCCTCATCCCTGTCTCCCCGAGAGGGAGGGATACTTCCGCTGAGGTCAAGATCCCTCATAAGAGGACGGGAAGCACAGGAGATAGAAAGGTGAGTAGTTAGGGAGAATGAGGTGGGTAAGAAGTTAAAGGAGTTTGCATGATGCATGCAGTAATGAGAGTCAGGGCCTGTAACCCTCAGTGGGAGACGTGTGCAATGTAGAGGGAGCGGTGACCCATAAAGTGTGAAGTAGCAGAGGAAGATGGTGCAACTTGCCATTATAGACCATTGACCTTCTTCCTGAACTCTGGGCATCCCTTCCCCCTGAGGACGTAGCACTGTCACTGACTGGGCCTGGTGATGGTGGTGTGGTTTCCTTTGCTGGCCAGCAGGACAAAGAATGGGATAACACAGTGTGGAGCTGGAGGGAACACAGCAGGCCAGACAGCATCAGAGGAGCAGGAAAGCTGACGTTTCGGGTCAGGACCCTTCTTCAGAAATGTTATGTCACTTTTTTCTGAAGGGTCCCGACCCGAAACGTCAGCTTTCCTGCTCCTCTGATGCTGCCTGGCCTGCTGTGTTCCCTCCAGCTCCACACTGTGTTATCTCTGACTCCAGCATCAGCAGTTCTTGCTGTCTCAGGACAAGGAATGGTCCTCCTGTCCTGCGGCCCATCCTCTGGATCCCTGACAGTGAAGTGGGAAGTGAGCTTTGTTTCCTTCTGGGCCTCATCCTGATTGTTGAGGTGTGGGCACATTATGTGAGGGCTGACTTCAGGGTTTCCTCTACCTGAAGCAGGGCACCACTGGGCTTTAAACCTAGCCCCTAGCAGCATGAACGCTGGCAGCAGAGAGCATTCCTGCCTCTTCTGTCTCATGATTCACTGAGAAGGGGAATTGACCAGTGGCATATTTAAATGAGGTGAACAGCAGAAACATAATGTAAAAACAAATCTATCAGATAATTACAAACCAAAAGAACTGCGAATGCTGGAAATCAGAAAGAAAAACAGAAGTTGCTGGAAAAGCTCAGCAGGTCTGGCAGCATCTGTGGAGAGAAATCAGAGTTAATGTTTCAGGTCCAGTGACCCTTTCTCAGAAGAATTATCTATCTGATTCTTATCTGTTTTATGGGGAAGATGCAAATTTGGCATTTGATCATTTATGGAAAATTTACATTGCTGTGCTAGAGTTAAACAGCAGATGTTATCTAATCATCTGGCATCCCAAAGGAAGGAATGCTAAACATGCCCCCGTAAGACATCTCAAGAGCGGTCAGATGCCTCCTTGAGAACGTTATCTTTTGTTGGCTGGATTAATTTTAGATAATTAACTATGGCTAAAATTTGAGTTTCCCAACATCTAGTGTACTCCTGAAGCCAGCAGTAACAATGCTAACAACTTGCACTCATTATAACTTCCTCAAAGTTGTTTGCATGCTATGAAAAATGTCCCGATTATTGTTGTATCAACATTAAGGGCAGCCTTTTTAAAAACACTCTCTTTCACATGCGTGTTGCTGCAAAGCTCTGCATCTGCTGCCCATCCTTAATTCACCTTTAACTGAGGGACTTGTGAGGTCGTTTAAAGGTCAATCATGTGGCTATGGGCCTGAAGTCACATGTAGGCCAGACTGGGTGAGAATGGCAGAGCTCTTTCCCCAAAGGAACCAGACTGATGATAGTTTCATGACCTACTTGCTTTTAATTGAATTTTAAACTCCACCACCTTCCATGATGAGATTTGAACCCACGACCCCAGAACATTAAGTTGGGCCTCTGCATCATTAGCCCAGTGACATTCCACTACACTGTCATCATGACCAAGAGTGGGGGAGGGTTGGGGGGGGTTGGTGGGGGGAGGCGGGGGATTGGTGTGGTGGAGGGTGAACACTGCTCAAGATGTTGGGAAATCTTCAAACATGTTTTTGAAAATATCATGGGACCATATTGTTTGTCACGAACAAACATGTTGCCTAATTTAGCAACCAGTTTCCATAATTTGAAAATATTCCATAAGCAAAAGCAAATGTTTTCAGCCAGCTCTTCTATCGTACAGTTTTCAGGATATTTTGAAACATTTCTCAATCTGAGCTGCTCAGCAGAGCATAAACCCCTCCTCTGGTATCAATGTCACGTCATTCAGTGACTCATTGTTAAAAACACCAAAAATAGTCCAAAGCAGTTCTGTGACTCCGTAAATCAGGTCAGCCTGTCTGATTCAATCAGAAAAGCAGCCTCAATGATCTGGAGCAAAGCACTCTCCTTGTTTACCTTTTCTAACCCACCTGTCCTCCAGGATCACTGAGCTCCTCTGGCCTCTTACCCAATTTACATTGCTGCCATTCACAAAAACGCTTTAAGCTGCCTTGCCCTAAGCTCTGGAACCCCTCTCTAAACATCTTTTCATCACTACCTTTCTCATTCCTCCTTTAAAACACTCTTCGAAACATTTTGATGGAAAAGGAAGCGTGTTGCCAAAGTTTTTCACCTTGCAATCATCAGGACTTTTCATGGGGCATTGGCATCAGTTTTGGAACCGGGGGGATCTGTACCGTTGGGACGGTCTCCACCTGAACCGATATGGAACCAGTGTTCTAGTGAAAAGAATAAATAGGGTGGTCAGTAGGACTTGAAACTTCTGAGTCGGGGGAAGGGAAAGCGACAGGGTGTATGGAGTTAAATGGAAAGATAAGCAGCAGCATGTGAGCAGGTGGGTTCAAGCTCGAGGCAGACTAGGAATGCAGCAAAAAGGAAGGATAACTTAGGACATCTTATGATTTCCAATATCTCTAATAATGATAAGAAAGTTAGCATTAAGGCACTTTACCTAAATGCTCGTAGTATTTGTAACAAAGTAGATGAATTAATGGCACAAATCGTCTTGAACGATTATGATGTGATAGGCGTCACAGAGACGTGGTTGCAGGGGGTTCAGGACTGGCAGTTAAACAACCAAGGATTTACAACTTATCGAAAAGACAGGGAGGTGGGCAGAGGGGGTGGGGTTGCCTTGTTAGTTAAGAATGAAATCAAATCAATAGCACTGAATGACATAGGGTCAGATGATGTGGAGTCTGTATGGGTGGAGTTGAGGAACCACAAAGGCAAAAAAACCATAATGGGAGTTATGTACAGACCTCCTAACAGTGGTCAGGACCAGGGGTACAAGATGCACCAGGAAATAGATAGGGCATGTCAGAAAGGCAAGGTCACGGTGATCATGGGGGACTTCAATATGCAGGTGGACTGGGTGAATAATATTGCCGGTGGATCCAAAGAAAGGGAATTCATGGAATGCCTACAGGATGGCTTTTTGGAACAGCTTGTGATGGAGCCCACAAGGGAGCAGGCTATTCTGGACATAGTGCTATGTAATGAGCCAGACTTTATAAAAGACCTTAAAGTAAGGGAGCACTTAGAAGGCAACAATCATAATATGGTAGAGTTCAGTCTGCGGTTTGAAAGAGAGAAGGCAAAATCGGATGTAATGGTGTTACAGTTAAATAAAGGTAATTACAGGGGATTGAGAGAGGAACTGACGAAAATCGACTGGAAGCAAAGCCAACCGGGAAGACAATAGAGCAACAATGGCAGGAGTTTCTGGGTGTAATTGAGGACACAATACAGAGGTTCATCCCAAAGAAAAGAAAGATTATCTGGGGGAGGATTAGACAGCCATGGCTAACAAAGGAAGTCAAGAAATGTATCAAAGAAAAAGAGACAGCCTATATAGTGGCCAAGAGCACTGGGAAATCAGAAGATTGGGAAGGGTACAAGAACAAACAGAAGATAACAAAGAGAGAAATAATGAAGGAGAGGATCAAATATGAAGGTAGGCTAGCCAGTAATATTAGAAATGATAGTAAAGGCAAAAGTAGACATTGGGCCGCTCCAAACTGATGCTGGAAGGTTAGTGATGGGAGATAAGGAAATAGCTGAAGAACTTAATAAGTATTTTGCGTCAGTCTTCACAGTGGAAGACATGAGTAATATCCCAACAATTAAGGAGAGTCAGGGGGCAGAGTTGAGTATGGTAGGCATTACAAAAAGGAAAGTGCTAAAAAAGCTAAAAGGTCTAAAAATTGATAAATCTCCTGGCCCCAATGGGCTGCATCCTAGAGTTCTGAGGGAGGTGGCTGAGGAAATAGCGGAGGCGTTGGTTGTGATCTTTCAAAAGTCACTGGAGTCAGGGGAAGTCCCAGATGATTGGAAAATCGCTGTTGTAACCCTCTTGTTTAAGAAAGAATCAAGACAAAAGATGGAAAATTATAGGCCGATTAGCCTAACCTCGGTTGTTGGTAAAATTCTAGAATCTATCGTTAAGGATGAGATTTCTAAATTCTTGGAGGTGCAGGGTAGGAATAAAACAAGTCAGCATGGATTTAGTAAGGGGAGGTCATGTCTGACAAACCTGTTAGAATTCTTTGAAGAAGTAACAAGTAGGTTAGACCACGGAAACCCAATGGATGTTATCTATCTAGACTTCCAAAAGGCCTTTGATAAGGTGCCTCACGGGAGGCTGCTGAGTAAGGTGAGGGCTCATGGTGTTCGAGGTGAGTTACTGGCATGGATTGAGGATTGGCTATCTGACAGAAGGCAGAGAGTTGGGATAAAGGGCTCTTTTTCGGAATGGCAACCGGTGACAAGTGGTGTCCCGCAGGGTTCAGTGTTGGGGCCGCAGCTGTTCACTTAATATATTAATGATCTGGATGAAGGGACTGGGGGCATTCTGGCAAAGTTTGCCAATGATACGAAGTTGGGTGGACAGGCAGGTAGTACGGAGGAGGTGGGGAGGCTGCAGAATGATTTAGACAGTTTAAGAGAGTAGTCCAGGAAATGGCTGATGAAATTCAACGTGAGCAAATGCGAGGTCTTGCACTTTGGAAAAAAGAATACAGGCATGGACTATTTTCTGAACGGCGAGAAAATTCATAAAGCCGAAGTACAAAGGGATCTGGGAGTGCTAGTACAGGATTCTCTAAAGGTTAACTTGCAGGTTGAGTCCGTGATTAAGAAAGCGAATGGAATGTTGTCATTTATCTCAAGAGGGTTGGAATAAAAAAGCAGCGATGTGCTTCTGAGACTTTATAAAGCTCTAGTTAGGCCCCATTTAGAATACTGTGTCCAATTTTGGGCCCCACACCTCAGGAAGGACATACTGGCACTGGAGCGTGTCCAGCGGAGATGATCCCTGGAATGGTAGGCCTAACATACGATGAACGGCTGAGGATCCTGGGATTGTATTCATTAGAGTTTAGAAGGTTGAAGGGAGATCTAATAGAAACTTACAAGATAATGCATGGCTTAGAAAGGGTGGATGCTGGGAAGTTGTTTCCGTTAGGTGGGGATACTAGGACCTGTGGGCACAGCCTTAGAATTAGAGGGGGTCAATTTAGAATGGAAATGAGGAGACAGCTCTTCAGCCAGAGGGTGGTGGGCCTGTGGAATTCATTGCCACGGAGTGCAGTGGAGGCCGGGACGCTGAATGTCTTCAAGGCAGAGATTGATAAATACTTGATCTCGCAAGGAATCAAGGGCTACGGGGAGAGTGTGGGTAAGTGGAGTTGAAATGCCCATCAGCCATGATTAAATGGCGAAGTGGACTCGATGGGCCGAATGGCCTTACTTCCACTCCTATGTCTTATGGTCTTATGGTCTTATGGTCTTATGGTCAAAAGAAAGAGCACCAAAGGTCAAATGCTTGTGTGAAATTTGGCGCTCTTGCATTGGTCCTGATGAGAAAAGAACGATGAATTTTAGATAATTAACTACAGCTAAAATTGGGTTTCCCAACATCTAGTGTGCACATGAAGCCACCAGTGACAAGCTAAAAACCTGCATTTATTATAACCTCCTCAAAGGTGTTTGCCTGCTATGAGTTATTTCAAAGTGCCCTGATTATTTTTGTATCAACACTAAAAGCAGGCTGTTTAAAAAATGCACATTTTAACATGGGAGTTGCTGCAAAGCTCAGTATTTGCTGCCAAACCCTAATTCCCCTTTAACTGAATGACTTGTGTAGGATTGAGCAAAAATCACCATCATCTAAAAGACTGGACTTTTCAAACCTTTTAAAAGTAAAGGGGACAGCTGGGCTAAGCTTTGGGAAAAATACACAAACACAGGGATGGCTGCTTGGAACCATTGTTCAGCCTGTAATTCGAATTTACACCTCCACTCTTAGAGAACAATCAACTAAACCTAACACTCTATACTGAAACTAACTTTTACACCTTGGGCTACCCAGCACAGCCTACACAGATACCGTCACCAGGTTATAGTCCAACAGGTTTATTTGAAATTGCAAGTTTTCAGAGTGTTGCCCCTTCATCAGGTGAAGTGAGAGGGAAACGCACAGACATAGAACTTATAGGCAGAGAGATCAATGGGCGGAGAGATCAAAAGATCCTACAAATGGTGTGAATGGAGTGTCGAAAGGCCAAATAGTAGGTCTCTGCAGCTGATCAAAAGCGTCAGAGTAGAGTGTCAGCAAGTAAAGGGATGACCTATAATCCGATTAAATGAGGCAGAGAAATAATTACAAAAAATTAAAAATAAGGAGGTGCTGGAGACAAATCAAATGTCTGGAATAACATGATAGGTATAAGCGTCGCTTGCTTAGGGTCTAACCGAAGTAATAAATAATTCTAATTAAGGTAGAGAGATCATAACGAGTTATCAAGGTGATGGTGTCAAAACAAAGAACAAAGAAAATTGCAGTACAGGAATAGGCCCTTCGGCCCTCCAAGCCTGCACCGATCCGGCTCCTCTATCTAAACCTGTCACCTATTTTCCAAGGAGCTATATCCCTCTGCTCCCTGCTCATTCATGTATCTGTCTAGATACATCTTAAATGACGCTATCATGCCGCCTCTACCACCTCCGCTGGCAACGTGTTCCAGGCACCCACCACCCTCTGCGTAAAGAATTTTCCACGCATATCTCCCTTCAACTTTTCCCCTCTCACCTTGAAATCATGACCCCGAGTAATTGAGTCCCCCACTCTGGAAAAAAGCTTCTTGCCATCTACCATGACTATACCTCTCATGATTTTGTAGACCTCAATCAGGTCCCCCCTCGACCTCCATCTTTCTAATGTAAATAATCCTAATCCTAATGTAAATAATCCTAACATCTCCTCATAGCTAGCGCCCTCCACACCAGGCAACATCCTGGTGAACCTCCTCTGCACCCTCTGCAAAGCATCCACATCCTTTTGGTAATGTGGCGACCAGAACTGTACGCAGTATTCCAAATGTGGTCGAACCAAAGTCCTATACAACTGTAACATGACCTGCCAACTCTTGTACTCAGTACCCCGTCCGATGAATGAAAGCATGCCACATGCCTTCTTGGCCACTCTATCGACCTGCGTTGCCACCTTCAGGGTGCAATGCACCTGAACACCCAGATCTCTCTGTGCATCAATTTTCCACAGGGCTTTTCCATTTACCGTATAGTTCGCTCTTGAATTGGATCTTCCAAAATGCATCACCTCGCATTTGCCTGGATTGAACTCCGTCTGCCATTTCTCCGCCCAACTCTCCAATCTATCTATATTCTGCTGCATTCTCCGACAGTCCCCTTCACTATCTGCTACTCCACCAAGTGTCATCTGCAAACATGTTAATCAGACCATCTATACCTTCCTCCAGATTATTTATGTATATCATAAACAACAGTGGTCCCAACACGGATCCCTGTGGAACACCACTGGTCACAGTTCTCCATTTTGAGAAACTCCCTTCCACTACAACTCTCTGTCTCCTGTTTCCCAGCCAGTTCTCTATCCATCTAGCTAGTACATCCCGGACCCCATGCGACTTCACTTTCTCCATCAGCCTACCATGGGGAACCTTATCAAACGCCTTACTGAAGTCCATGTATATGACATCCACAGCCCTTCCCTCATCTATCAACTTTGTCACTTCCTCAAAGAATTCTATCAAGTTGGCAAGACATGACCTTCCCTGCACAAAACCATGCTGCCTATCACTAATAAGCCCATTTTCTTCCAAATGTAAATAGATCTTATCCCTCAGTATCTACTCCAACAGCTTCCCCACCACTGACGTCAGGCTCACCGGTCTGTAATTACCTGGATTATCCTTGCTACCCTTCTTAAACAAGGAGACAACATTAGCAATTCTCCAGTCCTCCGGGACTTCACCCATGCACAAGGATGCTGCAAAGGTATCTGTTAAGGCCCCAGCTATTTCCTCTCTCTCTTCCCTCAGTAACCTGGGATAGATCCTGTCTGGACCTGAGGACTTGTCCACCCTAATGCCTTTTAGAATACCGAACACTTGCCCCCTCCTTATGCCGACTTGACCTAGAGTAATCAAACATCTGTCCCTAACCTCAACATCTGTCATGTCCCTCTCCTCAGTGAATACCGACGCGAAGTACTCATTAAGAATCTCACTCATTTTCTCTGACTCCTCGCATAACTTCCCTCCTTTGTCCTTGAGTGGGCCGACCATTTCTCTAGTTACCCTCTTGCTCCTTATGTATGAATAAAAGGCTTTGGGATTTTCCTCGACCCTGTTTGCTAAAGATATTTCATGACCCCTTTTAGCCCTCTTAATTCCTCGTTTCAGATTGGTCCTACTTTCCCAATACTCTTCCAAAGCTTTGTCCGTTTTCAGTTGCCTAGACCTTATGTATGCTTCCTTCTTCCTCTTTGCTAATCTCATGGTTTCACCTGTCATCCATGATTCCCTAATCTTGCCCTTTCTATCCCTCATTTTCACAGGGGCATGTCTGTCCTGCATTCTAATCAACCTCTCTTTAAAAGCCTCCCACATATCAAATGTGGATTTACCCTCAAACAGCTGCTCCCAATCCACATTCCCCAGCTCCTGCCAAATTTTGCTATTGTTGGCCATCCCCCAGTTCAGCAGTCTTCCTTTAGGACCACTCTCATCTTTGTCCATCAGTATTCTAAAACTTACGGAATTGTGATCACTATTCCGAAAGTATTCCCCTACTGAAACTTGAACCACCTGGCCGGGCTCATTCCCCAACACCAGGTCCAGTATGGCCCCTTCCCGAGTTGGACTATTTACACACTGCTCTAGGATACCCCCCTGGATGCTCCTTACAAATTCCGCTCCATCTAAACCCCTAACACTAAGTGAATCCCAGTCAATGTTGGGAAAATTAAAATCCCCCATCATCACCACCCTGTTGCTTTTACTTCTTTCCATAATCTGTCTACATATTTGTACCTCTATCTCACGCTCGCTATTGGGAGGCCTGTAGTACAGCCCCAACATTGTTATCGCACCCTTCCTATTTCTGAGCTCTGCCCATATTGCCTCACTGCTTGAGTCCTCCATAGTGCCCTCCTTCAGCACAGCTGTGATATCCTCTTTGACCAGTAATGCAACTCCTCCACCCCTTTTACCTCCTTCTCTATCCCACCTGAAGCATCTATATCCTGGGATGTTTAGTTGCCAATCTTGCCCTTCCCTCAACCAAGTCTCAGTAATAGCAATAACATCATACTCCCAGGTACTAATCCAAGCCCTAAGTTCATCTGCCTTATCTACTACACTTCTCGCATTAAAACAAATGCACCTCAGACCACCTGTCCCTTTGCGTTCATCAGCTGCTCTCTGCCTACTCTTCCGCTTAGTCGCACTGACATCATTATCTAGTTCCTTACAGGCTCTAGTTACTACCTCCTTACTGTCCACTAACCTCCTCATTTAGTTCCCATCCCCCTGCCACATTAGTTTAAACCCTCCCCAACAGCATTAGCAAAAGCAGCCCCTAGGACATTGGTTCCAGTCCTGCCCAGGTGTAAACTGTCCGATTTGTAATAGTCCCACCTCCCCCAGAACCGGTCCCAATGTCCCAAAAATCTGAACCTCTCCCTCCTGCACCATCTCTCAAGCCACTCATTTATCCTGCCTATTCTTTCATTTCTCCTCTGACAAGCATGTGCCACTGGTAGCCATCCTGAGATTACTATCTCTGAGGTCCTACTTTTTAACTTGGCTCCTAACTCCCTAAATTCTGCTTGTAGGACCTCATCCTGTTTTTTACCTATATCATCGGTGCCTATATGCACCACGACAGCTGGCTGTTCACCCTCTCCCTTCAGAATGTCCTGCAGTCGATCTGAGACATCCCTGACCCATGCACCTGGGAGGCAACATACCATTTGGGAGTCTCGTTTTTGACCACAGAACCGCGTATCGACTCCCCTTATAATCGAATCCCCTGTGACTATAGCCCTTCCACTCTTTTTCCCGCCCTTCTGTATAGCAGAGCCAGCCACGGTGCCGTGAACCTGGCTACTGCTGCATTCCCCTGGTGAGCCATCTTCCCCAACAGTATCCAAAACAGTATACCTGTTTTGGAGGGAGATAATTGCAGGGGACACCTGCACTGCCTACCTGCTTTTTCTCTGCCTTTTGGTCACCCATTCCTTTTCTCCCTCAGCGATCCTAATCTGCGGTGTGACCAATTCGCTAAACGTGCTGTCCACAACTTCCTCAGCACTGTGGATGCTCCAAAGTGAGTCCATCTGCAGCTCCAGAGCTGTCATGCGGTCTAACAAGAGCTGCAGCTGGACACACTTCCTCCACAGGTAGGAGTCAGGAACATCAGCCATGAACCTGAGCTCCCACATTGAGAAGAGGAGCATAACACGGGTCTGGGATCTCCTGCCATTTTTACTTTTAAGCTTAACTTAGTCCTACTATAATATCAAATACTAGATAAATGAAATGAAAAAAATTTGTACCAAATCACTCTACTTACCAGCACACGATGAAAAAAAGAAAAACCCTTACCTTGTCAACACACCAGAGTTTTTTTTTTGGTTAGAGGTGGAGGGTGGGTGGGACACACTACATGTGTAGTGTCTCGGGTTTAGCCACTGCCCAAATATATCAATTCACTCACCTTCCCAGAATGCAATTCAACTGCTCCCACTCAGCTCTGCCGCCAAAATGAAGAACTGACCTCCCGGCAGGCCCATGGTCCTTGCTCTCACCGCTCCTGCTGCTGCTGCTGCAAAAAACAGGACAGCAAATAAGATTTTACAGATACAGAACAGTGTGGTGGGATTACACGTAGCACGACATGAAGCCAAGATCATGGTTGAGGCCATCTCCATAAGTGCGGAATTTGGCTATCAAGTGGCTTGGCTCGGTGACTCTGCGCTGTTGTGTATCTCAAAAGGCCGCCTTGGAGAACATTTACCCGAAGATCAGAGGCTGAATGTCCTTGACCGCTGAAGTACTCCCCGGACTGGGAGGGAACATTCCTGTGTGGCGATTGTTGCGCGGTGTCCGTTCATCTGTTGTCGTAGCATCTGCATGGTCTCGCCAATTTACCATGCCGATGCAGATACCGAACATTCAACTTCATTCAAAATCCATTTACACATCGTCTTAACTATCAGGAAGCCAACTGATTTTCAAAGGAAACACCAGAAACACAACAGACAACACAGATTTGAGGGGAGATAACGGGGCACACCGTCTATATAACTACCAGCCCTGATCCGACCTGAGGGCAGAGCCTTTTTCAACACCAAGGTTCTGCACAAACTGCTTTTCCCATGGGCTTCCTGCCCCAACAAGCAACTTCAGAACCAAGAATCATAGAGGCAGAACAGAGAAACTGAATCGGCAAGACAAACTAAGAGCATTATCGGAACAAAGGACATCGAAGTGGGGGACAGGGGGATGCCGACCAAGCGCTATCCAAATAAGAACTTCCAGACACGGGCCTGTTCCAAACCAAGAGAACCTGACAGTAAGAACCTCAGCAAGCAGGCACACTTTAAAACTGTGTTTTCTTCAGTGGTGAGGTGAAACTCCCAGACCCCAAGGTATCCAACCTAGCTAGCAGGGAGGGGAAAGTGGATGGTAACAGTGCAGGGAATCCCAAGGGTAGGAAACCTGAATAAAGTGCCAGTAATTAAAACTGTTGTTTAGGTTCTCATAGTGTTTAATTTGTGCTTAATTTAATAATTGTATTTAATTATTGTCCTCTGTATAATTGAGTTGATTTCACTGTTTTATTGGATTTACCATTATTTCTTGCATTATACTTCCCTTTTTGTATTTAAATAATTAGAGATTCTTTTGCCCCTGAAACACCCGTCCACTGACTTCTTCATTTCACATTCCCTAAATAAGTCCAGTGTCTAGAACCAGGGATCTAAGGGTGATTCAAACCACCTAAAATTAGCAAATTACCAATTGCAAACCAGAACCCTACACTTGCTAGGTCATTTAAGGATCAAACACTTTGCTGTGGGCCTGGAGTCATGGGTCCGCCAGACTGGGTAAAAATGGTAGATTTCTTTCCCCAGTGGACATGTGGGAACTAGACTGATAATAGTTTCATGACCAATTTATCTTTCTTTTCATCGATGTTCAAGTTCTGTGCTACGAAGTAATATTTCCAGCAAGCTTTTGGGCCTCTAGTCCAAATAACTCCTTATGTGATTCAGTCATAATTTTTTTTGATATCATGCTCTTGGAATGCTCTGGGGGCATTTTGTTATTTTAAAGGCATTCTATCATTGCAAGCTATAGTTAAAAGTTTTAATTATCATTGATTTTATGCTTTTGGCAAGTGTGACCTGCGGTCTCCAGAATTTTTTTTCCCATTCATTTCTCCTGCAATTCAAGATGTGAATAGATAGTTCAGAGGGTGGTAAATGGCCAATCCATTTCACAACTCCTCATCCGCCTGACAGCATGTCATAAATAAAGAACTGAGTGGAAAACAAGCTTGTTAAATGACAATCAAAGTCCCCATGTTCAATGCATTCAGTGGAGCATTCATGTATATTGTCACGGTGATGTTATGCAAATAACTTCAATTGATTTTCAAACAAGAAGACTGGCTTTTACCGAGAATTGCTGCTAATATTCATCCTAACCAACAAATTGACTCCTGCAAATCACTAAGAAAGGCAAGAAAGGTTATAAATTTGCTATTAAACTGAGGAACCTGCAATAGCTGCTAATCTAAGGTCAGTGAAAGGGTAGGAGCTGCTATTTTTGTGCAGTTTTGGAGATCACCGTGTAGATTCGCTGGGCTGGCACTTTGTTATTTTCACATGCTGTGTCATTTCCTGCTGGTAACCAGAGGATGAGGGCCAAAGACACTGAATCGATGTAAGGATCTTTACCTTAAATTGGAGGGATTATCAAGAAGGGGAACTATCTGCCCCACACCTCCTTAATGTACAGGCTGCCATCATCTTATCTATCAGATTTTACACAAGGTACATTATAAAGTAAAATTGAAAGAACAAAACTGGATTTCAAAAGAAAGACTACGTAGTGATTGGATGAACTGCACAGCCCAAGCAGAAGGTCTTAAATTGATATCACACATTATCATTCAAAACTATGGAACTGTTTAGCTGTATCTATCACTTGCTGCTTATGCTGTTTGCCACACAGTTAGGGATAACAAGGTGTAGAGTTGGTTGAACACAGCAGGCCAAGCAGCATCAGAGGAGCAGGAAGGCTGACATTTCGGGCCTAGACCCTTCTTCAGAAATGGGGGAGGGGAAGAGGGTTCTGAAATAAATAGGGAGAGAGGGGGAGGCGGATAGAAGATGGATAGAGGAGAAGATAGGTGGAGAGGAGACAGACAGGTCAAAGAGGCGGGGATGGAGCCAGTAAAGGTGAGTGTAGGTGGGGAGGTAGGGAGGAGATAGGTCAGTCCAGGGAGGACGGACAGGTCAAGGGAGTGGGATGAGGCTAGTAGGTAGGAGATGGGGGTGGGGCTTGAGGTGAGAGGAGGGGATAGGTGGGAGGAAGGACAGGTTAGGGAGGTGGGGACAAGCTGGGCTGGTTTTGGGATGCTAAGGGGGAAGGGAGATTTTGAAGCTTGTGAAGTCAGAGAGTTGCAGTGGGAGAGAGATCCACTGAGGTCTTTCCGGAGGGAGGAGGGTAACTTCTTCAAGGTAGGCATCCTTAAAGAGGCTTCGCAGTGGGATTAAAATTGTTTCAGAGATAGTAGTGGGGGAAAATCTCCCTCCCCCCGCCGCATCCCAAAACCAGCCCAGCTTGTCCCCGCCTCCCTAACCAGTCCTTCCTCCAACCTATCCCCTCCTCCCACCACAAGCCACACCCCCATCTTCTACCTACTAGCCTCATCCCGCCCCCTTGACCTGTCCATCCTCCCTGGACTGACCTATCTCCTCCCTACCTCCCCACCTTTACTGGCTCCATCCCCGCCTCTTTGACTTGTCTGTCTCCTCTCCACCTATATTCTCCTCTATCCATCTTCTATCTGCCTCCCCCTCTCTCCCTATTTATTTCAGAACCCCCTTCCCCTCCCCCATTTCTGAAGAAGTGTCTAGGCCCGAAACGTCAGCTTTCCTGCTCCTATGATGCTGCTTGGCCTGCTGTGTTCATCCAGCTTTACACCTTGTTATCTCAGATTCTCCACCATCTGCAGTTCCTAATATCTCTGCCACAGAGTTAGTCCTGTTCTGTAGCTTCACCAGGTTGACACCTCATTTTTATGTATGCCTGGTGCTGCTCTTGACATGCCTCATACACTCTCCATTCAACCAAACTATTCAATCAAACTTTTCATTTTTGTTGATCCTCTGGCTCAGCAGTGATGGTATAAAGAGGATATGTCAGGCCAAGAGGAAGCAGATTGTACTGGAGTACAATTCTGCAGTTGCTGATGACCCACAGTGCCTCATGGATGCCCACTCGGTGATAGTGCTACACAACACAATGGGGGACTCTCTCAATGTGAAGGCAGGACTTGGTCTCCACAAGAACTGTACAATTGTCTGTCTTACCAATACTGTCAAGGACAGATGCATCTGCAGCCAACATATTGGTAAGGATGAGGTGAAGTATGTTTCTCCCTCTTGTTGGTTCCCTCACCACCTCCCATGGCCCAGACCATCAGCAATGTCCTTTAGGATCTGACCAGTTTGATCAGTGGTGATGCTGCCAAGCCACTCTTGACGGTGGACATTGAAATCCCCCACCCAGAGAACATTCTCCACCGTTCCTACACAGCTTCAGATTGCCTGCTTAATTTTGAGGCAAAGCTGTATCTGATGACCTGTCAGTTCTATGATCTCCAGTCTTGTGTTCATTACGGTCCTTCATGACCTTGAATCTTTGTGAAAGTATTCTGTTATTTTAGATAACAAGCATGGGGCTGGATGAACACAGCAGGTCAAGCAGCATCATAGGAGCAGGAAAACTTGACGTTTCGGGCCTAAACCCTTCTGTTATTTTACATTGCTTATCAATAAATTCATGACCACAGCTTTGAAGGGAATGGGAACAATAGCAGAGTAGAGGGGACTATTTACAATATCATTAAGCATGAAGGTCAGTAGTGGAAACTGGGTGTTCAGTATTTCGTGGAGATGGGGTTCAGAAAGAAGGCGAAGGGCCTTCTGGATATGATGAATGCAGAGAGAATGTGAAAGAAGATAGGATAGAAAGCAGAGGAAAATTCAAGTTCAGGGTAAGGCAGTGAGACCCTTGGAAGATGTTTGGCTTGGAAAGTAGGGCTGCAGCACAGGCAGTTGAGATGAAACATGGACTGTAGTAATAATAAACCTCAGATTATAGACAGTATGTGGAGGTACTGGTCCAGCAGATAGGGTTACATTTTTTGTTTGAAAGTTCTGAGACTCAGAGATCATTTCAATTTCTGAAGAATTTATTCATGGCTCCTTCCCTATTTATGAAGACGTGACTGCAAAGGCAAGATGCTTGTAATGCTTATCTTTTATTGCTCAACTTCAGCCATGTCGCACGGAAGCTAACTTCCAACTGCACAGCTGCAGAAAGCTGCAGATCCTCAGTAAGTAGCCCACCGTCACCGTCTAGCTGATTGCTGTAAACTACAGACCCCTCTCTTCCAACATTACTGCTCATTTCAACAACTCAGCATCAACTATAACTACTCTTATAGTCACTCATTCGTGTAAAAGTCACTAATTCCAAACGCACCCATGTTCAGAAAGCTGAATTGTGTCTTAACTTTTCTGTATTCCTTCACTTTTAAAACAACTTAACTTTGTACTCCTATTTAAACTAAGTTCAACTTGAAAAATACTTTTTAAAGGAATTCAACTTTAATAGAGTGGTTAGATGGGAATGGCCGAGTTTCAGATTTTGAAGATTTCTCAGGGCCAATAAGGTAGCATCAGAAGACACAGAAAGGATAGCACAGACAACCAGAAAACAATAACCTTGCTATAAATGTCAGAAGTCCAATGGATAATGCCATTCAATGCTCCAGGTCACAAAAAAGCCTTTCTGCCCATCAAATTTATATAGAATAGACTCACTTCATGATATTAAAAACAAAATGGGAGGAGGTTTCTAAACCTGAGTATGGGGGATAGCCAGGAAACACACATGATTCCTTCCTCCTGGAAAACCAGAGGGTACAACAAGCCATGATCTCTACACCAGGAATCACAGGCTGGTTTCTGTCTGTTCTTTGAAAACATGCCTCATGATACCACTTTGCAAAGCCATTCCCCGAGGCACAGGAACACAACAACATCGCTCACACAACAACATGCCAAGCAGTGAAGAGGACAGTCAGACACTCAATGGAGTCACACCTCCATGGGGTAAGGACAGGCAAGTCATACCTTACAGTGCTCACCTGTGACAGGGGTCAAGATTGTGGTTTCATGTTATGCATTACATCATCCTGCTGTCCAACAAAAACCTCGCCTTAACCCTGGTGAGGAAAACTGGACGAGATAGATGAATATCATATGAGGTTCAATGCGACTGTGCCTCTTGGAGATAGTGAGGAGGCACAAGTATCTGTCCCTTCTCGTTTAGTTAGATATCCACCTGGTTGTTACATATTTTGCTCCTTAAATCTGCCAGACTGTTGTATCTCCCTCCCCTTGTAACTCCCTACATCCATGTATACCTCCCTCACTATGTCCCTTCATCCCTCTTTACCTCCCTGTCCCCACATATCCTTCTCCCTCTCCATATACCCTTCTCCCACCCTGAGTATCTCTCTCCTGACCCGTGTATTTCTCTGGATATGTCCCTTCATTCCCTGTTTATCTCCCAGTGCGCCTCTCTTCCTACCTCTATAGATCCTTCCCTACATATCTCCCAGTGTATTCCACCTATTGTCTGTATCTCTCTCTGTGTATCTGCCCATAATGTATCTCCCCCCTCATTTATCAACCTCCCCAATTGTCTCACTTCCACGTATTTCCCTCCCTGAGAATCCACAGTGTCTATCTCCCTTCCTGTGTATCTCCTTCCCTGTATATACCCCCATTCTGCCCTGTGTATGTCCCTTCATCCTTGTTTGTGTCACTCTGCATCTCCCTCCCTGTGTATCTGTTTCCCTCCTAGTATATCTCTCTGCATATGTCCCTTCATCTCTGCTTACCTCCCTGTGTATCTCCCAGTGTATACCCCCTGCCATGTATCTCCTTCCCTGTGTATCCATGTCGTGTATCTGCCTCCCTGTGTCTCCACGCCCCCAAGTCCAAACCATGTATCTTCCTTCCTGTGTATCTGCCTGTCTGTCCATTTCCTTCCCTCCCAGAATGGTAAGGAGGCTGCTGATAAATATGTAAACAAATGGCTTTTATTTCAAAATAGAAATATTTTGCAGAGAGTGTCATATATCACCAGCATCGTCTATTTGTGATTCTTTGGCAGTGTTGATGTGAAATAAAAGTATTTCCAAGACTATACAAACAATGCAAAAGTGTGTCATAAACGTTTGAACGGTCAGCAAAGCTTGTTTTACAGTAACAGCTGATAATGCACAGAAGAACATTGGAAATGATATGACACAATGTAAACGAAAACTTCGAAACCCTCATAAACAAGTCAAGCATTCAGGAAAGTGAACCATGGGATGAGGAAGTTTAGCACTAAATGTGCTGTTAAAAGGAATGTGCTGCCAGAACAACACCACAAACCACCCCTTCCCACCATCACCTTCTGCCCCAAGTGTAACACAGCCCTGTGGTAGCTGCACTGGTCTGTACAGCCAACTAAGGACTCATCCTGAGAGTGGAAGAGAGTCATCCTCATCTGTGAGGGACCACCAATGATGATGACTGTGTGCAGTTCTGGTCACCCTGCGAGAGGAAAGATATTCTTCCATTGGAGAGAATTCAGAAAAGATTTACCAGGAACGGACGGTTTGAGTTATAAGGACAGGCTTTTATTTTTCATTGCAGCGTAGGATGTTGAGGGGCGACCTTATAAGAAGTTTATAAAGTCACGAGGGACATAGATAAGGTGAATAGTAAAAGGTCTTTTCCCTAGGGTTGGGGAATTTAAAACTAGGGGTCATGCTTTTAAGGTGAGAGGAGAAAGATCTAAAAGGGACCTGAGGGGCAGTACTTTCACCCAGAGGGTGATGTGTGTGTGGAATGACATGCCAGAGGAAGTAACAGATGCACATACAGTTACTTAGACTCATTACAGTTTGGAAACAGGCCCTTAGGCCCAAGGGATCCAGACCCATCCCCCTAATCTACACATCCCTGAACACTATGGGCAATTTAGCATGGCCAAACCACCTACCCTGCACATCTTTAGACTGTGGGAGGAAACCCACACAGACAGTCACCTGAAGCTGGAATTGAACCCAGGTCCCTAGCACTGTGAGGTAGCAGTGCTAACCACTGAGCTACCATGCCACCTGAGAACACTTTTAGCTAGAAGTTAGAACACTTAAAATCCATTTGGACCGGTACATGACTAGGAAAGGGATATGGGCAGGCAAGTGAGACTAGTTTAGTTTGGGAAACTTGGTTGGTATGGATGAGTGGACCGAAGGATCTGTTTCCATGCTGTATGACTCTATGACTCTACTCAATTGATTGACTGAAGCTGCACTGACCACAGAGAGATCTTCTAGGCCAAGTATTACCACTCCTTCCGTTCTGACAGCTCCTTGATGCACACTATTCTTCCATTAGTCAAAGAAAGTTCACTATAATTGTGCACACGCTTTGCCCAGAGGGAAAATAATTATTTTGCCACTACTTTGAAAGAAATGCAATTGAAGTAAAATCCCCTGAATGAAAATAAAAGAATGATACCACTGTCTGAGACATCTTCACACCACATGCATTTTATGACATCTCATAAAACAGTAAATAGCACTGACATTTCAGCATCCGGCACTTTAACTGTGAGGGTCAGATGGAGTTATAGCCATCTCCAAGACAACGGCACTTTACGATCTCTTTGCCACAACCAGCTCACAAAGCAGGACCTTAGCCTTTGAAAAGAAAAACCTTGAAGAGATTTATACAATTTTACACATAGAAATACTTAACTTTGCAGCTCTCATTATATCATGTCGCTTCTTACAGCACTTTGTTAGGGTGGCATGGTGGCTCAGTGGTTAGCACTGCAACCTCACAGCACCAGGGACCCAGGTTCAATTCCAGCCTCAGGTGACTGTCTGTGTGCAGTTTGTACATTCTCCCCATGGCTGCATGGATTTCCTCCCACAGTCCAAAGATGTGCAGGCTAGGTGGATTGGCCATGCTAAATTGCCTGTAGTGTTCAGGGGGATGGGTGTAGGTGGGATGCTCCAAGCGTCAGCATAGACTTGTTGGCCCAAAGGGCCTGTTTCCACACTGTAGGGATTCTAATTCTCGGCTGTCCTAGAGAGCACAATATTCACATAGAGAATGTTGGATATTTTCTTCTACACAGCACCTCAAACTTTCCTTACTGGCTCAGCCACTGAAATGTCAAAACATCTGCTCCATCTTCATTCCTCTGCAGCCCAAAAGAAATCTACATCTTCATCTGTGACATGTTGGCACTGCTTCATCATCGTGATCTCTTCACCATACTCTGCCAATGGAACACAGGCCAACTTAATCATTTTAAAACAAGTTAAAAATACAGAAGAAGAATTCACTAAATTAGAAAACATTTAGATTAATTTACAAACTTTGCCTTTCACATGTTAATGTGAAAAACCAATTCAATTGGCAATATCATGACATCTGTATTTAACCATTAAGATATATTTAACTTCTCATATTAATAGTTAAACTATTTCCAGGCTACTTACATTGAACCTTGGACATAAAATAAACTACTAATTTATCTGAGAAGAGCTGCAGCAGGTATTTCAAGTCTGTTGGGAGTCCAATGCCTTAATTCAGCCATCACCCCTCCTACAGGCGCCATAATTTGCAGCTGGAACCTTCTCCACATATACTTTGAGGAAAGGTCTCCATTGTGGTTCCAACACAGGCTCCAAGGGCTGCCCTGGAGTGGAATTCAGGTTGGAGATACAATTCTAATGGAAGTTGATACAGCTGGTTCTGCCATAACGCATGTTTTGATGCTGTTTGGATAACACAAACTTTCTACTGTACAGGTATAGTGATTTTCTATAGCGATTTTCTGATAACAACATTTTGTATGGCAATTTTCTATAGTGTGCGGTCACACAAGAACGTAACTATTGCATTCTAGGAGAACTACCTGTACTTTATTCTACCTTTTCAAGCATTTGGCTCCTTCCAGGGGAGAATCCACCCCTATGTTTCTGTGTATGTTTGCTCATATCTCATGTAAGAGAAGACATTAGAAAGTTTCTCTGTGCAGGAGACAGATTTCCTTCCATTATCTTCTATAAACCATTTAAATGAACCTTTTCAAGGGTAGTAAGTAAGATTCCATGAGAAGGGCACCTCCTGGTTTATCTTAACTCTGCAGACTTTGCTTTCTTTTCCTCCTGGTCCTATTCTTTTACAGGCCCCAGGCTGGCGTAAAAGACATGGGATGGGATTTTCCTAAGTACTGCAATCACCCTCAGACAGTCACTACAGTACCGTCCTCCTTTTTGAACATTGAGAAACAGTTCCTCATTCCTGACAGGAGATTCCAGTCAGCTCCAGAAACAAGGAGTATGGTTCATATGATAATAAGCCATGCAGTTGTATTGAAGGGCAACTAGGGACAGACAATAAAGGTTGGCCCAAGCGATGACCCCTATGAGAGAGACAAAAAAAAAATTGAATTCTCTAATTTAAATAGCAGCTTTTGCAGGGTTCGTGCAGAGAGAATGGTCCCAGCCAAATCATCAAATTCCCAGACAGTCCCTTCGGAGTCAGCTACATCAGGGATTCTGCAGGGCTCCCATGTGCAACTAAGCTGGAATAATGACCATCAATATGACAAACTGGGCCTATAACATCATGAGGAGGCCTGGAACCTATCGAAGGACATGCCTTTGTGACACGAGAAGTGATAGCCAAAAGAAAAGGCCTTGCCCTCCTAGTCCCCAGGTTTTGCCTCAATCCATCCTTTATCAGTGCACTCACTCATTGTTCTAAAAGGGCTGCCTCATTTAAACCCTTAGATTCTGGATCAACATACCTGAAGGATGTTTCCCCAGGCTGGGGCTCAATTACCGGCAATTACAGTTCCAGGATAAAAGGCAGGCCATTCAGAACCGAGGACGAGGAGGATTTTCTTCACTCAGAGACTGGAGAATCTTTGGAATTTTCTATCCCAGATGGCTGTGGGAGTACAATCTTTGAACATGTTCAAGGTGGAAATCAATAGATTTGTGAATACTCGTGATGTGAAAGGCTGTGGAATAGTGGAGTGAAACAACAAAGGGGCCAGATGACCTCCTCCTGTTTCTATTTCCTCGGTCCTTATTTCATTTTGTTTCTTCAATAACTGAGTGAATGCACATTTATAGGGGTTTTAATTGGATGGGTGCAGCTCCAACAACACACAAGAAACTTGACACCATCGAGGAGAGAGCAGACCGCTTGATTGGCACCACAATCATCCACTCCCTCCATTACTAACACTCAGCAGCAGCAGCGTGTATTATCTACAGGATGCACTGCATAAATTCACCAAAGATCCTCAGAGAGCGCCTTCCAAGCCCATGATCACTCCCATCTAGAAGGACAAGGGCAGCAGATACGTGGGAACACCACCACTTGCAAGTTCCTCTCTGAACGGAGATACATCACTAGTCCTTCACTGTTAGCTGGGTCAAAATCCAGGAACTCCCTTCTTAACAGTTGGGACTACCTATAGTACGTAGACCACAATGATTCAATAAGATAGCTTACCACCACCTTCTCAAGGTCAACTAAGGAGGGGTTGCCAAAGCAGCACCCACCTCCCAAGAGGTAGTAAATAAAGTTGGGTGTGAGCTCAATTATTCACACAGTGCTGAGAAAGTGCTTCAGCCAGATTGAGATTCACATGACAGTGCACACCAGAGCACTCTTTTCAAGCCAACCACCCTGTATCTATCGCCAGGCCCCTGCCAACTCCACCACTGCAGTGTCGGAAGGGGAGAGACTGCCTCATGATCGCAACATCCTTCAGGAACTTTGTCACTTTGCAGATGTGCATGACTTTGATGGTCTGGGCAGCCTCACAAGTATTCACGAAGTGTACTCACAAGTTCCAACCCTTCACCTTGCGTGATTTGGTAGGATTCTCTTGGCCTGATGAATAGTGGACTACTTTCAGTGAACCCCAACTGGTAACAGGGAAAAAGCCTGTACAATACCACGTGCAATTACTTTAGTATCAAGCTGTAAGCATCAAGTTGATTAGGTAGCAAAAATTGACAGTTCTCGTCCAATGTACTAAATCTCAGAAAAACTCTTTCAGAATGTAAAGGTAATAGTGAAACCATTCTGTTCCAATGTAGTCGTTACTTAAGTGACTTCCATTTAATTTCAGTTGGAAAATATTTTTGCTTCAGAAAAGTGAGAAATAAATTAATTCATGGCTTCAATTTAAGGCACGTTATTTGTAAAAGAGGATGATTATTTTTAGCTGTAGTTTTTTTCTTTAAGAATAGATGAACTGCACTCATTCTGTCTGACCCACAGGACTTTGATTTGTTTCATATATATATATATATATAAAATTGTTTATATATATTACATATACAAAACTGTACATTCAATCCTTTTGCATTTAATCCTGCAACATTTTAAAATTCTTGAGGAGACATGTTGTTAAAGTATTAATATAAATGCAATTAAATAGACACACAGAACTTCCTGGAAACTGAAACCATGGCATTGACGTGATTTCTCTCCGAGTCTACTTCCATTTCTGAATTATGGTTAGATTTTTGGAGGGTATGTTACATGATGCTAAATGCCAACGGAAGTCTGAAATGTAAGCACATTACAAGCTATAAGGCCAGACCAAAGTGATCAGAGAGCTTTCACATCACCATTATGAAAATATTGATTTTAAAACTGCTTACTGGAAAGCATGAGACAAATCTGCAACATACCTAGTGGTGTGCAATTACCAGCTACCAGTAGAAATCATGGGGAATTTAAAAATAAATTCTTACCATTTCATACAGTTTTACTTTTCCCAGCTAGACAATGTGTACATAAAAATTTCTTTTGATATTTCTTGCTATTCATCTTTGCTGGAAGAATTAATCTGTTTGACTTGGCAATGAACTTGATAATAGACTTCAGAATTATAATACAATTTTCAGTATAAACAACAGTAGGGAAGCCCTTCCAGACAATTCATGTCCTAACTTGAAATGGATGTCATTTTGATAAACACTCAAATCATTTTGCTACCATGAAGTACATGGTCGTTGATAATTTTAATAACAGCCAGAGAACGCTTGCATGCGATACTGTATCGTAACAATGTCAGGTCACATTGAACGGAGACCTGTGTGTGTCAGGTTCCACAGACATCCTCTCTTAATTTTTCCAGTGTGTAATTTATACAGTGTGGGCTACCTTCTAATAATGGTCCAAACCTGATCATACAACAGTTCCTGTTCTACCAGCTGTGGTCCCATTGGCAGAATTTATTTCTTTTCCTGAGTCCAAAGGCACTCCGGAGACATGAGCACACAACTAAGGGTGGCAGGCAGATGATGGAAGTGGAACACCCTATGGGAGTTTGGATGGTAGATCACCGGGAGAAGTGAACAGAAAGTATTGTCTCGGTTGCTTCTATAACAGCAATGTCTATGAGTTATAACAAACTCTTTGCATTTTCTGTCATTCGGAGCTATTTTCCCAAGAAAGTATCTTCCCTTCAATATTCAATGAAGTTGTCACCCACAGTTAGACAGTGTCTGGAGTATTGTGAGCAGCTCTGGGCATGACACCTTAGGATAACGGCTTCAGAGATAGGGACAGGGTGATATACCAGAATGAGATCAAACAGCAAATTATAAGAGAGATTAAATAAAATAGTTTCCCTCCAAGCCACTCACTATCCTAGCCTGGAAGCATATTGTCGTTCCTTCAGTGTAATCAGGTCGTAATTCTAGAGCACCCTTCCTAAAAGCCTGACAGTAATGTGGGTGTTCCTTTATCCCAAGCAATGCAGTGATTCAAGAAGGCAGTTCCCTATCACCTTCTTCAGGGCAATTAGGGCTAGATACCGAGTGCAGCCAGCAATGCATTAAGGAACAGATGATACAAAATATTAAGCACATAAAATAACGTTCTTGTTCATTGACATTTAGAACTCTTTGACATTGTGCATGAAGGAAAGGTCTGATAGAAGCCTAAAGTAATTACAGTATCATTTAACTCTTTAATGCTTATTCATGCAGAGGTAGGACATTCTACATAGAATATAGAACATAGAACAGCACAGCAAAGGAATGGGCCCTTCAACCCACAATCTTGTGCCGAACATGACACCAAATTAAACTAATCTCTTTTGCCTGCCCTTGGCCCATATCCTTCCATTCCTTGCATGTTCATGTGCTAATCTACGCGCCCTTAAACACCCCTTTTTTTATCTGCCTCCACCACCACTCCTGGCAGCACATTTCAGAGTCCTATCACTCTCTGTGTAAAAAAACCTGCCCCTCACATCTCCTTTAAACTTTACCCCTCTCAACTTAAAATGCATACCCCTTAGTATTAGACATTCTGTCAGGTGTTATCCAACAAATCGAGCAACATCTCCTTTCTCACAATTGGTCAATGCCATGAACAATAAAGCTATGCTGCTCTTTGAGATAAGGATAGAATATGTTGTGACTGGAACTCACAGGTCAATTCCCACACAATACTTTCCAAATCTTGGCCATTCCGATAAAAATCAGAGGACATGCTTCCTTCAGGTAAAAGACATTGTATTGAAGGAATGATCATTCTGAACATCACAGTTAGCTACTGGTTAAAGAGACATGGGCAATTTACCTACTTTTTCTCCTTCAGTTATCCTAAAGAAATCTAAGGAGAGATTTGAATTGTGAGAGATGTCAGTTCTATATAAGTTCTGTCAGTTCAGGTGAAGTAACCTTTGACATGGACACCGTGTAATTGCAACAAAACATTTTTGATGGCCCTGTAACATTTGGAGATCTCAATTTGACATCTTGTATGGTGGTCAGGATGGGAGCTGTTCAATCAATAAACCCTCAATGAAAGATTCTCCAGAGTCACTACAAATGATGGCAGCCACAATAAAACATTCAACCTGTTTCTGCGCTATTGAAATCAATAGGCCTTAGCATGTGCCATCAGTGTCATAATATAATTTGAACCAGCTGACAAAGAAAATTCTCAAGTGACAATCATTCAACATTTCATCTCATAGAGTCACACAGCATGGAAATAGACCCTTCAGTCCAACTCGTCCATACCAACCAACTTTCCCAAACTAAACTAGTCCCATATCCCTCTAAACTTTTCCTATTCATGTACCTGTCCAAAAGTCTTTTAAATGTTGTAACTGTACCTGCATCTACCACTTCCTCTGGCAGCTCATTCCACATGCAAACCACCATCTGTATGGAAAAGTTGCCCTGTCAGGTCCCTACTAAATCTTTCTCCTTTCACCTTAAACATATGCTTCCTAAGTTTTGAACTCAACAACCCTAAGGAAAAGACCTTTGCTATTCACCTTATCTATGCCCCTCATGATTTTATAAACTGCTATATGGTCACCCCTCAGCTTCCTACACTCCAGTGAAAAGTGAACCAATCTAATCAGCCAATCCTTATCACTCAAACCTCCAGACCTGGCAACATCCTAGTAATTTTTTTTTTCTGAACCGTCTCCAATTTAATAACTTCTTATAGCAAGGCAACCAGAACTGTACACAGTACTCTAATAGAGGCCTCACCAATGCCCTGTACAAACTCAACATGATGTCCCAACTCCTATACTCAATGGTCTGAGCAATGAATGCAAGCATGCTAAATGCCTTATTAACCACCCTGTCTACCTGTGTTGCAAATTTCAAAGAATAATGTACCTGAAATTCTAGATCTCTCTGTTCAACAACACTACCCAGGGCCCTACCAGTAATTATAAAAGTCCTACACTTGTTTGTTTTCCAAAATGCAATGCCTCACATCTATCAAAATTAAACTCCAACTGCTGCTCCTCAGCCAATTAGCCCATTTGATCAAGATCCCTTTGTAATCTTAGATAACCTTCTTCACTGTCGACTACACCATCAATTTTGGTGTCGTCTGCAAACTTACTGACCATGCCTCCAGAATTCTCAGCCAAATCGTTTATACAAATTAATTTAAAATCTCATAGTGAGACCAACGGAACGGAAAAGGAGGGGATTGTTGGCTGTGATCCAGGACAATTTACAAATAAATTATTGAAGGAAACTGCTTTAATGCAACTCATCAAACATTTAGATCTTGCATCACATCTGGAAACCAAATGTACAGCATACAGTGTCCTTGGCTTTATTAATAGGGGTACACAGTACAAAAGCAAGGAGGTGATGTTGAACTTGTACAAGACGTTTGTCCGCATTCAGCTAGAATCTTGTGTACAGTTGTGGGCGCTGCATGATAGAAAAGATATATATACATTGGAGAGAGTGCTGGAGTAGTTTACAAGAATGGTTTCAGATATGAGAAATTTCAGTTTATGAGGTTAACTTCAAGAAGTCGAGATGGCTCTCCTTGGAGAGTAGAAGGCTGCAAGGGAGATTTGTTTGAGGTTTTCAAAATCATGAGTGGGCTGGATAGAATACACATGGGGCTACTCCTGCTTCTAGAAGAAAATAAAGAACGAAAGGGCATAGATTTAAAGTGGTGTGCAACTGAAGCAATGGTGATGTGAGAAAAATCTTTTCAGCACAGTGAGTAGTTTAGGGTATGGAATGCTCTGTCTGGAAATGTGGTGGATACAGGCATTCAAGAGGGTGTTGATGATTATTTGAATAGAAATAACGTGCAGGAATATGGGGAAAAGGCAGGAGATTAGCACTAGGCAATACAAGAGTATAAAAGAAAATATTTTTGCAGAAAATCACTGAAAATAAACTGTGATTTTGCCAGTAGGAAAACCATTAAAGTTGGCGAATGACATATACTGGTCTGACACTTTTTGTACAACTTGAAATGAAGTTCCAGTACACCCAATATAACCATGTCATTTATTCATGATTATTTTTATGTTCTTTTCCCTGCTTTAAACTAGTACTTAGGACAAAACTATTCCAAGAGGAAAAATCCCATTGAATTCCTCATTCTAATGGAACACTTTATCCGAATTAAGGAAGAGAAGGCAAATGAAACTCAATAAAAACCAAAAGAACTGCAGATGCTGTAAATCAGCTTGAGATGCTTGGGGTGCTTGAGATGGTAAACTCACGCAAAATGCCTCCCATCAAACAGAGTTCAGGGTTGGGATTTGACGTGGAGGCACCCACCGGCTGAAAGCTCACTGTCCCTGGAAACGCTGGGGGCAATGGTTCCTGCTGGGTCTACAGTGAGTCCTGCATCAGAAATACAGAAATACAGTCTCACTGGGACCATCAAAAATAGGGATGGAGGCCATTGTGGGACAATCTCACTGGGACCATCATGTACACCAGGAGAGAAGCAAAAATGAGAGGGAGGGGTTCAGCCTTTTTAGTTTGGGGGCAGTGAGTGGGCATGCTTGCATAAAAAGGCCTTAACTGTCTGAATGTGCCCCACCACCTTAGCTAATTTACAGCTCCTTCTCCCTTCCCCTCACAAGTCTGCCAGCTCGTTCTGTTGACCAGGGATGGTGGCGCAACTGTAAGATTCCAGCTAAAATCCCGCCCTGTTTAAGTTCAGGTGACATTTACAACCAATCTGTGATTGGAGCACGCCTTCGTCTCACAGGCCAGGCTGAAATGCACAAAGTGGCCTCCTCCTCCCCATCAACTCAATTTCTTTTTGCATTCGGACATTGCCTTTCTTTACATTTCCTTTCGCAGCAAGATTTCTTTCTCTCCCGAGGCTTCTGCCCATGATAGCATTAACATACAAGTAACAATCTGTGCCGGGGTCTTCCATTTCTCCATTTCTTCACACTGTCTCTTCTTCAATCCCCCAAGGCTGACTCGGCATTGATTTGCAGTAACATCAATCTGGGCTGCAAGTCGAAGTAGAGATTATTAAACGAACAGGTGAGGGGAGGGTATTTATTTTCTACAAAGTGTACGTATTTGTCCTCACAAACTGCAAACATGGTTTCTGTTATGAAACAAAAACAGATGGAGTTAAATCTTCTCTGCACAGAAGAGAGTCCAGGATTAACATTTAATCTCCCATAACGTTTCCCTCCATAACCCATACTTGCTTCAAAAGTTAAAAACAAAAAAATTTTTAACAGCTGGAAAGGGATTGTATATCTCAAGCATTTTATTGTAAATGTTTCCTGCTCCCACTCATTCAGAACTCAAAAGCTTCTTGCAATTTGTCCCTTGTGATTACTTAGGACAAAATTTTGAAGTTTCTTTAAACTCACCAAATCTCACAGGAAGAAAACTTCGAACTAAAAAAAATTAAGAAGTCCACCTGCAGACCTAAAATCTTCCAGGAAACAACCAGGAAACTTAATCTAGATCAGTAAATTAGACTGCATTGAGAGACTGGGCAACATCTGACCCCTCAGCACATATTGGAGTGGCTCCAATTGCATACATTCTCATTCTAGTTTACCGTCGAGCAGCAAATGTACGCAAACTGTCTGTGAGCAGGATGGATTCTCCTAGGCCTGTGATCATAAGTGAACTGTAGGAGAGGGGGGCTAAGGTAAAGTGGTAATGTCACTGGACCAGTGATGTACAACACCAGATTAATAACAAGTTATCCAGAGCTCCAGGCCAATGACTAGTGATCCAAAACCCCAGGCTAACAACCAGTGATCCAGAACCCCAGGCTAATGACTAGTGATTCAGACCTGCAGACTAATAACCAGTGATCAAGAACCCCAGGCTAATGAGTAGTGATCAAGAACGCCAGGCTAATGACTTGTGATCCAGAACCCCAGGCTAATGACTAGTGATCTAGAACCACAGGATAATAACCAGTGTTCCAGAACCCCAGACTAATTTTTTTTAATCATCTATGGGACGAGGGCATCACTGGCTAGGATAACATTTATTGCCCAGAGGGCAGTTAAGAGTCAACCACATTGCTGACAGTCTGGAGTCACATGTAGGCCAGACCAGCTAAGGATGGCAGATTTCCTTCCCTAAATTACATTAGTGAACCGGATAGGTTTTTCCAGACAATCAACAATGGTTTTAATCATCATCATTAGACTCTATTTCCAGATTATTATTGAATTCAAATTCCACTATTTTCCATGATGGGATTCAAACCCAGGTCTCCAGAACATTACCTGGGTCTCTGGATTAACAGTCTAACAATAATACTGCCAGGCCTACCCTGTGATAACCAGTACCCCAGAATGCCAGACAAACATTCTGGGCCATGGGTTTGAAAAGTTGGGCTGGTTCATGCATGTAGTTCACTGACGTCCCTTACGAAAGGAAATCTGCTGTACTTACTTGGTAAAAACCGAAAGAACTCAGACGCTGTAAATCAGGAACAAAAACAGAAGTTACTGGAAAAGCTCAGCCATCTCTGACTCCAGCATCTGAAGTTCTTGCTATCTCTGAGCCTGAGTGACTCAAACTACTCTCTGAAATGGCCTAGAGTGCCAATCAGTTACACTACCCTATAGTGTGGGTCCATTTGTCAGCAACTGACCAGTTTAAGTGAATTCAGAACAAAGTCAAGGTTTTTTTCAAAAAAATTTTTTTTTTAAATTTGATCGCATATATCATACAATAATTATATGTAATGGTGAAAATGGGCAGATGACAGAAGGCAGATAGCATTAAGAAGAACTCACAATATGATGAGAATCCAATTAATGAAATTTGTCTTGTCAATACTGATCCACTTGCTAAAAGACCACCGGCCCAAAGTGTCAGGCTCAGCCTGTGAAGCAGAATGTTCACACCATTCACTAAAAAGGGATTTATGTCAAAGGGACGTAAACGCAATTTAAAAAAAAACAAAATCGGATTTAACGATTACTCCAAACGTTATGTATGAGCAAATGGCCTTATTTGGAACATTAATGGTGAGTTTTTTCTTTATTTGTTCATGGGATGTTGAGGTTGGTGGCTAGGGCCAGAATTTAACTACTCTTGAGAAGTTGGTGGTGAGCTGCCTTCTTGAACTTGGGTATAGGGACACCCACAATACCTTTAGGAAGGGAGTTTCCGGATTTGGAACCAATGACTTTGAAAGTTATTTAGCACCATGTCAGGCTGGTGTGAGACTTGGAGGGAAACTTGCAGGTGATGGTGTCCCCACTATCTGCTCTCCTTCTCCTTGTAGACATCGTGGGTTTGGAAGGACCTAATGAAGGAGCCTTATGAATTACTGCAGTGTGCATCTTGTAAATGTTAAGTACTGTTGCCACTGTGCATCGATGATGCTGGTTGTTTTGTCAGGAATTGTGTAGAGCTACTTGAATGTTATTGGAGTCGCACCCATCCAGATAAGTGGGGAATATTTATTCATTTATTGTGCCCATTGATATTTGCAGAGACTAGCTTTCAGCTCATGTTGGGGTTTGTACCTGCGTCCCCAGAGCATTATCCTGAGCCTCTGGATTACTAAACCAGTGACATTACAAATGTACTCTAATCTCTGTATCCTTCGTAAATGACGTACAGGCTTAAGGATTCAGAAGGTGGGGTGTTTACCACTATTCCTATCCTTTAACCTGCTCTTGTAACCATGTTAGGCTGGTGTGTGATTTGGAAGGAAACTTGCAAACTTAAGAACTTGCATATTTACATAGCTGAACCAATTTAGTTTCAGGTCAATGGTAACCCCTAGGATGTTGATCATGCGGAATTTAACAATGCTGATGCCATTGAATGTCAAAGAACTCTGGTTAGATTTTCTGTCGGCTGTGTGGTATAAATATCACTTGCCACTTATTAGCCTTGGCTGTTGTCCAGGTCTTTCCTCATAGGGACATAGACTGTTCCAGTATCTGTGGAATTGTTACTGGTCCTGAACAGTGTGCAGCCACCAGTGACTATCCCCACTCTGATCTTAGGATAAAGGGAAGGTCATTGATGAAGCAGCTGGAGATGGTTGGTTTAGGACACTGTTACAAAGTTGGGTAGAATATCCATGAATTGGAAGGCAGGAAGCTAAAATGTGTGGTCCCTTTAAGAGTTAAAGTGCTTTTAATCTTAGAGAAGGTATCTGTAAGCAGCTCGGAAATAGTACAGACGGTTCCAAAATTGCAACATGTATCCATTGGCTGTGTGAGGGGAAACCTCAGACTTGTTTTGATATTTTGACAACATGTTTGAATTTGGCCAATTAATTTAAAACAAGCATCTAGACGCAGAAAGCCAATTGAATTTAAATCTGATGCTGTTGACAACCTGAAACCAATCATATTATAAGAAATTGATGTACCATGGTGGGGCGTTGGGGTGGTATTTAAGGATGAGGGCATTTGAAAAATTGGGGAGACCCAACTGCCATCTGCAGTGAAAGCAAGTCCACCATCTGAGACGTAAACCTGGCTTTCACAAAAAAAATTATTAAGCTCTCTAAAAAGCCCCATCAATGATACTACAGCATTTTAGCTCACTGAAGAGATTAAAGAGAAAAACATCCAACATGTCAGAATCAGTGGCAGAAAGACATTTGTGACATGAGATCAACAGAAGACATCGTCTGTGTGAACATGGAGATTGAGTTTATATACGCGTTTTTATTTGAACAGTATTCCAAAGCATTCAGAGTAGTTGATGCAGTTAGTAATCTAGTTTGGTGAGTAATTCTGTTGTTTTGTTCATTGTTAGGGTCAAGTAAATAAATAGTTTCTTGTTATTTGTAAAGTGAAGTTCAGGGATTTTCTTTCTTTTAACCACTCTTTCAATAGATTATGATGGGAGAAGTGAGCTTCTCTGGGTGTTTCGGGGGTAATTATTAGAAGGGATCCTCTACTCCCATCATGACAGGTTGGAGCTTGTATCAGAGATAAAAGGTACTGCAGATGCTGGAGAATCTGAGATAACAAGGTGTGGGGCTGGATGAACACAGCAGGTCAAGCAGCATCATAGGAGCAAGAAAACTTGACATTTCGGGCCGAAACCCTTCATCAGAAATGGGGGAGGGGAACAGGGTTCTGAAATAAATAGGGAGAGAGGGGGAGGCGGATAGAGGATGGATAGAGGAGAGGATAGGTGGAGAGAAGACAGACAAGTCAAAGAGGCGGGGATGGAGCCAGTAAAGGTGAGTGTAGGTGGGGGGGGGTAGAGAGGAGATAGGTCAGTCCAGGGAGGACGGAAAGGTCAAGGGGGCGGGATGATGTTAGTAGATAGGAGATGGGGGTGTGGCTTGAGGTGAGTGGAAAAACAGGTTAGGGAGGTGGAGATGAGCTGGGTTGGTTTTGGGATGCGGTTGGGGGAGGGGAGATTTTGAAGCTTGTGAAATCCACATTGATGCCATTGGGCTGCAGGGTTCCCAGTGAATACAGGTGTATAGGGACTCCATTTTCACCCCCTTGGTCCAGGAACTCCCTATCTACATCCGTGACACCACCCACACCCTCCACCTCCTCCAGAACTTCCAATTCCCCGGTCACCAACACCTCATTTTTACTATGGACGTCCAGTCCCTATACACCTGTATTCCCCATGCTGATGGCCTAAAGGCCCTCCACTTCTTCCTGTCCCGCAGAACTGACCAATCCCCCTCCACCGACACCCTCATCCGCTTAGCCGAACTCGTCCTCACCCTCAACAACTTTTCTTTCAATTCCTCCCACTTCCTACAGACAAAGGGGGTGGCCATGGGTACCCGCATGGGCACAAGCTATGCCTGCCTCTTTGTAGGTTACGTGGAACAATCCCTCTTCCGTACCTACACTGGCCCTAAACCCCACCTCTTCCTCCGTTACATTGATGACTGCATCGGCGCCGCCTCGTGCTCCCACGAGGAGCTCGAACAGTTCATCCACTTCACCAACACCTTCCACCCCAACCTGAAGTTCACCTGGACCATCTCCAACACTTCTCTCTCCTTCCTGGACCTCTCTGTCTCCATCTCGGGCAACCACCTAGAAACAGATATCCATTTCAAGCCCACTGACTCCCACAGCTACCTCCTCCCACCCACCCTCCTGCAAAAATGCCATCCCCTATTCCCAATTCCTTCGCCTCCGCCGCATCTGCTCCCAGGATGAGACATTCCACTCCCGTACATCTCAGATGTCCTCATTCTTCAAGGACCGCAACTTCCCCCCCCACAGTGGTCGAGAACGCCCTCGACCGTGTCTCCCGCATTTCCCGGAACACATCCCTCACGCCCCGTCCCCGCAATAATAACCAAAAAAGAATCCCCCTCGTCCTCACATACCACCCCACCAACCTCCGGATCCAACGCATCATCCTCCGACACTTCCGCCATCTGCAATCAGACCCCACCACCAAAGACATTTTTCCCTCCCCACCCTTATCTGCCTTCCGGAGGGACCACTCCCTCCGTGACTCCCTTGTCCGCTCCACACTCCCCTCCAGCCCCACCACACCCGGCACTTTTCCTTGTAACCGCAGGAAGTGCTACACCTGCCCCCACACCTCCTCCCTCACCCCAATCCCAGGCCCCAAGAAGACTTTCCACATCAGGCAGATGTTCACCTGCACATCTACCAATGTGGTATACTGCATCCGCTGTACCCGTTGTGGCCTCCTCTACATCGGGGAAACCAAGCGGAGGCTGGGGGACCGCTTTGCAGAACACCTGCGCTCAGTTCGCAACAAACAACTGCACCTCCCAGTCGCGAACCATTTCAACTCCCCCTCCCATTCCTCAGATGACATGTCCATCTTGGGCCTCCTACAATGCCACAGTGATGCCACCCGAAGGCTGCAGGAACAGCAAATCATATTCAGCCTGGGAACCCTGCAGCCCAATGGCATCAATGTGGATTTCACAAGCTTCAAAATCTCCCCTCCCCCAACCGCATCCCAAAACCAGCCCAGCTCATCTCCACCTCCCTAACCTGTTTTTCCTCTCACCTATCCCCTCTTCCCACCTCAAGCCACACCCCCATCTCCTATCTACTAACAGCATCCCGCCTCCTTGACCTGTCCGTCCTCCCTGGACTGACCTATCTCCTCCCTACCCCCCTACCTACACTCACCTTTACTCGCTCCATCCCCGCCTCTTCGACTTGTCTGCCTCCTCTCCACCTATCCTCTCCTCTATCCATCCTCTATCTGCCTCCCCCTCTCTCCCTATTTATTTCAGAACCCTGTTCCCCTCCCCCATTTCTGATGAAGGGTTTCGGCCCGAAACGTCAAGTTTTCCTGCTCCTATGATGCTGCTTGACCTGCTGTGTTCATCCAGCCCCATGCTTGTTAGGTTGGAGCTTGTGTTTTGGTTTCACTATCAGAGGGGTTCGGCCATTCCGCCTCCATAACAACACTGCCCTGAGGAACTAACAGTGCTATTAAAACACTGAGTTGTATATGTGTGTGTATTCTAATTCGTATATTTTATACATCTCTTGGGTATTAAAGAGGTTAATTCGTTAAAGCATTTTGCTGGTAGGAATCTGAAGGTAGATCTGATCAATGTTCAAAGTCTTATGGGAACCTCTGGGCTAACTAAATGAGTCGTAGTTAAGAATGCAAAATTCCATCTTGTAAAATACTCCATAAATAAATGATATGGTGAGTGAATGAATGCATTGTTTCTGGGCTTTATTTTAACTTCACCATTTTGTTTGTCAGATGCTGCAACACGACGTCGAGAAAGGTCAGGGCAACAGAAGTAATGCACAGCTGTTAGCCCGCAGGCAAATACAGTAGTGGCTTAATTAAAATTAGCATCTTTTGTTCATGTTGCCAGGTCAACTCAAGTTGTGCTTGAATTCCAGTTTTGTTCTTCAATTTGCATGTTGCACTTAAAGGCAACAGTGTCATGTTGAAATTTTTAAGTGGATTACTCATTCAGCATCTATTAGTTTGATAAAGCTTAATCTTGTACTTTTTCATTTCTGGACAGAATAAGGCGAAGAGAGTGAGCAGTTTTAGCTGGAGTCTGGCTAGAGTCACCTTCTTTGCAAAGATATCTACTAAATGAAGCGGGCATGGCCTGTGAGACTCCAGAGTACTGGGACTGAAAACTGAATCGGACTCTGGATTCTTTCACTATATATTACAATAACAGCAGTATTCCTACGTCAAGGGCTTTTAACTTTCCAAAGTCAACAATTTACTCGAATCTTCGGGGATCACTACGATATACACAAATCTCAGGGAATTCAGTTATAGTGGACTTTCCAAACAGCAGTTTCCTGAAGAGAGACTGAGAGAGAGGAAGAGCTGCAGGAGGGAACAGCTCACAGCTACCGATAGCTGAAGCAAAGAAAATGAATGAAGTGTAATTGAAAACAAAATGAAAGATTTCTCTTTCTGCCCAAGGTGATAAGTGATTGCCGACAGCGCTGCCTCACAATGTGCCAATCACCATGCAGGTTTTTAGTTTAAAGGATGCTTTTAATGAAGATATAACTGCTTATTGCAAGATATGCAACTGTTATAATATATACAACATTCCTGCAAGGCATGCATTATGCATTTGATATAAGGGACACGGTTTTCCATCTACTTAGCTTTCATACCTATCAATTACCACCATTGAACAGTGACCAGCCTCATTTCCCAGTCCCTATTAATACGTCAAACGGACCAGCGGCTTTAACTGTCCCAGACACACTTCATGAACACACAAATCAACCCCTTTTCTGAACTCATCCCCCAGTCCTGGTTTGCTCCCGGCTGTTACAAGCTTAGCTTCCCCTGCAAGAAGAATGGGGCTGAACCAGTGTGTGGTTTTTGTTCAATGTTGTAGTGAAGTGTGAGGCAGCTTTCCACACTGCTCATGCAGAGACGGAGAAGCAGCAAGCTGTGAGCAGGATGACGAGATGGGTCATGTGCAAAAAAAAACAGTAGCAGACTGAAATGTGAAAATGTTTAAGAGCAAAAGCGAATTCCTTTTCAATGACTCGAGCATAGCAGCCACAGGTGAGCGTGTTAATCTGACTACACATACATATTAGAGATAACAAGGTGTGGGGCTGGATGAACACAGCAGGCCAAGCAGCATCATAGGAGCAGGAAAGTTTGACGTTTCGGGCCTAGACCCTTCATCAGAAAAAAAAAATACATACATATACATACACACATACACATACATATTATCTTTGATGACTTCTGCCTCGAAACCTAAAAAGAGATCACATGTCTATGGCAAATTACATTGCACAATATACAAATACAATATTCCAAACGTCCTCTTCATAAAATAAATCAGAAGAAAATGAATTCATTATGACTTGCAACTGCAGTAGACCTAAAAAGAAAATGATCACTCATAAACAAAAAGTTGTTTGTTCACTACAATCTGCTCCACTTCACCTCACATGCATTGCATCCATAACCTTTAAAGTGTTCAGGTCTTTTAATGGGACCCTTGCAAGCTATAGTGTCTGTTCATCGACTATCCACAGGCTCCTGACTGATGATGTTCCTTCGCTGGTTCCAAGGAATGGCATTCACTCGCATTAACACCCTGGATGCAAATACAACTGTTTGTCCTCACTATATGCCAGCTGCTCCAAATCCTGTTTCACTGACACTACACTGTAACTTCACTGCTAACACTATTGTACCTCAGCGCTGGCATTGTCATCACTAGCGGAGGAAATCAGGAGGGTGAAAAGGGGGCACGAGAAAGCTTTGGCTGAGAAGATTAGGGTGAATTCAAAGAGATTCTTTAAGTATATTAAAAGAAAAAGAATAACTGAAGAGAGAATAGGACCCCTCAAGGACCAAAGTGGACACATCTGTGTGGAACTGCAGTTGATAGGTGAGGTCCTCAATGAATATTTCTCCTCTGTATTTACTGTGGAGAAAGACATGAAGACTCGGAAACATGGAGAAGTTAGTGGCTATATCTTGGGGACTGTCCGTACCACGGTAGAGGAGGTGTTGGAAGTATTCGAATGGATGAAGGTGTGATCTTTATAAATGACTTGGATGAGGAAGTGGAAGGGTGGGTTAGTAAGTTTGCTGATGACACGAAAGTTGGTAGAGTTGTGGACAGCGTGGAGGGCTGTTGTAGGTTGCAACGGGACATTGACAGGATGCAGAGCTGGGCAAAGAAGTGGCAGATGGAATCCAACCCAGAAAAGTGTGAAGTGATTAATTTTGGAAGGCCGAATTTGAATGCAGAATACAGGGTTAATGGCAGGATTCTCGGCAGTGTGGAGGAACAGAGGGATCTTGGGGTCCACGTCCATAGATCCCTCAAAGTTGCTACCCAAGTTGATACGGTTGTAAAGAAGGCGTACCGTATGTTGGCTTTCATTGACAGGGGAATTGAGTTTAAGAGCCGTGAGGTTATGCTGCAGATCTATAAAACTCTGATTAGACCACACTTGGAATATTGTGTTCAGTTCTGGTCACCTCATCATAGGAAAGATGTGGAAGTTTTAGAGAGGGTGCAGAGGAGGTTTACCAGGATGCTGCCTGGACTGGAGGGCAGGTCTTATGAGGAAAGGTTGAAGGAGCTAGGGCTTTTTTCATTGGAGCAAAGAAGGATGAGAGGTGACTGGATAGAGGTTTATAAGCTGATGAGAGGCATAGATAGAGGGGATAGACAGAGACTTTTTCCTAGGGCAGAAATGACTATTACGAGGGGGCATAATTTGAACAAGGGCTACAATGGCTTCACAAATCTTGTGTCTGTATCTATAGTCTAACAGATCTTCCACCATTACTTTCGCGCTGGGAAGATCATTAACACTCTTTTGCTGTCTGCAATGATAATCTTCCAAAGCAGTTGAAATGCTGAACAGCATATGCAATCATCTGTATCTCTCAAATGATGTCCAATATTTATCCAGAAAGCTGCTACTCTCAGCAGTTACATTCACCAGTAACCAGCCTTCAGATGTAAAGTCATTTGCCTTGGCAAATCGTGGCAACATTTCTTCAATGGTTGGCCTTGAGTAGTGAGGTCTCTTCACAGCTTTACTGAGATGTTTTGAATTTATGCACATCCTCAGCTTTCTTCACTGCCAACGTGTAGCTAACCCAGTCTTTTTGTTAAATTCATTCATAGGATGAGGGTGTTGCTGGCTATGCAGCATTTATGGCCCATCCCTAATTGCCCAGAGGGCAGTTCAGAGTCAACCACATTGCTGTGTGTCTGGAGTCCATGTAGGCCAGACCAGGTAAGGATGACAGTTTCCTTCCCTCAAGGACATTAGTGAATCAGATGGGTTTTTCCCAACAATTGACAATGGATTCATGGTCGTCATTAGATCCTTAATTCCAGATATTTATTGAATTCAAATCCTACCTTCTGCCATGGCAGGATTCAAACCCACGCCCCCAGAACATTATCTAGGTCCCTGGATTAACAGTCCAGTGATAATACCATTAGGCCATTGCCTCCCCAGTCTCTAGGCATTGTCACTTTCATGATTACTCCATTTTCAGTTCTTTATCTTGTATTTCTGGCTGGTATGGAGGGTGCTGGAGCTCTCCTTGTTGAATTGTTCACACAATCTTGTCTATTTCAAGAAGGATTGATTAGGGATTGTCAACATGGCTTCATGCATGCGAAATTGTGTCTCACTAAGTTGTTTGAATTTTTTTGAAGAAGTAACATAGAACATAGAACAATACAGTGCAGAACAGGCCCTTCGGCCCTCAATGTTGTGCCGACCTGTGAACTAATCTAAGCCCATCCCCCTGAACTATCCCATCATCATCCAACAACGAGGATTGATGGGCAGAGCAGTAGACATGGCCTATATGGACTTCAGTAAGGCGTTAGACGAGGTTCCTCTTGGTAGACTGGTCAGCACAGTTACAGCACATGGAATATGGGAAGAACTAACTATTTGGGTACGGAACTGGCTTGAAGGTAGAAGACAGAGGGTGGTGGTGAAGGGTTGCTTTTCAGACTGGAGGCCTGTGCAACAAGGATCAGTGCTGGTCCACTGCTTTTTGTCATTTATATAAATGATTTGGATGTGAACATTGAAGGTATGGCTAGTACGTTTGCAGATGACACCAAAATTGGTGGTGTAGTGGACAGTAAAGGAGGTTACCTCTGACTACAACGGGACATTGATCAGATGGGCCAATGAGCCGAGAATCGTCAGATGAAGTTTAATTTTGATAAATGTGAGGGGTTGCATTTTGGAAAGGCAAATCAGGGCAGGACTTATACACTTAATTGTAAGGTCCTGGGGAGTGCAGGTTCACAGTTCATTGAAAGAGGAGTTGCAGGTAGACAGGGTGGTGAAAAAGGCATTTGGTAGGCTTGCCTCTATTGGACAGTGCATTAATATTCAAGTTGGGAGGTTATGTTGTGGCTGTACAAGATTGGTTAGGCCACTTTTGGAATACTGTGTGCAGTTCTGGTCTCCCTGCTATAGGAAGGATGTTGCTATACTTGAAAGTGTTCAGAAAAGATTTACAAGGATGTTGCCAGGGTTGGGGGTTTTAAGCTTTAGGGAGAGGCTGAAAGGCTGGGTCCATTTTCCTGGAGCATCAGAGGCTGAGGGGTGATCTTATAGAGGTTTATAAAATTATGAGGGATATCAGTAGAGTTAATAGTCAAGGTCTTTTCCCTGGGGTGGGGGAGTCCAAAACTAGAGGGCATTGGTTGAGACTTGAAAGGGACCTAAGAGGCAATTTTTTCACGTAACGGGTGTGCGTGTATGGAGCGAGCTGCCAGAGAAAGTGGTGGAGGCTGGTACAATTACAATATTTAAAAGGCGTCTGGATGGGTAGATGAATAGGAAGAGTTTGGAGTGATTTGGGCCAATGCTGGCAAATGGGACCAGATTTATTTGGGATACTTGGTTAGCATGGACATTTTGGACTGATAAGTCTGTTTCTGTGCTATACAACTCTATGAGTCTGTCCTATTCACCAGGGAGACATTAGAGAACTGGTTCGGTTATCTTCCAGGATGTGTTCAACAGTCATTAGCCTAGTGACATGTGTCGGATTACCAATCCAAGCTTTAGAGTTGCTTCAGCTGAGATCAGTGGATTTCACTTCACACCTACAATCCAGAACTGTCAATCTTTGTTCTTCTCATTGTATTGGATTCTCAACTTCATTTGTCCACTGTCATATCGTTCCATCATAAAATCTCCACATTATCTTCGAGGGCTTTGTTTGGGTCATCATTTTGAGTCACTTTACACAGCTCTGTGAGACTCATTATGTTGCATATAGCACTGCCATGTATCATCAGTTTCACATTCACAAACCATTTACCACATTTAGATCTGATTATCTCAATCTGTTGTACGGTAGAGACTGATCTGTCAGCCTCATTTTCTGACATCTCTCCAGCAGCCATCTTTAAAAGCTTACTTTGCTTCTTCCCAGCAAAACGCTTGAATGTATAGTGATTGCATTTCTTGCAGATAGAGCACAGGCTTCCCCCACAAAAAAAATGTCCTTTCCTTCCCCTTTGCACAATATACATATCCTGTACACTCACCATCTTTCTGATGGCCTCGCTGGAATTATTACTTCCTTGATTCTCAAAGTTCTCATTAGACCTGGATTGTCACTCAGCATGGGGCACGACTCATTGATTCTCCTGTTAATATTCTCTAGCTGATGATTGACCTAATTGCTTCTGCACATATTGATAGTTTTTTGAGAGACCACTTCTCTTCTCTCAGCAAATGTGCTCTCACAGTGGGATCATTTATTGCTTAGTCAATCCTGTTTCTGATGAAACATCTTTCAATCGTCGAAACTCAGGAGATAAGCTGGATGTCTCAGTGCAGGCGCGTATGGATCAATATTCTCCCTCTCTTCATGACCTCTGATGTTAAGTACATATCGACATCAGTGAAGGGTTTAAAGTGGGACCTTGTGACATTAAAAATTGCTCCACTCTTGTTTTTTTTCCCGTTCAATGAGATCTGAGTGCAATATCGCCCATAGCAGTGTTTTTCCACCACTGTTAACAGACTTGCAACTTTGTTTCTGTTTAACTTTGTGACTAGTATCAGAATGTTACCACTGGGCCTGGAAGAAGTTTCAACTCCATCTCACATCGTCTTTCATGTCCACAGGAGTAGGGGCTACAAAATTCACAGCATTCCCAACTCACCCACTAGTACAAAGTTGCTTTTAATTATTCTCTGGTATTTCTTATTTTTCTTGTTCTCTTATTATTGACAACATCTACACAATTCCAGCTGCATATTTCCAACACCACACTCCCTGTTTAGGTGTTAGTTGTCTCTACCTCTAAACTGACAGCAACTACAGCAGAGGTCACATTCACTGCACACAAATGCATTTCTCAAAACAGCCTCCTTGTCATTGTAGGATAATATCTACAGTCCTAGTGGAGAATTGATCTATTATACAAACTAATCCACGCTTTCAAGGGTCTTTTGATGCTCCAAGAAAATGGTTTCCTGCTGCTTGTAAACTTCTTTCAGACTTAAAATCCTGCAGTAATGAACAGTCAATGAAGAGCAGAACAATGGATGAGCTCACAGTGCGTGGTGTTTTCCAAGTCTGGGACTCAGCTATCACATTTACATTAGATTAAACTGGAAATTCAGGAACTACAAGTCACCTGTGATTTGTGCAGACTGGGCACCTGCTTTACAGAATGTCTACCTTCTGTAAAAATGACCCTGAGCTTACAAGTGACCTGCTGCTTCAACACATACTCCCTGGCCAACAATTTCTGTCTCAGGCTTGCTGCAGTGTCCCAGCAAAGCTCAACGTAAGCTGGAAGACCAGCATCTCATTTTCCCTTTCGACACCTTAAAATCTTCAGGACTCAACGTAGAGTTTAACAATATTAGAGCATGACCATCCCTTTCCTTATCCAATATCCACACCCACTATCTCAGGTTCTGCCATGAAATGGGTTGCTTTCAGTACAGACAGCCTATTTTCAACTATTCATGGACCCCATTATCATCTGTCTAGCTTCTGTCCTTTTTTTTATTCATTCACGGAATGAGGGCATCACTGACCAGGCAGCATTTATTGCCCATCCCTAATTGCCCAGAGGGCAGTTCAGAGTCAACCACATTGCTGTGGGTCTGGAGTCACATGTAGACCAGACCGGGTAAGGATGGCAGTTTCTTTCCCTAAAGGACATTAGTGAACCAGATGGGTTTTTCCTGACAATCAACAATGGATCCATGGTCATCATTAGATTCTTAATTCAGATATTTATTGAATTCAAATTTCACCATCTACCATGGCGGGATTTCAACTTGGGTCCCCAGAATGTTACCTGGGTCTCTGGATTAACAGTCCAGTGATAATACCACTATGCCGTCGCCTCCCCCTGTCCTCTTACCAACAATCCCTTTATCTCCCTGCCCTTTCTTCTGGTCTCTGTCTGGGCTCTGTCTCCACCTATTTGCTCACTCCTTCTCCACGCACCTCCTCATCATCAGCTTAAATGCGACCTTTTCCCAGCTGCTCCTAGTTCGGAAGTAGGGTCTCTGGACTCTAAATATTAGTTGATTTCTCTCCACACATGCTGCTAAAGCTGCTGAGTTTCTCCAGCAAATACTGTTTTTGTTTAGTTTAGATCTCCAGCATCCACAGCTCTTTGCTTTAATTTAGTGATTCATGCAGAACCTAGCGACAAGTTAGGCCCATGTCCAATCAGAAAATCTAGACTGCTGTGTCTTTGTATCTAAGTAAACCTGTCTGGGTTACTGTTGCAAAATGTGCTCTCCATTATCACTGTGACTGGCAGACCGGGAATGAAGGTGAACCTCACTCACAGAGGACTTAAGATAATGAGCAAAGATGTAGTTAAGGTAAGGCCAAGTAAGTGCATGAAGGAGAAAGTGACAGAAGGATGTGTTGATGAGGTTATCTGAAGTGGGATGGCAGGAGACTAAGTGCGATAGAAACACTGGTGTCGATCAATTGGGCAAAATGGCTTGTTCTTATGCTAAAAGTTTTGCGTAATTCCATGCAATTGCAGGACTTGAATATAAAACAGCAGAGCTTTGTCTGACAGTAAGGATTAAGGACTAATCTTGTTAGATTCTACCATCTCTGGAACATTAACAACAGGGACAGTTTTCAGTTAGCATTGCCCTCACCAATGCCACTCAATGTGGTGGCGGGTACCACATTTCATTCAGCTGGCAGCATTCAGACCACCACAGTCTGATGATGAGCTGCTCAGAACACCAATGCACAACCTGGCCATGCCCACCCTGGCATAAGTCTGCCACTGGCAAGGAGGATCACCCCGTATCTAAAAGACTCTATGGTTTCCACCAGCTGGTAGCCATCCCATCAATTTCCTTCCATCCCTTGTTGTACACATTACTGATGACGCAGAACGTTGCCCTGTGGGGTATAAATATATTGACAGCCCTTTCGTACCCCTACAGTCTTGATGTTTTGGCAACCCCAAGTTTGATTTGCGAATATTAACATCTGTTTGATCAGGAATGCCCATGACACACACACACTCCGTGATTCAGCCTGACATTGATCACATTCTTCCAAGGGTTGGGAAGTCTTGAGGTTATGTGCCTGGGATTTGTGGATAGGTAAGACAATAGTCAGCGTCCAGCTTATAAAGAAGCACCAAAAGGATGTAGATAGGTTCAGTGAGTGGTTAAAAAAAATTGGCAAATACGGCATAATCTGAGGTTGTGCACTTTGGCAGGAAGAATGGAAGAGCAGAGTGTTGTTTAAATGGATGGGAAGAGTATAGAGTGAATGTGCGTGCTTGTACATGAAACTTAAAATGTCAGCGTGTAGTTACAGCAAGTAATTGAAAAGACAACATCTTGCCTTTATTGTAACGGGGATGAAGTATTTCAGTACGAAGTTCTTGCTGGCATTGGTGCCCCACAACTAGAGTGGTAGGTCTGACTTTGGTTACCTTGCCTGAGGAGGGAGATACATGCAATAGGAACAGTGCAGAGAAGGGTCACTGGGCTAATTCCTGGAATGAGGAGTTTGTCTCAGATGAAAGATTGAACAAGTTGGTCCTATGTTCATAGGTAACACGGTGTCGAGCTGGAAGTACACAGCAGGCCAAGCAGCATCAGAGGAGCAGGAAAGCTGACATTTCGGGTCGAGACCCTTCTTCAGAAATGGGGGAGGGGAAGGGGGTTCTGAAATAAGTAGGGAGAGAGGGGGAGGCGGATAGAAGATGGATAGAGGAGAGGATAGGTGGAGAGGAGACAGACAGGTCAAAGAGGCGGGGTTGGAGCCAGTAAAGGTGAATGTAGTTGGGGAGTTAGGGAGGGGATAGGTCAGTCCAGGTAGGACGGACAGGTCAAGGAGGCGAGATGAGGTTAGTGGGTAGGAGATGGGGCTGGGGCTTGAGGTGGGAGGAATGGTTAGGGAGGTGGGGACGAGCTGGGCTGGTCTTGGGATGCGGTTGGGGGAGGGGAGATTTTGAAGCTTGTGAAGTCCACATTGATACCCTTGGGCTGCAGGGTTCCCTGGTCCTATGTTCATGGGAGTTTAGATGAATAAGAGGTGACTCGATTCTGAGGGGACCTCTGGGGGTAGAAACTGAGAAAATACTTCCCTTTCTGTGGGAACATAAGGGGGAATGCTTCAAAATTCAGGATCTCCTCTTGAAAATGGAGATGAGAAGGAATTTATTTTCTTAGAGTGGCATTAGTATTTGAAATTCTCTTCCACAGAAAGCAGTGGAGGTTTGATAAATATATCCAAGATTGAATTAGACAGATTTGGATGGCCAGGGAGTTATGGATTAGTGGATTTAAGGCCAATATCTGATCAGCACAGTCTTGGTGAATAGAGGAGCAAGCTCTATAGTTCAAATGGCCTGTTTCTGCTCAGATTTCTTATATTATTATGTTTATCTGCTATAAGTAAGGATAACTATGAGGCGGGAATAAAGTACCTGGTGGATTTCCCTCAGGCCCACCTATTTACTGATTCTTCCCAAAAGGGAAGTAACAGTCAATGGCTCTGTCAATGTAGAGCGACTGTAGCATCCACCTCTCTCTCTGGATGGCCCCAGTTAATTACCCATGAAGTACCCTGTTACCTTCAGTGGGGCTTTATTTAGATATTTGGATTCTAAGAAAACTCACCAGATATATATGCTTCTGGAGCATAGGATGATCACTGATATAGCACCAGCCAGACGCCTTTTGGGGTTCATGAGTTCAATTTGAACCACTTACATTAAAAGCTTTGATCTAAAAGAGTGAGTTGGAGCTGGAGCATCGAGCATGATGGATGGTCAGACATTTGAGTTTACAAATTTCCACCTATGGAAATCAAAACATGCTTAGACAAGAGCATTCCTCAAAATCACAGGGTCCAACTCTGCATTTTGACTTACATTCACATTGAGCTAAGGAGAGTTCAACTATAACTGTTCACTGTGCTCCTTCAAAAATCAGGATCCTGGTTTTATTTCTGGTAAAACTCATGATTTGGGATGATAGGGCTCTCCGTTATCAAGTTCTGAACACGTTTTACCAACCACTGAGGAGGTGCCAGTTTCAGTCGCTCATACAACAATTCTATTAGAAGCTCCAACCAGTTCTTGGGCACTTAGTGCTGGCACCTTGGACACTGTCAACCTGTTAGAGGACATGACACCTCATCTGAAAGGATAAAAACAGAAAGCTCCGCTCTCTTCTGCTCAGATCAGAGAAGTTCTAGTGTTCCCTGTCCCCTGTGGCACCCTTTCATCGTTGCGTTGCTGAATTAGTTGCTCGCAGTTAGCAGTGTGTAAGCCATTGTTCATTTCAGTCTTAGACTGGAAACCAAGGCCAGGTCATTCTTCTTCCCCTGCTGATGAAACTAACTCCAATCAGAATTAAACAGAGATGTACTTGTCAGTCCTGTCAACCCATGCCCCCTTGTCTCAATGAACACTTTTATCATAATTATAAAATAATGCAGTTTTGTATTAATTGCCAGGACAGCATGCCATGCCAGTCGAAATGCTACTGAATATTTATGGGCTGTTGGCATGGATGTACTCATGGCTGTTTTAGTTGCACTGGAATGCACTGGAGCACACAATAGGTTTGTAAATACCCAGCATTGATCAAGCCCAGATTCCACATGCTCTTGGAGAGGCCAACGCTGAACACAATCAGGACCCAGTCATTGAAGGGCGTCCCAGAGAAACAGAAGGACAAAGAGCAATGTGCCTTTGTTACAGTCTACACAGTCAGTATCTGCTTAAATGGCTGCAGGGGTTGGCACTTGGTAAACTCAAATGGAATACTGAACAACACATTAGTGTGAATTGTACATTCCTTGCTGCAAAAAAGGGCCGAAGCCTACAGGATCACAAAATGCAAACTTTATTCCTATCTTTCATGAAATAGTTACATTGAATTAGAATGGGTATTGCAATATGAGACAACAGTTCCCCATGGGCCTATAAGAAGCTTTAATTTCTATCATTACAATGCGACAAAATGATGACCAGAAACATAGCAAAAGTATCCCACAGAAAGGAAGCATAATAGAGACAGTATTGGACTTCCGGAAACTCAGTGTTATCAAGTGGACCCTGACATTGTAAGGTATACCAAGGTAAAGACGTGATTTTAAAACTGTCAAGTCACATACTTCACGCCTATTCCAGGGCTTGGCCCCTCCTTGTTTTTGTAATGTACGTCCAACCTCTCAACTGTCTGAGATGCCCACACTCCTCAATGCCAGCCTCTCATCTTATCCCAGATTACAAATACACCACCACTACAACCAAACTGTGATGTGGAGGGTCTAGGCCCGAAACGTCAGCCTTCCTGCTCCTCTGATGCTGCTTGGCCTGCTGTGTCCAACCAGCTCCACACCTTGTTATCTGAGAGGTGGAGGTGCCGGTTTGGACTAGGGTAAAGGTCAAGTTATAGTCCAACAGGTCTGTTTGAAAACACAAGCTTTCAGAGCCTCATTCCTCCTCCAGGTGTTAGTGAGAGAGATAATATCAGACACAGAATTAATAAAAGATCAAACAATCACACCACTGATGAGGATGTACTAAATAAACCTAAGATGCTGTTAAATCTTTAAGCAGTTATAAGGTTTTAATTGATTAATATGTATATATAAATCCCCAAATTTCTTTCAAGTCACGGTTCTGAGAACTAAAAGTTTTATCAGTGTAAAGAAGAGGTGACGTTTTAGGTCAGACAATGCCTGTTAAGTGTGAGGCCTTGTTTAGAATCTGTTTGTGTTTTGGTTTGGAGTCAGACTGGTTTTATTTCTAAAGCAGGAATTTATTAAACACCATATTGACTGATTGGCTATGAATTGTGTGCTTTTTGAACAAAATAGAATGTATCTGCATACAAATTCACCCCATCAATTCACGTGTGTGTGTGAGAGAGAGAGAGAGAGAAAGAGTGTGTGTTTGTGCACGCACGGCAGGGGGTAATGGAGAGTGTGTGGAGTGTGTTAGAGTGTGTGTGTGTATATGTGTGTGTGTGTGTGAGAGAGAGAGTGTGTGTTTGTGCATGCACGGCAGGGGCTAAGAGAGAGTGTGTGGAGTGCGTTAGAGTGTGTGTGTGTGTGTGTATGTGTGTGTGTGTGTGAAAGAGAGGGGGGAAGGAGGGAGAGAGAGTGCATGTGTGTGGGTGGTTGGGGGAAGAGAAAGAGAGAAAGAGTGTGAATGTGTGTGTGTGTGTGTGTGTGTGTGTGTGTGTGTGTGTGTGTGTGT
>JAHRHZ010000054.1:19271597-19330360 GCA_024137785.1 Ginglymostoma cirratum
TGTGTGTGTGTGTGTGTGTGTGTGTGTGTGTGTGTGTGTGTGTGTGCGCGCGCGTCAATGTGGTATTTTATAAATTCCTGCTTTAGAAATAAAATCAGTCTGACTCCAAACCAAAACACAAACAGATTCTAAACAAGGCCTCACACCTAACATGCATTGTCTGACCTAAAATGTCACCTGTTCTTTACACTGATAAAACCTTTAGTTCTCTCAGGGCTAAAGAATTTCAGGGATTTACATATACGTATTAATCAATAAAACCTTCTAACTGATTAAAGATTTAACAGCATCTTAGGCTTGTTTAGTACATCCTTATCAGTGGTGTGAAACTTTGATCTTTTACTGTTACTGTATCTGATGCCACCTCTCTCACTAACACCTGAAGAAGGGACGAGGCTCTGAAAGCCTGTGTTTTCAAATAAACCTGTTGGACTATAACCTGGTGTCATGTGATTTCAGATCTTGACAGCCATACCTTCCACTCTCAAGGTCCTTTATGTAGAGCGATAGGATTATTATCAGAAACATACAGCATGATGGTACTACGGTTACAATGTCAGAACCACTTGATTAAAGAAATTAAAGTGAAGGAGAGGAAGCTCTAACCAAGGGTGAAGACCACGTGTTTATAGATCAAGCTGCAAAGAAAAGGTTCTTGAAATTATTTCCATGGACTGCAGCAGCACTAAACATAGTCAGACCCCACAAACACCTTACAAAACACTATGTACATTGCTGGAAAAGGACACATTTTATCAAAGCTTTTCATTTTGCACTCATCAGGACAATTCAGAAAAGATGGTAAGAACTGCAGATGCTGGAGTCAGAAGTAACACAGTGTGGAGCTGGAGGAGCACAGCAGGCCAGGCAGCATCTGGAGAACAGGAAGGTTGACGTTTTAGGTTGGGACCCTTCTTCAGAAAAGTAATTCAGAAATTTTCTGAAGGGTCCCGACTCGAAACATCAGTTTTCCTTCTCCCCTGATGCTGCCTGGCCTGTGTTCCTGCAGCTGCACACTGTGTTAATTCAGAAAAGGTGTCATGGTAAAGACAAAACAACGTTGATGGCGTGTGAGAGGAATGTGCTGATTGGTTGGCAAGCAGGCTCTGACTCACAGACATGTTGCCATGGACAATTCACCAGTAAGATAATGACTGGCAGGCAACTGTAAAGTTTAAAATCAAATCCAGGCAGGTTGTACCCTAGAAGAGTATAAAGGCAGTAGGAGTATACTTAGGAGGGAAATCAGGAGGGCATAAATGGGGACATGAAATAGCTTTGGCAAGTAGGGTTAAGGAGAATCCAACCGGATTCTACAATTACATTAAATACAAAAGGGTAACTAGGGAGAGAATAGGGCCCCTTAAAGATCAGCAAGGCCACCTATGTGTGGAACAGCAGAAGATGGGGGAGATACTAAGTGAGTATTTTGTATCAGTGTTTACTGTGGAGGAGTGTATGGAAGATAGAGAACATGGGGAAATAAATGGCGACAGCTTGAAAAATGCCCATATTGCAGAGGAAGCAGTGCTGGATGTCTTAAAACACATAAAGATGGATAAATCCCCATGACCTAGAACTCTGTGGGAAGCTAGGGAAGTGATTACCAGGCCCCTTGCTGAGATATTTGTATCAGCAATAGCTACAGACAAGGTGACCAAAAACTGGAGGTTGGCTAACATGGTGTAACCATTTAAGAAAGGTGGTAAGGAAAAGCCAGGGAATTGTAGACAAGTGAGTCCGACATCAATGGTGGGCAAGTTGTTGGAGAGAATCCTGAGGGACAGGATTTACATGTATTTGGAAAGGCAAGGACCGCTTAGGGATAGTCAACATGGCTTTGTGCACAGGAAATCGTGTCTCACTAACTTTATTGAGTTTTTGGAAGAAGCACTGAGAGTGACAAGGATGCAGAATATACTCGGTGGGGGATTTCAATGTGTACCACCACCAAGAGCGGCGTAGCAGCAGTACTACTGATCAAGCTGGTCGAGTCCTAAAGGACAAAGCTGCTAGACTGGGTCTGTGGCAGGTTGTGAGGGAACCAACATGAGGGAAATACCTGACCTCATCCTTACCAAACTGCCAGCTGCAGATGCATTTGTCCATATCAGTTTGGCCTCAAAAGTGACCACCGCCCAGTCCTTGTGGAGACAGAGTCTTGCCTTCACATTGAGAATACCCTTCATCATGTTGTGTGGTATTATTACCACGTTAAATGGGACAGACTTTGAACAGATTTAGCAACTAATGGGGGGCATCCGTGAGGCAGCAGCAGAATTCTACTCCAGCATAATCTGCAACCTCATGGCCCACCAGGGATGATCTTGAGCCAAAAAAAATGATTTATGGGAGAAAGCAAAACAAAATGGGTAAATATTTCAAGAAGAGCATTCTGTAGGGCTCTGGGGTAGTCACTAGTTGGAGAGCTCAGTTGTTATCAGTGGTTGCACTAGGCCTCATTCAACAATCTGAAACCTCATGGCCCGGCATATCACCCACTCAACTGTCACCATCAAGCCAGGGGATCAACCCTGGTTCAATGGAGAGTGCAGGAGGGCATTCCAGGAGCAACACTAGACCTACCTGAAGATGAGGTGTCAACCTGGTGAAGCCACTACACACTTGCGTCCAAACAGCACAAGCAGCAAGTGATAGGTAGAGCTAAGTGGCTCCATTGCCAATGGATCAGATCTAAGTTCTGCAGTCCTAATGTTCTCCCTGTGTGCCATTAACAATTCTATAATTCTGTGAAGACCAACAAATGGACAACTTCCAAGGTCAAGGAAATCTTTCCAGGAAGAATCTGTTGACAACATATTTCGAAGGAAGAAGAGAAAGAGAGAGAAATGTGTAACCATACACTTGTGTTGCTTAAATATTAATTCAAAATTGACGGCAGCTGAGGGCTGTTGAAACAAGAACTCATACTCCTTTGAGATTTTAAAGGGGGTCAGCAGAGCTTATAGAGTTGCCTCGGCTTCAGAGTTGTTTTTGTAAATCCTTGAGAGAAGTTTGTGTGGCAGTAAACGGACCGTGAGAACATTTGGTGAACATGAACATGAACCTGGACACAAGTTCAGTTCACACAGTTAATTGGGAAGCAACGCTGCTGTATTAAAATAACAGTTCGGATTAGTATTGTTGTTGCATAGATAGACCTCAGGCTGTTACTAGTAGCTGACACAGGCTTTTAAATAACTTAAATATAATTAGGCAATTCGGTTAATCTAGCGTAATTGTTCATTATCTCGGAGTATCAGATATCTAAGTCTCAAGGGTGTCAGTTAGCCCTCCATTACTATCTATTGCAAGTTTTGACATGCACCAGTGTTGGAGAAGTGAACATTTTGCTGCCCAGAATTAACACCTTGGGTCGAGTCAATACAAAGTAAAACTCCCACCCTGCTCTAATAACTGTAGTTTAATCCAATCACAGAGGCCAGGTCATAATAAATGGGTGTGACATTTCCATTCTGCCAGGTGCGGATGACGTTGTGGTAATGTTACTAGACTCGTAATCCAGAGGATCAGGCTAATGCACTGTGGACCTGGGGTCAAACCACGCCTCAGCAGTGACTGCTGGAGTTTAAAGCAGTTAATACAGACCTGGAAATGAAAGCTAGCCTTGATCATAAAACCCATCTGTGTCTCTAATGTCCTTTAGGGGAAGGAAACTGCCATCCTTACCTGGCCTGGCCTACATGTGACTTCGGATCAAAGATATACAACTCAATGACCCATTTCAGTAATACATCTGATTTAATTCAGTATGTTTTTAAAAATACTGTATCTATTTCTCTCAGATTGAGTGTGTGCATGTGGATGTGTGTGTGTGGGTGTGTGTGTGTGTGGGTGTGTGTGTGGAGGGGCGTGTCTGGGTGTGTGTGGATGTGTGTGAGTGTGCATGCGTGTGCAGGTTTATGTGTGTGTGTATATGTGTGTGTCTGTGGGGGGGTGTGTGGATGTGTGGGTGTAGGCGTCTGTGTGTGTGGTAGGGGTGTGTGGGTGTGTGTGTGGAGGGGCGTGGGTGTGTGTGGGTGTGTGGAGTGTGTGTGAATATATGTGTGTAAACAACACTCCCTGTCACCCTGATTCATGGAATCAGAGAGCGTAGCAGTATAGAAACACACTGTTGGCGGGTAAGCCCCTGTGTCTACATGTTCACAGAATCACAGAAATGTAACAGCACACAAGGAGACAATGTGGTTCATCATCTTCATGTTGGTGCGCTGGAAGAGTGATACGACAGGTTACAGCCCCTTTTCCTGTAGCCTTGCCAGCTATTTTTTTAACTCTGCAGGCTCTCATCCAATTGCCTTTCAAAAGCCAAGATTAAATATGCCTCCACCATAGTCTCAGGCAGTGCATTTCTAATCCGAACCACACATGCATAAATCCATTTTTTCCTCATATCATTTTAGGTTCTTTTGTCAATCATTTACGTCCATGTTCTCTGGAATGCAACTCTCGTGCCAATAAGAGCAGTTTTCTGTATCCATTCTATCATTTTATTCATTCATGGGATGTGGATATCACTGCATGGTCAACATTTGTTGCCCAACTCCAGCCATTATAGTAGGTAGTTCACAGTCAAGTACACCAGTGAAGGGCATTAGTGAACCAAATGGGTTTTTAATGATAATAAATGGTGGCTGACATTGTCACCCTTCTTGAGACTAGTCTTATATTTCAGATTTATTAACTGTTAGCTGCTGTGGTGGAGATTTGGATCCTTGTTTCTACATTATTAGCCAAGGACTCTGCATTGTCAATACAGTATGGAGCCGGAGGAACACAGCAGGCCAGGCAGCATCAGACGAGCAGGAAAGTTGATGTTTCAGGCCTAGACCCTTGGTCCTGAAGAAGGGTGTAAACCTGAAACATCGACTCTCCTGCTCTTCTGATGCTGTCCGACCTGCTGTGTTCCTCCAGCTCCACACTTTGTTATCTCTGACTCCAGCATCGGCAGTTCTTGTTATCTCCGAAGGTCTCTGCATTACTGATCCAGGGATGTTACCCCCACGCCATCACTTGCACTGACTGAACTGTATGCGATTTCTATTCCCTCTACCAAATCTCTTCTTGGCCTTTTCTGCTCTAAGGAAAGACAATAAAACCATAAGATATAGGAACAGTGTTAGGCCCATCAAGTCTGCTCTGCCATTCAATCATTGCTGATAGGTTTCTCAACCCTATTCTCCTGCCTTCTCCCTGTAACCCTTGATCCTCTTACCAATTAAGATCCTATCTACCTCTCTCTGAAATACACTCAATGGATTGACCTCCAAAGCCTTCTGCGACAATCAGTTCCACAGATTCACCACCCTCCGGCTGAAGAAATTCCTCCTCATCTCAGTTCTAAAGGGTCACCCTTCATTCTGAGGCTGTGCTCTCGGGTCCTAGTCTCTCCAACTAGTGAAAACACCTTCTCCACATCTGCTTTATCCAAGCATTTCAGTATTTGGTAAGTTTCAATGAGACCCCCCTCTCATCCTTCTAAACTCCATCAAGTACAGACCCAGAGTCCTCAAACACTCCTCAAATGATAAAGTCTTCATCCCTGGGATCATTCTTGTAAACCTTCTCTGGACCCTCTCCAACGCCAGCACATCCTTCCTTTCATACACGGCCCAAAACTGTTCATAATATTTCAAATGTGGTCTGTCCAGAGCCTTATGCAGCTTCAGCAGTACATCTCTGTTCTTGCATTCCAGCCCTTTGAAATGAATGCTAACATTAGGGTGGCACGGTGGCTCAGAGGTTAGCACTGCTGCCTCACAGCGCCAGGGACCTGGGTTTGATTCCACCCTTGGGCGCCTATCTGTGTGGAGTTTGCATGTTCTCCCCATGTCTGCGTGGGTTTCCTCCAGGTGCTCTGGTTTCCTCCCACAGTCCAAAGATGTGCAGGCTAGGTGGATTGCCTATGCTAAATTGACCGTAGTATTCAGGGATGTGTAGCTTGGGTGGGCTATAGGGGGATGAGTCTGGGTGGGATGCTCTGAGGGTCGGTGTGGACTGGTTGGGCCAAAGGGCCTGTTTCCACACTGTAGGGATCCTGCGAGGATGATGGTTGCATTTGCCTTCCTAACAGCCAACTGAACCAGCATGTTTACCTTAAGAGAATGCTGCACTAAGACTCCTAAGTCCCTTCGAGCTTTAGATTTCTGAAGCTTTATCCCCCTTTAGAAAATAGCCTATGCCTCTATTCTTCTGACAAAAGTGCACAAATTCAGACATTCCCACATTGTATTCCTTCTGCCTCTTCTTTTCCCACACTCCTAGCCTGTCCAAGTTCTTCTACAGCCTACCCCCTTCTTTAACACTACCTTGTCCCTCCACCTATCTTTGTGTCAGGCCAGCTTTCCATTGTATCAATGTAGCCAAAGTCCCTCACCATTCCAACCATACTTGTAAATCTTTTTTGCACTCTGGCTAAACTCTTCACTGCTGTCTAAAGTGTGATGCTCAGAATCATAGAATCATCGAATCATACTAAACACAAGAGGCCCTTCAGCCCATTGAGTCTGTAACCACCAAACATATACTACCTATGCACCATTCTGAGACCAAAACTATTGTTTAACACTCCTCTCATAAAGTAGCACTTCCTCAGCACTACACAGAAATGTCAACCTAGATTTTATGCTCAAGTCAAGGACTTAGACCCACAAACCTCAGGTTCCGAAATGGAGTTGGCACCCACTGAACCAAAGCTACACTCAGGAAAGGAAGGAGGAAATTGCCACCCTCAAAACAATTCCAACATCTGCTGATGAAGTTCCAAAGAGAAGTTACCGGACCCAGAACGGTAACTCTGATTTCTCTCCACAGATGCTGCCAGAGCTGCTGAACTTTTCCAGCAATTTCTGTTTTTGTTTCTGATTTCCAGCATCCACAGTTCTTTCAGCTTTTATCCAACATCTACTTATCACCTAACCAGGCTAATGTGTTAAAATACTAAAATTCATTCATGCAATTATGTTTACCTCAACTTTATGTTCGCATTAAAGGTGCGAAATTGTTACAATAAGCACAAAATCCAATTGTGGAAGACATATTTGCAGTAATTCCCATGAACAGTATAGATTCTCATAACTATGGCAGAGATATATTGTACCCTGCATGGGCATTATTTAGTTTACCGATGTTACTAAATGACACTATAGCAGCTTGTTGGGATTGTTTCCATGGAAATTATTTTTCACACATTTGTAATATGCAGGCAGATACCTGGAAAGCCTAATGAATGGTTCAATTGAATTGATAAAAGTTGCAGTTGGGAATTAAAAGGGGTACTAATAAGCGTGAACGTTGATCTTTGGCTGCAGTGTAAACCTGATCACAGCAAGTCAATGGTCAATTTTATATCCTACTCCCAAATAATGTTTCCAATTGGTGTCCAGCCCCAATTTTAAAATATTCTCTCGGCATAAATATTGCCTAAAACTCAGCCATATAGTTTCATGGCTTGCATTTCACAGGGCAATTAAAAACCATTCATATTACTGTGGGATTGGCAGTACAGGTAGGACAGATCAGGAGACAATAACAGATCCTCTTTTCTAAAGATCAAAGGAGGTCAAACTGGGTCAAAAATGGTCAAAATGACCATTTGTGTCTTTTAATTTCTAGGTTTTTTTTAAAGACCTTTTTTTAAAAACACAGTTCAAGTTCTCAAAGTGCCAAAGAGGGATTTGAGCTCATTCTCAGGATTAACAGCCCAGGAGTCTGGGTTACTATACAGCTGCATTGCTATGACGCTATCATCCACATCTAACAGGTACCTATCCATCCCAGTTCTCCAGTTACAGATGGTATGCGCCTGTCTGTCACATGCAGGACAATGAAAAAAAATATGCACGACACTGATGAATTACCATTTGCAGTCACAGATGGACTTCTGTTCTGCATAGAGTCATAGCGCATTTGCCAACATTTGGCCCATATGCCTCTGAACCCTTCGTATTCATATATCCATCCAGATGCCTTTTAAATTCTCTAATAATGATTGATAGAACTTTTTGTAAAAAAATAAATTCACCTAAGCAAAGTTTGAATGGCCATGGCTCAACCCAATAAGTTTCAAATCGCTTCATGTTCAGAATTTAGTCTTAATTTGTCCAAATTTTTGTTTAACCAGTTGCTATCAAATGCACAAGAATGGCCATCTTAATAGGCATTTAATAATTTCACAGAACCACTAAACCCCTCTGAGCAGCTTGAAAGAAACATCCTTGATCTGATCATCCTAAAATCAAATCTGTGTCTGTAAGACCAGCTGTTGTAGAAACATGGATGGATGGATGAAGCTGCCTGTTAGTTAAGATTACTTCATGCCTCAGTTCAAATCATCCAAGTAGAGCTGCAATCATTATGACACTGTATGGTCCTTCCATTCTGACAGTGCGACCATCTTATACAGTAAGTCATGGCATGGGTAAGCTATCATCTCTGCAGGAGTTCCTCAGGGTAGTGTCCAAGGTTCAACCACCTTCAGCTGATTCATCATTGATCTTCCCTCCATCATAAGGTCAGAACTGGGGACGTTCGCCAATGATTGCATTACGTTTCCGATGTCTCAGATACTGAAGAAGTCTATGTCCAACTGCAGTAAGACCGGGTCTGGGCTGACAAGTGGCAAGTGACATTCCTGCCACACAAGTGCCAGGCAATGACCATCTCCAGCAAGACATTTTATAACCATTGCCCCATGACATTCAATGCTGTTAACATCACTGAATCCCCAAATATCAACATCTTGGTGAATATTATTGACCAAAAACGGAACTAGCTATATAAACAGTGGCTACCAGATCAGATCAGAGGCAAGGAATCCTGAGTAACTCTCATCCTGTCTCCCCAAGGCACAAGTCAGGAGTGTGCTGGAATACTGACCACTTGCTTTGATGGGTGCAGCTCCAACAACACCCAAGGGGCTTAATACCATCCAACGCAAAGTAGCCAATTTTATAGGCACCCACATCAACAGGCATTCACTCTAACCACATCCAATACTCAGGAGCAACAGTGAGTATGATCTAGAAGATGCACTGTAGAAATTCACCAACGCTCCTGAGACAGTGCCTTCCAACCAGAACAAACACCATCTAGAAGGTCAAGGGCAGCACATACATGAGAACACGGCAAGCTCCTCTCCAAGCTGCTCAGAATCCTGGCTTGGTAATAAATCACCGTTCCTTCCGTGTCCCTGGATCAAGATGCTGGAATTCCATCCGTCATGACATTTTGGGTGCTCTTAGACTACATGATCTGCAGCAGTTCAAGCAGGAAGCTCACCACTAGGGCAACTAGAGATGGATAATAAATGTTGGCCCAACTACCAACGTCCCATGAATGAAAAAAGTACCAGCGCCAAAATGTTCCCATTACTCATCTTGGTCTTTTACAAAAAATCTCCCATTACAACTTTTTAAAAAATGTAATAAATCAAAAAACAAGTTGAACAAAACACAAGGAACTGTACCATGCCAATAACCTAGAGGCTGAATACTGGGCTGGCACCAGGCAGAACAATCACACCACTGACCTAATAACACTTACAATGGCCCAACCCATGTACTGAAACGGGATCATCGAGCTGCCAATGGAGGCATTAGCAAGTCCTTCCCCCATCCACCAGCCTAGTCACCAGCATTTCTTCCAACAGGAGCTAAATAGCATTCCCCTTACATGCTACACAGACTAATACTTGTCAAAAGGAAGTTTGAGAGCTCACTGATGAGTAAATTAAGGGGACCTTATTGTATGATAAAATATTGGTTTGTTTATGTGAAATGGATAAATAAATTCACAAAGGTTTGGGCTCTTGGTAAGTAAAGATGCGGTACTAATTTTAATTGAAGTGGCGCTGTATGAAATCCGGACAGTATTTACTATCCTGCCAATTGTTGCTGGGAAGGAGAGTTAGAGCAGGGCTCCAGCTGTATGCGAATGAGATTCTTTGCTGTGCATTGGGAGAAAACAAAACATCGACTTGACCCCTTGTATTAACCACATCAACAGTCAGGCATGTTTGCAGATGATCCAGCCGTCTGTAGATCATTTCAATGAAGTTGTTATGGCAACGTGTCTGCATGGCAGACTGAGCAATTGCTTTTCTCCTTCTTTCTTAATAGATATACCTATCAGTTTCTCAATCACTCTCCTGGCCTGCAGTCACTGCAGGTAACAAGAGAAGGGAAATAGATTAATGGGGACATTAGCTGTAATAAACTTTCAGCAGTAGTCATTTCTAATGATCTGCTATGTCTACAGAGAGGTAAGAGGGCAACAGTGTAGCATTGACAAACTAGTTTAACAAAATCAATGGACCTTACTGGCTAATGCAGCTGAGCCCTCTCAGACCTGGAACCAGGTGGATTCCGAGAGTAAAACACTGTATACCCAGACACAGGACCAGGCTGGAGCCACTACTGGCTCCATGGGGGCTGGTTTATTAGTTATTATTATCATTATCAGAGGAGAGGAGTAAACCAGATGTTCATTTAGCCTTTAGGATCGATAACATTCCTCGCTGTCTTTTGTAGATTTGTTGACATAAATTAAGGCTGAACAAAATGGTGCACCACTTTGAACACAAACGATAACCTTGTGCCTTGTCAATTCACATTTTATTTTAAATGTTCTATAAAATTCATCGTGGAGATGGTTATTACACGGTGCTATAAATGAGAGGAATCTACAGGGGCAGATCAATGCAGGTGTAAAATATAAACTTGTATTTCCTTCACTATCAATGTTAAATGATCATTGTGGGATTTCATATTTTCTACCTTCATTAATTTTGGAGGTGGAGGAACATAAATGATTGTGTAGCACCTGTCTGGTATCAGTGTTTTATATCCCATGGTAGTAATATAGACTAATACAGAGAAGACATACTTAATCAGAAATTCTGACAGCAACTATAACTGTGGCACGTTATCTCTTTCATCCTTGTCAATCCTTTAACAAAATTCATAGAATCCCTACAGTGTGGAAGTAGGCCATTTTGCCCATCAAGTCCACAAGACCCTCTGAAGAGCATCCCACCCAACCCTGCATTTCCCATAGCTAATCTACCTAACCTACACATCCTTGGAGTGTGGGAGGAAACTGGAACACCGAGAGGAAACACACGCAGACGCAGGGAGAATGGGCAAACTCCATGCAGGCAGTCACCTGAGGCTGGAATCAAAACTGGGTCCCTAGCGCTGTGAGGTACCAGTGCTAACCACTGTGCCACCAATGATATCTCTTCCATTGTCCAGATCCCTGGCACTGTTCTTCCCCATCCAAGCAGAGCCAAACCAGATCTTACTGTTACCCTCAGACCATAAGCAAATTCTTTCCCAACCTACCAACCAGCTTGGAAATATACTGCCATCATCGCTGGGTCAAAATTCTACCCACCCCTTAGTTCCTTGATCTTGCAGCAATTCAAGAAGGCAGCTCACCACCACCTTCTCTAGGAAAATTTGCAGCAAGTTTTGAGCTTGCCACTGATACCTTCTTCCCAATTCCATCAAATACTTCTTGATTTAAGCAAAGAACCTTTCTTTGGTGCCCTTTTTCTTAATCTACCTGCTGCCCCTTGGTAATGTTATCTTTAGTCACAGGATCTACTCTACACATCCATCCAGCTCTACTTTGCCACAGCCTTACTGCTTCCACTGACTCTGTGATTGTCTGATGCACAGCTTGGGATGAGCTGTTTGTCATTCCGTTAAAGCATTGTGAAAACTAAAGCTATCACCATTGGTGTTTACATCATGCTCCATAATATTGCAATCAGTTCTAACCCTCTCCTACCTGTTGTTGGAGACTGGGTCAGATTGTTTGCCACAGGTTAATTATAGCATCACAGACTGGTCTATATGTCCTTTTTGCCTGTGTCATTGATCTGACCTTTCGATTCAATATCCTCTCCATTTCCAGAATGGCTTTATCCTTATTCTTATCATGACTTCCAAAATCCACTTCCATACCTTTGTCACCTCTAGACTTGCTCCATCTTCCAATGAACTCCAGGCTGGCATCACAACCTTGACCTTGTGTAAAGTTTATCACATCTGGAGCATTGGTGCCTATGTCTTAGGCTGCACCAAGCTATTGGCATTGGGTATCTGAGAGTTGGGCTCACTTTGATTAACGGTGATAAGAACATAAGATCCAGAAGCAGGAGTCTGGTCCTTCGAGCCTGCTTCACCATTCAATCAGATCATGGCTGATCTTTTCGTGGCCTCAGTTCCACTTACCCACACTCTCACTGTAACCCTTAATTCATTCACTTTTCAAAAATTTATCTATCTAAGCTTTAAAAGCATTAAATGAGGAAGCCTCAACTACTTCAGTGGGCTGGGAATTCCACAGATTCACAACCCGTTGGGTGATGCCAGTTGCGGATCAGCCATCAGGTGTTCCAAGCAGTGACATGCCATCGATATAAAACATGTGGCAGTGTGAGTGTTTAGTACCTGGATGATCAACCCAGAAACCATGGGCTCAATTATCAGCTAGTGACAGAGACAGTGGATGGGGTTGGATAGGACAAAAAAAAATTGAGAATTTTTGGAAGCAACATCAAGCGTTCATGCCTTCTCAACCTTGAGGTATTTTTGTACAAAGTGAATGATTTCATTTGCATCCCTGCACACTTTTCAGTTCCATGGAAAGTTTTAATTTCTCCCTCAACCTCAACTGAAATTCTACCATGTTGTGATCATTAATCCCCATGGTATCATTAACTACAAGATCTCATCCTATCCATTGCACATTACTAGACCTGAAAAAGCCTATGCCTGGGTGGGGTATGCAACATATTGTTTTTTAAAAAATCCATGATGCAGGTTAATCTTCCATGCCACCCTCACCTATCTGATTTGTCCAGTTAATAGACAGGTTAAAATTATCCAATTATAGTGCCCTTCTTATATGCTTTCATTATTTCCTGATTTATAGTTTGTCTTACAGTGAGGCAACAATTCAGGACTTATAGACAACTTCCACCGTTGACTTCCTTCTCTTACTGTTCTTTATTTCCATCCAAACTGATGCCACATCATAATCTAATACACCTACGTTAGTATTCACCAATGCACTGACACTTTTTATTAACAATATGACACCACCTCCTTTGGCTTTTTTGCCTATTGTCCTGAACATCAAATTCTCTGAATATTGGCTTCCCAGTCTTGGTCACCCTGCAACCACATCTCTGTAATAGCTATCAGTTCATATTCATTTATTTCTATTTGTGCTATTCACTCATCCATCTTGTTACAAATGCTACATGCATTCCGATTAAGAGTCTTAAGCTTTGACTTGTTAACATTATTTTATAATCTTGGTTGCACTCTTCTGCTAATATTTTATGCCCCTTCCCATCATACTATGATCATTGTTTTCCTCTTCACTATGCTGCACTACTCAATTACCTTTTGAAATAGAAATGAAACACTGCCTGGTGTTCTAGTTTCATTGTAAATGGAGCTGAAGCAATTTGTTTTGACAGCTGTGGCCATTATGAATGTTTGGCTCAGTTTCAAACGCAGTAGCACCATTTATCTCAGCAAGGGGTTTTGTTCACATTTTATTCTCAGCTTTCAGGTTTAATTAAAGAATTATTCATCTTTAATATGGTAGGTAAATAAGTGCTTGTTTTGTTTTTAATAACAGAGTGAACGATTGAGTACATACACATTTTTCTGAATGGCTTTTAAGAACAAGATTTGTTTCAGTGTAGAGTGTGTTTTAATGACAGCTCCACTCAATAGTTAGAAGATTATTTGTTTTTAATGTACACCCCAAATACATGCTGAAGTCTGCCCATGGTTGATTCTGGGTGACTAGATCTGGAAGCTATACGTAAGCATGAAGGTTGCATGATGGTGGACATGGACAGAACGTACAGTCATGAAACCGTCATGAAATGCCATGCAGTGAGACAGAAGAACATAAAGGTGCATGCAGATGGCATGGGTCAGTGGGTGACATGTGAAAACTGTGATTTAGGAAGTATAAGACCAGTATTGGGGTTTCCTGATCCTGAGCACAAAGGTGAGCCTGCTAACATCCTGCCTCCATACCCACCTTCCTCCCACACTGCATTGCAGCTTATAAAACCTGAGCCATATCCCACCAGAATCTCTCAGAAACAAAGGTATGGCTGGAAAAGGATTTAGAGGCTGGCTCAGGATTCAGCAGTTACGAATGGTCCTAAACTTACGTTTGATTGACCCACCATAAGTCTAAATCCCATTTAAGGAAGTTGTGAAATTAACATCTGTATATCCAGAAAGTTAGTGACTATCTCCAGACGGAATCAGGAGAAACTGCTAAATAATTTCAAAGCAAATAGTTTGTTTATGAAATCATTGAAACAACTTGAAATCACAGAGGAAATTGCAGACAGGGAGAATACTTTTTGATTATTTACAAGGGCTCAATAAGGTCTTTAAAATGCTTCTATTAACAGTAAACATAAGCAGCTCTTTTGCCTGTATATCATTCATAAATAAGGGTTGCTGCAATGTCAGTTTTATGCTTTATGTCTTTTCCTGAGGGAAGACTTAAAGAATCTTAATTCTGAGCAGTGTTTGATGTCATCAGCATGGACTCAGAACTTGTTTTATTTGATCTTGCTCTCAACTGAGTCTCTTTCATTTTACTGAGGTGGGATTAATGGTTAATGAGCCTTCTGAGAAAACTAACCACCTGAAGGGAGTCTGTAAATGGTCTTTGATGAGAGTGAAAGTGGTGTTAGCCGTTCATCCCAGAAGATATGGAGCCACATTGTAGATTCTCCTGTTGCAGAGACTCGCCTTTCGCTCACCGGCCTACTTATCAGATGCATCCTTACATATATTCAGAACTTCTGTGCAGTTGATGTAGTTTATATTGATTTCAGCAAAGCTTTTGACAAGGTTCCACATAGGAAACTGATAAAGAAAGTAAAAACACATGGGATCCAGAGTAACTTGCCAAGTTGGTTCCAAAATTGACTTAGTGGTGGAAGACAAAGGTGGAGGCTGGTGCCCAGTAGTGTACCACAGGGATTAGTGCTGTGTCCCTTATAGTTCGGGATATATATAAACAATATAGAAGAAAATGTGGGAGGATGCTAAGTAAGTTTCCTCATAGTGATTTTCCAGATGGTTAACATTGAGGAAGAAGATCTTGGGTTACAGGAGACTTTGAATAGATTGGTCAGATAGGCACATCATTGACAGATGGAATTTTCTGATGAAGGGTCTAGGCCCGAAACGTCCAGCTTTCCTGCTCCTATGAAGCTGCTTGGCCTGCTGTGTCCATCCAGCTCCACACCTTGTTATCCGGAATTCAACCCTGATAAGTATGATGTGATGCACTTTGGAAGAAGTAACAAGGCGGGGGGTATTCGATGAATGGCAGGATACTAGGAAGCTCAGAGGAACGAAAGGATCTTGGGCTGCTTGTCCACAGATCCTGAATGGTTAAGAGGATTGTTAAGAAAGCATATGGGAAACTTGCCTTTATCTGTCATTGCATGGATTATAAGAGCCGGGAGATTATGTTGCAGCTGTATAGAACTTTGGTTCAGCCTCAGATGGAGTATTGTGTGGAGTTCTGGTCATCGCACTATAAGGAGGATGTGATTACACTTGAGGAGGTGCAGAGGAGATTCACCAGAATGTTGCCTGGGATGGAACCGTTTAGCTATGAGGAGAGGCTGAATAAGCTCAGGTTGTATTTTTTGCAGCAGAGAAGGCTGATGTGGGGTCAGATAGGGGTGTACAAGATGAGGAGGTGTGTGGACAGGTTGGATAGAAAGCAGCTGCTCCCCCTAACGGGCAGGAGGTTTAGAAGGGATTTGAAGAATTTCTTTTCATGCAGTGGATAGTGGGGGTCTGGAATGCATTGCCTGGGAGGGTAGTTGAGGCAGGACATCTCACAGCACTTGAAATGTAACATTCAAGGCTATGGGCCTGGTGCTGGAAAGTGGGAGTAGTCTAGATCTGAGGTTTTCTTTGTCAGGACTTAATGGGCTAAAGGACCTCTTCTGTAATGTATGTTTCAATGAACACTACCTTTGTCCTAGTAAATGCAATTTGAATAGCATACACAATAAACACAGGGGAGCCACATGGGTTACTAAATTCTGTTTATTAACACAACCAAGCCCATCCAAAAATACATAGAAAACATTGTCCAACAGCTTCCAACAGCTTCATAGAAGCTGTTCCAAAAAGCATAACCAAAGAACAGTCATATTGGACTCAAAAGGCTAACTCTTTATCTCTCCACAGATGCTGCTAGATGCTGGAGTTTCTCCAGCACTTGCTGTTTTTATATCATGAAATCTGACTTCAACTTAAAAAGGTAACAACTCTAAAATAACTCACAACAACATGATGTGAAAGGGCATAAACTGCAGGAGGATGGGGAATGCCAAAGTGGTTGTCTAATGGATGGCTGTTTCTGAGAGTCTCCAGGTATTTGAAACCAGAATTAATGAATGGCCTCTTTCTGTGCTGCAAGAATCTGTGATAAAACACATGAATATGAAAGGTTACACCGAAACTGGGGCATGTACAAACAATAACTTATTCTGCCAGTATCTATCATTTTAATCTTAGTCAAACAAATCCTGAAGTGCCTAGAAGTGCAGTTTAAGCAACAGGGAAGTTCAAAGTGACTGAATGGGGCTGTGAGTGCGGTCTGTTTGGGGTTTTCTTTTCGAGGAGGACATGAGTTTAGATTTTTGACAAATTATTTCACAGCCTACTGGAATTCCCACTTTCAAGCCAAAAATAATTCCTCCTGGCAGTGTTACAGCTAAAGTATGGAAAGAAAAGTATTTGTATGGGCTATAATAAATCAAAGTAAATATACGAACATCATTTGCTAAAATAAAGCATATAAGAATGTCATGTGAGCCTATTCGTTATCTGTACACAACATCATCGGTTAGTCTATTTGCTCTTCTGAGTGTGTTTGTTTTCTTCTAAAATGAAGTGAACAAAAACCCATTGCTATAATTAAAGTGTATAGCAGCAGCAGGTACTAAAAGCTGAACCTTTTGCCCAGACCCACTGAATAACACAGGCCGTTCACTGCAACAGCACCATGAATGGCATCGTTTCTCTATAGCCTCATTCTGTACTGGCATACCTTTCACACCAGAGGTGTTTTTGTAGGCAATAAATTTCCCCTCAGATGCCAACACGAGGTGACGAGAAATGTTAAGCCTTGTTGCTAGCCTGTGGGGCCTCTAGCAGCTAAACATTCCGGGAGAATGAAAGGAGCAAGTGAAAGCGAATTATTACCTAAAACATTATCTAAAATCCCAAAAAGGGAGGGCTGCAGGACTTTCTGGACAAACACATGGGTTAGGAGCAGAAGGAGGCTATTCAGCCCCTCAGACCTGTTCCAATAATCAATAATACTGTGGCTGATGTTATTCCCATTCCCAGCCTGAATCCCTACAGTGCAGAGGCAGTCCGTTAGGCCTTATCACATCCATACCAACCCTGCGAAAAACATCCCACTCAGACTCACCCTCCCTACCTTATCCCTGTAACCCTGTATTTCTTGTGGCTACCCCACCTAGCCTGCACATCCCTGAACAGTATGGGTAATTTAGCATGGCCAATCCACCTAACCTGCACATCTTTGGAGTGTGGGAGGAAACCATAGGAAACCCATGCAGACACAGGGAAAACATGCAAACTCCACACAGACAGTCACCTAAGGCTGGAATCGAACCTAGGTTCTTGGCACTGTGAGGCAGCTGTGCTAGCCACCTGTTTTATATGTCCGTGCAGAGGGAAGGCAGAATTTAACAGGAGCATGTGAGAACTAGTGGGTGGAGATCCTGCCACATTAAAGCAAGTGGACATGGCCTCACAGAGAGCTTCTCGTTCTCTTTCCATCCTCGTCAACTGGCATGAACTGATTAGCATTCAAGGCTTTGCCAAATGTAGGAGTGGAGTCAATATGGTGGCACAATGGTTGATGTCACTGGATTGGCAATCCAGAGGCCCAGGTGAACACAACTCTGGGAACACGGGTCCAAATCTCAGTGAGGCAGCTGTCTATATGTGACTCCAGACCTACCACAACGTGCTCAACTCTTAACTGCTGTACAAAATGGCCTTGCAAGCCGCTCAGTCCAAGGAAAATTAGGGATGGGCAACAAATGCTGACCCAGCCAGTGATGCCCACATCCCACGAAATTGTAAAGAACTGAGAGTGATGGTGATATCTGCACCAGCCTTATATCTTCAAAGGAATGGTGGATCATTCGGAAGATGTACTATCCATGAACCTCCAAGAAGGACGAACTCCCCATTACAATTCTACAATTTGAAGTAGAAGATGCCCGGTTATAACCAAATATAAACCCTGAGAATTGTTTGTTACTGTTCATGACTCCTCAAATACAGTCTGCTCGCAGCACAACTTGACTGCATCTGGGCTCACAAGTGACATGTAACATTCATGTCACACAAGTATTGGGGACTGTTAGCTCAGTTGGCTGGATGTCTGCTTTGTAATGCAGTATTACAGCAACAGTATAGGTTCAATTCCCACACTGGCTAAGGTTACTACAAAGGTTCTCTATCTCTCCCTTTGCCTGAGGTGTGTTGACCCTCAGGTTAAATCACCACCAGTTGTCTCTCTCTAATGAGAGAGTAGGACTAAGGAGACTTCACCAATCCCCACGTGAGATACTAACTATCACCTTTTGATGTTCAATGGCATTACTATCACTGATTTCCTCCACGACCAACTAGGAGTTTACCATTGACCAGAAACTGAATTGGACCAGCCAAATCAATACTGATTATAATATATAAAAACCAAAGGAACTGCGGATGCTGTGAATCAGGAACAAAAACAAAGTTGCTGGAAAAGCTCAGCAGGTCTGGCAGCATCTGTGAAGGAGAAAATAGAGTTAACATTTTGGGTCCGGTGACCCTTCCTCAGAACTGATGGTGACTGGGAAATTGTCAGTTTATATGCAGAAAATAGGGAGCTGGGTGGGGTAGGGAGTAAACGATAGGATAGAGCCCAAAGAGAGAGAAAGACGGTTGGACAGACAGAGGAGTTGCTAACGATCAGGCTGGGAGGGTGAATAGTTGTTAATGGGGACTGTTAGTGACGAACAATGGGGTTGAGGGGGGGTGTGGTGGGTAATGGCAGGCTGTGGTAACAAGGCCTGGTGTGTGGGGTGGGCGGCTGGGACATGGGAGAGTTTAGCTGCACTGTTCCAGTGAAGCCCAACGCAAGCTGGAGGAACAAGACCTCATTTTCCGCTTGGGGACCCCACAGCCCTCCGGACTCAATATTGGGTTCAATAATTTTAGGGCCTAAACTCTCCCATGTCCCAGCCCCCCACCCCACACACCAGGCCTTGTTACCACAGCCTGCCATTACACACCCCCTGTTGTTAGTCACTAACAGTCCCCATTAACAACTATTCACCCTCCCAGCCTGATCATTAGCAACTCCTCTGCCTGTCGAACTGTCTTTCTCTCTCTTTGGGCTCTATCCTATCATTTACTCCCTACCCCACCTAGCTCCCTATTTTCTGCATGTAAACTGACGTTTTCCCAGCCACCATCAATTCTGAGGAAGGGTCACTGGACCCAAAATGTTAACACTGTGTTCTCCTTCACAGATGCTGCCAGACCTGCTGAGCTTTTCCAGCAACTTTGTTTTTGTTCCTGATTACAATATAATATGAATGTGATTAAGAAAGCAGGTTAGAGGCTCCAGATTCTGTGCTGAGTAACTTACCCACTATTTCCTCAAAGACTATGCACCATTGACATTGCACAAGTGAGGAGTGTGAGAAATACTCCCACTGACCTGAACGAGTACATTTCCAACAACACCTTTTGGGCCCCACACCTCAGGAAGGACATACTGGCACTGGAGCATGTCCAGCGGAGATTCACACGGATGATCCCTGGAATGGTAGGCCTAACATACGATGAACGGCTGAGGATCCTGGGATTGTATTCATTAGAAGGTTGAGGGGAGATCTAATAGAAACTTACAAGATAATGCATGGCTTAGAAAGGGTGGATGCTGGGAAGTTGTTTCCGTTAGGTGGGAATACTAGGACCCGTGGGCACAGCCTTAGAACTAGAGGGGGTCAATTTAGAACAGAAATGAGGAGACAGTTCTTCAGCAAGAGGGTGGTGGGCCTGTGGAATTCATTGCCACAGAGCGCAGTGGAGGCCGGGACGCTGAATGTCTTCAAGGCAGAGATTGATAAATTCTTGATCTCGCAAGGAATCAAGGGCTACGTGGAGAGTGCGGGTAAGTGGAGTTGAAATGCCCATCAGCCATGATTTAATGGCCAAGTGGACTCGATGGGCCGAATGGCCTTACTTCCACTCCTATGTCTTATGGTCTTATGGTCTTAACACACAAGATGCTTGACACCATTGGGTGAAAGGCACTTCTTTGATTACAAAATGCTCAATATCATCCAGATCATGCAGTCCCTTGAGTGGCTCCCCAACTAGCACCGCGAAGATTCACACTTTGCCAGAGCACAGTGGCAACAATGTGTACCGTCTATAGAATGCACTGCAGTAATTCACCAGGGATCCTTTCAGCAGCATGTTCCAAACCCAGCTCTCTATCACTAAAACGGAAAAAGGCAGGAGATACAAAGCTGCAGCATTACATATAAGCTCCCCTCCAAGTCACACACCTGACTGTCTCACAGGGTGGAAAGGTGTCAAAATGTTAATGCTGATGAGTGTATGAACCACCACTCAATATGATTATGTCATATGCAGTTGAACAGGTGGATGGCTTTATATCTTGAAGGAGTGAGACCCACAATGCAATCCCCTCGTAGTCTCAGTAATAATGTCTATCATATCAATGCAACTTGCACCTGGTTACTATCATTCAATCTTTTCAAGCCGGGGCCTCTTTATTGAAGAAGGCAGCTCACTACCACCTCCTCAAAGCAAATTACAGTTGAATAACAAACGCCCTCGTCAGTGCCTCAATTCCTTCTGCAATCTCCTCAATGGGTTTGAAAGAACAAAACGCTTAGATGAAATCTTTGAGTCTGAGAGAGCGGGGACAGTGAATAAGGCAGAGTACTTCCTCCAGCATCCACAAAGGAATTACATCCATAACTTGACAGCCTTTCATTTAGAATTAATGGCTTTTAGAGCATCCAGGAACTGGCTGCAATCTTTGACTGGTGTAGCTTTATAGCTCCACCCCATGATGACACTCATGGAGGAGTGCACCTTCTAAGTAACAAGTGCCAATGTATGACTTTGAAAGCACAAAGATTCAGGGAGCAGTGTCACCTCCATGCTGCATGGCCTCTCACACTTACCAGTTGGGTTTTCTCATGAACCATCAGCTTGTTCCAATACAAACCCTTGCTGCACCATGTCAGCTTTTGAGCCAACCACAGAGAACATTTTTCTCAAACATAGTCCCAGATTACACTGGGTCCTGCCAATTTGACCGTGGGTATCTGACAGACATAGGGATAGAGTGGTCAGGGACCAGCAAGGCTGCACCAGAATGCTCCATTTCTACTGTCATCTAACTTTCTTTCTTGACTTCACACAAGCATAAAAGCTGGCACTTTCTGAGCAAGGGCCACCGGACCCGAAATGTTAACTGTTTTTTCCTTCACAGATGCTGCCAGACCTGCTGAGCTTTTCCAGCAACTTTGTTTTTGTTCCAAGTTAAACGTTGCCATTGCAAAGCCAAACAGGAACCTCACACCGCTCTCATCTCTGTGCTTTATTCTTACCTCCATGAGGACCAAATAATACAAGCACCAGAATAGGCAGCCACTCACAAAACACAACCACTTTTCAAGAGATAATGTTCAGGAGACATTAAGGCTGATACTAACAACTGCAAAAAGTTCAACAAAAAGTGTTGCCAATGGCACTTTGTGCAAATCTCTTCTGATCTTACTGGGAGCTAAAGTATTTCCAATAAGCTAAACAATGTTAGAGAGGGTAGGTGGATTCGGAGTCAATCTTTCAGGGATCTTTTTATTAAAGAAAGGATGATGAAGAATGGAGGTATTGCACTGGTCGACAGTCAGAATAAGTTTCGGTAGGGTACAAGTTGAACCCAGATACTTTTCCTGGATGAAATTACAGGAGATACAGGGTCAGATTAGTTGTCACAGGTGCTGCTTTAGAATGCAAATGGTGTTCTCAAAGGTTACTCGTGTGGAATGATGAGCTTTATTATACAACGGCTTGGCATTATTAGATGGAACCGAGAATGATGTCGTCAACATCAGTAACCAAGGTACCCTAGCAGCTGCCACTTGAATTCTTCACTTTCCATGAAAAAAGGTGGCAGGATGACTCACATGGGGACAGTGCAAGCTGCAGCATTTTCCTGGAGAACAGTGACATGAACCTAGCTGGATATTAAATGCAGTCCCCTTTCCAAAGGCAGCCCCACGTGAGTTCTGCCAGGTGAGGGCAGGAAACTTGCTGGCAGTCCAGTCGGTACAGAGGGTTGACACTACAGACTTCCAGCCTTATTCGCATTTGGCTGTGCCATTCGTTCAGAAGACCAGGTTGGCTCTACATCTGGAGGCAACAGAGAATGAAGGATCCCCAGACTCATTGCTTCTGATGGAAAACATTGTTTTTATTCATTCACAGGATGTGGGCATCGCTGCCTAGGCCAGTATTTATTGGCCATCCCTAATTACCCAGAGGGCAGTTTAAGAGTCACATTGCTGTGGGTCTGGAGTCACGCGTAGGCCAGACCAGGTAAAGATGGCAGTTTCCTTCCCTAAAGGATATTAGTGAACCAGATGGGTCTTTCCTAACAATCGACAATGGATGCATGTTGAATGTTAGACTCTTAATTCCGGATATTTTATTGAATTCAAACTCCGCCATGGCAGGATTTGAACCCAGGTCCTTGGAACATTACTTAGATTTCTGGATTATTGGTTTAGTGATAATACAACTAGGCCATTGCATCTCCTGTACTTGTGGAACACGAATCCAATTGAAACTTTCTGAATTCCACTTTCTCCGTATCTGGACAATTCTCAAACAAAGTTGCCTCCTGCCTGTGCCTGCTGCAGGTGGCAGTTTCCGCTCTGCCTTTTGTTCAGACAGTGAGGCAGCTGTCACAGGCTGTTCACACCTCCAGCGTAGCCACATGTCTGAATGACTGCAAGATCCCCAGTGGATCCCAGCCGCAAACTGCCCCGCCCTTCCCACAGAAATAGCAAATACCAGCTGTCACTGACACTGGCAGGCAGCAGGTGGAGTAGACTTGTGAAAACTCCTGTTAACATTTTGAATGGCACAAAAAAGGCATGAGCCTAGATTGGAGGGCAGATTTCGGTTTTGCATTTCATGTCAAACAGTTGAGAATAACTGGATCCCATGAAGAGGAGGATTCTGACATTTAAATCATACAATTATTCATTATCTCCTTGTCAGAGCATTGAGAAACCACATTTTGGTCAGTTTAGAAATGCACTGCACAATGGCAGAGTGAAAGTTTCTCTGCATCATTTCTGCATTGCACTGTGTGACAGAGAAAAGACATGTGATTGTTTGTCTCTTCCTATTCCCCATCTCTGCCAACACAAAAACCTATAAAGGAGATTCTTTTTAATTAAGGATGACACCTATTTAAGGAACTCATCTGTTTCAAAACCAAACTATTTTGTGCGAAGAAAATATTTTGCATCTCAAAAGGAGTAAATCAATTCGTTATACCTCAAGACCAGAGCTGGCTGTGGCACTTTTGGGAGGCTGAACTAATTTAAACTCTGTCTGAGGCTCCCATTGAGGATTGTATCAAAATGAAAGTGCGGAGAGCTGATATGGTTGATTATAACATTGAGATGACTAGTTTTAGGCCGTCACTGTCACCTCACTTATAGACAAGCACATTAAATATGGGTTCATAACAAAATATTATTTGAAATAAAAACCATGAATTTCAGGCAATGACCCTGGGTGTGTAAGAATATATTAGGGGTGAGGGCTCTTGTAGATCAGTGGCTGGATAGGCTGGGACCTTTTTTCACTGGAGCACAGGAGGTTGTGATGTGACCTTATAGAAGTTGATAAAATAATCAGTGGTATAGATAGGTTTAACAGTAGTTGTCTTTTCACATTTTTAAGGTGAGAGGAGAGAGATTTTAAAAAGACGTGAGAGGCAAATTTTTTTACACAGAAGTGGTGAATGTGGGTACCACATTTAAAACACATTTGGATAAGTACAAGAATAGGAAAGGCCAGGAGAAGGCAGGTGGGGCTAGTTTAGTTTAGGATGATGTTTGGCATGGACTTGTTGGACCGAAGGGTCTGTTTCCAACTATGTTGATTGGAAAATATCTTTAGCACTAGGTTCTACGCAGACTGGTTCTTCTAGCCAAATTGGATCCAATTCTCTACTTACATCAGACAAGATATCTAAACATCAGCTTGACATTTTGACTATCTTATAGTATTTTAAATGTGGAGAATAAATGAGTTTTAAATACAAAACTTGTTGCTCATTGTCGAAGAAAGCCAACACAGAAGGTACCTTTCTAAACAGGACAGGTTGCATCTCAACTACTTTTCTGAGTCGTATAGGTTACCTACTAAAAAACCCTTCATCAGAAAATTTTCTGATGAAGGGTTTAGGCCCGAAACGTCAAGTTTTCCTGCTCCTATGATGCTGCTTGGCCTGCTGTGTTCATCCAGCCCCATGCTTGTTATCTCGAGATTTACCAGGATGTTGCTAGGGCTGGAGAGTTTTAGTTACAATGAGAGATTGGACAGACTGGTGTTGTTTGCCTTGAACAGAGGAAACTGAGAGCTTTTTGACTGAGATGTAGAAAATGATGAGGGTGGCAGAGGCAGAAACCCTCATAATAATTAAGAAGCATTTAGTCGCACATTTACAATATCAAGCCATACAACGCTCTGGGCTCGGTGCTGGAAATGGGATTAGAATGCTTCGGTGGTTGCTTTTGACTGGCACAGACTTGATGGGTTGAAGGGCCTTTTTACAGTGATAAGACTCCATGCCTTAATGACACTATATAATGTAATCTTTCAGTCAGTCATGATAATTCAAACACGTTTTTGAAAATTATCTGTTTTGGCATTGTAACAATTCGCTGTTAGTGCATTCACACCATTCAATTTATTTGTTTGTGGCTTGTAACCCAATAATTTAGTCTCAATAATATTTTATTTTGTAAAAAAAAGTCCATTATGTTATATTAATTCCTTTGATGAATATTAAGGTTTATTATTTTTGACAGAGTTAGGAGAGGATTGAAATTTGGTAGAAGGAAAGGAACCAGGAAAGCAACATCATGGAGGGGAGACAAGGTGCATGAAGAACTAAGATGGACAAACATTACAGGAATTAGGAACAGTGTAGAAAGATGAGGATTTAGATGGGGGATGAATTTTTGTTCTATATAAATGGCCTGATCTAGAGAGGAGAGTTATGGTGTCTTCGGATGATGTACAAGAGATTAACATGTAAAATTAAAGTGCATGTGATTGGTCTGAAATGGATTGAGAACTGATTACCAGAGCAGACACAGAGTGTAGGAGTAAGAGGATGTTTTTCTGACAGGCAGTTAATGATGAGAGGGGCACAGCAGGGATCAGTGCTTGAACCCAAGCTATTCACAATATGTACTCATGGCTTAGATGAATATCTGTCATATCTTCAACTTTGCAAAGTTGAAAGTCCGGTTGGGGAGGATGCAGAGAAGATTCAGTGTGAATTGGACAATTTGAATAAGTATGCAAATACATGGCAGATGCAGTACAATGTGGGTAAATGTGAGATTATCAACTTTGGTCGCAACAATAGGCAGATTAGTATTTGAATAACAATAGATGGGAAAGGGGAAGGTGCAATGAGAGCTGGGAGTTATTGTACACCAGTCCGTGAGCATGCAGTTGAGGCAGGTGCTGTATGTTAGCCTCCAGAGATTGAGGATTTGAGGACCAGGGATGTCTTACTGCAACCATACAGGATATTGGTAATACTACACGTGGAGTATTGTTGCACAGTTTTGGTCTCATTATCTGAGGAAGGACATCATGGTTATTGAGGGATCGAAAAGAAGATTAACCAGACTGATTCCTGGGATGCTGGGACTGACTTACGGGGAGAGGCAGGATCAGTTAGGAATTTTTTTAACTAGAGTTTAGAAGAATGAGGGAGGAATCTCGTATAAGCTTCGAACAGGATTAGACAGTGTAGATGCAGGAAGGATGTTCTCAATGACCGGGGAGTCCAGAACTAGAGGTGACAGTTTAAGCATACAAGGTAGGCCATTTAGGACAGAGATGACGAGAAATTCCATGTCCGCTGCCACCTCTCTCACTGACCCCTGAAGGAATGTGACTCTGAAAGCTTGTGTCTTCAAATAAAGGGGCGGCACGGTGGCTCAGTGGTTAGCACTGCTGCCTCTCAGTGCCGGGGACCCAGGCTTGATTCCACCCTCAGGCGACTGTCTGTGTGGAGTTTACACATTCTCCCCGTGTCTGTGTGGGTTTCCTCCCACAGTCCAAAGATGTGCAAGTTAGGTGGATTGGCCATGCTAAATTGCCCATAGTGTCCAGGGATGTGTAGATTAGGTGGGTTATAGGGGAATGGGTCTGGATGGGACGCTCTGAGAGTTGTTGTGGACTTGTTGGGCCGAAAGGCCTGTTTCAACACTGTAGGGAACCTAAGAAAAAGTACCTGCTGGACTATAACCTGGTGTTGTGTGATTTTTGACCTTGCCAACCCCAGTCCAACACCAGCACCTCCATCTCATGCCATGGCATCACAAGCATCTAAATACTTCTTAAATGTTAGGCAGGTTTCTATCACCCTTCCAGATTTGCACCACCCTCTGGGTGATTTTCCTCACATCTTCTCTAAACCTTCTGTTCCTTACTTACATCTATGATTCCTGGTCATTGATTCCTCATAACTTTCTATGTTTCAACTATGTACCCCCTGAGCCCATTCTGTTCCAAGAAAAACAGTCCCAATGTGCCCAATATCTCTTCATAACTATAACTTCCAGCCCAGGTAACATCCTGGTAAATCTCCTCTTCACCCTCTCCACCGCTATCACATCTCTCCAATAATGTGGATTCCAGAATTGCACACAATACCCGAGCTGTGACCGAAATGGTGGAAACAAACTCTGTAAGAACTTCCACAAGGCAATTGAGGAAAACTACCCATTTGCACAGTCATGAGGGAAATGCTGGGTTCTGGGTCTAAATATGATAATTGTTGCGTAGACCCGGCACAGACACAACAAACCAAATAGCATTCTGTACTGTGAGATTCTGATTCTATAAGTCACGCTATGTGACCGGAATTGAAGAAAAGAAGATTTACACAGGTTATCTGCAAAACATTAATCATGAATAGCCACAACTATGCTCCAAGTCATATCAAAAAAGATCAACATTTTGCCACTCACTAATCAATTCAATTAAGGTGTTATAGGGAGTTATTGCACTGTAGAGTGGGGAAGCTGCAAAGAAGCACGTGGTACAAATCGAGAAATTCTTTTGTACTCAACTATTCATTTGAGTTACAAAGTAAGATGTCGCCATCTAGTGTCATGTCACATGGTATAACCGGGGCCTTGGGTGGGAACAGCGGTTGGGCAGAGGCTCTGGGTGAAGGAGGATTTAATAAGTAAAAACAGAGAAGTCTTTGAGTAATTTTTAGGTAAAGACAAGCTGAGTGGGACAGGACAAGAGCAGACAGTTTGATAATAATAGTGCATCATGTGAGTAAGGTCCATGCAGGAAATGCTAGCAAGAAAATAAAATTAATGATTATTTATGTGAATGTATGAAGCATCCACAAGAAGGTGTTCAACTAGTGGTCTGGACCTAATTGCTACTGAAGGGCACGGGGCTGGATTTTATGGACACCAATCAGCTGCCCCCCCCACCCCCCCACCATGAACAATAAATAAAGTGATGAACTCATGTAACATTATGATTTCAGTGTCTGAAAATATAGAAGGCAGCCTATCATTTTGAAATGAACAAATAACAAAGTATTGGGCTCTTTAAAAACATTTTTGGTGCCTGTTCTACTTTTTCACTGTCAGACAGGAGAAGCTTTGGGAATGCAATCAGAAGTGAGCTTCTTTACGAGCCAAACTGATCAGCTTTATTTGGTTCAGAGATAGTAGGAACTGCCGATTCTGGAGAATCTGAGATAACAAGGTGTAGAGCTGGATGGACACAGCAGGCCAAGCAGCATCAGAGGAGCAGGAAAGCTGACGTTTTGGGTCTGGACCCTTCTTCAAAAATGGAGGGTCCAGACCCAAAACGTCAGTTTTCCTGCTCCTCTGATGCTGCTTGGCCAGCTTTATTTGGTTGTTACTTTAATTCTCAACATACTCAGGATTGGTCAATCATTGAATCCTAACTAATGTTGAAGATTAGGTTTTGTGTTTTGCAAGCTGGTTAAGTACAGTTAGTGTTGTGCCGGGATAGAACATCTGAAAGGTTGTATTGTTTTACAGTCATTGATCCACCTGTCGTTGGAAACTTCTAAATGGAGAAAACTTCAAAATGCTTCGATGCACAGGAATCTGTGTGCCCTTGTGTATGAAGAAAGCTAGTATGCAGTACAGCAGGTAATAAGAAGGCCAAAGGGAATTCGGGTATTTATGAATAAAGGAATGGAGGGAGGTGTTGCCGCAATTGCATGAGGTATTGGTGAGACCGCATTTGGAGTCCTGTGTACAATTTTAGTCCATTTACTTGAGGAAAGATGGTGTGGAGATGCTGGTGTTGGACTGGGGTGGAAAAGGTCAGAAATCACACAACACCGGGTTATAGCCCAACAGGTTTATTTGAAAACACAAGCTTTCATCAGATGAAGCAGCGCTCCAAAAGCTTGTGTTTTCAAATAAACCTGTTGGGCTATAACCTGGTGTCATGTAGTTTCTGACTTTCAGGAAGGATGTACTTACGTTGGAGGCAGTTCAGAGGTGGTTCACTAGATTAATATAGTCATAGAGTCATACCGCACAAATAGAGACCCTTTAGACCCAAGTTTAGTCCTATACTGGTTGTGGTTAAGAAGGATGAGAGGAGATCTATTTGAGGTATACAATATGCTAAAGAGGAATGACAAAGTAGATGTAGAGAGAATGTTTCCCCTTGTGGTGGGGCAACACAGTGGCTTAGTGGTTAGCACTGCTGCCTCACAGCAGCAGGAACCCAGGTTCGATTCCACCCTCAGGCAATTGTTTGTACATTCCCCCCATGTCTGCATACATTTCCTCCCATAGTCCGAAGATATGCAGGTTAGGTGGACTGGCTATGCCAAAACTAAATTGTCCAGGCTAGGTGGCTTAGCCAGGGAAAATGCAGCATTACAAGGGTAGGGTAGAGGGGGTGGGCCTGGGTGAGATGCTCTTTGAGGATCAGTGAGCCAAATGGTTTGTTTCCACCCTGTAGGGGATTGTATGATTGCGGGATAATCTGGAACAAGTGATTCAGGCTTTGGGGTGGCAGGTTTGAAACTGGAAGGAGGAATTACTTCTCTTAAAGGGTTGCAAATCTGTGGATTCACTCCCCCAGAGTGTGGTGCTGAATACATTTGAGGACGGGATAGACAGGTTTGTAATTAGGAGCAGGTAATAGGGTCAAGGGGAGCAGGCACAAAAGTGGAGTAGATGCTGAGATGAGATAAGCCATGACCAGGTTAAATGGTGGACCAGGCTCAAGGGGCTAAATTACTGACTGCTGCTCCTCATACTTATGTTAGGATGTACATACAGCCTACATACCTGGCATCGTATACCTTACATGGCACCGAGTATGGGCAGATCATCAAACTACCCGTTCATTAGAGATAGTTGGAACTGCCGATGCTGGAGAATCTGTGATAAGAAGGTGTAGAGAAGAAGGTCTCGACCCAAAACGCCAGCTTTCCTGCTCCTCTGATGCTGTTTGGCCTGCTGTGTTCATCCAGCTCTACACCCTGTTTACCCATTCATTATATTGTTCAAGTTTTCATTGGAAGAGAGTACTAAAGTCCAAAATATAATACCAACAAATTCAGGTTACAACAACCATCACATGCAACTGTGCCTCATCCAGAACCAATTTTTAACAGCTTTTATCAATTCACAGCCTAAATGCAAAATAACCATAAAAAGAGTGCTGTGGTCCCTACAAGTGAAGCATTCACACAATGTAATATTGTGTACAGATTCAATCTGTATTGACAGCTGTTGCTTCCTGCAGCAGAATTTGTTTTAATAGTGCTTACCATAAATCAAGGAAGGGACTTGTGTGGAGGAAAGGCTTTAGAAGCAAAAAAACAATAAACGGGTCTGACAATAACGCACACTCATTTGTCATATCTGTACTGCATTTGAATGCAATTCATTGGATCACCACTTACAGTTTCCTGTATTTTTTAATGGACATTGGTTTTATTTTACAAATGTGCCTATTTTCTGCAGCCAGTTTTGTGCAAACATATCGTACATTGTCTTTTTTGTACATTTCTTGATTTAAAAAGACCATCATTGTGAGGGATAATTGTGAGAGTTGTCACTCTTCACAGGATGCACATATAGGTAGTCACTTAGAGTAGATCACTCTGGATCTGTCCCTAGAAATATCACCACCTGGTCTCCTGCCTTTGATGTCCCCGTAGCCAGGCTCCCACAAGATGACCAGTTTTGCCATGCATTGCTTTCCCACCATAACTGAATAAAGATCAGACTCTTCAATCCCAGATTCTTGATTCTGTCCAAGTTAGCACAGCCCACCCAGCCATCTCAAATATTTTTATAACCAACAAACAAAGGTGGTTAAAGAAATACATGTCTTTTAAATCTCCTATCAGTTTGCACTTCTCGCAGAGTCACAGAGAATAATCTCCACCTGCCAGAGATTCGAGGGTTATCCAGGAGGGTTGGAAACATTGCATCTGCCTTTGGTTTCTACCTTTTCATTTATACAGACAGGTAAATCGCAGGATGGAGAATACAAGTATTGCTGGAGGCAAAGCATCATAGAGTCACAGATATATTTTAACTCTGCTCTACATCCTCTGAATCTGACGGGAATAAGATCCCACGCAAATATTTAACATGTTAATTCCTAACATAGAATCGACAAATTTTACTGTCACCTGAAGAGCCATTTATAAAGATATTTAAAAGCTGCAGAAGGAAAAAAACAAATATAGCAGGGCACCTATATTCTATTTGAAATAAAAGATTAATAATAAATTTATTTATTATAATTTTAAAAATGTTTAATGTATTTTTTCTAAATAAAGATTTGCAATAAATGAAATTGTGGTTAATTTTAAATTTGTCATTAATCTTTAAAACAAGCTTAAAATGATCACAAGGATAAATTTTCAGTTTATAGCAATTTATTGTTTTCAATATTTCAGGAATACAAATGTTCCTTTCAATAACCAGATTCTCTAATCCAAGGGAGGCATACAACTTGAACAGATTTATATCAAAGATAATTACATTTCTCGATAAGAGAATCATTTGAAACGATGTAATTGTATCATAAGTATTAACCTTAGATTTCCACAGAGAAATTGATCTTGATTCCAGTTCCTTGAGTTGACCTTCTTGCAACTTATATAGATCTTTTCATGGAAACAAGAACTGGATAACAAAGGTGAGAAGCTACAAATATGAATAAGAAATACTTAGGCTGTGAGCTTTGAGGAATAATAATAATTATCTTCTCTTCGGGAATGAGAGCATAGAAAATCTACCATAGGCCCAAACCTCTGTTCACTGATGAAAGAGCAGCACTTTGAAAGCTTGTGATTTCAAATAAACCAGTTGGACCGTGATAACAAGTGTGGGGCTGGATGAACACAGCAGGTCAAGCAGCATCATTATCTCTGATACAAGTTGGACCGTAACCTGGTTTCACGTGACCTCTGATTTTGTCCACCCCAATCCAACTCAGGACCCCCACTTCACACATTCCCAACTACACAATTTTACTGAAGACCTCTTATATCCCACTTAGAGTTATTTTAACTAGGCCAGCTGACTAATTTATTAATGCTTTTCAATGAAGTCTCAACCAGAGTGGATAGAGGAGAACCAGTAGATGTGTTGTATTTGGACTTCCAGAAGACATTTAACAAAATACCTCACAAAAGGTTAAGTCATAAGATAAAACCCCATGATGTTGGAGGGAGTATATTTGCATGGATAGAGAACTGGCTAATAGGCAGGTAACAGCAAGTGGGGACAAGCGGTTCTTTTTCACATTGGTGACTTGTGACCAGTGGGGTTCCACAGGGATCAGTGCTGGGACTATAACTGGTTACAATATATATTAATGACTTGGAGGAAGGAATACACTGTAGCCAAATTTGCAGATGATGCAGAAGTGGGTGGAAAGGCAGGATGCGAGAGGGATGCAAACAATTTACACAGTTATTAATAGGTTAAGCAAGTGGGAAAAAAAGTTGAAAAATAGAGTCTGTATACTCTATACTCTAAAAGAAAAGATATTATTTCAATGGAGGAAGTTAAGGGAAGGTTCACGAGGATGATCCTCAGAATGGAGGGACTGCCTTATGAACAAATGTTACATAAGTTGAGACTCTACATTTTGGAATTTAAAAGAATGAGAAGTGATCTCATTGAAACTTTCTTAAGAGGCTTGACAGGGTAAGTGCCAAGAGAATGTTTCCCCTCATGGGACAGTCTAGGATCAAAGTCTCAGATTTAAGGGGAGTCAATTTCAGACTGAAAATTGAGGAGGAATTTCTTCTCTCGGACGATTGAGTGTCTTTGGAACTCCTTGCCACAGAATTAAATTATAATATATTAATTAAACCAAATCAAACCAAAATAAACTATTTCGAGCAAATTAAAGAGGTGACGGACAGTGCCTTAAAGGGGCACTGTAATTAAAGCTTAAATATTTTAAATCAATTAGGACATCATTTTGTGAAATGATGATGCACCCCAGCTAATGCGAGGGGTCTCTTCAGAAGTGTTTTAAGTGTTTGATTAAACAATGGCCTTGACTTGGGTATTTCTTTTGGAATTACAGTTAGGTTTATTGCCACATGTACAAACAAGTGCAGTGAAAACTTTACAAGTTGCCGCTTACAGCACCATCTTAGGTACAAAGCAACCCAGATACAGGTCCTTAGGAATAAATTAGAAAAATAAAGAAATAAAAAGTTCAGCATTACAGTCCTTCAAGCAGACCACTCCAGGCCTCGCCTCCAGACTGTCAGGCCTCTCCACCAGGCCACACCAGGCCTCACCTCCAGACCACTCCAGGCCTCGCCTCCAGACTGCGCCAGGCCTCGCCTCCAGACCGCGCCAGACCTTGCCTCCAGACTGCACCAGGCCTCACCTCCAGACCGTGCCAGGGACTCAGGTCCAGTCCAGCGAGCCTCGCCTCAGTCTGCACTGGGCCCCTGCCTCCAGTCCACACCAGGGCCTCACCTCTGCGACCCATCACGTCTCCGCTGTGTACCTACCGCAGCCCCACTCCAGGCACCAAACTCCCCTGCAGCTGACAGCCCACTGAGTTCCCAAGTCCAGGCTCCAGGCCTACCAAAGCCAGGAGTCCTCAATCCCACCACCTCCGACAGCGTTCCAGTTTCCCCCAGTATCAGAAGATGTAAAGAAAGAAAAGAGATAAAAAAAAGATATAAAAGGAGAGAGAGAGAGAAACATATGGCCAGCCTGGAACATATGGGCTCAGGAACCTCCCTATCATGCTGGCACTACCATCTATTCATTCGTGTGATGTGGGCATTGCTGGCTGAGCTAACAGAGGTAGGTTAGCTCCATTGGCTGGATGTCCTTGTATACAAAACACACAGTTACTATACAGGCACTCCAAACAATTAGGAAGTTAAGTCACACATTGGACTTTATTGCAAAGAGTTTGTAATATAAGATGCAAGGAGACTTGCAGCAATTCTCATATCTCTGTTCAGACAACATCTTTGGCCTTTGAACCTAAGGACAAATATATTTGCCTCAAGTGAGGTTGCAATGAGGGTCCACGAGTCTGAGATTGGCGTCCTAAGAGGAAACATTGAGTCGCATGGGCATATACTCTCTGGGATATTGAATAATAAAAGACAATCTTATTGAATGATATAAGATTCTGAGGTAACTTGGGACAAGTTTCACAAAACGGGGCCAATATATTAAAATTGGAATGGGAGGAAATTTCTTCACTCGGAGGGCAAAGCATCTTTGGAATTCTCAACCCCCAGAAGGCTGTGGGTGATCAATCATTGAGTTTATTCAAGGCTGACATCAACAGATTTTTATTTCTAAAGGAATCAGAGGAAATGGAGATGTTGTGAAAATGGGAAGGTGGGGTCATAGAGCAGCCATGAGCTAGTAGAATAGTGGAGCAGGTTGAAGGGTGATATAACTTGCTACTTGTTCCTATTTCGAATTCCTTATGTTATCAGATCCAGAAAGCACAAATAACAGACAAGTAACTACGGAAACTTCGCTCCTGAAGCACAACGCAAATTCATTATGCCCAAAAATAATTCAATTGTTGCCCAGGGAAACCGCCTGAAAAATCACACGGAAGTAATTTAATCATTAGTATCATAGCAAGCCACAGGTGAATCTAATACCAAGTATCAGAGAGGAAAGAAGTCAGATTTAATCTTTGCATCAAAACATACTCTGCTGATAGACGGAATATGGAGGTGAGAATGACAAAATTTAGATACGAGTGGAATCTTTTGCCTGTCTCCCGGTTGCTGCTCTGCCAATAATGATTTGCTGTTTAATCAAAATAACAAGAGACAGAAAGTGTAAGGAAATAACCATATCACGACATCGATTCAACTGGCTTCAATTCAGTACTGCCCTTGCAGCAGAAAGGTTACTCTCAATAATTGAGAAATGTTTGTAACTGATCACAAGGTCAGTTACATGCGGAAACTGTTCCTTTAGCTGCTTGAACAAGGCACCTGTTTATTGTAAAGGGTGTTGACCCATGCAAGGAGGCAAGCAAACATCAGCTGGGACAGACCAGAGGCAATATTGTCCTGAAGCCTACTGAAATTTTGTATGAGTTGATGAGTTAAAAATAAAGTCTGACCGAGTCAATGAAAATATTTCCGATGGGAATTTCAGATACGTTGGATTGAGTTTTGTCAGGGGGGAGCACTTCCTGCTTGTTTTTGGTATTCCCCAGTTGCACCTCATCTCCATTCCATGAAGAATGAGCTGTTGCTGAGGATTCCATGCCCCCCACCCCCCCCTACAGGCTGCTGGCCAATTGGAGGCCAGCAAGCTCAACAGCATCACCAAAAGTGGTGGCCAACCCTGGGTGGACATCCAGAGCCACAGTGAACATCAACCTCACTGCAAGGTGAGTGGGATCAGGGCATCACAAAAGGGCCAGGTCCCTTAGGAATGGGTGCAGGGTGCAGGGTGCGTCCTGTAGCTGCTGGCTTGACCTTTGCTGACAGGAAGCCCTTCCTTCAGAGGAAGGGTCAATGGACCTGAAACGTTAACTCTGTTTTCTCCTGCTGAGCTTTTCCAGCAACTTTGTTTTTGTTCCTGATTTACAGCATCCGCAGTTCCTTTGGTTTTTACATGAATCTGTCAGTTGCATGAGAAATCACTTGTAGAAATCCAGGGCAGCACACTCTGGTATTCTTCAAATAAAAACATTGAATTTCTGTACAAGCACATTGAGATTTTCATCCTCTTCCAGTCTTTTGCAGATTTCCATCTTCTATTTCAAACTCAAAGTAGCATGTTTTCACTTTAGTCCTTGCATGAAAGTCTTCTTGAGTGACATTGTGGGTTGATGGGCGAAAGATTTCAGCATAACACAATCACAAATTCAATTAGCTGCTACAGTCGTGGTGTCTGCATGAAGGAGGGTGACAGCAGCACTGCTAGTGGCAGCTGGGAGAATTACAGTGTGGTAGGTGAATAAGAGAATGACCAGAGAAAGGGTAGGGCCGATCAAGGATTGTAAAGGGAATTTTTGCACGGAGCCTAAAGAGATAGGAGAGATCCTTAATGAATACTTTTGTTCGGTATTCACAACTGAGAGGGACCTAGCTGTAGAGGGGGACAGTGTGAAACAGGCTGGTAGGCTAGAGGAGGTTGCTGTTAGCAAGGAAGATGTGCTAGGAATTTTGAGGAATTTGAAGATAGATAAGTCCCCCCCGGGCCTGATGGGATTTATCCAAGGATTCTATGGGAAGTGAGGGAAGAGCTTGCAGGGCCTTTGGCGATGATTTTTTCATCCTCACTGTCCACGGGTATCGTGCCAGAAGATTGGAGAGAGGCAAACGTCATTCCCTTGTTCAAAAAAGGGAATAGGGATAACCCCGGAAATTACAGGCCAGTTAGTCTTACTTCAGTGGTGGGCAAATTATTGGAAAGGGCTCTGAGAGACAGGATTTATGATCACTTAGATGGGCGCAGTTTGATTCATGATAGTCAGCATGGATTTGGGAGGGGTAGATCATGCCTCACAAATCTTTTTTGAATTCTTTGAAGAGGCGACCAAACACCTGGATGAAGGTAGAGTAGTGGACATGGTATACATGGTTTTGAGTAAGGCGTTTGATAAGGTTCCCCATGGTAGGCTCATCAGAAGGTAAGGAGGCATGGGATAGGGGGAAATGTGGCAGATTGGATTCAGAATTGGCTGACCCTAAGAAGACAAAGGGTGGTAGTGGATGGAAAATATTCAACATGGTGCTCGGTTACAAGTGGTGTACCACAAGGATCTGTTCTGGGTCGTCTTCTGTTTGTGATTTTTGTAAATGATTTGTATGTAGGATTGGAAGGGTGGATTAGTAAGTTCACGGACGATACGAAGGTGGGTTGAGTTGTGGATAGTGCAGAGAGCTGTTCTAGGTTACAAAGGGACATTGATAGGATACAGAGCTGGGCTGAGAAATGGCAGATGGAGTTTAACCCTGAAAAGTGTGAGGTGATTCATTTTGGAAGGACAAACTTGAAAGCAGACTACAGGGTTAATGGAAAGATTCTTGGCAGAGTGGAGGAGCAGAGGGATCTTGGAGTTCATGTCCACAGTTCCCTGAAAACTGCCACCCAGGTGGATATAGTTGTTAAGAAAGCGTATGGTGTGTTAGCTTTCATTAATAGAGGGATTGAGTTCAAGAGCCGTGAAGTTATGCTCCAGCTATACAAAAGCCTGGTTCGGCCACATCTGGAGTATTATATCCAGTTCTGGTCGCCTCATTACAGGTAAGATGTGGAAGCGTTGGAAAAGGTACAGAGGAGATTTACCAGGATGTTGCCTGGAATGGAGCGAACGTCTTACGAGGAAAGGTTGAGAGAGCTAGGGCTTTTCTCTTTTGAACGATGAAGGATGAGAGGTGACTTGATAGACGTGTACAAAATGATCAGAGGTATAGATAGAGTGGACAGCCAGAGACTTTTTCGAGGGGGCATAGTTTTAAAGTGAAAGGAGGTAGGTTCTTTACTCAGAGAGTGGTCAGGGCGTGGAAAGCATTGCCGGAGAGGGTAGTGCAGTCGGCCTCATTAGGGACATTTAAGCGGCTATTAGATAGGCATATGGATGATAGTTTAAGATAGGGGTGGAGGTTAGATAGACCTTAGGATTAGTGTAAAAGTTTGGCACAACATTGTGGGCCAAAGGCCCTGTACTGTGCTGTACTGTTCTATGTTCTATGTTCTAATATATGCCCTTCAGAACTTGATGTGCCAAGGTCAGATAGACATTTTCACAGAAGCTTTCTAAAAATGTTCAATTCTCTTTGGAATTTCAGTCGGTTGCAGTGCATTCCAAGTGGTTGTGTACCCGATAATAGAGAGTTTAACGTGCTCTGATGTCAGGGGCTGCCACATTTAGGAAATGAGCCTTACTCCCACTCAATCGAAAGTTAACATAGGGACAACTTTACTTGGAAAGTATGGGCTGTGTTCTTCCTGAAATGAGACATAAAAAGAAAAAGAAATAGAAGACTTGCATCTGTATAGAACTTTTCGTGACCTCAGGATGTTCCAGGTATCTGTCAATTATAAAAACAGGAAGCGCTGGAAAAACTCAGCATATCTGGCTGATCTTCAAGTGAAGAGTGGTACTGGACTTTAAAAATTAACTCTGGGGTTTTTTTCTCTCTCTCTCTACAGATCTGTTGAGCTTTTCTCAGAACTTTGTGATTTTATTTCAGATTTTCAGTATCCTCGGCATTTTGCTGCCATTGCAGGTCTAACCAGGCTTTGTCTAACTCATGCATGCTGTCTGTTCCCTTGTATTCTAACCCTCTGGATACAAAGGCCATAATGTTCCTCCATTATCATCCATTATGTGAAGGGACTTAAGAGAAACCAAGTAGAATTTTATCATTACGGATGACAGCCAATAAGAAAGTTGCTTGATAAGAATTGGAATATGGGTGATACCTTGAGTAAGCTGCGCAATTCAAGACTGAATTCCAATGTGCACCAGACTAGGAATGAAATAATGCCATCAAGGTTGTTTTTAGAAGTTGTCAAGTGTTGAAGTAAACATCAGTAGTTTGTAATGTTATTTATTAAACTGGTCTGACATTGAAATCCATCTGTAAAACCTATGCAAGATTAATAGCTGATGTGTGCAGATATAGGCTGAAGACACAGACACTAAATCAAGGTTACTGCCAGCAGGACAATTATAGGATACTGTATCTACTCAGCATGACGGCTCATGTTTTACAGCCTTAGAGGACCAGAAAGTCTACTTGTTTATGAAATATTCAGCTGAGGTTACTCAAGGCTGAACACATATAAAATCCTAGAATCCCAACAGTGCAGAAGCAGGCCATTCAGCCCATCAAGTCCACACTTACCCTCTGAAGAATATCCCATCCAGACCCGGCACCCTTACCCTATCCCCATTACCCTGCATTAACCATGGCTTACCCACACATCACTGAACACTATGGGGCAATTTAGCATGGCCAATCCACCTAACCGGCACATCTTTGGACTGTGGGAGGAAACCAGAGCACCCAGAGGAAACCCACGCAGACACGGGGAGAATGTGCAAACTCCACACAGACAGTCACCCGAGGCTGGAATCAAACCTTGGTCCCTGGTGCTGTGAGGCAGCAGTGCTAACCACTGAGCCCAAAATAACAAGTTGATAAGTTGAGCATTTGTTTCAGCGTTAACGTTTGAAAATTTGCAACTTAGATTCTCCAAAAATCAAGGACAAAAGAATGGAGGGCAACTGTTAGGAATCCATCAATGTGAATGTATTTTGAGACTTTTACCTATCTCACCAGGAAGGCAACAAAACAAAGAACTGCGGACACTGGAAATCTGAAACAAAAAGAGAAATCACTGGAGAAACTCAGCAAGTCTGGCTCTGTTTGTGGGAAGAAAGCAGCACTAATGTTTGAGCGCAGTTGCCATTTTTATTAAGTTTCTTCAAAAATGTCTATTTGACCTTGCTGCACCAAATTCTAACGAAGAGTCATTGGACTATCAAAATAACAGCAAAGCTTTTGATACATGTTGTTATTTAAGAGCAAATGATCCACTAATTCCAGATGAAGGGCAAATGCAGAGTTAACTCCAAAAATCCAGCAGTTGCTGCTCAAGATGCTCCGCAATGTCATTAATTTTGCAGGAGTTGGAGCTGGATCGGTGCAGGCTTGGAGGGTCGAAGAGCCTGTTCCTGGGCTGTAATTTTCTTTGGTCTTTGTTCCTTGAGTTGCAATTGTTCTACTATTGAAAGGCGGCTAATACAAATGTGGAGTCTCATTATATACTGCTGAAAAATTTAACAGCATAAAGTAAATAAGTTATTTTAAAAGAAAATTTTCCTTTCTGTACTGTAATGTACGGAAATGTACCGTACTGTAATTTGTTACCTTAATAAACTTTAATGAACTTTTACTTTTTTTTAAAATTCAGGATTCTGTCATTAATTTAGGTACTGTGGTATGCAACTTATGAAACTTTTCACTGTATTTTTTTGCAAAAATACACGACAATAATTTGCTATTCTTTCCATTCTGTTCTATTCTGTTCTATCTTAATACAGTCTTTCTTTTCCTGCCCCCTTTACTTCTCATTCTGTACCTGATTTGACATTGAATTCATTCACTCTACACTTCCATCTCAGTCCTTGAACTGCTTATTTCACTATCTAATCTGATTATTTGAGGTATACAGCAGCTTGCCTGGTTCTTTCAGAATCCAGATGCCCTCTGTCTCTTACATTTACCACGATGTTATCAGCTCAAACTTTCAGCAACTTGGTACACAAATACTCAAAATCCTGACTGTGCAAACACATGGCTTTTGAGATGCCAGACGCTTTTAGCATTGGATGGTCTACTCTAAATTTGTACTAACTTCATAAAGTCATTGTGAAAGAACATGGGACAGATGGCCTGACATATGGGAACACACACTGTAATTCAGTAGGGGGCATTACTCTGATGTTAAAACTGTGCTACAAACTAACGAGCGAAAGGGGAATATGTGATGCTGTGCACATTGCCTGGTATGAAAAGATCTTGACAAAGGAATTTTCACAGCATACGTCCTTCACTGTGTAGAGCACAAGAAAATTATTAAATTCATTTTATATTTCAGTGGTTGCACTGATATGCCACAGAACTATCCACGGACTGAGTACTAGAAAATCCTGAAGAGGTCAGATGAACACACATTCTCCTCTAGAGGTCCTGAGTATCACTGGCATCAGTTTTCAGCCACTTCAATTCACTCCAATGATGTAAAGAAATGGCTGGAGGAACTGGATACTGCAAAGGGCGTGGGTCCTGACAACATTCTGGCAATAGTGCAGAAGACTTGTCCTTCGGAACTTGTAACTATCCCAGACAAGCTGGATATGTCCTGTGCACTATACCTCATCAGTCTACACTCATTCGTCAGTAAAGTGATGGAAACTGTCATCAACAGTGCTATGAAGTAGTACCTGCTCAGTGACGCCCAGTTTATGTTCTGCCAGGGCCACTCAACTCCTGACCTCATTACAGCCTTGGTTCAAACACAGACAAAACAGCTGAATTCCAGAAGGTAGATGAGAGTGACAATGCTGATATCAAGGTCACATTTGACTAGTGTTGCTTCAAGGACCAAAAAGCCTTAGGAGCAGATGCAGCTCATTCTGCCCATTGAGTCTGCTGTGCCATTCAGAGAGATCATAATTGATCTAATAATCCTCAACTCCATTTTCCTGGCTTTCGCCTACAGTTCTTGGTTCCATCACTGATTAAAAATCTGTTTATCTCAGCCTTGAACATACTTACAGACTCAGACTCGACAAGCCTCAGTGGTAAAGATTTCCACAGATTCACTACACTCTGAAAGAAAAAGTTCCTCCTCATCTAAGAATCTAGTACATTTCAAGAATGAGCAAAATTAGAGTTAACAGGAATTGTGGAAGGAATCTCTCTGCTGGTTGGAATCATATCTGACTCATAGAAAGATGGTTATGGTTGTTGGAGGTCAGTCACCTCAGCTCCAGGACATCTTTGCAGAAGTTCTTCAGGTAGAGTCCTAGGCCCGAGCATCATCAGCTGCTTCATCAATGACCTTCCTTCCATCATAGGGTCAGAAGTGGGGATGTTCGCCGATGATTGCACAATGTTCAGCACCATTCACAACTCCTCAGATACTGAAGCAGTCTGTGTTCAAATATCCAGACGTGGGCTGAAAAATGACAAGTAACATTTAAACAACACAAATGCCAGGCGATTACTATCTCCAACAAGAGAATTTTAAAATTGCCCTTTGATATTCAATGGCATCACAATTACTGAATCCTCCACTATCAATAATCTGGGAGCTATCATTGACAAAATACTTAATTGGATTAGCCATATAAAACTCCTTGGCTGGAATTTACAGACAGCTATCGCCGTTAAGTCCATTGATGGAGGTGTTAGTGTGGTCAAGTATCACTGCACTAGCAAGCCAAGCCTGGGGCTGATGATCATGGCAGATGGTGAAATTTGAATTCAATAAAAAATATCTAGTCTCATGGTGACCATGTAAGTGCTGTCAAATGTCATTAAAAACCCATCTGGTTCACCAGTGTCCTTTAAGGAAGGCAATCTTCTGTCCTTACCTAGTCTGACCTATGCGTGACTTCAGATCCATAGCAACGTGGTTGACACTTATCTATCCTCTCATAGAACATAGAACATTACAGCGCAGTACAGGCCGTTCGGCCCTTGATGTTGTGCCGACCTGTGAAACCAATCTGAAGGCCATCTAACCTACACTATTCCATTATCATCCATATGTTTATCCAACGACCATTTAAATGCCCTTAACGTTGGCGACTCTACAACTGCTGCAGGCAAGGCATTCCACGCCCTTACTACTCTCTGAGTAAAGAATCTACCTCTGACATCTGTCCTATATCTATCACCCCTCAATTTAAAGCTATGTCCCCTCGTGCTAGCCGTCACCATCCAAGGAAAAAGGCTCTCACTGTCCACCCTATCTAATCCTCTGATTATCTTGTATGTCTCTATTAAGTAACCTCTTAACCTTCTTCTCTGTAACTAAAACAGCCTCAAGTCCCTCAGCCTTTCCTCATAAGACCTTCCCTTCATACCAGGCAACATCCTGGTACATCTCCTCTGCACCCTTTCCAATGCTTCCATATCCTTCCTATAATGGGGTGACCAGAACTGTACGCAATACTCCAAGTGTGGCCGCACCAGAGTTTTGTACAGCTGCAACATGACCTCATGGCTCCGAAACTCAATCCCTCTGCCAATAAAACCTAACACACCGTATGCCTTCTTAACAACCCTATCAACCTGAGTGGCAACTTTCAGGGATCTATGCACATGGACACCAAGGTCTCTCTACTCATCCACGCTACCAAGAATCTTACCATTAGCCCAGTACTCTGTATTCCTGTCACTCCTTCCAAAGTGAATCACTTCACACTCTTCCACATTAAACTCCATTTGCCACCTCTCAGCCCAGCTCTGCAGCTTATCTATGTCCCTCTGTAACCTGCAACATCCTTCTGCATTACCCACAACTCCACCGACTTTTGTGTCATCCGCAAATTTACTAACACATCCTTCTATGCCTTTATCCAGGTCATTTATAAAAATGACAAACAGTAGTGGCCCCAAAACAGATACTTGCGGTACACCACTAGTAACTGAACTCCAGGATGAACATTTCCCATCAACCACCACCCTCTGTCTTCTTACAGCTAGCCAATTTCCGATCCGTACCGCTAAATCACCCTCAATCCCATGCCTCCGTATTTTCTGCAATAGTCTACCATGGGGAACCTTATCAAATGCTTTACTGAAATCCATATACACCACATCAACCGCTTTACCCTCATCCGCCTGTTTGGTCACCTTCTCAAAGAACTCAATAAGGTTTGTGAGGTACGACCTACCCTCTCAGCAGTTAGGGGTGGGTAAAAAGGATTGCCTAGCCAGTGACACTTATATCCAGCGAGCAAATTTAAAAATGTCATAGAATGAGTTGCTTCTGAAAAAGAGTCTGTTTGAACCATGGTGTACATGCTGGCTCTCTGCAAGAGGAATATACTTAGTCCTACCCTGCCCTTTACCCGTGATCCTGCAGATTGTTTGTCTTTAGCTGCTGAGCCATTTTCCATCTGAAAGCTTTGATTAAATTGCTTCAATCGTATTCTCAGGCAATGTGGTCCATTCGCTCAGTAAAAAGCTATTTCCTCATGTTGCAATTAGTTCTTTCAATTTCAAAATTATGCATGAATATGTTTTAAATCGATAATTAGGGAATTCCCGCAAACAGTTGAACATGTTTGCCTCTCAATGAACACATTCACTTTTATCCCTCTCGTACCAATTCTGCAAACACTATTCAGCCTTTATTCAGTATTAATCTTCCTTCTTTGATAAGTCTGGGTACACAATGGAAAGGTACCAAAGAAGAAAGGTTTGGGAGTGGTTATTAAACATACACCAACATTACACAATCATTCCGAGGGCGTTATTGGCAGTCTGATTTCAGTACTATGATGCTTTTCAAGGGCATAAATGTGTTAACCACACCTTCGGATTTGTGCATCAACAGCAAAGTTTCCACGCGTTTGAAGTGAGAGGCCAGCATTACTTCACACTATGGAGAAAGTGGTGGCGAAATCAGGGCTTATCCTCTGGTTACAGTAGTCTGATACAAAATGTCTTATCTACAGTGGCTGTCCAACATTGATCATGGAAAATGAAACCCCCAACGTTCCCCAATGCTGGAGTATGAGCTTTAGGAACCTTGAGGATTGCTTGCCTTCCAGTGCGAGTCAAAATTGGTACAATGTGAAAGCAGAAATGAAAGCAAAAATTTCTGAGGCTGCTGCAGAAACTCAGCAGGTCTGGCAGCATCTGTGGAGAGAGAAATAGAGTTTGCATTTCAAGTCTAGTCTGGCTATTCTTCAGAATTGAAGATTGCTCCTCCTCTCCCCTTTTGCAACAGCATAAAAAGTATCACTTTTCCAAGCCCCTCTTCATTCCTGAAGCAAAGTCATACTGGTCTTGAAGCGTTAACTCTGTTTCTATCTCCAAAGATGCTACCAGAGCTGCTGAGGTTCTCCACCCTTCCCTGATTTGATGACACAAAGATCAAGTTACTTGTACAGGTTCCAAAAACCTAGAAGGTAAGCAAATCAGCCAATCATACTTCTTCCTTAATAAAGGTAGTAAAAAAATGTCGCCATAGCCCTACTCTCTCATTGGAGTGAGACAAATGCCATTGGTTTAACCCAAGGGTTACCATAATTCAGGAAAGGGGAGAGGTTGATATGGAGAGCACTTCATAGAACATAGAGCATAGGACAGTACAGCACAGTACAGGCCCTTCGGCCCACGATGTTGTGCCGAACTTTTGCCCTAAACCTAAGGTCTATCTAACCTCCACCGCTACCGTATACTATCATCCATACGCCTATCTAATAGCTGCTTAAATGCCCCTAATGAGGCCGAATCCACTACCCTCTCCGGCAATGCACTCCATGCCCTGACCACTCTCTGAGTAAAAAAACCTACCTCTGACGTCTCCCCGATATCTACCTCCTTTCACTTTAAAACTATGTCCCCTTGTAAAAGCTACCTCCACCCTCAGAAAAAGTCTCTGGCTGTCTACTCTATCTATACCTCTGATCATTTTGTACACCTCTATCAAGTCATCTCTCATCCTTCATTGTTCGAAAGAGAAAAGCCCTAGCTCTCTCAACCTTTCCTCGTAAGACCTTCCCTCCATTCCAGGCAACATCCTGGTAAACTTCCTCTGTACCTTTTCTAACACTTCCACATCTTTCCTGTAATGAGGTGACCAGAACTGGACACAATACTTCAGACGTGGCTGAACCAGGCTTTTGTATAGCTGGAGCATAACTTCGCGGCTCTTGAACTCAATCCCTCTATTAATGAAAGCTAACACACCATACGCCTTCTTAACAACTCTATCCACCCGGGTGGCAGCTTTCAGGGAACTGTGGACATGAACCCCAAGATCTCTCTGCTCCTCCACACTGCCAAGAATCTTTCAGTTAACCCTGTATTCTGCTTTCAAGTTTGTCCTTCCAAAATGAATCACCTCACACTTTTCAGGGTTAAACTCCATCTGCCACTTCTCAGCCCAGCTCTGCATTCTATCAATGTCCCTTTGTAACCTAGAACAGCCTTCCGCACTGTCCACAACGTGACCCACCTTCGTATCGTCCGCGAACCTACTTATCCACACTTCCACTCCTTCATCCAAATCATTTACAAAAAAAATCACAAACAGAAGACGACCCAGAACAGATCCTTGTGGTGCACCACACGTAACTGAGCACCATGTTGAATATTTTCCGTCCACTCCCACCCTTTGTCTTTTAAGGGTCAGCCAATTCTGAATCCAATCTGCCATATTTCCCCCTATCCCATGCCTCCTTACTTACTGCATGGGCCTACCATGGGGAACCTTATTAAACGCCTTACTTAAATCCATGTATACCACATCCACTGCTCTACCTTCATCACATGTTTGGTCACCTCTTCAAAGAATTCAATAAGGTTTGTGAGGCATGATCTACCCCTCACAAATCCATGCTGACTGTCACGAATCAAACTGTGCCTTTCCAAGTGATCATAAATCTTGTCTCTCAGACCCCTTTCCAATAATTTTCCCATCACTGAAGTAAGACTAACTGGCCTGTAATTTCCGAGGTTATCCCTGTTCCCGATTTTAAACAAGGGAATGACTTTTGCCTCTTTCCGATTTTCATGGTAACTTCAGCCAGTGCAGGAATTGAATCCACACTGATGGCATTACTCTGAATCCAGACCAGCCTTCCCAGGTAACTGTGCAGCCCTAAGTACTCTCCTTTGTGTGTGGACCTCATTTCCAATGGTAGCATTGTGAAGCATTATCTTTATGTGGCTCAGTCATTGCCTCACTTCAGCCAGCCACTTGTCTTTAAAAAATGAAGATTTTCTTCACTGAAATGGAAGCATTCAACTCAGGTTTGGAGGTCCTTGAGAAGCATTTCTGCAACTGATCTTTCAGCTATTTGAGCGAGTTTGCTCACAATGATATCTTGCAACATCATACTGATCAATAAGAGTTTGCTGACGTCTATAGTCCTGCAGGCTCTAATGCCCAACCTGCATTCTGTGCCTATATTGATGAGACATCAGGTTGTGAAGGTCAGCCTCAGTGCTGTTATTTAGCACAATGGTGGCTGTCCAACTGTCTCTTAATGTGATGTAGCAGTACTCAGGATTGTTTCTCCTATTTCACAAAGGGGGAAGCTTTGTTCTGAAATCAAATGTACTGCATGTGCTGCTTGGATGAGATCTCCCAGGGTTTGCATTACTTAATGACCATAACACAAGATGCTAAAATATTTTTCTTATTTTAACGTGGCAAGATGGCAGCAGAATAGAATGCCCCTGCTGGAGCTCCACTGGTCCACCTGTTTTTTCTTTTTTCCTTTTCTTCTTTCTCTTTTTTCCCTTCTTCTCTCCCCTTAGCCCCAGAGGAAAATCCTGGAGCAGCGGCAGGCATGGGCAGCAAGTCTTGGAGCAGCAAGCCCTGGAACAGTGTGAGCAGAGAGACCAGGAACAGTGTATGGGCTGTGAGCCCTGGAACAGCGCTAGGCTGCGAGGCCCAGAATAGCATGTGGTCTGTGAGCCCTGGATCAGCGTGTGGGCTGCAAGCCCTGGATCAGCGTGTGGGCTGCAAACCCCAGAATAGCACGTGGGCTGCGAGCCCCAGAACAGCTTGTGGGCTGTGAGCCCTGGAACAGCATGTGGGCTGCGAGCCCCAGAACAGCGTGTGGGCTGCGGGCACCGGAACAGCGTGTGGGCATGAACCCCAGAACAGCATGTGGGCTGCGAACCCTGGAACAGCGCGCGGGCTGCAAGCCCCAGAACAGCGTGTGGGCTGCGAGCCCCAGAACAGTGGGTGGGCTGCAAGTCCCAGAACAGCGTGTGGGCTGCGAACCCCAGAACAGCGCGTGGGCTGCGAACCCCGGAATAGCATGTGGGCTGTGAGCCCTGGAACAGCATTTAGGCTGCAAGATATGGAACAGCGTGGACAGTGAGCCCCGAAGCAGCATGTGGACTGTGAGTCCCAGAGCAACACATGGGGAAGCAGGCCCGGGGTATCACGCAGGCTGCAAGTCCTGGGCGGAGACCAGTGCAGCAGAGGCTGCCCTGGAACTTACCTTGGTGCAGCTGAGTGCCAGTATGGAGAGGACTGGAGGCTTGGAGCAGAGCAGAGATAGTTTTTGGACTGAGGTAGGGCACGGGCCATGTGCAGAGGTCCTGTACATGGGCTGCTACAATGTTTATTTTGAAATTTCCTACTTTACTATTATGTCAACCCTTTAATGATGTCCTATTTTTAACTTACTTTTTAAACTCTGTAAAGTAATGCAACTACTTTTCATTTTTCTTTTGTATCCATGATTTGTACTGAGGTACTTGTACCTAAGATGCCGCCATAAGAGGCAGACATTGTAAAAACTTTTCATTTGTACTCCTACAATAGAGTACACATGGTAATGAACAATATTCTGTTCTGTTCTGTGCAATGCAGCTAGAAACATTGTGTAAAATGACTTCTCTTTCCACAGTATCGTCTAATGTAGCCTAAGGACTTTTACTTAGGCTTCACCCCAAAGCAGCTTGTTAAAAGCGTGTTGCACCTTCTTTTGTAGTTAACGTGAACATTGAATTGACCCAACACATGATCTCTACCCAACATTCAGTCCTTCACTGTCAGTTTCAGGTGTTCATGAAATTGTAGTTTATAGACAAATTTTTGACTCACAACACAGTGAGGACGTGCTTTACTGATCAGTTTGTTTCTTGATCTTGTTTTTAAAAATTTCAACTTCTCACATCTGTATCATTTAAACATGCATTTGTCCAGTGGCCAGGAGCCCATTTTCTTCCAGCGATAGGGTCAGGGTTAGGGTCAGGGTCAGGGTCGGGATTAGGGTCAGGGTCAGGGTTAGGGTCAGGGTCAGGATTAGGGTCAGGGTTAGGGGGAAGGTCAGGGTTAGGGTTAGGGTTAAGGTACCAAGCTGTGATCATCGGTGTCTACCAGTCATTGGTTCAAACTCACTGAATGGAAAATGAAAGTGAATGTGCTGAGAGGAATGCCAGAATTCCCACCAGCCTGTAGATTTTCTGGGATACCACGGGAGAACAATCACATCTACTCCTGGCTGTTATTTCCAAATCTTGCAAGTTCCTTTATCGGGCTATCACTCTTCCTTGTGAAATTTTACTGTGGCACTTCTAATAAATGCAAAAAGAGGTTCTTATGTTTGTGGGAAGAACATTAACAAGTACTATTGGTCCTTTTGGATATGGATGGCATGGTGGCTCAGTGGATAGCACAGTGGCATGAACCTGGGCTCAATACCAGCCTTGGGTGATTGTTTGGAGTTTGCACATTCTCCCCGTGTCTGTGTGGTTTTCCTTCGGGTACTCCGGTTTCCTCCCACAGTCCAAAGATGTACAGGGTAGGTGGATTGGCTATGCTAAATTGCCCGCAGTGTTCAGGGGTGTTTAGGTTAGGTGGGTTATAGGGGGATAGGTCTGGTTGGGATGCTCTGAGGACTTGTTGGGCCGAAGGGCCTGTTTCCACACTATAGGGATTCTATGATTCTATGACCGTCTCAACAATCCAATACAGCTGATTTATGTTTTAATGATTTGTAAAGAGAAACCTGAATATGTCAGATGCTGGTTATTATCCAGTTTCGGCAATCTGACCACTCAGCATTGAAAAGTCCCTAAACAGATTAATTTAAGTGAAGTGCAACAGACTTTCGACTTCACAACTACATATTTATTTGTAAGTAGTGGTCACTTACTCTTAAGTATGGATTTTATAATTGAAAACTAGGTCCTTAAACTTGGCACATTCTCCGCAGAGAGGAAAATGTCTTTCTATTAAAAGATGTTCAAACTTTAACTGATAGGAGAGGCAAGGGATGAGCATGATACCAATGAGTTCCCTGAGTAAACAATATAGTTGGATAGATAGAATAGAATCCGTACAGTGTGGAAAGAGGCCATTTGGCCCAACAAGTCCACACCAACCCTCCAGAGGTCATCCCACGCAGACCATCCCCCTACTCCTGTAATCATGCATTTCCCATGGTTAACACACCTAACCTTCACACCCCTGAACACTACGGGCAATTTAGCATGGCCAATCTACCTAACCTGCACATCTTTGGACTGTGGGAGAAACTAAAGCACCTGAAGGAAACCCACACCAACACAGGGAGAATGTGCAAACTCCATACAGACAGTCAGCTGAGTTAGGAACCAAACCCAGGCCTCTGGCGCTGTGATGCAGCAGTGCTAACCACTGAACCACTGTTTCTACAATGATGTTGCTCAAGGAGGAATGCTGACCCGGGTACAGAGATAACTTCTTTGATTGGTGCCAGGTTCTATTGGTGCCAAGTTCTATTAGGGCAATCTTACCAGAGAAAATAACAATGTTATTTTTATGAGCTACATTGGAAGTTCAGTGCAAGTACTTCTCACAAGAAAGATAGCGCAGACAACGGAGCAGATGATAGGAAGTCATTATGCGTAGGTTTATAGATTTGAAGAAGCCTTTAATAAAGGTCATGGCTAGAACACTTTATTAAAAGAAACTTACTAACTCCAAAAAAAAGCATGTTTGTGACAGAGCAAAACAGCAAGGAGAGCAGTCAGATTAAATGAGGTAGGATTGAAATCTATAATTGAAAAAGGATACACACTATCAATTGATGATGGATTGATTTAGTTTTCTGGCTTGTTCTTATGACATCACATATCAAATCACACCACCTTGATTCAGTCCTGTGTGCTTTTCCCAAAGGCAAGTCGTTCATCCTTAGCTTGTGTCCTTGTTAATTTTTGTCAGCAATGGTTTGCCATTAACTTCTATGCTCACGGCTAGGCTAGGAGGCAGCTCGCAAGTCTACCTCAGCTGGAAAAAGAATCAGTCTGCAACTGGTGGAGTGTCACAAACAGCAGTGCTGACATCCTCAGCTATTTAATACTGATATTAATCAATTTAATGAAGAGACAATATATTTAGGTTTTCTAACAATACAAAGCTAGATTGGTGTCAGCCTCCATAGTTCAGTGAATAGAGGACTGCGATTGCAAACTAGGGATTGAAATCCAGTTTCACCTCCCATCTGCCTTACAGGTATGTCATAATGTCTCTGAGCAGGTTTATTAAAATAACTGCAAAACTGTATTAGAATATAAGCTGTAAGGAAGACACAGAGAGCCTGCAATATGATAATAGACAGGTATATGTGAGTGGAAACAAGGTGACAGTGGGAGTATCATGAGGGAAATGTGAGGTCATTCATTTTAATCAGAAAAGCAGGGTACTATTTTAAAAAAGTTGAAAATGATAATGTTCAGAGAGACTTGGATGTATGTGAACAAAGAATGCAATAATTTGCTTGCAGACTCAGCCATTAATTGGGAGGATGAAAAACGTATGTTGACCTTTATTGTTAGGGGATTGGATATAAAAGTGATTCTGACTTTAAGTACAGCCTTTGGGGTGACAGCACACTGAGAATGCATGGCGCAGTTTTGGTCTCCGTGTTGACGCAGTACAGGTGAAGGCTGATCTAATTGGTCCCTGAATCAGAGGGTTGTCCTATGATGAGAGACTGAGTAAATTGAACTTATGTTTGCTGGAATTCAGAAGAGTAAGAGATGATCGAATTGAGAGATACAAGTTTCTGACTTGTACACAAGTGAGAGATTGTTTCTGCCTATCAGAGAAACTAAAACTGAAAAGGCTATCTCAAGTTAAGATGATGATGGTCATTGAGGATTGAGGTGTAGAGAGATTTCCAAACTCAAATGGTTGTGAATCCTTGGAATTCTCCAACCAAGAGGGTTATGGGTTTTTTAAAAATTCTTTCAATGAATGTGAACTTTGTCGATATTGCCCATCCTAAATTGCACTTGAACTGAGTGACTTGCTGGACCATTTCAGAGGGCAATTAAGAGTCAGCCACATTGCTGTAGGCCTGCAGCCACAAGTAGGCAGGACTAGGTGAGGACTGCAGTTTTTCTTCTTCACTAAGAACATTAGTGAACAAGATGAGTTTTTACAAATAATAGTTATCATGATCACTGTAACTGAGATGCTTCCAATTCCAGATTTTATCCAGTGAATTGAAATTCCACTGATTAACTTAGTGGGAGTGGGATACTCCACATTGAACACATTTAAGACTGGGAAGTGGATGGGGTTGTGGAAAGTGCAAAACCAGTCATTTCTGTATTAAATGGCAGAATGGTCTTGATGCTCTATCCCTACTCCTTTATCTTGTGCTTTTGTAAATGATGGGAACATATTGAAGATGATACTAAATTAAAGCAACCTTATACAAACTAATGCAAAAAATTAAACTGAAAAAAGTGATGATATCTCACAAATAGTCTCGAAAGGAGGTACTTACTTGAATAAATATAAATTTAAACATTGATCAGAGATGCGAAGAGAGGCTGGGAAAAAAGCAGAGCTGCAGAGACAAAACATAACAGTAAAAAACGTCTTTCGGTGCTGCCATAGAAAGGAAGTTGTCAAAGGCTAGACAACAGGTATTTCTGACTGAAGGACCAGCTTCAACACAAGGCAACACGTTTTACATGGAGTGTTGCTTAAATCTCAAATGCACTGGCTAAAAGGGCAGTGAAAGCTGATTCCATATTAACTTTCCAAAATGAAGTGGATGAATTGTTGAAGGTACAAAATATGCAAGGCTATAGAGGAGGAGCATGAAGAGTGGGAATAATCGAATATCTCTGCCAAAACATCGCAACAGGGATAATGGGGCCCAGGTTTTCAATCGACAATGGGAACCTGGAGGTGCATCATGCTCCTGTCTTTGTCTCCAGCCTGCTGTGAAGTGGGCATTTCACAGGGGCTTAACGACCTTAGAAATGGTCTACTACCCAAATCATGACTAGGATGCTGAGAATGGTGACAGGACACCAGGGATGTGGAGATGCCGGTGTTGGACTGGGTTGGACAAAGTCAGAAGTCACATGACACCAGGTATTAGTCCAACGTGATTATTTGAAATCACAAGCTTTCAGAGCACTGCTCCTTCATCAGGTGAAATAGTTCATCAGGGAGGTAGAGCTAGTCCTGGCCTGAATTGGCAGCCATTTCTGTGGATTGTCACCTGTACGTGGATCTTCATGTTCAAAGTGGCCATTGGAAGTGGAGAGCTAGGACCCAGGATAAGGCAAGAAGAGGTTGGTTATTGGGATTTTATCGCTTTACAGTAGGGTTTTCTTTTGTCCAAACCTGCTGTTTTTTTTTATTGAATTGAACCATTCAACATGCCACGCACCAGATTGGAGCTGGTCAGCTTCACAGAACTCCTAATATTTGCCTGTCCCCATGAAAATCCTGAGATGGTGAAGTTGGTCACAAGTTTTCTAATTGCCTCAATGCACCCAATTTATGAGGTACCAACTTTACCGCCAGTCTTCTGCTCCCCATATCCATGGAAAAGTCAGCAGACTGTCAGCAGGGATAGTAGACTGACCATTAGATCTGGGTATCTCTGGGTGGGTCAGCATTGGATCTGGGTATCACTGTCTTGGCCAACGTTGCATCTGGGAATCACTGGCTGGTATGTGAAGAAGTAAAAGTGAGGTGAGGAAAAACCTTTTCGTGCAGCAAATAGTTTGGGTCTGGAATGCACTTGGAGTGTGGTGGGTGTTCAGTCAAGGCATTCAAGAGAGGAATAAGGAATAATATGCAGGGTGACAGGAAGAAGGTGGGAGAAAAATTGAACAGGTAAAAATGCTCCTTTGGAGAGGCAGTGCAGATATGATTGGCCAAATGGCCTCCTTTTGCACTGTAACAATTCCGTGATTCTGTGACAAGCACCAGGCAAACGTAGCTGCAAACAGGGAGGGGGAGGTGGGCTGCTGGAGGATATGCCTGTGTCTCCAGGGACTCCTGGAATTGCTTGGTCCTAAAGTTGTCTGAGGAGCTTCCACTTCCCAGGGGGATCGTGTGGCTACTGGGTTGGATGTGAAGCACAAAGGGGTTGGATGGGGTGGGGACGGGGTGCGGGGGTTACACCACAAGAGTTCAGGACAGACTTGATGGACCAGCAAGACTTTACAAGCCAATTAAGGTGGGTTGCAATTATAGAGTTGAATTGGCTTCATCCTACCCAATTAGAGCTTTGAAACTCCCTAATGAGGTTAAGAAGCAGAAGAAACCAGCAATGGCTACTAATGTGAGATATGCACATCGTTCTCATAAATGGTTTAATATTTTATTCTACTTGACTGATGGCCCAATAGTTCATTATAGGAAATCAAGAAATAAAGCTGCTATTAATAACTAATCATTCAGCTTCTTTATGAAATAGCTCTGTTGCAGTTAAATTAGCTTAGTAGCAGATGGGATTGCACTTAAAAGTGAGTGTGGAAGCAAATCCAGCATAGAATCATAGACTCCCCACAGTGTGGAATCAGGCCATTCAGCCCATCAAGTCCACACTGACCCTGCAAAGAGCATCCCACCCAGACCCACCCCCCTACCTTATCCCTGCATTCCCCATCCTTGACAGTACGGGCAATTTAACATGGCCAATCCACCTAACCTGCACATCTTTGGACTGTGGGAGGAAACCGGAGCACCCGGAGGAAACCCACACAGATATGGTGGGGAAAATGTGCAAACTTCACACAGACTGACGCCTGAGGGTGGAATTGAACCCGGATCCCTAGGCTGTGAGGGAGCAGTGCTAACCACTGAATCACTGTGCCACCCCAAATTAAATGATATTTCAATAGCAATTAGATGATACTTCACTCACTCCTGAATCAATTTGTGCTGGTTCAGAAAAATCAACATGTAATGCAGTGGACTCATTGTGCGGAAGGTTAAATATCATCCTGACAAATAACAGCAGTCAGGCAAGGCTGGTAGGACAGATGTTAGAGCAGGAGGTTTCAGAGTTGATAACTTAGTGTCTGTACGGTGATGTTGAAATGTCCACCAGCTCTCACATACAGAGAGGAACAATAGTAAAGAACAGGAAATAAAACATGTTATATTGCACAGGGGGAGTTTAATAAAATTTAATACATAATCATTAAAAATTAACTAAAAATGACGTGAGAAATGTAGAGTTACTTCTTTAAACACCTTTATTAACTTAAGTAGACCATCTTTTCTGAGGGCTTACTGAGAAAAAGACACCCAAAATGGGTTTGGCGTCCTTGTTTGGCGTCCTGACCTTGTCGTCCAGGAATATTCATACTATATTGACTGAGTTGGCAGTAGGATCATTGGTTTCAATGGTACTGGAGTCACACAGTGTGATATTAGTAACAGTTACATCAAAACAATCACAATATATTTAAACCAAATTAACTTCTTCAATATTAAATACCCCACTCATGAACTTTCAAAGCGTGGGAATATTAGGAGATTGATAGACTTTTTCTGATAATCTAGTTTCAAGGATTATGTGCACAATGTTATCAATTACAAGGCAAAGGAAGAGAAATCACTTCTTAGTTTAGTTCTGCTGCTTGCTATAGCAAAGAATAGGAGCAGTGGAAATGATACATTGTAAAGTTGAAATTATTTAGAAACAGGAAAATGCAAAACGTCCAAGCTGGTGTACGGCAGACTTCCTTGACTGATCTGTCGTCTCTTTCTGGTTCAGAGAAATGCATCACTCAGTAAGAATTTAAGCAGCGAGAGATACGAATAAGAAGTCTTCCTGGCATCAAGCTGACATTTTAACATATGTTTCCATTAAAATTAGTAAAAAGTGCTGCTTTTTAAGTAGCAGTGAGTGCAATGCTTCACTCATAAAGTGAAAGCAATTAATAGTGAATGGTGCTCATAATCAGGTATAGTTATATAGGTTAAGGTACGGCCTGGATAGCTCAGTTTAGACACTGCAAAGCTTTTTATTCTTCATTCATGGAATGAGGGAATTGACAAGGTTAGCATTTATTACCTACCCATAATTAGCTGAGAGAAGGTGGTAGTGAGCTACCTTCTTGGACCATTGTAAATACACCAACAATGCCCCTTGGAAGAGAGATCCAGGAGTTTGACTGAGCGACAGTGAAAGAACAGTGATATAGTTGTAAGTCAGGATGATGAGGAACTTGCAGGCGAACTTGCAAGTGATGCTGGTCCCATGCATTTGCAGCCCTTGCTCTTCTAAGTCATACAGGCTGCGATCTTGGAAGGTGCTGTTGAAGGAACCTTGGCAAATTGCTGGAGTTTATTTTGTAGATGGTGCCCACTGCTGCTACTGTGTGCTGGCAATGGAGGGAGTAAAAGTTTACTGAGGTGCCAAACTGAAAACCCCTCTGGGTCTTAAGGTCAGGTGGAATCATAGAGGAAGGAGGCCATTTGGCCCATTGTGCCTGCAATTGATTCATACTGAGTTAGTTGACCTCTACCGGGAACAATTGCACTACATGGTTTTAATTCTCCAGCAGGATTTGGGGAATGTTCTGTCCACCCTGCTCTCAGGGCTGGAGAGATTGTGACCATTGGGAGAAGGCAGGATTAGGCTTGGTCATGTGACTATCCCTCCCAAGATGATTTGTTAACATAAGGAGAAAAGTGCAGTTAACTGGCAAAATACAAATATTCAGAATCAAATTTGTATTCACAATCAGTATTTTATTAAGATACTGAATAATAAGACTTTTCATTTGAAGAAAGACTTGAAAAATTGTGGTCATTTTTAATAAAACAGAGAAGATCGTGGGATAATTTAAAAGTGTAAATAATCTTTGAAGAAATGGAACAGAGTGGATGCCAGTGATTCCAATGATTGACAGATGTAGACTGAAGAGTCACAAGGTGTAAGAATTGTGATGAACATGAGAAAGTTTTTGTACAGAGAGTTGTGGGACTGCAGAATGTATTACTGGAGTCAGTGAGTGAATTAGATCCCTTCAAAATACTTAGGAATAAGACAGAGAGCTGGCTTTGGTTAGCTTAGTTGACTGGATGGCTGGTTTGTGATGCAGTGTGACACCAACAGCATGGGTTCAATTCCCACACCAGCTGAGGTTACCATGAGGGACTCTCCTTCTCAACTTCTCCCCTTGCCTGAGGAATGGTGACCAACAGGTCAATATACCCAAAATATACAACCTCACGCTAAACTACATGACCCTGAACATATTAGCAAATGTAAAGAGAAACATAGGGCAAAAGTGATCTGCACAAATCCTGCAGTGGGAAAGCAGTCAAAAAGGGATGAATTTATAAAAGATTCAAACAGACGAAGGATGAATACAATTCCCTCAAGGATGAGATGAGAAGCACACTTCCCCATGCAATGTTACTCTAAACAGTGGCGTAAGTGGAAATATGATGATCAGTGAGAAACAGAAGGGTCATTAAAACACTGGAGTCACCGCAGAATAGAGAATGGATGCTGTTCCCGATATCACTCTGTAACTCTGAGAAACTGCAGATCCCATGAGTCTTTCAACCTGGAAAGGAAGGCTCTGAGAGATTAATTTAGAAAGGTCACTAAGATTGGTCAAAGTATTGAAAAAGTCAATTTAAGACCATGGGTTTGAATTGTGCCAATAGAAACTGGGGACATAATTTCAAGTCTGAGAAAGGTGAGGATTGATAACAAGGACTTTTTCACACAATGATCAATATATGTAACTGACTTCCAACTACATTAGAGATGGCTTAAAATCCTGAGATTATTTCAGACGTGATTAGATATTGTGAAGGGTTTATACAGACATTCCTTAAAGAGACAGGTTACTAAGTATTTGATTTTTGTTTTCATTAAAAAGCTAAAAGATCTGTGCAATTGCAATTACTGGCCCCTATTTGGACCAGTCAGTTCGAGACACTCAGCTGAGTATTGGAATTGATCGGAAAAGGCCCTTCTTTATCAGACTTTAAGCAGCTGCTTGACATCGTTGGCTGAACAGGACTTCCACCACACTTGGGTCTATGAGAGTGGAAGTATCCCCCAAGTCTTTCTCATTGCAAGCAATACGCCTCAGGATGCGCCTCATTATTTTACCTTTGGGGAAGAAAGAAATGTTTGGTTAACAATGTGCTCTGTTGGTAGCTGGGTGTGGTTTACAAACAGTCTGAGGTTGCAAACATACTGCAGTCTCAATTTTACGTAGTGACACATGGTTTACCTGAACGGGTTTTTGGAAGCCCAGGTGCATTTTGTATGAAGTCAGGTGTTGCTATCGGTCCAATCTTTTGTCGTACTGCAAATATAAAAAAAGAAATATCAAGTGATTTTAGTCGGTTTAACTGTCTTATTTTCTAGTGATTTTGCTTTGTTGTTCGTCCAGCTGGTAAGCATCAGCATTGAGGAATAGGTTCAACAGAGAAAATAGGAACAGGAGTAGGCCATTCAAGCCTGCTCACCCATTCAGTATGATCATGGCTGCTTTTCCAACTCGGCAACTTGTTCCCACTTTCTCCCCATACTCTTTGATCCCATTAGCCATAAGAATTATATTTACCGCCTTCTTGAAAACATTCAGTGTTTTCACCTTAAATACTTTCTGCGAGAGAGAATTCCACAGGCCCACCACTCTCTTGGTGAAGAAATTTCTCCTCATCTCAATCCTAAATGGCCCACCCTGTATTCGTAGACTGTGAGCCCTGGTTCTGGACTCCCCAGTCATTGGGAACATCCTTCCTGTGTTTACCTTGTCCAGTCCTGTTAGAATTTTATAGGTCTCCAAGAGATCCTTCCCATTTTTCTAACCTTCAGTGAAGATAGTGCTAACCGATCTCTTCATACACCTGAACATCTTTCCATGCTTTAGCAAGTTCAGGCACCATGAGTTGCCACATCAGATGCAATATGGGTTTCTTACAGCAAGAAGGTCATAAAGGTTCCATCCACTGTATCAGTGTAATGTATTCAGGCTCACAAAATCACTCTGTGCTACAATGAATGTGAGTCATAAAGTGGATGACAAGTCAGGTCAGGATTCAGGCATAGCTTCAGGGACAAGAGCATGAGATAAAGGTTGATCCTTTAGTGGACTGAGGGTGTGCCAGGGGTGCCATCTCTCAGATGAAACATTAAAATCACCACCGCATCCCCCCTCGCCCCCACCTCCCCCCCCCACCCCAGTCAAGCCCCCGGCACCACTGGCCTCTCGGATGAATATAAGAAGTC
>JAHRHZ010000054.1:19330370-19369050 GCA_024137785.1 Ginglymostoma cirratum
AGTCAAGCCCCCGGCACCACTGGCCTCTCGGATGAATATAAGAAGTCCTCTGGCACTGCACAAAGAAGAACAAAGGAACTTTGCCAGGGATCTGGTTAAAACCTACCTTCCAACCAACATCATTAAAAGCAGATCATTATCTCATTGGTATTTGTAGGACCTTGCTGTGTGTGAATTGGCTGCTGGCCTTTCTACATTACAATGGTAATATTTTAAAAGTACCTAATTAACTATATCGAGGAGATGGTGGTAACTTCTCCAGACTAGTAATTCAGAGGCAAGGCTACTGTGGACATGGACTCGAATCTCATGATAGCTACTGGTGGAAATTGTCATTTAGTCTGGCCTACATGTGACTCCCAACACACAGCAGTGTCGTTCTTTCTTAACCACCCCCTGAAACATTCAAGCAGCCACTTGGTTCGAGGCTAATTAGGAATGGACAGCGGATACTGGCCTTGCCAGAGACACCCATATCCTATGAAATAATTTTTAAAAGTCTTTTGGAACATCCTGAGTTAATGAAAGGAGCAATTTAAGTAGGGATGTAGGATGTAGGAGCGGGCCATTTTCGCTCTCTGATCTTGCTTTGTCATTCAATGAAATTATGATTGATTTGACTGTGGTCTCGCCTCCACTTTCTGACCAGGTCTCTCCACTCCCCTGACAATCAAAATTTGATCGAAGGTAGCGTTGAATGAGTTACCTGACCCAGCCTGCACTGCTTTCTGGGGAAGAGAATTCTAGAGACAACAAGGAAAAAGAAACAATACTGACCCCTTTGAGGACTGAACTCAGGGCCTTCAGTTTATGAAACTGACACACTGTCTCCAGCAAAAAGGAGGCAGAGCGTTCAGATCCATGTCTATTTATTCTGCATGAGGCTGATTTAAAGTAGCAGACCTTTCAAATCGAACCAACTTGGCAGGTGAACTAATGAGATCTTAAGAGTTGTCCAATGTTAGACCATCACAGCAAACCAGGTTGCTGCCCCAAATGTTGTCTTGTAATTTGCAGATTTGAATTTTAAATCAGTGCAATAAGAAATTGAATCACTAAAAATATTGGAAATAAATGGCACATTCTGCAAGTATTTGGAAAATTTCATCACAGCCCCCGGAAATCTCTCTTTCAACTCAAGACTGACTGACCTGCTGTATGTATTTCATGATTCTTCATGCATTTTAATTTCCACTCACGTAAATTTTCCTGTTTTTCTTTCCCATCCATCAGCACTTCCTCCCTAGTGGGTGATGCATGACAGTCTCATTACAGTTCTGCTATAATTTATCCTCATTCCTGCCCCGATGTCTACCCCACTCTGACTGGTGTTGACAGCAGTTCTTTGATTTGTAGGTGTCATTAGCCAATGTGAAGTGGTAGGTTCACAGAACAAATGTGCTGCTTTCAGCACTCTTGGTAATAGCACAGGATCAGAGGTGCTGGCACTGTGACTCAAGGAGAAAACATCTGGGAATGTACAGTCAGAGGAGGGAGTGGAAGTAAAAATGAAAGCCCTTCTCCATGGCCCAGCAATCCCCAAGGCCACGCTGCAGCCACGAGAGGTGTCCAGTTCCCCAGGGATTGCAGAAGGCAAATACTATCCAGTGTCATTCAGTTTAAAGTATATGTCTGTGGCTCAAGGCTATGTACAGAATTCATGTCAACCACGGTACTGTAGTCAACTCCCAGGTTAAGAAATACAGAATGGCTGATTGCAAATCAACACGAGCCAGGACTTGCAGGTCAGGAGAGAAAAGCAAAGGGAAAAAATGGAAAAAAGAAAGAGACACATAAGAAAGACAGGTTCCATCAACACCGCACTGAACACAATTCATTGTGAAATGCTTTCGAGCTGTTGCAATCTGATGAACCATAATATAAATGAAAGTTTCAGACTTGCCATATCTTTAGCATTCTCCTTGATTCAATTTTGTCCCCATTTCAAGCTCCCACCCTTCACAACGCGCAGCTACATCTGAGAGACTGACCAGCAACTTACTGTTAGCTATCTTCTACCGACGGATGTTTGACAGATGCTCAGGATATGAAATTCTCCAGAGATTTCCTTTGGTGTGAGCATTTTGTCCACACTCTTTCCAATCAATATCTTCCATACACTGGGGCTGATTTTCTTTTGTAACTCACACTGGGGAGACTAGGTGAAGCCATCTTGTTCACTAGTCCCCTTGGCACCAGGAAAATAATTTAGAAACACTCCATCGAGCCCCTACAGTGTGGAAACAGTTCCATGCCAACTTTCTAAACAGCATTCCACCCAGACTCACCCCCCCTACCCTATCACCCTGCATTTCCCACAGCTAATCCATCAATTTACACATCCGCAGACACTACAGGCAATTTTAGCATGGGCAATCCACCTAACCTGCACTTCTTTGGACTGTGGGAGGAAACAAGAGCACCCAGAGAAAACCTACACAGACAGTCACCCAAGGCTGGAATCAAACCCAGGTCCCTGGTGCTGTGAGGTAGCAGTGCTAACCACTGAGCCACTATGCCATCCATTAAAGTGCAATGGTTCCAGAGCAGTTCCTGCAGATACCTTATACAGCTGTATACCCAGCTCGGGTAACAATGAGGGAGGCTACCATGCCCACACTCTTCCATAGAGTTATATTGTATAGAGTCCTACTACAGGCAAAGGACCCATCGTTTAACAGTAACTAGGCTCCTGCCTGAATCTCCATTTTGAAGTCTTATCATGGAATTAATTCAAATGCGCCCTGGCCAATCCTAGGGCAGTATATTCCCATTTCAATTTTCATTGCCCTGCAGAAGGTGAGGAAGGTGATGGTGAGCTGCTTTCTTGAACTGCTGCACTTCTTGGGATATAGGTAGACCCACAATGCTGTGAGCTCCAGAGCCGCAGGATTTTGACACAGCAACGTTAAAGGAATGGCAATGTATTTCCAAGCGGGGATGGTGAGTGGCTGGGAGGGGATCACTGCAGGTGGCAATGTTCCATGTATCTGCTGTCCTTGTCCTTCTAGATGGGAGAGGTTGCGGGTTTCGAAGGTGCTGTCAAAGGAAGATTAGCGCAATTCAGTAGTGCAGTTTGCAGATGGTACACACTGCTGCTACAGTGCGCCAGTGGGGAAGGAAGCAATTGATGAAGGTGGTGGATGGGAGGCCGGTCAAGCAGACAGATTTCTCATGGATGGTGTCAAGTTTCTTGAGTGTTGTAGCCGCACTCATAAAGGCAAATGGGAAGTATTCCATCACATTCCTAAATTGTACCCTGTAGGTGGGGAGGAAGGAGGACAGATAGCTGCCAGAGACATCCTGGCTTCTTACACGTATTTATAAACAATATTTACATGGCTGCTCCAGTTCAATTTTTGGTCAACGGTAACCCCAAGATGCTGATAGTGGGGCATTCAGTGATGGAGATACCAGTGAATGTCAACGGGCAATGGTTAGATTCTCTCTTGTTGGAGACAGTCATTGCCTAACATTTGTGTGGTGTGAATATTATTTACCACTTTTCAGCCTAAGTCTAGATATTGTTTAAGTCTTGCTGCATTTGGACCACAGACTGCTTCAGTGTCTAAGGGGTTGCGAATAGTGCTGAATGTTGTACAATGATCAGCAAACATCCCCACTCCTGACCTTCTGATGGAGAGAAGGTCATTAATGAAGATGAAGATGGTTGGCCCTAGGTCAACCCTGCCACGAGGAACTCTTGCTGTGATGTCATGGAGCTGAGATAACTGACCTTCAACACTACAACCATCTTCCTTTGTGCTAGGTTTGTGGAGAGTTTTCTCCCTGATTCGCATTGATTCCAATTGTGCTAGGGGTCCTTGGTGCCACACTTGGTCAAATGCAGCCTTGATGTCAAGGGTTGTCACGCTCACCCAATCTCACCTGGTTTCACATCTTATGAAGGAAAAAAAAGTGACTCTCCTGGAAGTACTGGAAACCTATGGCACAGAATTGGCTGAATTCCCTTAAGCAGATAATTGTAGTCAATAGATTTTAGTTTCAGTTACCAATGGTGTTCTCCAGGAATTGGTATGGAGCTTTACTGTTAGCTATTTTATTAACAATTCAGTGTTGGCATTGAAGAAATGATCCAAGCAGCTTACGCACATCAGGCTAGTGTGGGAGTCCCAGGTAGACTGGACAGTGAAGAAGGCATTTGGTGTGCTTGCCTTAATTCGTCAGTACATTGAATATAGGAGTTGGGAGGTCATGTTGTGGCTGTACAGCACATTAGTTAGGCCACTTTTGGAATACTGTGTTCAGTTCTGGTCTCCCTGCTAAAGGAAGGATGTTGTGAAACTTGAAAGGGTTCAGTAAAGATTTACAAGGATGTTGTCAGGGTTGGAGGGTTTGAGCTATGGGGAGAGGCTGAATAGACTGAGGTTATTTTCCCTGGAGCTTCAGAGGCTGAGGGGTGACCTTATAGAGGTTTAAAAAAATCATGAGTGAATACCCAAGGTCTTTTACCCAGGGTAGGGGAGATAAAAACTAGAGGGCCTAGGTTTAAGGTGAGAGGGAAATGATTTAAAAAGAACCTAAGGGGTAACCTTTTCATGCAGAGAGTGGTATATATATGGAATGAGCTGCCAGAGGAAGTGGTAAATTGTTGTCTACAATTACAAGCCATTGGTACAGGAATAGGAAGGGTTTAGAGACATATGGGCCAAATGGTGTCATATAGGACTAGAAATAGGACTAGATTAATTCAGGATATCTGGTCGACATGGACGAGCTGGACTGCAGGGTCTGTTTCTGTGCTGTATATCTCTATGGCTCTATGACAGTCGGTCAAATGGTCACATGTTCAAAGGTTAGCCAGGCACTCTTGCTGAAGTATCACTTAGTCGCACTGCATTTTTTTTGGCAATTTAGATGCAGGCGATGTAAATGATTTTACACTTGGGACATTTTTCCACAGCAACACTTTAGCAAAAGAAATAATACTGATGAGAGGGAAATCTTTCCAACAAACTGAGCAGTTCGAATGTGAGATGCACTGACTGAGAGAGAGGCGGAAGCAGGTTCAACTGAGGCATTCAAGAGGGAATTGGTGCCATTGGAAGTGGAAGATGTGTAGGGTTGTGGAACCAAGTACAGCAATGTCACTAAGTGAATTGCTAACTTGAAGAGATAGCTCTGACACGATGGGTCAAATGGCTCCCTTTTGTGCTGTAACAATGCTGTGATTCTGTGACAATGTCAGTTTTCTATGTTATAAACGATGTGCGTATGTGATCTCCAGGGTTAGATTTAATTATGTCATAGGATCACAGAGGAATTTTTCAGATCTGTTTCCCTCTAGTTTACTCTGATTTTGATCTGGTTTGCTGGAGGTTATCTCGTTGCAGGTGGTTTGGGGGTTTCTCATCTAATCGGGTACTATAACTATGTGAAAGAGATTTATTTTCCTGCTTTCATCCTCCTCCTTTCTCAAGCAGCCTGTCTTCTCTGCTACTTCTTGTTCATCTCCTTCTGATACTGCAACCCATACCTGTAACTAAAGCCCCCAGTACTGAGTATATATGATCTATCCAGACAGCTGTACCCACCAGTCCTTCTTACAGACTTTACCAAGCTTCCTGAATTCTTCCAAAAATTCAGTGTGCCTACAAACTTTGTAACAGACTTTTGATCAACAAGACATTTAAGAGATATGGGGGAGGGACACAGAAAAGTAGAGTTTACTAGTCAAATACCTGGAATGTATGCTTACTAGACTAATGAGAAATGAAAACAGAAGTTGGTGGAAAAACTCAGCAGGTCCTGGAAGGGTGACCCTTCTTCAGGACAGGGCCCAAAACTTTTAACTCTGCTTTATCTCCACTGATGCTTTTTTTAAAAATTAGACTAATACCTGGACTGGCAGAGGGCCTTATCAGGAAAGGCTGGAGACACTAGTCCGACATCCTCTGCAGTTTAGAAGAGTCAAAGGTGACTTAATTGAAATGTATAACATTCTGAGGGCATTTGACTGGGTGCAAGTTGAAAAGATGTTTCCTCTTGTGGGAGAATCTAGAACCAGGAGTCATAGCTTAAAAATAAGGAGTTTAAGACAGAGATGAGGAAACAATTTTTTTTCCCCAGAGGGTTTCAAATCTTCCTCAATGGCAGAATCTTTAGATATTTTTAAGGCCGAGGTAGATAGATTCTTGATTACCAAGCGGATGAAAGATTATCAGGGTATTATGCAGGAATGTGGAGTTGAGGTTAAAATCAGATCAGCTATGAGCCTACTCTTATTCCTTGCTCATGAGTTCAAATGGATTTGAAGCCACAATAAGATCAGTGATTAGCTTATTAAATAGCTGAGAGGGATCAAGGGGCTGAATACCCTAGTTTGCTGCTATTTCTTATGCTTTTACACCGAGCACTAGCGAAACCATCCTTACAATAAAGAATGTGTTGGTTAAGTTGCATGCTCCAGGTTTATAGGGAAATGTATGTTATGTCACAATCAGAGCCTTTCCTGTGCAAACTCTCCCCCACCCCCAGTCCCTCTCGGCAAAGGTACCTTTGTTTTTCAGTTCATCTGTAATGGACTGAGTCAATTCTCTTCCCTCCTTGAGAGTGACAAAACAGTAGATGCACTCGCCCTTCACTGGGTGTGGGTGGCTTACCACAGCAACCTCTGCGACTGCACTGTGCTCTGCCAGGGCAGATTCCACCTCCACACTGCTCAGCAGGTGACCTGTATAAGCAAAGATGTCAAATACACATTAGTGAGGTTCGTAAGACAAGTGGTTTGTCGCAGAACACATTAAAACCCCACTCCTCATCCCCATCGCCCAGATCCTGACCACAGTCCCAACTGCACTCTGCACATGAAAGCCTTTGGGCTCCAGTCCGAGGACAGACTGAAATAGAAGAGACAACTCAGAGTCAATATTTTTCACTTTCCCTTGAGGATCCCATTACAGCCTCATTCAGACCTCTCACTGATGTGTTATGTTGTTCCTGCCTGGAACACCTTCTCCCCACTTCCCTTCCGAGAAACATAGTTCCCACTCTCATCTGAATGGCAGATGGAAGCCAATGGTTATCAGATCTCTTCAGGATTAGTGATAAGTTTTGCCTTCTGTCCATTCTAACAGGGCCAGAGAAGTGGAAAGCTGCCCAAAGTGAATGGGTTTCCTCTGAAAATCTACTGATTGTTAAAGTCACTCCAAAGAGTCTGGTAATAGCTCAAACATACTTCAACAGGGTTTGCATTTGCATCCATCGCTAAGTAGCCTTGAGAAGGAGGTGATGAGCCATCATCTTGAACTGCTTCATTCACATGGTCTAGGCACACCCACAGAGCTGTTAGGAAAGGAGTCCAGGATTTCATTAGCTCCAAGTCTGAATGGCATGTGGTTTGAAGGGGAGCTTGGCTGTTACAGTGCTACCATGAATCTGCTTCTCTTCTCCTTCTAAGAGCTGAATGCTGGGGATTTGGGAGGTGCTTTCAAAGAATCTTTGTCATTTGTTCTAGAGCATCCTACGGGTACTACAGAGTGCAGCTATGGCTCACTGCTATCAGAGTGAGTAAATTGGCTGACGTGCTGAATGCAATCTCAAGTTTCCTTCCAAATCATGTATCATTGCTGACTTTGCCCTATATGGCACCGAATTTCTTGAAGTAAGTGAAGAGTATTCTAACTCACCAACCTCGACATATGAATCATGGGAAAGCTTTGAGGCATCGTTAACAAAATGACCAGCCCCTGGCCCGTTCTAACAGTCACAGTATTTCTGTGTTGATTTCAGGTTGAGTTCACAGTCAGTGCCAACTCTCAGGATATTAAAGGTGGGGGCGGGGGGGGGAGCAGTGGTTGGCAATGCTGATGCCACCGAACATCTAGAGAAGTGGCTAGGGACACTTTCATCAGCGATGAATACAGTCTAGTAATTGTTCGAACATTACCCGCCACTGAACAACCCAAGTCTGGATGTTGTCCTTTCTTGTTGCAGGGTTGAGCAAAAGTCCCTATCATCTAAAATACTGGACCCAAACCCTAAACTTTTCAAAAACTTCCTAAAGTTAAAAAAAAGACAGCTGGGCTATGCTCTGGGAAAAATATACAGTAACAGAGGTGGCCGCATGGAACCTTTGTTCAGCCCGAAATTCACACTGCCACTCTAACAGAACAATTGACCAGACCTAACACTCTCAACGCAAAACTTTTACCCCTCAGGCAACACCAACCCACACATTATGGAACCTATTCAGTTACCAAGACATTCCACTTCAATCAATATTAATTCAGAGAGATATCGGGCATTCAATCTTAATAAAAATACATTTACACATACTCGTCACTGTCAGAATGCCAATTGACTTCAAAGGGAGCACTATGAACACAATGACAAGATTTGGGGCGAAGATAAGGGGCCCACAATTAATATAACTGACTACAACCTGCAGACCGAACAACTGATAACCCCCAAAAACCATCAACCCAACTGACAAGGCCTCAGACACATCCTGAGGTGGTGAAAACCAGCTTGCAAACACCACCACAAAGTAAGGAAAACCATGTACTCACCTGAAAAGTCCACTACGTGTCCAACCCCATCACCGGGCTCAACCCAGGCTAAAGGCCTACACCATCCAAAGTCTTCACTGAGGCACCGTGTACGGCAAGCATGATTGGCCAGCTGTACTTCAAAACTGGATTTATCCCCACCGGTGAGCTTAAACTCCCGAGATCCCAAAGTATCCAAACTAGCTAGCAGGGACGGGAAGGTGGGTGGTGACAGTGCAGGGAACCCCAAGGTAGGAAGCCTGATTAAAGTTTCTGTGATTAAAACTATGTTTAGCTTCTAGTAGTGTTTAACCTGTGTTTAATTTAATAGTGTATTTAATTACTGACCTCTGTATTGTTGATTTGCCAAATTCACTGTTTATTACATTTGCCTTTATTTCTCGTATTACACTTACATTTTGTATTTAAATAAACACAGAGACTCTTTTGCCCTTGAAACACCTGTCTACTGCCTTCTTCATTTCACACCCCTGAATAAGTCTAGTGTCAGATCCAGGGATCTGGGGAAGATTTAAACCACCTGAAAATCAGCAAATTACTGATCGCAAACCAGAACCCTACACACTGAAGAACTGTGAAAGAGACTGAACACTGCATTTATGCACAAATCTCTTTTGGGGGGGGGGGGGCTTGTGGCCCAGTGGTAGTGTTCCTATCTCTTCAAGTTCAAGTCCAACCTGCTCCGGAAAATCAACACCATTGCTAATGGATGATGCATCTAGGATTTATGCAGTCATTTGAGGGGAGAACTGCATGGGAGTTTGTAAGTGACAGTTCACAGAATGGATGCCTAGTCACTACTCTTTTGATTACAACAACTGTGGTGCAATCATTTCTCCTCTCTCCTTGACCTGATGGGGAGCTGTGTTCTGGAATTGGTGAAGGGTTCTTTGCCTCACTGGTTTGGAGGGAGACATGTCCAGGCTGAAGAGTATTTTCAAAGTATTTGTTGAAGGCAATACACCACTTGGTGTGTGTGCCTGTGCATGTGTATGTGTGTGTGTGCGCGCGTGTGTGTGTGTGCGCGCGTGTGTGTGTGAATATGTATTTGTGTGTGTGTGTGTGTGAATATGTGTTTGTATGTGTGTGTGTGTGAATATGTGTTTGTATGTGTGTGTGTTTGTGTGTGCGAATGTGTGTGTGTGTGAGAATATGTTTGTATGTGTGTGTGTGCACGCGTGTGAGTGTGAATATATGTTTGTATGTGTTTTTGTGTGTGTGTGCACGCGTGTGTGTGTGTGTGTGTGTGTGCGAATATGTCTGTCTGTCTGTCTGTCCACATCTGGAATGAATATTTAATCCAGATACCTAAATCAATGCAGCCGACTGGATCACTACATGTTCAGGCTGGCACAAGCCCTTCCAAAGGGAAAGGGCTCAAGCATGCTCTAAGTAATCCACATACAATAATTTGTGAATCCATCATGTATGACGAATCGGACCTACACTTGAAGGGATGATGTTGGTTTAGTGGTGATGTCACTAACTGCAGGTGGGGAAGTGATGGCTGTGTGGTATTGTCAATGGACTGTTAATCCAGAGACCATGTAATGTTCTGGAGACTTGGGTTCAAATGCCACCATGGTAGAGTTTGAATTCAATTTTTGTTTTAAACATATGGAATTAAGAGTCCATTGCTGATAGTCAGAAAACCCCACTTGCTTCACTGATGTCTTTTAGGGAAGGAAACTATCATCCTTACCTGGTGTGACTCCAGACCCACAGGAATATGATTGACTCTTAACTGCCCTCCAGGCAATTACAGATGAGCAATAAATGCAAACCTTGCCAGCGATGCCCTCATCCCATGAATGATTTTTTTTTAAAAATCACTGAACTAGTATTGCAGAATGCCGAACCAATGCCCTAGACCACCCATCCAAACCTCACTTTAGCAGCTGTGGAATTTAAATTCAATTAGTAAAAAGTGAAATTGAAAGCCAATCTCACCACTGGTAACCATTGTTAAAAAAAAGGAAATCAGCCATCCATACCAGGCCTAGCCTGTGTGTGATTTCAGATTCACAGTGATGTGGTTAACTCTTAAACCACCCTCCAAAATGGTCTAACAAAGCACTCAGTTCAGGGGAATGAGCAATGAGTAACAAATGCTAGCCTTGACAATGCAGTCCACATCTCACAAAAGGATAAGAAACCACTGTTTAATACACCATGCAGGTGTTATGATTTTCTGCAATGTATGGCGTGATGCATGGAGGAGTATTTGCACAGGTATCAAGCATGTCTCAATGGTAATACTCTGGTCTCTGTGTCAGAAGCTTCCAGGTTTGCGTCTCAGCCAGAGACCAAGAGAACATGATCTAGGCTGACATGAGGTACAGCGATGCAGTGCTGTCTTCCAGATAACACGCTAAACTGAGATTCCACCTGCCCTGTCAAGTCATTGTAAAAGGTCCCATGCATTGGTTTGAGGAGCGAAGGAATTTTCCCTTCGTGATCTGGGCAAAAACTTATCTCTTAACCAACATAACTCAACTAAGTACATGATGTTATCATTATTACATTATTATTAGTGGGAGCTTGCTATGTTGTGTTTTCCACATTACAGTGGGGACTACATTTTGAAAGTATTTTATCGGCTATAAAGCACTTTGGAATATTCTAAAGTAGTGAAAGTGCTTTCTAAATGTTCATCTTCCTTTAATATGTATACACAGACTTCCTCCAATTGGTCAGAAATGACATGTGACTGTTTTTGTTTCCATTGCAAACAGGTCTGAACAACTGAAAGGCTGTTAAAATTTCTACCTGAGACATTCAGCATGTCATCTATTCTTCCGGTGATCCAGTAATAACCATCTCCATCACGTCTGCAACCTGCATAACAAAACTTTCTGTGAGACAGTAGCATTTGCTTAGCTGAAAAAGATGCATATCCACGTAAGCTGAGAAATTGTGAAAAAATGGTAAGGAACATGTTTACAGGTCACTTTTGGTTACTTTCACGTTTCCCAAATTAATTACTCAGGATGTTGCTTTGCTTCAAATCAGTCTGGAACAATACTTCATGGTGAAGCTGATTCATTGGGAACACTTCAAAAAGAACTGTGAATGGACCTTCAAATGGACCTTCAAATGTACCTCCCATCCCCAAACCACCCCCAATGTGGTATTGCCTTTTGGCTACGAAAATATCATCAACATATCTCCAGTTCCACTAAACATCCTTGACCATTGCTACACAACCATCAGAGATACCTACCACACCATCTCCCATCGTATTCAGGAAAATCAGATCACAAGGCTGTGCTCCTCCTCCCAGCAGAAATTGGAGTATGAGGACCCAGCTCAAAAAGTAATGCAGTGGTGGGTCGAGGCAATGGAAGGGCTTCTGTGGGTCTGCTCAGAGTCAGTGGCTTAGGCCATTTTCAAGAACTCAGCAGCCAACCTAAACAAATATGCCACTACTGTTACGGACTTCATTAGTGAGTGTGTAGAAGACTGCGTGCCGAATGTTCCCCACTGGGAAACTGTGAATGAACTGGGAGATCCATTCCCTACTGAAGTTAGTAGCGAGAGGTTAGTCATGGCTCACATCAACTCCAGCCAACCAAACTGCCTTGATCCTTAGCAATTCGCCAAACGGCACAACAGGTCCACAGCAGGCACCATCTCCCTGGCCCTCCACTCATTCCTGGAACATGTAGGATAACAAGGATATCTACGGCAGGATCCTACTTATTGACTAACAGTTCAGCCTCAAACACCATAATTCCAAACAAACTCATCTCTAAATTCCGAGGCCTAGGTCTCAGATCCCCCCTCTGTAACTCAATCCACAACTTCCTGACCCATAGACTGCCATCAGTAAGAATACGCAACAACACCTCCTCCACCATAATCCTCAACACCGGTGTCCCGCAAGGCTGCGTACTCAGCCCTCTACAATACTCCTCATACATTCATGGGTGTGTGGCCCAATTCCACCCTCATTCTATTTACAAGTTTGCTGATGACACCACCACTGTAGGTCGGATCTTATGCAATGAAAAGACAGAATACAGGAAAGAGACTGAGTGCTCAGTGGTATGGTGTAAAGAACAGCAATCTCTCCATCAATGTCAGCAGTACGAAGGAGCAGGTCATTGACTTCAGGAAGCAGAGTGGAAGGCACGTCCTTGTCTGCATCAATGGAGCTGAGGTGGACATGGTCAAGGGCGTTAAGTTTCTGGCAGTGATCATCACCAACAAACTGTCCTGGTTCACACATATCAACAGGACAGTCAAGAAAACACAACAGCATCTACTTCTTTAGGACGCTAACGAAATTTGGCATGTCCATAAGGATTCTTGACAATTTTAATAGATGCACCATAGACAGCATCCTATCTGGATGCATCACAGCTTGGTATGGCAACAGCTCTGCCTGGGACTGCAAAAAACTATAGAGTTGTGAACAGAGCCCAGTCCATCACGCAATCCAGCCTCCCATCCACTGACTCCATCTACACTTCCCACTGCCTCAGGAAAACAACCAACATAATCAAAGACCCCCCCACCCGGTTATACTCTCTTCCACCCTCTTCCATTGGGCAGAAGATATAACATTTTGAATAAACGCATGAATAGGTTCAAGAACAGATTCTTCCCTGCTGTAATCAGACATTTGAATGGACCTCTCAAATGTTAATTCTGATCTGTCTGGCTCTCTTCACCTTCTCTGTGGCTGTAACACTGTTTCTGCAATCGGTTCTGGTACCCTGATGCATTTTGTCTGGTACAACCTTGCAATTTATTGCCTTGCATTGTGCACAATTCCCAGCTGAATAAAGACATGCAGGTTTGACACTGGAATGTATTCGGAATGATAATTTCCTTGCATAAACAAGGAGTAAAAGAAACATTTCAGCCATACAGCTTTAAACTGATCACCAACGAATATGGGTTCAGCCAAAGTAAGTTCTGACTGAAATTTGAGGCTGCATATATTGTTAAAAATAATCTAAAGTAAAGTAATAATTTACTGTCTCCAGTCAAATAAAATCCTGGGAACTGTTTGAAGTAAGTTGCCTCAAAGCGCTCCTTGTCTCCAAATACAGTACGCAGTATGGATGGCCAAGGTCGTTTGAATACCTGAAACAGAAACAAAAGCAATGATCTCACCAGTGAATGAAAACTCCAGGAAAACTGACATGCTGTGCAGTTTGCATTTTGCTTACATAATTAGTCTGATAATTAAAACGTCCCTTTTATTACATGGCAGCCATGATTCAATCACACTTCTGCCAATGAAGGTTGTGAGCTCAACTTCTACCCCAGAAACTTGAGAGTGGAAATCTACCATGATACAGAATTGAGATAGTGCTGAAATGTAGGAGATTTTGCCTCAGACAATGTAGACATCAGTCGACGTAAAAGAGCCCATGGTACCATTCTAAAAACAGTGGATTCTCCCAAGGGAATATCTACTCCTCAATCAAAAAATACAAACTATTTTGTCATTATCTCCTTATTGTTCTCAGATTTATTACCATATTCCTACTTACAACCAATGTTACCTCTTAAAAAAAAACCAAAAAGAACTGCAGATGCTGTAAATGAGGAACACAAACAGAAGTTGCTTGAAAAGCTCAGCAGGTCTGGCAGCAGCTGTGAATAAAAAAAATCAAAATTAATGTTTCGGGTCTGGTAACTCCGATTTTTTTCTTCACAGCTGCTGCCAGACCTGCTGAGCTTTTCCAACAACTTCTGTTTTTGTGTCCAACATTCCCTCTAATTGTTTTCTCTCCTATGCTGATTTCTGAAGTCTCTGTGCAGTGGCAGCTTCAGAAATGGAAGCCAATGAGTCAGTACACTGACCAGCACATACAAAATCTCCCAGCAGCTGTGCAGCCATTTACAAAACTGACTACACTTCAGAAACACCTCATTGTGTGTAAGCATGTCCTGTAGTTGCGAAAGGTGCGATATAAACTAGACTTCCCATATGTCAAGATAACAAGGTGTAGAGCTGGATGAACACAGCAGGCCATGCAGCATCAGAGGAGCAGGGAGGCTGACGTTTCAGGCCGAGCATTTTCTATTTCTTTTGCTTTATATTAGCATCACAGTGGTACATTACACAGCAGCAAAGAAGTTAACAGTTTGTGGATCATTTCACAAGTGATTGAAGAATTATGATCTCTTTTGTGTACAAGAATTATTTTGAACCTCACTGCTGTGTGAGATACTTAGCAAGAAGTCCACAAGTTCTGGAAGGCTCTGTTGGAGCTGAACTGAGCACCTACCAGGTAACCCTCAGCTTCTCCCTCCAGTTCCTCACCATGCTCATTGAGAATTGCAGGGAGAACACCAAAGAATGGAAATGTCTGGAGGAAGACAAACAATGTAGTTTTCAGATTAGTTCCTGCAGGAGGAAAAGAGCTCACACCTGAGAAAGAAAACATTGATGCAATTAATTAAATTAAAGCTTACAGTTGATCCTGGCTTCAATGGTGTAGCAGCAGGCAAAGGAGTCATCATTGGGCCACCCTGTACAGAGATACAAGACAAAAATGCTACACAACAGTCTCTTATTAGCAACATGCTGATTGGTACACTTTTGTCCATTGCTAGCTAGCATAGAAACATTCTTAGCTGGTCAGTGCAGTCCCATTCTACTTGCAATCTGCCAAAGGAATACTAGGGTCTTTAAGGAATTGCAATGATTGAGGGATAGTGGGGATTTTTTAACATCTAGTCTCAGAGTTCAACAGCAATAAGGTAATCAGAGGCTGACCGATGGGAAAAGCACCAAAACCCCATTTTACACATATAAGAATCAATGGACAAGGAGCAGGCTATTTTTCCCCTGGAGCCTGCTCCATTGTTCAACAGATCACAGAATCGCTACAGTGTGGAAACAGGCCATCTGGCGCATCAAATCCACACACTATGAAGAGCATCTCACCCAGATCCATTCCCCTACTCAATCCTCATAACCCTGCATTTCCCATGGCTAACCCACCTCGCCTGAACATCCGTGGACACTATGGGCAATTTAACATGATCATGGCTGATCTGTTTATGTTTGGAATTCCACCTTCCCACCTACCCCTGATATCCCTTGATTCCCCTGGCTGTCAAACAAGAATCGCTCTTACATGAGCTGTATGTAGCAATTGTGTGTGTCACATTGGTGATGCTCAATCAAAATACAATCTCGGGCCAATGACACAGAAATCATAGTTGACAAATCATAGATTGAATTGTCAGTATATAGTTCAGTTTCAAAACCAAATAGGTAGGTTCAGTGAGTGGGAAAGAATCTGGCAGATGGAGTATAATGTGGGAAAATGTGAAGTTGTCGTTCACTTTGGTAGGAAGAATAAAAAAGCAGAATATTACTTAAATGCAGAATGATTGCAGAATACTGAGGTGCAGTGGGATCTAGATGTTCAATTATGTGGGTTGCAATAACATTATTATGCAGGTCCAGCAGATAATCAGCAAGGTTAATCAAACACCAGCCTTTATTACATGGGGAATTTAAGATAAAAGTAAGGATGCTATACAGGGAATTAGCGATACCATATCTCCAATACTGTGCACAGTTTTGGTCTCCTTATTTAAGAAAGTACGTATGCACTGGAGATGGTTCAGGGAAGGTTTGTTTAATTGATACCTGGAAGAGTGGGCTATCTTATTAGGAAAGGTTGTACATTCTGGGCTTGTTACCACTGGAGTTTATAGAAGTGAGGGATGCCTTGAATGAAGTTTATAAGATCCCGAATGGTCTCGACAAGGTGGATGCAAAAAGGATGTTTACTCTTGTGGGTGAGTCTCTGAACACAAAGCAAACTGGCAGAAGCACGCAAATCATAGGAGACCCTGAGCTCCAGAGTACTGGTGGACTGAAATGGTGTGACAGTTGGGCCTGAGAGCAATGTGGGAAGGCTGGTAGTTTGTCAATGAAGACTCGTATGGACTGAGGGTCAAGGAAGATGGTTCCTATGGAACATGCAGGATATTAAGCTCAGAAAGGAGGCAGATGTTCAAAAGACATGAGAGGCATTTTTTTTACACAGTGGATAGCTCGCATGTGAAGTGAACTTCCAGAGGTAGTGGTGGATGTGGGCACAGCTTTTAAGTTTAAAAGTCACTTAGCATATGAATAGGAAAGGTTTGAAGGGATATGAGCCAGGAGTGGGCAGGTGGGACTAGTTTTGTTTGGGATTATGTTCAGCATGGACTGGTTGACCCGAAGGGTCTGTTTCCGTGCTATATGACTCTATAAGACACAGTTGGATGATGGCCAGATCAAGCAATCAGTTGTTTCGAATTGTGTTGTCTAGTTTCCTGGGGAACAAGAATAAAATTGGAAATGGTATATAAATAAGAAGAGTTGGAAAATTAATGAGATACAAGTACATTGGAATGAGGTATTTGCTGCTCAGTCATGTGATTCTGAAGTTGCCATTTTACCTTAGGGCAATATTGCAAAACCTTTTCTCAACATTGAGATTCTAATTTTTTCTACTCCACTGTTCTTGCTTTGGTCGTGTTGCACTAGGACGGGCAAAGATCTGCCCAGTGTTTTAGATCATAATGAAATGTCATCATCGTGAAACTTTAACTCAGTTTCTCTCCCCATGGATGCTGCCAGTCCTGCTGAATATTTCCAGCATTTCCTCTCTTCAGCCTATAATGTTATTTCATGAGTGAAATTCAATGAGATCAGCTAAGCATGACCCACCTTTACAAATCTGTACTGGCTATTCTTAACTCAAAACTTTCCACCTGCCTTTGATTTCTTTTCCCTGATTATAGTTTCCAAAACCTTACTCTGATGTTAAGGTAATGGTCCATTGGCTGCTAGAAATGTCCAAACACTCTTCTGTTATAAGAGTGCCACATTTCCACTCTCCAATCGTGTAGGCATAGAACTAGTGACAATTGTAAAATGTTACAAGTCCTTCCACTATTACCGCTCCCGTTCTTGTTTTAGAAAACATGAGGAAAATATCAGCTTTATAATTATGTGAAAGATGGGAAATATATATTTTAGCTATTTTCATACTTTATTATTATTGATATTGTTGTGGTCCCCCTCCCTCCCCCTACAGCCAACTCCTGAAAAGCAGATCCTTTCCAAGGGACAAGACTCTCCACTATCTCACCAATTGAGATCATACCAAACCAGTTTCCGTCATTAACTGATATCCATACACATGATCATTTAGCAGCACTTAATGGAACCATAATGACCTGGATGAACTTCCCCTCCTACCTTAAGAAGTCAAAGCTAAGATACTCAAACCACAACTGCTCACTCAGCATGGGTCAAGAATAAAACTTGGAGCTTCTTGGCTCTGTGCCACTCTACTTTTACCAAATAAGACGTTTGGAGAGGTATTAATCTGAGAATGAACAGTATCTTCCATTTCTTGCATTGTACTTTCAGTTCCTTGATGGGCATCACCATCCCAATGGAAAGCAGATTCTATCCTCACCACCACTCTCCCTGATTGCCAACAGTTGGAAATCCAACCCACTGTGTCATTTACTCCACAGTGTGAAATGTGGAGGAAGTAGTCATGTTATAAAGAAATATTCATGCCGTTTTGAGGAGCATAGAAGCATAGAAACAGAAGTAGGCCATTCAGACTTTGAGCTAGTGGCTGATCTATGGTCTATCTCCATATAGCTCCTTTTAGCGAAAATCCTTAATACTTTTGCTTAATAAAAAATTAGCTCAGATTTAAAATTAACAACTGATCTAGAATCAATTGCCATTTGTGGAAGAGAGTTCCAAACATCTACCCTCTTTTGTGTGTAGAAGTGCTCCCTAACATCTCTCCTGAATGGTCTTGCCTTCATTTTTAAATCATGCTCCCTAATTCTAGAATCCCCAACTTGTGGAAATAATTTATCATTATCTACCCTGTCCTATCCTGTTAATACTTTGAAGACTTTGATCAGATCATCCCTTAACTTCTAAAGTCTAGAGAAAACAGGCCTAATTTGTATAATCTCTCCTCATAACTTAATCCCTGACATCCAGGTATCACTGCAAATCTTTCTTTGCATCTGACATCACTGGGGCAAAATAACATGCCCCTCTCAAGTCTTTTCCCTCCAAAACAAAACATGAGGATGCCTCTTTAACAGGAATGTTTACCGTTTCAGTCTGCCAGAAGGTATCCACGATTGGACACTTGCCATTACCAATCACATTATAATACCATGTCCAAGCCTCCGGGTTAATAGGCTCTCCAGCACAGCCCAGGATTCTCAAAGAACTGAGATTGAACCTGAAGCAGTCAAGTGAAAAGAACATCTTACGGAGGAAAAAAGAAGATTTTTAAATCACACGCAACAACAAAACAAAATGATGTTACAATATAGCAGAAATTGCACGTTAAGAAGGAGGGGGAAGTAAAGCCTTAATCTGGAAGCTAAATTAAAGCATGAAATACTATTACTGTCAGAGGTCCTTCCGAAATCTGTAAAGGAATGGACAATTTATTTGCAATAGAGAATGGAGAAAGCAAAAATAGATTAAAGGAAAACACAGCAAATATATCAGTGTCGAAAAGGAAAGGCATGATTCAACTTCGTGGCACAATTTCTCATCAGAAATTTTACAATTATTTTACTTGGACAGAATGATTTATTTTAAATATACTCCTCCCAAATAATAAATACCAGCTCTGAACTTTAATTCTGCAGCGCTCACCTTGCAAAGTCACACTGGGTAGAATCAAACACGTTTCTAAGAGATGTCAGAGTTTGTTAACAAATGGTAAGTAACACAATTAGAATTACCATGTAAAATATCATTCTCCCTTCTGGAATGTCCTTTCCTCTAAGGCACACAAACTGAACATATTTTGAAATGGTTAGCCAGTGATATCCTGGCAAGAGCATAAGTGAAGAATTTCTCACTGATTGAAGTAAGTTTTCTCACAGTTGGTTATCATCCAGTGATTTCCCCTGGAAGAGTGTCTGGATGGACATTTGTTAGCGCTCTTTGGGACGTCCTGTTAGTTGAAAAGTCATTGTCCAGCTCATGCGGGTGAGTTCCTGATGAGATGCTGGCAAACCACTGTAACTCTATGAAGACAGAGGAGAGAAAAGGTGGGGAAAAGACAAGGAAGGAGGAGCAAACATAAAGGAAGAAAAGATGAAAAGTGGCTCAAAGGAGAAAGAAAAATTGAAAAGGGTAGAAATGCTCTTAGGCGCAGACAGACAATTGAGAATGAAATAGAATCCATCACTAGATTCAGTAAATGGGGCCCAGAGCTGTAGCCTGACTATGGTCTGGTATGACACCAGTTAGCTTTTAGAAAGCATCATCATTTTCACAGCTTTGATAAATCCTTCCATACTGAAACCAAAACCCAAGAAACATCGTCATCATGTATAACTTTAAATACTTAGGGAAACTCCAGTAAATATTTAAATAGAACATAATTTCCGGTGTTTATAATAAGCAAAACTGCTCCAGGGATCCAAACATATGTCTTTGAATTACATGTACGTTGCACCATTGAAACAAGCTGTTCAGCTTAGCCAGCCCATCTTAGTGTTTATCCCCCACACACGCAATAAAGGTAGAATACAGGAGATCTTCACTTCATTTGATCAATCCATAGAATGCTCTCGAAGATTCAAATTGCATTAAGCTAAGTGTATGGGTAACTGGCACACCTTTACTCAATGACACTTCGGCCTCTACTTCAAGCTTCATGCATTCAGTGAATAGCTCAAATCAGCTTCCTAACTTTCTTACTTTCTCACAGGTTCCTCTCCAAACTTCATCAGCATCCTAATCACAGTGGGCGCTGTGTAAAGCTTTGTCACTTTGTACTTTTCAATCATTTCATACAACCTCCCGACATGTGGATAGAGTAAGAGACCTTCAAACTAAAACAGAGAGAAATTTAATCAAAACACAACCATTGGAAAATCATCCGATTCACGTGTATAACTTTATTTTTATCGTGCTCAAATTTGGTGGTGGTGTCCTCTGGTTTTACAGTGAAGCTTCTACTGGAACTCCAGCCTCTAGGCAGTGACGCTGCCATTTTGTGAGTTGAGAATTTAGAATTGAGAATTTACGAGGTGCAAACAGAAACCTTTGACCCTACTTCAGATCTGGCAGGAAGAGAAGGTCACCTTCTTGTACAGCTCTGTAAAAGGCTTCAGAAGGCACTTTGTAGAACATTAGGACCAAGCTGACTTCCTACTCCCTCCCTCTCTCAAGCAACCAGACTTCAAATAGGGAGATCCAAGGAGAAGAAAGAAAAAAATACTACCGACGCTTTCATTTAGCTAAATATTCCCAAGTGTTCCCCGTTCCTGTTTACATGATTTTATTGAAGTAGAAAAGTGCAGAGGAGGAGTTGAAGAATATGTCTCTAAATAAGCCATGAGGTTTGGTTTGGGAAAGTGTCAAAACAAATTGAGAGGGTACAAAGCTTGTTGATTATGTGCCTCAGGCATTGCTTCTGAATGACAGCAGCCTTTTGCAACTAGCGTTTGTCACCTGAAATGCGGTGGCCAGTTTTTGGACATTAGGGTCTAGGGGAAAGGTACCTCACCTGCCCATTGAATTGCCAAAGGCTGCACTTCTCAGGTTGGCCCAAGTTAGCACACGTTCTGTTTCACATGTCCATGTGTTTCTTTACCTACTGTGTGCACAGAAAGATGTTTAATTTTTTATTTGTTCACTTTTATGGGGCTTGTAGAGGCAGAATGCCTGCTCATCGTGCGCTGCATCATTCGGTATTTCTATAATTACACAATTTTTAACGTATGCATTTATGAGCAGGTCTGAGGAAGTCAGGAAACACCAAGATGGGAGTACCCTCAGAAGGATACAGATCAGTAATCATTTTACAGGCGGGAAGGTAGCAGCTCCAAGGAAACAGGGTGGTAAGATCTCTGAGGGGTGACAGCTGTGGTCTTTCCTTCCTTTAGTCATGGGGTATGGAGACAGTGACCCCTGCCTCTCCCCCTCCCTCACAACTTCTTATCTGCTAGCCAGCACAAGGAGAATGTCTCTATTGAGTTGGCATATACTTTACAGAGCAGAGCGTGACAGCTACACTGCCACCAGCAAAGTGCCAGGGAGCCCTGGAAAATCCCCTTCATCATTGGCCTTAATGGTTTAAATTGAGTACCTACACATAGAATCATAGAATCATAGAATCCCTACAGCGTGGAAACAGACCCTTTGGCCCAACAAGTCCACACCAACCCTTGGCACATTCCACCCAGACCCATGCCCCTGTAACCCATCTAATCTACACATCCCTGAATACTACAGGCAATTTAGCACAGCCAATCCACCTACCCTGCACATCTTTGGACTGTGGGAAGAAACCAGAGCACCCACAGGAAACCCACACAGACACAGGGAGAATGTGCAAACTCCACACAAACAGTTGCCCGAGGGTGGAATCGAACCTGGGTCCCTGGCACTGTGAGGCAACAGTGCTAACCACTGAGCCACCACGCTGCCCCATGTAAACAGGTCTGTATCCCAGCACCCATGCTGGGTGATACAGATCAGCACCCATTGCTGATCTGTATCCCAGCACCCATGGAAAACTTCCTGGATAGTGGAAATATAAATACGCCTCAACCTCCCTCTAAATCTGCTTTCTTTCCCTACTGCTCCAATCACCTACCCCCCGACACAGTCCACGGGACCAGGAAAACTCAGATCTGTGATACTAACACCCCCCGTTGTGACTCCTTAAACCTTTTTGCGCAGTTTATAACCAAAGCTGACTAAAATGATATGCAGAGGTGATATTGGCCATAGGCCTTGGAGTGGATTGTCTCTTTGGCTGGGATGATGCCACACCATTCAGACCCCTCAAATAGAAAACATTACCGCAGCAAGACGGAGGCTTCTGCCTTCAATGCATCATCAAACCTGTCCAGAGTGAATTCTCTACTCTTAACAGATACTCTGAATACTGTCTCCACTCACAAGAATACATGTCGCACCATTTGCCAGTGGGCCATAGATGACATAGGAATGTCCAGTAATCCATCCAATATCAGCTGTGCACCAGTACACGTCATCATCGTGGTAATCAAAGACATACTTAAAACTGACCGCAGCGTAAATTAAATAACCTGCAACAGTGTGCAGTACGCCCTAGAACAAAAGTAAAACACAAGTTATTGTCAGTAATGTTCATCTTCTGGTGAATTTTCAAAATCAGAATTGTTCCAGTTCAAAGGCAGGCCATTTGGCCTATTTTGTCTGTATTGTCTCCAAATGAGCATCTTGCTTAGTGCCATTTTTTTCGCCTTCTCCCTGTAACCCTCCACATTGTTGTAATTAAATTAACACCCTCTTAAAATCCTCAATAGAACCCACCTCCACCACACTATAACACAGTGCTTTCTAGACCTCAATCACTCACTGTTGGAAAATGTTTTTCCTAATTTCACTTATTTTAAATGTTCTATTCATTCAAAGGATGTTACTGGCTCGGTCTGCATTTATTGTCCGTGCCCAGTGAAGAGTCCACCACATTGCTGTGGCTTTGGAGTCACATTTAGGGTCAATTGACCCACATTTGGCAATATAACTATTACGTTTGTCCCAAATTATTGTTTCTAGAAAGTTTCCTAACCAGCCATGTCATACTGACCAGCCTCTAGTTGCTGGTTTTATCCTTACATCATTTTTCGAATATGGGTGTAATGTTTGCAATTCTCCAATCGTCTGGCACTATCCTGAGTCTAATAAAAACTGAAGTATTATGCCCAGTGTCTTTGTAATTTCCATTTTCACTTTACTCAATCTCCTTGACTGCATTTCATACATCAGTTACACAGGGAATTAGTAACACCACATTCAGAGTACTGTCTACAGTACTGACCACTGCACTTACGGAAGGATGTTAATGCACTGGAAGCTGTTTACTTGTCTAATACCTGGAATGAGTGGATTGCCTTATGAGGAAAGGCCAGACAGGGTAAGCTTGTATCCTTTGGCGTTTAGAAGAGTCTTGGAATTCTTTCCCTCAAAAGACATTAGATGCAGAATCTTTAAATTTTTTTTAAGGGAGAGCTGGATAGATTCTTGACTACCAAGAGAATGAAAGATTATCAGGGGCATGCAGGAATGTAGAGTTAAGGTTAAAATTAGATCAGCCCTGGCCAAATTGTTCCATGTTCACATATGGTCCCGGTGCCTCATCAGCTTTAGGTACAGAAAGCCAATCCAATACTTCCTCCTTAGCCATCTTAAGTCTTTCTGCTGTCAGGACTACTTCCTGTTTCGCAAAAACCAGAGTAGCATTTTCTTCTTTGAAAATACAGATTCAATGTATTCATTTAGTACCTCAGCCATACCCCTTGCCTCCAAGTGTAAAATCCTATTATGGCCCCTAGTCAGCACTTGTCCTCCTTTTATGCACCCCTCCTCTACCACCAACGCTAGCACCAATCACGCCCTCCCCAACCCCCAGCTCCACCCACCCCCGTTTTCTACCATTTTTACCTCAAGAAGACTTCCAGATTTCCATTCAAACAGACTGCAACAATTTGCTGTCCTTCCAATTCACAAAGATCAGCTATAAATGTTATGTTGACCTAAATAAGGCACTTGCCATCATTGAGATAATTGAAGTTTAGAAAAGTAAGGAAATAGCAAATGTATTAATTGTTTAATAGATTTATTTATTAAAACATATTAAACTGCATTAACTGAGGGTCTTCATGATAAGCAATTCTTAGTTCATTCACAGAAAATGAGAGTCATTAGTAAGGCTAGTATTATTTTCCCTTAAGAAGGTGGGGAAGAGTCTTCTAAGTGTTAGTTACATTGCTGTGGTTTTGAAGTCACACGGAGCACAGACCAGGTAAGGATAGCAGATTTCCCTCCCTAAAGGACATTCGTTATTGCTTCAGATTTTTATGACAAGATGATAGTAACATGATAACCAATACAGTTTTTATTCCAGATTTATTTAACTAATACAGGTTCCATGGCTGCTGTGATGAGATTTAAACTTATGTCTTCAGATTATTAGTCAAGGCTTCAAGATTACCAGTCCAGTATTATTACCACCATTACTGTTCCCATTCATGAAGGACGAAGGATTACATTGCATCAACATTGTTAAAATGAGCAGTGATAATGGGGGGCGCTGGTGGTGGTGGTAGTAAGAACTGCTGATGCTGTAGTCAGAGATGACAAATCAACTTTTCTGCTCCTCTGATGCTGCCTGGCCTGCTGTGCTCCTCCAGCTCCACACTGTGTTATCAGTGATAAAGGGGAAGTAAGTGGTTAAGTAATTTTAAGCTAAATTAGGTTGGTGGTTAAAGGCTTGTCATAGGATTATGAACTGGATTAGGCCACTCAGCCCATCAATTCTGCTCTGACATTACATGCAATCATGTGGATCAAACACTTCAATGCCTTTTATCCACATTATCCCCATAACCCTTTATGCCATTGGCAATCAGAAATCTAGCAATCTCTCCTTTCAAGCATACTGAAAGACTGAGCATCACAGCCCCTGGGGTAGACAGTTCGAAAGATTCACAACCCTCTGCGTAAAAACAGATTCTCCTCCTCTTGATCCTAAATGGCATCTCTGTTACCTTTAAATAATACCCCTTGGTTCTAGATTGAAATTCTGAGGGAAGTAAAAAAATTCAACAGTCGTAAAGCTGCGGAAAGGAATGGTTTTGAATAGGTAATTGTATATTTAGTCTTGATTTCAGCATCATCTTGATGCTAGAAAGAAATAGATACAATTCCTTGGAGCGCTGAAACTGAATAATAGTGAAAAAAGAGTTATGTTGGCAGAAGTTTTAATGTTGAAGTCATCAGGACAAGTTTCAATCAATCACAACAATTTATCCTACAGCAGGCCAGGGCTTTACCATGGATACGTTCCCCAAACTCCTGGTTGATGCTTGCAGAAGGCAAGTTCCTACATACGAATGTATGCTGCTTCTAGCAAGCACCAATCAGTTATGTTATCAGCTAAATCGGTGGTCTCAAATTGGTTGTGAGTTGTAGCTAATTGCATACTCAGGGTGGTTCAGCAAGTGTTGTCCAATTGCAGAGTCACATCTAACAACAGACACTTTATTTTGGATTTTACAAACACAGGCTGGCTGAGCAGGCAGAAGACTTGCCTTGGGTTTCCCTGTTGATCCACTTGTATACAGGATGAAAAGTGGATGTTCGGCATCAACCCATTCTGGCTCGCAATGCTCACTCGCATCTTTCATTAGTGCATCCCAGCACATATCTGTTTCACAGTTCCAGAACAACTATGATAAAGAAGTAGAACATCACCATACTTCCCAAGTTAACATTTTGCTGCCACTTAAAATGCAGAATGAGAAGTGTCATTTTATCTAAGAAGCCCAACTTATAGCCCCGGCCATTAAGCTTCACCTGGCCAAAGGACACACAAGAAAATCTGACAGGGACAGTTGTACACTCCTTACAGATCCCACAAGAGACGCTTACCATTACGGTCATTCATCAGGCAGACACTGAACTGCTCTCAGCCTTCATTTATGCTACTCCAGAACTTGGAGGCTAAGGAAGATCATTCAGAACCTCCCTGTTTGATGCTGTGAATGCATGACACCTCAGTACAACAACATAGCTGGGAGTGGGAACTTGCTATGGGGGAAAGTTACAGGTCAAAGTCTCAACTACAATGTATTCTATTCTCAGAAAAAGGGTGCAACTATGGAAAGGAATAAGCTGGAAGGTCTTGGTTGTGTTCCCTGGCTGGTATGTACAAGGTTAACTGATCATCATATGGTAACGACAAACTCCAGAAATAGAAATAGATAAGTTGATCTGAATATAGTAAAATTTGTTCACAGCTGTATATTGTACAGACTAGTTAAGGACAGGAGCAGGTGACAGTATGAGGCAACAGTCTGATAACCAAAACTTATTGGCAAAGTACAAACTTGAGTAACAACCATTAAAGTATCAACTACAACTGTTATCACTGAAATCATAGTCCAGTAACAGAATTAAGACCTACCAGAGACAGTAGTGAAAAGTGAGTGCAAAAATAATAATTCCGAATCAGAGACAGCCAAAGAAATGAAATTGTTTATTCATTGATTTGGCATCATAAAGATGAGAAAAATACTCACTGTTCGAAATGAAATCAAAAGAGAGTATTGAGATCCTTAATTAGGGAGGGAGGATAAACAGTGCGTGTACTTTTAAACTTAGGTCATCATGTATGAACATGTGGAAGAGGCATACCGGAGGGACCAAATAGTTTCACTATCCAAGATTTCATATATTTTTGATTCACGTCAACACTTAATCATCACTTTTTCTTTTACTGAATTGGCATTTACCTGCAGGATGTTACAACTATCCTGTTCATGGTTGTTTCTCACCTTGTCACCAAGGTGTTGTACCACAACGCACTTTTTCAGAATAAAGCTTTCTCTGAAATAAATTATAATACATTTTATAAAGAGTGATTCATATTTAAATAAAAATGATAAATGTAACATATTCTTGTAGCAGATTTTTTTTAACATTTGTTAATGGGATATGGACATCACTGGCAAGGTCAGCATTTATTGCCCATCCCTGATTGCCCTGGAGAAGCTGATGGTGAGCTGTCTTCTTGAACTGCTGCAGTTCCTGGGGTGTAGTTACATCCATAGTGCTGTCTTGATGGGAGTACCGCAATATTGACAGAGTGACCATGTAGGAAATGCAAAATATTTCCAAGTTAGGATAGTGAGGGGCTTGGAGAAGAACTTGCAGGTGGTGTTGCCATTTATGGGGAGGCAATGGCCTAGTGGTATTATCGCTGGACTGTTAATCCAGAGACCCAGATAACATTCTGGTGACCCAGGTTCAAATCCTGCCACGGCAGATGGTGGAATTTGAATTCAATAAAAACAAATCTGGAATTAAGAGTCCAATGATGACCATGAATCCAATGTTGATTGTTGGGGAAAAACCCATCTAGTTCATCAATGTCCTTCAGGGAAGGAAACTACCATGCCTACATGTGACTCCAGACCCACAGCAATGTGGTTCTGAACTGCCCCCTGGGCAATTAGGGATGGCCAATAAATGCTGCCTAGCCAGTGATACCCTCATCCCATGAATGGATTAAAAAAAAATCTGCTACCATTGTTCTTCCAGATGGTAGAGTTTGCAGATTTGGAAGGTGCTGTTAAAAGAGACTCAGCGAGTTTTTGCAGCACACCTTGTTAATGGTACACATTACTGCTACTGTGCATCAGTAGAGAAGGCACTGAATGTTGAAGGTAATGGGCTGCTTTGTCTTGGATGGTTTTGAGCTTATTGAATATTGTTTGACTTATATTCATCCAGGCAAGTGGAAGTCTGGTCTTGCTATGTTTGGACGTGGACTGCATCAGTATCTAAGGAATCATGAAAGGTGCTGAACATCAGCAAACATCCCCACTTCTGACCCTGTGATGGAGGGGAGATCATTGATGAAGCAGCTGAAGGTGGTTGGGCCAAGGAAACTTGTCCCAAGTCTGAGGAACTCCTGCAGAGATGTCCTTAATTGAGATGAACCACAACGACCTTTCTTTGTACTAGGTATGACTCCAGTCAGTGGAGAGTTTTCCCCTGATTTCCACTGACTCCAGTTTTGCCAGGGCTCCTTGATGCCACACTCAGTCAAGTGTGGCCTTGATGTCAAGGCAGTTGTTTTTGTGGTTTTCTTAATTTGTTCATGGAATATTGATGTCACTAGATGGAACACCATTTATTGCCCATCCCCAATTGACCAGGCAGCAGTTAAGAGTCAACCATATTGCTGTGGGGTCTGGTACCATGTAGGATGACAGATTTTCTTCCCTAAATTTCATTAGTGAAACAGACAGGATTTTACAATTGTCAGTGATTACCTGATTGTTATTAGACTAGTGTTTATTTTTTAAATTCCAGATTGTTATTAAATTCAAATCTCACCATCTGCCATGATCGGATTCGAACCCATGTCCCTAGAACCTTAGCTTTGTGATATGACGATGTTACTGCCTCCCATAGTTACTTGCATTTCATCCTATGATCAAATAATGGTCCTCAAATACCATTTATGGGAGTGGTGAGAATGGGTAGGGATAGTTTTCTTTTGAGGCGATTCCTTTTTATTTAATATTTGAGTAAGCATTTAAAATGGAAACCATGCCACACAAATACACTCTCCCATTACCTGATCAAAATAAGAAAGTCAGTGCAACTCAAATGTAATGCACAAAAGTGGCTGAATCTAGATAAACTGACAAGCAAAGACAAAAGATCATGAAAAACAGAAGCCTATTGAGACTGATCTGCCATTCAATAACATCATGGCTGATCTAATCCCAAGTCTTAACTCCACTTTCCTGGCTGCATAATCCATAACTCTAGTCTTTGTTGTAGATCAAACATCCATTCAACAAAATTATACATGATAACCAGATTGTAATGTAAAGGAGCCAACACAACTCACAGCATGATGCGGAGAAGTATATGTAAATGGACGTGATTCAAATTTCACCAAGACTCCTTAGACAGCACATTCTAAACCCACCGTCATCTAGAAGGACAAGGGTAGCAGATACATGGGAACACCACTAGGTACAAGATCATCTCCAAGCCACTCACCGTCTTGACTTGGAAATATATCACCATTCCTGCAGTGTTGCTGGGTCAAAATCCTGGAATTTGCTCACCAACAGTATTATGGATGTACCTACAGCACATGGAATGGAATGATGCCAACAAGCAGCTCACCACCACCTTCTCAAGGGCAACTAGGGATGGACAATAAATGCTGGCCCAGGCAGTGACACACACATCCTACGATTGAGTAAAATAAAACAATAAAGGGCAGTGCATGCATCACATCTGCACAATCAAATCCACCCTTACCAATTCTCATGCTGTTTTGTCACCTACACAGAGCTCTTCTATGTAACAGAAGTTACACGACCAACAACCACGAGTACTTCTCCTTTTGTTTTTAATTAAAAATAAACAAAGAGGAAACAAGGTTTTGAGAGAAGTTTTTTGCCTGAAGTAATTTGGTAATCTTTAGAATAAAGAATTAGGATGTTAAATTGGAATTTAATACAATTTGGTTTGCAGTGTGTGTAACATATAAAATGGAACATAACATTTAAATATCTTGAACGGAATGTTCCATCCAGGGAGATCTGTTTAGTTCCATGCTTTATGTTTGGAATCTCCAATATGCAAGAAGTGGGCATGGTATTCAATATATTCACCACGATTCAACACGGATTGAGGGTCTCATTGAGGCTGTCTCTCTCAGAAAGTAATCTGAGACAGTCAGGTGCAGAAAGGTGTTTTGCAGAAATCTCACTTGTCTTTGCACTTTTCCAAGGCATCGTCTGCGATCTGCTTTAGGTTTACAAGCTTTTCTCCTCTGTAGAAACCATCTGAATTACAGACAAAAAGAGAACCATGACTTGCCAACATCTGTAAAGTTTCCAGCATGACAGATACAACAACTGACCAAGATTAAGGGACAGAAGAGAGGACAGTGAATTACTACACAGGAGTAACTGTGTCCTTACCTGCAGTAATCAGTAATATACATTGTGAGTCTAATATTCTCTCACACAGAGATTCAGCTGAGAAACCTGCAAACTAAATCACAAACATATGAAACACTATATTGGCTACTGCTGTTTAATTAGCAGATCAGACTCAATATTTTGATGAGAGTATGGTCCATGGGAATAAATAGTGTAGCTGAGGTCATGTCCGAGAAACATGTTCCGATGAAAGGTGAAATACTGGCCTGGACTTTCAAATGGCTAGATTGTCATTTTTGCAGCGTAGATGGGAGTTGCACATCTGAACCCAGCAGAATCCCCAGTGTTCCCGAGGAAATTGACCAGGAAATTGAAGATTCCGCTATGCAGTTCCCATGGACCTAAAACCTTCCAATGATGGCTGATTTATATCAGAGAATTCAGAGTGATCCACTGTAGTTATGTAAATAGTTAATATTCTGTGAATTACCTGGCACCCTTTCCAGTTTGCACTCTGGCTCCCTACCCTCTTGGCATCCTACCTATCTTCACACTGGCACCCTTCTCACTTGGTACTCATACCCTATTCACTTGGTACCCTACTGACCCATTACCCTACCTACTTGACACCCTGTCATACCTATCCACACATTTCCCAGACAATTCTCACAGAGGTCAGCATGTTGCTACTTGCATGGGGTCCTGGCTCAGACCTCAAGTTGTACATCCAAGCCCCAATGATCTGGAGACTGGATCATGCAAGACAATGAGTTAAACAACTAGACAATCTGTTCTTAGTTGTGTTGTTTGATAACTGAGGCATCAGAACATACATACCACCACTGAGTGCACTGCTCCTATTCTTGCACATGCCAGCATTGCATATATCAGCTCTGGGATCACTGGTAAATATATGGCAATCCTGTCACCTTTCTTCACCCCTGTAAAGAAAGTAAGATTTTCTGCAGTTTATATTTTTTATGATTGATGGACTTCTGATGTTAAGTGTTTAGAAGTAAATCTTCAAGGTTTGAGAAACTTTGCAAGGTTCAGTCCAACAATCAGCTCCCTGAATGATTGAACCAAGCAATGGAAAATTTGTTCTCCACTTATAGGGTTTCCTCTAAGAATTTCGAGTTTTGTTTTCCCTATAGCATACGTAGGTATGTAGATTTGCACAAGGCAACTGTTAAACATAAAGTACAGCACAGAAACAAGCTATTCAACTCATTTTGTCCATGCCAGTGTTTGGGTTTAACCCCATTATGTCTAACTCCATGAACACTATCTTATTTTTCTTTCTTCCTCATGTGTAATTCAAGTCTCCCCCTTTAAAATTCACCTGGACTACACCCTATTAGTGTTAGCAAATTACACATCTCACCACTCTCTGGGTAACGAGGTTAAAACAATCTATGCAAGGATCTTCCATGTGGTATAGATGGTTCCAACACCAGCCAACCACTATTCAAGCTGCCAACAGATTTTTGACCCACTCAGTGGCTTGTCTGCTGGTTGAAGAAGGTATACCTTTCTCCCCACCATCCACATCAACAGCCCAAGAACCCATAATGTCCGGAAGTTGTCCCATGGCACTACACAGAGGCACAATCCATGAAATAGGAGCACTGAGACAAAGGACAGTTAAGGAGCAGTGATTAAAAGTTTGGTCAAAGAAGTCAACTTAAAGAAGCACACACAGGAGAAGTACAGGATAAACACAGAATATTTACAGTATTGAAGGAGGCCATTTGGCCCATCATGTCTGTACCAGCTCTGTTATCTAGTGCCAATCTCCTACCTTTGCTCCAATTCCCTGCACACCATTTCTATCCATTTAATCACTCAATGCACTCTCAAATGCCTCAGTTGAACCTGGCTCAACCACATTTCCAGTCAGTGCATTCCAGACCATAACTACTTGCTTCTTTTGCACATTACTTTAAATCTATTCCCTCTCATGCCTGTCCCTTTGCACGCAGAAACATCTCCCTATCTACTCTGTCTAGTCTGCTCATGATTTTGAAAACCACTGCCAAGTTTTCGCTCAGCCACCTTCTCCATGGGTAAAATAGAATGTGATATAAAACAGAAATTAGAGCTGGATGTAACACAGTAACACAGGGAACTTCAATGTCCATACAGACTGGGTAAACCTAATTACCAAGAATGCTTTGGAGGACCAAATCCTGGAATGTTTTCAAGATGGTTTCTTTAGAACAGTATATTGAGGAATCAGTCCCAGTATTGCGCAAGGAGAAAGGACTAATTAACAAACTCAACGGCTGCTATTGCAGTCATCTCCCAAAATTTCTATAGAAAAATTTCTGGAACAGTTTGGAAGGTAGTAGAGGCAACAGCACAACTTAAGAAAAAGAGGAAGTCACACAGGTTATAGCCAACAGGTTTATTCAAAATCACAAGCTTTCGGAGCACAAGCCCTTAGTCAGGTCCACCCCAACCCAACACCAGCACCTTCACATTAACAAAAAGAGGGAAAGAGAAAAGGGGGAGCTACAGACTGGTTAATTTGACATCTGTTGTAGAAAAATAATCTATTATAAAGGATCTGATAACTGAATCACTTAGAAACTAATAGTAGGGTTCGAGAGAGTCAGAGAGTAATACAGCATGGTAACAGGCCCTTTGGCCCAAACTGATCCATGCTGACCATGGTGCCCACTCAGCTGGTTCCAACTGCCTGCATTTGGTCTATTCCCTCTAAACTCTTCCCATCCATGTACCTATCCAAATGTTTTCATGAGTCAACATGAATCTACAAAAGGGAAGCCATGTTCAATTAGCCTTTTGAATATAAGGGTTTTTTGAATATATAGCAAGCAAAATAAATAAGGGGTGAAGCAAGTGGATGTCATAGAGTCATAACGATGTATAGCACAGAAACCGACCTTTTGGTCCAAAGTCATACATGCCAAACAAATAGCCTAAATTAATCCAGTCCCATTTGCCAGCATTTGGTGCACATCCCTCTAAATCCTTCCTATTAATGTACCCATCCAGATGCCTTTTAAATGCTGTAATTGCACCAGCCTCCGTCACTTCTTCTGGCAGCTCATTCCACACACACACCATCCTCTGCGTGAAAAAGTTGCTCCAAAGGTCCCTTTTAAATCTTTCCCCTCTCACCTTAAACCAATGTCCTCTAGTTTTGGACTCCCCTACCCTGGGGAAAAGACCTTGGCTGTTCACCCTACCCACACCCCTCATGATTTTATAAACATTTATAAGATCACCCCTCAGCCTCCAATGCTCCAGGGAAAATAGCCCCAGTCTATTCAGCCTCTCCCTATAGCTCAAACCCTTCAACCCTGGCAACATCCTTCTAAATCATTTCTAAACCCTTTCATGTTTCACAACAGCCTTCCTATAGCAGGGAGACCAGAATTGAACACAGTATTCCAAAAGTGGCCTAATTAATGTCCTGTACAGCCGCAACGTGGCCTCCCAGGTCCTATACTCAATGTACTGACCCATAAGAACTAGCATACCAAATGCCTTTTTCACTATCCTGTCTACCTGCAACTCCAAGATGGTAAACGAAGATGGAGGACGAGAGAAAATTGTGGCTGTAAGAGCTGCTCCTTTATCGAGATATTTTGAGCACTGGAGCTGATTTCCTTGAATTCTTGGAGCAGTAATTACTGTTTTATAAGTTGTTGCATTGTTTTGGAATTTTGTTTAAAAAAAATCAAAACAACGGCACTTTAAAAAGGGAGGAAGAGAGAGAGCAGGTACCACGTTGGAGGTGAAAAAAAGAAGGATCAGTGAACCTGCACAGCTGTCTGACTGGGCAATGAACTTTCACAGCTGACTGCCTCTGCTGTCAGTTTCTCATCCCAAGACCAGCCCGTCTAGTCCTTGACCTGTCCGTCTTCCCTCCCACCTACCCGCCCCTCCCTCCTCACTGACCAACGCCCATCCCAACTCCCTACCTATACTCACCTTTACTGGTGTCATCCCTGCCCCTTGAACTGTCCGCCTTCTCTCTGCCTATCTGCTCCTCTATCCACCTTCCATCATCGCCTCCCTCTCTATCTGTTTATTTCAGAGCCCCCTTTCCCTCCCCCATTTCTGAATAAGGTCCAGGCCCGAAATGTCAGCTTTCCTGCTCCTCTGATGCTGCCTGGCCTGCTGTGTTCATCCAGCTCTACAGCTTGTTACCTCTTTTATTCCATATATTTTATTTTATTCAAAGTCCAACTTCTTACTTTTTAAGATTCATTCATGTGGCAATTCTTGTCACTGCAGCAGAATTGGTATGAAATGAAACTGGGAAAAGTTAAGAGTATTAGAGATAAAAGGTACTGCAGATGCTTGTTATCAAAGTTAACAGTATTAACCACTTTACTTCACCAAAGGCAGAATGACAGAATTACAATTCTGAAATACAAGTATAATCAACAAAGCATGTCATTAGCACTCACATGCCACTTCATTCATATCAGGATTACCACCAGTGCCACTCTGCTTATGTGAAATGTAACAAAATTGATGAAATTGTGGATGTACCGACTATACGTTATGCTAGACCTTAACTCTTTGTGTTCTACCACCTACATCAACCTAGATCTGTTAGAGTTATAAGAATTGGTATCTTCAATGATAGTCTGTCTACTTTTAGCCTGGTATTTCTTGTTCTTGGTTCTGGTTTTGTTGTATGATGTTGTAGATGGAATGGGGGAAGCTGGAGGCATTTAAATACCAGCACGGACTAAATGAATGGCCTGCATCTGTGCTGCACATTCCACCTAATTCTATGTGGAAAGTATAACAAAGATTATAATGAAACACTGGAAAAACAGACATCGCTATTACTTTGACATTATACGCTGAAGCAATGATCACATTACAAAAATACATTTTAAAAAAGTGACAGTGACTTACTCACTCGAATAACACAGTGCTTTACTCACTGGATTAACAGAGCTCTCTACTTACATGGACAAGACAAGAGCTCTCTACTGCTGCCTGGAAAAAGGAATTATTCACCTAAAGTCCGTAGAACATTGGCAAACTTGCAGACTTCCTTTAAGAGCTGAGAGTAGGTGATGGTGGAGCAGACATTAGGTTCATTTCCCTCCCTAGAATAAAAAAAAAGGTCACCCTGATTAAGAAGAAAAAGTTACACCTCCAATATCCTCCATCTGTCTTTCCTAAGCCGAACTAAAGGCTTCATTGAATCACACTCTCACTTCAAGCATCTCATGCCTTTAAGCTAGTGATCTCAATTTCAAAATTAGTTCCATTCTGATTTTGACCAGTACCTCATCTAATTGGTCATTATTCATGGAGTCAATTCCAGGGTCTGCCTTCTCCAACTCATCTGAGCCACTGTGACCTTAAGATTAAGTACACTGCCTGTTGTCTCTCTCTGACGATATCTATATGTGGTTCTCTCGTGGATCCATGGCGAGCCTCAATCATGCGGGCACCTGAGCAAAGGTCAATCTGTCTTCGCCTGACGTTGAAACCAATGTACTTCAGCTGGAATTATTACAAAGCAGTGGAGGACAGGTAGCAAAGCCCATCTCCTAGTTAACCTAACACTGCAGAAACCAGTTGTCATGCCTAACGTTGCCCTGCTTGTGATTGGATGATTTAGACTATCCAAGCGTGGATATTTCCTGATGTTGGCCATTTAGTCAATCACATGTTTAATTTACTATACCATTTCCTTACGTCAAGTCTGCTCAAAAGGTGACGAAGCTCATCAAGAATGTTGTGTGGTTCAGTGGGATCTGTGTTTGAATCAGGATAAAATTGTTTTCCCCATGCTGGTTACAGTGGGTGAGACAGTCGTTCAGGAACAGTCCAGTTCTTAGCAACCTTACATATCAAGCCCAATACTGTTCATTATTCAGCATACACTGTGAAGTTCTGATTCATCAAAAGGTGTTCTTTTCAGGTTCAATATAATCCTGACTTTACTGTTCTTCAAATGAGGAATCTTTTCAATCCACCTGACAGAGTAGCATCATGTCTGAATGATGCTACCTCTGACAGAGCTGCACATCTTCAATGCTGCACTGAAGTGTCTGCATTTCAGGCTTTCTGATACAGAAGCAAGAGGATAATTCCTAAACCAAGGGAAAAGGAAACAGGGCAAGCCACTTGGTAGATATTAAGGATAAGGGCTTTGACAGCAGAATATCTCTTTACTGCCAGTTGAAATTGGTGGTGTTTATTGAACATTGCTTAAGCTGTCTCCTTCAGACTGTAAGGTATGTCCTGCTTCTTTCCCCTGAACCCATTGGTTTCTATTGGTTTCTTCTCAATGGAAGAGGCTTCATGCCAAAGCAATGTGTGATAGTTGATTTTTAGTTTTGTCAGACATACAAGTATTGGGTGACTTTATGGGTGGATTAATATACTGACAATGAACTACTCACACTTGCGCATTGAAGGTGGGCCTCTCAATGATTGGAAAAGTGAGGAAGCCAATAGTTCCTCCACAAATCAGAACAAGTCAAATTTCACTAAGTGTGTGCCAAGTACTACTGGGACCAGCCAGATGTGAAAAATATTTTTCAGGCTGTGTGGAACATCTATGTTCAACGTTCTTGTTATAAATCTTGAAACAAACTTACCTTTCCTGCTTACATCCTTGGAAAACACTTGCTTAGACTGTTTAACATAAAGGCCTGAACCTCAGTAAGTGCTGTGGGGACAAAATCTTCAGCTTTACAGTCTGCTGCTATAACGTCAGTGAAGTTTGTCATAAGTTTAAAAGCCATGTCCTTTTAATCAGTCTTTTTTTCCCTTCTGTATCAGAGATAAAAGGTACAGCAGATGCTGCAGAATCCGAGATAACAAGGTGTGGGGCTGGATGAACACAGCAGGCCAAGCAGCATCATAGGAGCAGGAACATGAGGTATGGCCATCGCTAGCTGGGCCAATATTTATTGATCATCCCTATTTGCTCTTGAGGAGGTGTCAGCAAGCTGCCTTTTTGATCTGCTACATTCCATTTGGTGTAGGTAGGCCCACGGTGCCATTATGGAGGGTGTTCCAGGATTTTCACCCAGTAACACTGAAGGAAAAGCAATATATTTCTAAGTCAGAACAGTGTTAGAAGACTATGATCCCAGGCCTTCAGTTCTCTAAGTGTGAGGTTCTGCACTTTGGCATGAATAACAGAAAGGAAAAGTATTGTTTAAACAGTGATAAATTGGAAAGCGTGGATATGCTAAAGAATCTGGGTGTACTTGTACACCAGTCAATGAAAGTATGTGTGGAAAGCAATTAGAAAGACAAACGATACATTGCCTTCACTGGAAGAGGATTTGAGTTCAGATTAGGGATGTCTTACTGCAGTTATACTGAGCCTTGTTGAGACCACACCTGGAGTACTGTGTGCAGTTTTGGTCTCCCTACTTAAGAGAGGATATGCGTGCCATAGAGGGAAAGTTCACCAGGCTGATACCAGAGGTGCAGGACTGACGTATGAGGTGAGATTGGTTTGAAAGGGCCTGTATGCAGTACAGGTTAGAAGAATGAGAAGGGATCAGATTTAAACATGTAAAATTAGAACCGGGCTGGACAGGCTTGACACTGAAAGGACATTTTCCCCAGTTGACAACTGTGGAACCAGGGGACACAGTCTCAGGATACAGGGATGATTTTCTAGGTCTGAGATGAGGAAACATTTCCTTACTCAAAGGATAATGAGCATGTGGAATTCTCTACCACAGAATGTTGTGGAGGCCAAGTCACTGAATATATTCAGGAATAAGATAGATGCATTCTTTTTGATTTTAAAGGCATGAAATGTTATGGGGAGGAAGTTGAAACATGACATTGAGATAGAGAATCAGCCTTGATTATACTAAATGGCGGAGGAGCCTCAAAGGACCGAATGGTCTACTCCAACTCCTAATTTCTATGATTCCCAGATCTCCTGGATCCTTCTCATTACACTCCTCCTTCGGGACTCCCTACCACTGATTTCTTTATCTGGTTCTTAGATTTTCAGATGTCCAGAATCCTCTTCATCTGACTATCTCTGGAACCAGCTCTTCACCACTCTACACTACCCTAGAACATTCCCCTGGGCTCTGCAGACTCCTCTTTTTAAGGCTCCGACTGGGTTCCATGATATAAAAAGCAGAAAATGCTGGAGAAACTCAGCCCAGATGTTGCCTGACTTACTGAGTCACCTGTGAAGATAGAACCAGAGTTAATATTTTAAATCTGGTATGTCTCTTCTTCTGTTGCTGAACTTCTCCAGCACTTCCTGTTATTATTTCACATTATTTACAGCATCTGCCGTATTTTGATTTCATCTAAGTCCTAGATTTCAGGCCAGACTAACTCACTCCCACTGACCCTAATAGCCAAGTCCTTCCAATGTTTAAAAGGAATGCAAATAGATGAAAAACAGAGCATGTGCAATCAGAAATTAAGCTGTTCACTGTGCATGTGGTGATGTTCTCAATTTTCACCCGGAATACTCATTCAGAACCCTGTTAAAGTTTCCACAGGGACCTGTGTTCACTACATCAATTTTAGAGAGTAATTAGCATATGGGCCAACGTTCTAACTACAGAAACAGGAAAGTGACCACTGCTACAGTATTAACAAGCATGGGGCTGGATGAACACAGCAGGTCAAGCAGCATCATA
>JAHRHZ010000054.1:19369450-19407479 GCA_024137785.1 Ginglymostoma cirratum
TATGATGCTGCTTGACCTGCTGTGTTCATCCAGCCCCATGCTTGTTATCTCGGATTCTCCAGCATCTGCAGTACCTTTTATCACTGCTACAGTATTGTCTCCTTTTCTGGTCATCAACATTAGCAAAGATGTGAAGGCCATTAAAAGGATGCAGGGAATTCCAGGGATTTCATATTTCAGAAACAAGGTTAGGTTGGAAAAACTGGTGTTGATCTCACTGGAACAAAGGAAATTGAGGGGTCATTCAGCTGAGGTTCAGATCAGGTGGACCAAAAGGAACCTGTTCTCAATAGCTAATGGCACAAAGACTGAAAGACACAGCTTTAAGGTCTGGTGGGGGGTGGTAGTCACAAGGAAGAACTTATTTACGCAGAAAATGGTAATGACTTGGAACTCATTGCCCATTAGGATGGTCAAAGTAGAGATGATGAATAATTTCAAAAAGAAATTGAATGGGCACTTGAAAGAGATACAATTGTAGGAGTTTGAGGTAGAGTAGTGGATGGGAAAGACTGAACTTCCTAGGAAGCCAACACGCACTCAATGAGCCAAATGACCTCTTTCTCATTGTGGACTTTCATTTTAGGAACTAACTTGGTATGAAAATGTTACAGAATGGACAACCAAGACTGAAATACCCTATTGACAGGCTGAAAGTACCTTTTACAATAAGAGGCCTTGATTAACTTGCATTACCATGGGTTTGTTGAAACCAGGTTTGTTAAAAATGTTATAGCTCTTTGTTCAATAACAATAGGTAACGTAACAGTGATTAGCAATATGACAACTTGTCCTCAGTTCTGGATTACTGCAGTAATTCATCTAGCACCTCAGCCTCAATGTTATAGTTCAAGCACCGGACAGTACTAAATTTTCAGGTCTTATCGTTCAAACAAAACATCACTAAACTGACATGTATTTACAGTTCAGGCACAGCACATTGCACTGAAATGATTTCAAATGCATTTGATAACTCATTTTCAAGTTTGCTTTCAAATTTATAGAAACACTTTTTCAATTCTAGTAAAGTTTAATCACTTCTGTAGGTTCTAGCACACCACGTAGCTACACCATTGTTTCACTAATGAGTTTCTTAAAGGTGGATTAATCTGCGGGCCAGAAGGAGATGTATCCCAGGATGTTGAGGGAGACATGGAAGAAATATCAGATGATGTGACAGAACTTTTCTCAATCTTTTCTGGTCACAGGTGTTATGACAAAGGACTGGAGGGCAGCTAACACTGTCCCATAATTAAAAAGGGGAAAAAGTGTTACGAAGGAATGGTCGAACCTCTTTGATAATTAAAACCGAAAACACCAGAGAAGCTAGCCTCACCTCACAATCTGTTATAAAGGAGAGGTGGAATAAAACGAACTCCTGAAAGTCACTCTATAATCAACAAGTAACCATTTTAGTTACCTAACTCTAACAGCAAATAAAGAAACAGAATTAGTAACAAACCAAACAATTCCTCCTTAACTACTAACTATTCCCAAATAAAACAAAATTCTAATGGTATGCTGTTCCAATAGATATAAATCACACCTCATAAACAAAATTAATAAAAAAAAAATAAAGATTAATCTCTTAAAATTACAGCCCGGACAAGTCTTCCAGAACGTTCCTTGCCTTTTCCACTGTTCTCCAGTCAGGAACACCTTCCTCTGTTGAATTCTTGTGTCAGGAATATTAGCTGAGAATGCCGTAGTACCTGTATTTAGATGGCGCTTGTTCTGAAACCTTGGAGATTTCTGTGGGAGCCAGTGATTTTTCTCTTTCTTTAGGGCTCTTGGCTGTTCAGAGCTGTTCCCTTAGCAGATGGCAGTTTGCTCTCACACCGATTTCCAAATGCCCTCTTCTTTTATACCCTTGATGACCTTTTAATTTCTTATAAGAGGATTGGTCTGAGGTTGTCAAAACCATCAGATTTAAATTTAGTTGGACTTTGGTATTTAGGGCCTGGTTTAAATTAATTGACTCAATTCAAAACCTTCTTGACTTGGTAAAAATGTTGCTTTGCCTGCTAACAGTATAGCTTCTGATACAATGTTTCAATTTCAAGAACTCTCTGTGCATCTATTGCTGCCTGCAGTCTTTTTTTTAATAACACGTGTTTTAAAGGGACCATGCACTCTTCCCCCCGATCATTTTATAAACAAATTCTAACACCCTGCCTTCCAATCCACAAGTATTATACCATCTTCACAACAAAAGGAATAGACCATGAAGTTACAGGCCAATGAGGGACACATACTTGGAGACAACTGAATTCATCAAGGGTATTCAGCATGACTTTGTTAAGGAAAGGTTGTGTTTAACAAATATGATCAAATTTTTTAATGAAGGAACCAGGAGTGGTAATGCCTTTGACGTGGTATACACGATCTTTAACAAGGCTTTTAATAAGGTCCCTCGTGACAGACTAGTCAAGAAAGTAACAGCCCATGGGATACAAGACAAAGTGGCACTTTGGATCTAAAACTGGTGGAGACAGGAAACAAAGAGTGATGTTAGAGGGATGTTTCTGTGATTGGAAGTCTGTTTCCAATCGGTTGCGCATAGTGAGTTCCAGTGAGGAGAGAGCACTGTTGATGCTGTGAATAGAGTACTGTTATTTTAATGTTAGAGAATTCCGATAGTTCAGTGAGGAGAGAGTTTTGTTATTTTAGTGACTAAAAAGCTATGTTATTCCAGTGATATAAGTGCTCTTCTGTTCCTTTGAATAGAACTCTGTAATTCCAGTAGTAAAAGAGATCTGTTATTCCAGTAAAAACCAGAAGAACTGCAGATGCTGTAAATCAGAAACAAAAATAGAGATTGCTGGTAAAGCTCAGCAGGTCTGGCAGTATCTGTGGAGAGAAATCAGAGTTAACATTTCGGGTTGAGTGACCAATGAAAGGTTATTCCAACGGAAAGCTGATTGGATAGGTGGCCGAAGGAAAACAATTTAAAGGTGTATTGGAAATAATGTGGGTAAAACTACTTGGGCTGCAGGCAGCAGTGAATATTTTGAAATGCATATGCATCTTGTAACACTAACATAATAGTAATGATAGTGAGCCAGCTCACTGTGTCACATACAAGAATTGGAAATATATTGGACCTCATACAATGTCAGATTTGAACTGTTATGTAATGCATATTTACACATCTTATGAATTAAAGCATATGTATATTGAAAGAAACTGTAAGGATTATCTGTCCAGCTGCCTGTAAACCTTGTTTACCCAAATGCAGCTGGCGTCAGTCCTGGTTGCTTCTGAGCAAACACTTCCAGACCTCAGATAGACACTGGATCTCATAATTAATACGTGGTTTGACCAGACCAACCTAACAGGAATTCCAATGTCAGCTTATAATGAGTGCACGACTGTTATGTTAGGTGCCCAGCTAGTACTTGACCTGAAGAGGCAATGCCATTGAATTTCAACTCACTGCCTGGTATAATGAAAGTGCTGCGCAATGCGATTTGCCTTATTATCATAAAACCCCCTGTTTTGAAATGATACTGAATAATTGTATTCATGTCACATGCATCAGATTCTCTGATTCAATCTATTTGATTGAAAAATTAACAGCCTGGAATTTTTAATTAAATGCTCTGTCACATAAGTACATGATTTCTAGTTATTATCTTTTCTAAAAGCCCAGTTATAGAGCAAGTAGCATTTGCTAAGTCTGAGGTACATGTAAGCCATCTCACAAGATATTGGGGTGGCTCGGTGGCTAGCACTGCAGCCTCACAGTGCCAGGGACCCAGGTTCAATTCCAGCCCCAGGTGACTGTCTGTGCAGAGTTTGCATGTTCTCCTGGTGTCTATGTGGGTTTCCTCTGGGTGCTATGGTCTCCTCCCACAGTCCAAAGATGTGCAGGTGAGGTGGATTGGCCATGCTAAATTGCCCATAGTGTTCAGGGGTGTGTGGATTATAGGGGGATGCTCCAAGGGTCGGTGTGGACTCGTTGGGCTGAAGGGCCTGTTTCCACACTGTAGGAATTCTAATATGAGGGATTTGTAGCTTTGATGACACTGCAGTTGGAATTGTTAAGTTTTGTAGCATGTGATGGAGGAGAGGTTTAGGAGCATTCATAGAACCCCACAGCATGGAAGCAGGCCATTCAGCTTATCAAGTCCACACTGACCCTCTGAAGAGCATCCAACCCAGACCCACCCTCTAACCCTACATATCTGACAGCTAACTGACCTAGGCTGCACATCCCTGGCAATATACCATGGCGAATGCACCTAACCTGCATATCTTTGGACTATGAGAGGAAACTGGAGCACCCAGAGGAATCCCACGCAGACACAGGGAGAACATACAGACTCCACACAGACAGTCACCCAAGGGTGGAATCAAACCCAGCTCCATAGTGCTGTGAGGCAGCACTGCTAACCACTGAACCACCATGCCATCCTCATTGTTGGGGGAGAAGGGTGTCTGACAAGGGTAGTGGTTTAATTGTAAAGAGTTTTGCAAATCCTTCTACTTCAACTGCACCTACCCAATGAATATCTATGTAACCTTCAATCATTTTAATTATCGAAAACCTCCTGCAACAGCACTGAAATCAACATTTTTCTTTCTCAATGCACAGCAACAATATACCAAGTTGAAATGATTAACATGAATTTACATCTGCCAATAAAGCTAAGACATTTAAGTCTGCATGTCTTGCACTAAGTGTAACTTCATTTCATGCGCACAATGTGAGGGAGATTGCATGATCTGTTAGCAAAATCCACTCAAAAGTAACAAAACTGGAAATGGGTGAAAAGCCAAGTCTATGCAGAAGGTAACCAAGAATGTATGAATACAAATACCTCAATCTTAATCCTTAGTTATTTGAATGCAGGTGATTGGTTGAAGTTTAAATGCATTTTCCAGATCTAATAGAAATTCACAAAATAAAGGAAAATGATTTTCAAGGATCAGGGGCAGGCCAGCAATGAGGACACAGAATGAAGGAATAAAATGACCATCAACTGAACTATACGCACCAGGACACTTTCAATAATATGTGATTCACCCCACAATTGTGCACCGCAGAGCTAAACACTAATGAACCCAACTTTTCACCTAATTTGGTGAATCAAAATTGAATGGCCAGGCAAAGGTCAGAACATAGAATACCTTTATATCATTCCAACATTTTTTCTACTGTTCCATACACATTTTTCTTGCAGCCACCCAGCAACCTGACTTTATCTGAACCAGATGAGAGAACTTGTAACAACAGCCGATCTAGCAATCACTATCGGGACCTCTCCTTCCCGATACATAATACTTAATGGGGAACATTGAACCCATTGTTTGATGCTGGTGTGTACTCTTCATACTCTGCCATTTACTGTACTTGCATTTCGCTGCATTTTGCCTTCAATTTTCTTAACTTTCACGTTATTCGTTTTCATGAGCAATGACCATTTGTATGCGGTACCAGGGGTAGCTGGCTGCGAGAACACCGTGCACCTATACCAAGCACTGTTCCTTAGAGTTTACAGCTTCTTAAGCAATTTCCTAGATTAACAAAATGACTATTTTGTCTCAATATTCTTCGTATGGTATAAACAAAAGCTACACTTAGAATATTTGTCATCAAATGTGAAGCTATTCTTGACGTGTATTTTTTGAAAGGTACAACAATATATATAAAGGTAGACCAAGAACAGAAAGTCTGTGATTACCAGTAATAAGCTACTTTATCTCCCTGACCATTTTTTTGTATGTTTCTATCCAGCAGGTTGTAGCAGATGTTTGTTGTTGCTCCTTGCATGAACTTCACATACACGTTCCCCTTCGACGCATCAAAATTATAATCCAGAATTGTTCCTGTCGGCGGACTCTTCCAGTGAAACCCTTTAGCAAGCTCACCCCAGAATTCTGTTCAGATAAAAACATCGAATGATATGAATAACAAGGTCTTTAAATAACAGAACAGACATTTTAAAAAGTCTGCATGATACAAGCAGGGACATTAGCCAGTAATTTGTCACTAGTTAAAATTATTTTATTCTTGTTAAAATGAACATGGTCACTGCAACATTTTTTCTCAAATCATTTTGAGGATGGGAGCTTTATTAACAAGGGCAGCATTTATTGCCCATTTCCTTATGCTAAGGTATTGGTTGGCAGCTTTTTTTTTGCAGTGGGTGGTTGTGTGGCTACAGTGATAAGGTGACTGGACTAGCAATCCAGAAACCCCAGCTACTTTTCTGGGACATGGGTTCAAATCCCACCATGGCAAATGGTGAAATATGAATTCAATTTCTTGAAAACTGGAAGTTAGCTTAAGGCAACCTTGCATGGGTGGAACAGTGGCTAATTGGTTAGCACTGCTGCCTCACAGTGGCAAGGATCCAGATTCAATTCCTGCCTTGAATGGCTGTCTATGTGGAGTTTGCACATACTCTCCATGTCTGCGTGGGTTTCTAATGGGTACTCTGGTTTCTTCCCACAGTCCAAAGCTGTACAGGTTAGGCTGATTGGCCATGGTAAATGTAGAGTTATTGAGATAGACTGGGGGGGGGGGGGGGGCGGGGGGGGGGGGGGGGAAGCTGGGTCTGGGTGGGATGCTCTTCTATGGTAAGTGCAGACTCAATGGGCTGAATGGCCTCTTTCCACACTGTAGCGATTCCATGATTTTACGTAACCATAGTATGTAAAACCTCACCCGATTGACTAATGCCCTTCAGGGAATGAAATCTATCATTCCTGGTCTGGCCTATGTGTGACTCCAGACCCACAACAATGCACTCTGGGCAATTCAGGATGAGCAATAAATGGTGGCTTAGTCAGTACAGCCCACATCCAATGAATGAACAGAGAGCATTGCACTAGTCTGTGAGGGTCCTCCCAGCGCTTGGATTTTGGTCCAGCCCCAATGTAGAAACAGTGATATCATTCCAAGTCAGGAATATCGTGTGACCTGGTGGGAAAATGGTGGTCCTATGCACCTTACTGCCCTCTTCCTTCAAGGCGGTAGAGGTCACGGATTTTGGAAATCCTGTTGAAACTATCTCGACAACATGCTGCAGCCTGTCTGTAGTTCATACGCAATGCAACCACAGTACACCTATCATATCTAGGACTTCCAAAAGAACTCTGCTTTTCTCCAAAACAATGCTACAGGGCCTTTCAGATTCACCTCAGGGAGCATGTGGGTTCTTTGACACCAAGTTGGTACCAATTCAACTTCATACAATGAATGATTAGCCTCCCAGATGAAGCTGTGGAGACAACAATTCTGTGCAAAATGTCGGAAGGGATTGTTGTGGGTTTAGCAAGGAGGGCCAGCATGAATTTGTTAAGGGTAAGTCATGTTTAACTCACTTGCTTGAGTTTTATGATAAGTGAAGGTCAATGTGGTGTACGTGGGCTTCCAAGGGGCATTTTACAAAGTTGCATACAACAGACTTGTGAGCAAAGTTAGAGACCATTGAATAAATGAACAATAGCAATTCACTGAGCGACAGAATCAGATAATACTGGTTAAAGGTTGCTTTTCATACTGGAGGAAGGTTTGTAGTGAAATTCCCCAGTTAACAGTGTTAAGACCTCTTCCTGATGTATAGTAATGGTCCAGACTTCCCAATGTGGGACATCAGCCAAAGAGCCCTTCCCTACAGACATTGCCTGGGAGAGGAAGCTCCTCTTCATTTGCCTCAGCATCCATCTCTATGTCCTCCTTGCCTCAGTCCCCTCAACCCCAGATTCCTCAGCGTCCTCATTCCCAGGCTCTCTGTCCCCTCATCCCCAATCCCTCTGTCTCCCAAACCCCCTCATCCCTCTTTCTCAGCCTCTCTATCCCTCTCACACCCTCATTCTCATCCACTCTGACCCCCTCATCCTCAACCTCTCTGTCCCCCCTCATCCTCATCTTCTCTGTCCCTTTCACATCCTCATCCTCTCTACCCTGTCATCCTCAGCCTCTCTATCCCCTCACCCCTCACCCTCTCTAGGCCCACTCCCTGTCCCCACCTTCCCCCCACCATGGGAACATCAGTAGTCATGGGCAGGCAGACATTTCCCATGTGGCCTGTCATAGACAGATGACATCATGGTGCCCCTCTCCCCCTTCGAGAGGGGTATTCCAGTGGTATTCAATTACCCAATCATGAAGAGTAGATAGGGTACTGCTCTTCTCATTTAGGGAGGGATGGAGGACCAGACATGGAAAGATTTAGCAATGCCAGTTAGAAAAACATCTTTTGGCGACGAGTGGTTTGTCTGAGGGTGTGGTGAAGACAGGCTCATTTTCAAAAGGGAATTGGATCATTATCAGTAAAGGGGGGAAATAATGTGCAGGGCTACAAGGAAAAGGCAGGAGAACGTCACTGGGTGAATTGCTTATGCAGAGAGTCAGTAAGAACATAAAAGGTGTCCTTCCGTGCTGGATTCTAGTATTTGGGCGCTGCATAATGATTTAAGACCATTCCGAACAGCTGATCAAATGTAGTTTATCCATTTATGGTACCCATTGTTTAAAGCCCCGAAAAGCACCCTGCAAACTGTGTCCCGAAATGGCAACATAACACAGGTACCAAATTTATATAGCCCCTTATAATACAATAAAATGTCAATATGCACGGTACAAGAGGGCAATGAAACAAAATTCGATATTAGCAGGTATTGTAAAGCCAACTGGTTTAAAAACAAGCTGTGATTTAAACTGAAGGGGAGGGAAAGGGTTTCGGGAGAATTTAGAGCGAAATGCATTTCAAAATGTTGCAACTGAAGTCCTTCCAAATATTGAGAAAACATTCTGCAGTTGACCCGGTATGGTCTGTACAATAGAGGCTCCGCTAGAGACTAAGGGACAAAGTGAAGTTTGAAATACGTTTGAAATACTCCTGATTTCTGATGAAGGGTTTAGGCCCGAAACGTCAAGTTTTCCTGCTCCTATGATGCTGCTTGACCTGCTGTGTTCATCCAGCCCCATGCTTGTTATCTTTGAAATACGTTTGTTCTTTTAATTTTATTTTCGTTTATTTTGTTCATTTTTTGGGGCTGACTGGAGCAGTATCTCACAAACAGAGCATCGAAAACATCAACTGTAACGAGCGAAGCCAACAAACACCTCAAGATTAGATTGCCGATGCCCACTCGTTTTATAATTCAGCGAATTGTTTAAAAGAAAAAGGACCGTTACCTTCTGGGTTTTCGACAGATTGCTTATACAGCCGTCTGTACGTCTCAAGATCTGGTACATGGGCCTTTGGCTGCAAATTCTGGTCGGGGTTGTACACCAGCTTTCTCCCAGGGAATCTGAGCGAGGTCATGATTAACCAACTCCTGAATGGGAACTGCTCCAGCAAACACTGCACTCAGCGCCGCCAGGGAGAAAGTGTCAGCCAACTCCCCTATGACTCCGCCTCATGTACCTGCCCCAGATTAACCCACTCCACGGGCAAACTATGGAAACGCCTCCCCCTGAAACGAAAGGTCCGCCGCCTAATCCCAGGCATGCACACCACATTTCGCTACCTTCGAGATTATTTCGATAAAGGTATCAGGATGCATAATATAGCTAAATGCTATAAAATAACTACGTGATGGCCCCTTTACTTTCTGGTGCCTTTGGCTGTGCCCTCACCTCTCCATGCCCTCTTAACAGTTAGTGCTGCCCATCAGAGTTATATGGTGATATGGTCTCGAGATCGGCCCATCCAATCACAAACCCAGAAAATCTCACCTCTCAGTCTGATTGAAGCAATTATGAAATCGCCAGAGCAAGAACAAACAAAAGCTGCCTTTCATTATCTTTGGGCCTCTCGGAATCTCATTCAACAGGTTTATTGCGCTCTTTGCCTGTTTCGACTGGTACAGTACACACGTGTGATTGCAATCAGTTCACAGACCGCACCACATATACTGTTTATTATTTTCATTTTGCTGATTTCTGGCTCTGCAACTTGCAAAGCCGCTTGGAGGAATTAAAGATAACAAGCATGGGGCTGGATGAACACAGCAGGTCAAGCAGCATCATAGGAGCAGGAAAACTTGACGTTTCGGGCCTAGACCCTTCATCAGAAATGGGGGAGGGGGGAAAGAGGGTTCTGAAATAAATAGGGAGAGAGGGGGAGGCGGGTGGATAGAGGAGAGGATAGGTGGAGAGGAGGCAGACAAGTCGAAGAGGCGGGGATGGAGCCAGTAAAGGTGAGTGTAGGTAGGGGGGTAGGGAGGAGATAGGTCAGTCCAGGGAGGACGGACAGGTCAAGGGGGCGGGATGATGTTAGTAGATAGGAGATGGGGGTGTGGCTTGAGGTGAGAGGAAAAACTGGTTAGGGAGCTCCCTAACCGATTTACAGTAATAGTTTTAGGAATGAGAAACTTCAGTTTATGAGAATAGATTGAAGAAGTTGGGACTGTTCTGCTTAGAGAAGAAAACTGTGAGGAGATTTGAGATAACAAGGTGTGGAACTGGATGAACACAGCATGCCAGGCAGCGTCAGAAGAGCAGGAAGGCTGACGTTTCAAGTCTGGACACTTCTTCAGAAATGGGGGAGGGGAAGGGGGCTCTGAAATAAACAGAGAGAGGGAGAGGCGATGAAAGAAGGTGGATAGAGGAACAGATAGGTGGAGAGAAGGTGGACAGGTCAAGGAGGCGGGGATGAAGCCAGTAAAGGTGAGTGTAGGTAAGGAGTTGGGCTAGGGGCTGGTCAGTGAGGAGGGAGGGGCGGGTAGGTGGGAGGGAAGGCAGACAGGTCAAGGAGGCGGCGATAAAGCCAGTAAAGGTGAGTGTAGGTAGGGAGTTGGAATGTGGGTTGGTCAGTGGGGAGGGAGGGGTGGGTAGGTGGGAGGGAAGACGGACAGGTTAAGGAGGCGGGGATGAGGCTAGTAGGTAGGAAGTGAGGGTGGGGGTTGGTCAGTGAGGTGGGAGGAGCGGATAGGTGGAAGAAAAGATGGACAAGTCAAGGAGGTGGGAACGAGATGAGCTCGTCTTGGGATGAAGTTGGGGGTTGGGAGATTTTGAAGCTTGTGAAGTCCACATTGAGACCATTGGGCTGCAGGGTTCCCAAACAGAATATGAGGTGCTTCAACTCCCCCGCCCATCCTTGGACGACATGTCCTTCCTAGGCCACCTCCAGTGCCACAACGATGCCACCCGAAGGCTGGAGGAACAGCACTTCATATTCTGCTCCTTGACCTGTCTGTCTTCTCTCCCACCTACCCGCCCCTCCCTCCTCACTGACGAACGCCCATCCCAACTCCCTACCTACACTCTTCTTCTTCTATCCACCTTCTATCATTGCCTCCCCCTCTCTATTTATTTCAGAGCCCCCTTCCCCTCCCCCATTTCTGAAGAAGGGTCCAGACCCGAAATGTCAGCTTTCCTGCTCCTCTGATGCTGCCTGGCCTGCCGTGTTCATCCAGCTCTACACCTTGTTATCTCAGGGTCCAGCATCGGCAGGTCCTACTATCTCTGACAGGAGATTTCAAAATGATGAGTGAGCTGGATAGAGTATCGCAGAAATAAACACAAAATTTATTTCTAGTATCCATTCCTGATCAAAGCAAGAGATAATATGTACTGCAGATGCTGGAGAATCCAAGATAACAAGGTTATCCCTGATCAAAGCAATAATGATTAAATGCAATTCTAAAATATCATTGGAGTAAAAGCTCTATTGGACAGTCACATCAATATTGATGCACTTGAGAACAGTTTATGATTGCTGATGGAACAATGCTGTTTGTTGTATTTGTTCAGTATATGATTCAGTAGCATTGGAGTTGGAAATAAGGATCAGAAATATATAATGATATACACTCCCTGAACTGCAAAATGGTATGACAGCCAGTAAGAACATTGACACAAGCACAACAAGAGGCATTATTACAGTTTAAAAAGGTAAATGTTGTTTGATTTTCACATTAAAAATTTAATATCACCAACATTGGTTTGGTTGTTTTATAAAATGCCCATTGTGGAGAAGTTCAGAAAAGTTGAGTTAAAATCTCTGGTGTCTATTCAGATTTATTGGATTTTAACTTCAATAGAATAGTTAAGAACAGTATTTTTGCTGGAGGAAGAGGGGTAGAAATTATGTGTTTCCCATTCCTGATTGCTGTCCAGTGACCACATCTAGGAAGTAATAATGAGCTGCAGCAAGCTTGGAGTCAGTTGTTCAAATAAAAGCAAAATGCTTTGCTGGAAATCTGAAGTAAAAACAGAAATTTCTGGGAAACTCAACAGGCTTGGCAGAATGTGCGGTGAGAGGAACAGAGTTAATGTTGAGTCCAAAATAACTCTTCGGAACTGGAGAAGTTCAAATGTTCTAAAGAGTAAACATATTGGATTCGAAAATATTGAGTATATTTAAGACAGAGATAGATAGATTTTTTTATTGGCAAGTGGATCAAGGGTTGCAGGGAGAAGGCTGGAGAATGGGGTGAGAAACATTTTAGCCATGATCAAATGTTGGAGCAGACTTGTGGGCCAAATGGCCTAATTCTGTTCCTCTGTTTTATGGTCTTATGGAAACATGAACTCTGTTCTTCCCCTCAGATGCTGGTAGATCTGCTGAGTTTCTCCAGCATTTCCTGTTTCTCTTTGGCTCAACTGTGATGTTCCCATAGTGACATTCATTTGCATAGTGACATTGATTTGTGCATGAATTATTGTAATTTTCACTGAGGTACTGGGGCATTAAAGGTGCCGTGGCACTTTAATCCTGGAAGAAAGGTAAATGAAGAGAGGAAGAAAAGTTAATAGGCATATTGCTTATACCAGCTCCACTATTATTCTAAAATTGTTTTCCTTTAACACGATAGCTCTATAATTCTATATGTTTCAATTTGCCTCTTCCTTTCAGTTATTTAATTTGCATTTCCAATTTTGTCAAGAGGGGGCACTAGAGACTGCTTCCTAATTTGAGATAGTACATTGAAAACAATTTTTGCTTAAAGAACAAAGTCTTTTCATTAGAGTTTTATTAGTTTAATTAGTTAATATTTAAACATTACTTTTGCAAACTCAGACATTTCAGTACTTGACCAATGGTTTAAAAATACTGAAGAAAATGTTAACAAGGTTATGATAAAGGTTATGGTTTTTTTCCTGAAGAAGGGTCTAGACCCGAAAGGTCAGCTTTCCTGCTCCTCTGATGCTGCTTGGCCTGCTGTGTTCGTCCAGCTCTACACCTCGTTGTCTATGATAAAGCCTGGCTGTCTGCAAATTTAACAAAGAGAACACATTTGTATTGAAAGTTCAATTAATAGCCCACCAACAAACACCCATAAGCCTTTAATAGCATAGGAAACAGAAACAGGAGGAGACATGTTTTATTGACCCTGCTAACCCATTCTATACAGCTCCTTGGGCATAATACTAATTTCTTTAAAAAACGTTTTTAAGGAATTTCATACAAATGCACTAGAGATAGTAGGAACTGCAGATGCTGGAGAATCTGAGATAACAAGGTGTAGAGCTGGACGAACACAGCAGGCCAAGCAGCATCAGAGGAGCAGGAAAGCAGATGTTTCGGGCCTAGACTCTTCTTCAGAGATGGGTGCCACAACGATGCCACCCGAAGGTTGCAGGAACAGCACCTATTTCGCTTGGGAATCCTGCAGCCCAATGTGAACTTCACAAGCTTCAAAATCTCCCCTCCCCCAACCGCATCCCAAAACCAGCCCAGCTCGTCCCCACCTCCCAAACTTGTCCTTCCTCCCACCTATCCCCTCCTCTCACCTCAAGCCCCACCCCCATCTCCTACCTACTGGCCTCATCCCGCCCACTTGACCTGTCCGTCCTCCCAGGACTGACCTATCCCCTCCCTAACTCCCCACTTACACTCACCTTTACTGGCTCCATCCCCGCCTGTTTGACCTGTCTGTCTCCTCTCCACCTATCTTCCCCTTTACCCATCTTCTATCTGCCTCCCCCTCTCTCCCTATTTATTTCAGAACCCCCTTCCCCTTTCCCATTTCTGAAGAAGGGTCTAGGCCCGAAAGGTCAGCTTTCCTGCTCCCCTGATGCTGCTTGGCCTGCTGTGTTCATCCAGCTCTACACCTTGTTATCTCATACAAATGCACGACTAGATTTGTATCAGATACCCAGTACTGGATATGAGGAGAAACTTCCACCAATTAAATATTGTGATGACTAAAGTCATTGGCCCGGAATTTCCAACAGCCAGGCAGTCATTATTGCAGGTGTAGATTGGAGTTGCACATGGAACCTTGCAGAATGTCTAATCTAGTAGACACCAAAGGAGTTGCCCAGGAAATTGATCATTCCTCTAGGCAATTCCTCTACTTTGGGAGCCCTCTGAAAGTCTCTGTTTAAATTGAAGACTTTGGAGGGTTCTGATAATTACTGAGGAATTATAAGGCTATTAAGAACATTGTGTAACTCCTTAGTAACCATTGAACTGACTTCATACTAAACTCACATGCCCCCTTAATTATGCCTCCCACAGACCCAACAGACCCTGATCTTACACCCCTGAGACTGAACCTCTCCTAACTTGCTCTGGACCTGCTCACAGCCCCAACCTCTGGGACAGGAGCCCTCCATTTCTCCCAAGCCCACAGATGACACCTATCGACCTAAAATCCCCCCTTCCCTCACCCTTGCATGACCTAATTTCTCCCATCACCACAACCAACCTTAAACACTACATAATAGCTAGCACACCGCATGCCATCTTGCAAATCTACCAGTTTGAGCCCTCTCTCTGGCAACAGTCTTAAATTAGAAACAAAAAACAGAAATTGCTGGGAAAGCACAGCAGGTCTGGCAGCATCAGTGGAGAGAAAGCAGGGTTAACGTTTTGGGTCGAGTGACCCTTCCTCAGAACTTCACTTGACGTGAAATATTAACTCTGATTTCTCTTCACAGATGCTGTCAGACTTGCTGAGCTTTTCCAGCAATTTCTGTTTTTTGTTTTTGATTTATAGCATTCACAGTTCTTTCGGTTTTGATTTAATCTAGTATCAAACCAGTGTGTTCACAAACTTGGTGTCCTAATTTACCTGTGTTAAACTTGAGGACTATATCTTAACTTGTGTCAAGTCCCATTCACCTATCGTCACAGTGCTCACTGATCTGTATCAAATTCCAGTCAAGAAAAGACTTGATATTAAAATTCTCATCCTTGTTTTCAAATCCTGCCATGGCCTCACCCCTCTTTGACATTTCCTCCAGCCTTACAACTTTCAGGAATATCTGAGCTCTTCTAATTCTGGTTTTTCAAGCAACTCTGATTTTAATTGTTCCACTATTGGTGGCCACACCTTCAGTTGCCTAAGGCCTAAACTCTGACACTGATACTTCACTTCTATTTTAAGACACTCCTTCAATCAACCCTGGTCTTCTGGCCTAATACTTCCTTATGTGGCTTCATACTGAATTTTGTTTTAAAGTGCTCAGCTAAAATGCCTTCGGATATTTTACAACATTTGTAAAGTCCCAATAATGTAAATTGCAGTTGTTACCAGTAGTGCACTGCACAATTTCACAGAAGTTCATTGTTTTATTTACTAGATTCAGAACTCTGCTGGGCAGTTGGGAAAAGCAAGGATGATAAGAAAACGTAGCATTTATTTCTGACCTTATGATGCCCACAACAGCCATAGTAAGGTGTGATTAATATTTAATGTGTTGTTAGTATTGGTAAAAGACAAAGTTCAACCAGGACGGTCAAGAAAATTCTTTGCTCTCTTAAAAAAATCACTTGTACACCCAACTGACATTAAAAATCTCACAATTATTATGTTTCAGAAACCATTGGGTGGAGGATAGAACTGGAGCCAACCATAACAGATGTTCATAAGCTTTTAATTAGAGATTTACACATTAATTAATCCTGTCACATTACACATTACCAAGTCTAATAAACCTGCTCACTGGTCAGTTCCAAAACCTCGAAAACATTCTACGAACTCCTCAGCTAGGCTACTGCAAATCTGATTTTTTTCCAGTTGATATGTAGATTAAAGTCACCCATAATTATTGCCATACCTTGATCACAAATACCCAGCATATTTTGTCACACCTTGAACCAAATCATTTCTGTGGCACAAATGCTTCAGCAACTTCAGAATCACACTGAAGAAACTGGCTGCATGAAGAGTGCTATTCGTTTGCTGATTATTGTTTTCTTTAACATCATCTGCCAGTTTCAGTGCTGGTGAAGCATGAATTGTGGGTTCCAAATGAGGCACCATGGTTACCTTCCTTACTCAGAATATCAAGCGTGTCTTCCTGCTGCTGGAAGCATGATCAATCTCTGTAATACTAAGATCAACAAATTGCAAGAAAGGCAGTAGAAAATAAATTGAGGCAAAGGCTCAGGGGCTACAGCTTCAAGATAGGAGGCAGGATTTAAAACTTTGTATTAATTGGGGGCAAACTGATCAAACAGTGACATTGCAGGAAAGGCATGATTGATTCATGAACGATGGTGATTCTTCTGATATTTAAAAATTGTCAATTAGTAGTACAGAACTTGAATATTTCTGTTTGTTTCGGAAAGTATGGTTTTCCCCTTGAATTGGTATTCTTGTAAAATGGTCTGATGAGAGCAAGATGAAAAGCTTTAACAAAATGCACCTTTATTCAGCAATGCTCATAATATTGCTTGTAATATAATATGCTCATAATAAAAATCTCAACTAATTAAATTGGAGGGGGTGATGTTGTGAGGGTAAATGTACCAAATCGATGCGATAGAGTTGAGAAAGCAGAGCAAAATAACTGTATGGAAAATGGAGATCAAAGAATGACAGGAAAATGCAGAGAGAAAACAAAACTGAAGAATAATCCAGATAACATGTTACAAAGATAACAAAGAGTAATCAAAAGTCACTGCAGCTGAATGTGCATAGCATTCATAACGGTACAAACAAACTGGGAGCATAGATTGAAATAAATAAACTGAAAAAAAAACTGGAAATCTGAAACAAAAACAGGAATTGTACTCAGCAGACTTTCTCCAGCAATTTCTGTTTCTGTTTGAAATAAATATGATCTGATAACCATTCTGTAGAGGTAGGATGACAATGATTTGGTCCTAAATTTTGAGATATACATGACATTCAAGAAGAATAGGAAGCTAGGCTTAGGTGCAGCACTCTTGATCAAATATGACATTGGTGTAATAGAGAGAATTTTGTTTCAGAAGGTCAGAATTTAAAATTAGTTTTGGTGGAGATAAGGACATAATGGGAAAAGACATCATAAGTGAGAGTGGTCTACAGGCTGCCTAAAAGTAACCACAATGTAGGATGAAATATACAAGAATAAATATTTGTATGGAAATTAATGTTTCATGATTAGTATAGTTTAGTTCAGACTATTTTAGTTGATTAACCTAATATTATGCTATTCAGTTTAAACTCCAAACAAAGCAGGACTTTATTAATGTGGGAAGCATTGGGAAGACACTTCCCGACATTTGATATGTTGTTGTATCCAATGGCTGATTCAGTTAGTTACTGGCCAGTAGTAATCCCCAGATGTTGATAAGGAGGATTCAGCAATAGAGTCAAACCATCTCAGTTTGACTATCTTGTTAGAGACAGTCATTGCCTTACACTTGTGTGACAAACATGTTACTTACCAGCCCAAGTCTGTATATTGTCCAGGTTTTGTTGCATGTAGATTTCAACCCTATCATCAGAATCCCCATGTTCTTTCCTCCCGTTGTACCTACCTTGCTTCTACTTAAATGGATTTATGATAAATATTCACCCCAACCACTCGGCGCAGATTTCACATTCTCACCTCTCCTGTCTTGAAGGTGATAATGGTGGCTTGTGGAAAGGTTTTGGAAAATCAGGAGGTCAGCCATTTTGAATAGCTGTAGAATAATCATTGGTGTCTTCTTTTAGACATACATACACATAAAATTATACATTGCTTATGTATATTAATGAATAATGCAATAAGTATACAGTTTGTAAAATGCACATTTTCATGATACAAATACTTTAGACTAGGTACATAAGTTATTGCTTTATATATAAGCCTATCATATAGAGCTTATTACAATATACATTAAATGTCTTGCTGTATAAATTAACATGTTGGAAATAACAGGTTAAAAGTTAAATGCATAGATGGCTGTAGACATCACTAGTATAAAATCAGGGTAACAGATAGGATAGGCATAGACCATAAGATATAGCAGCAGAATTAATCCATTCAGCCCATTGAGTCTGCTTTACCATTTGATCATGGCTGATGTGTTTCTCAAGACCGCAACTAGTGGGCCCTGTATCTAGGGATGTGCTGGCATTGGTGGGGGGGACTCCAGGGAAGATTTACAAACAATAATCCTGGGCATGAAAGGCTTATAATATGAGGAGAGATTCAGAACTCTTGAGTCTGTACTCAATGGAGTTTTGAAGAATAAGGGAGTTGGGGGATCTCACTGAGGTTTACAGAATAGAGCCGTGAATAAAGTGGACGAGGACAAGATGTTTCCACTACTAGGAAAGACTAGAACCTGAGGCACAGCCTTCAGAATTGAGATGAAGAGGAATGTCTTCAGCCAAGGGGTGGTGAATTTGTGGAACACCTTGCTGCAGAATTCTGTGGAGGTCAAGTCATTGAGTATATTTGAGGCAAAAACAGATACGTTCTTAATTAGTGAGGGGTTCAAGGGTTATGGGGAAAAAAGGCAGAACATTGTTGAGAAACATATCAGTCACAATCAAATGGTGGACTGAATCGATAGGCTGAATGGCCTAATTCTATTTCTATGTGTTGTGGTCTTCATTATAAACTCAGTTACAGCTAGTCAGAGGTGGACTGTCAGTTTCCATAAGCTCAGATGGAGGTGGAGAGGTAACTTCTTTAAAGCCAGTTGGAGGTACACTGTCAGTAGGTGGAGGTCTTGTTCTGAATTTGATTGTAGGGGCTGTGCGCCAGGTTGTGCAGTAGCTCAGTGATTGTATCGATGCTGCTGCTGTTGCTGACCGGGAGGTGCGCCGCCATGTTATTGTCAGGCCTGTTCCGTTCTGCCGTCTCACACTCGGTAAGGACCGACACCGCTTGTTCAGTCATCGCCCGTTATTTGAAATAGAGCGAAAGGGTCTGTTTTGTTTGCAATATAGGGCTGTAACCTGTCTGAAAGGGAAGGATTTTGTTGATGCTGTCTGCAGGTTAGCCCAGGCCTGGCTGAGTTAACATGGCGGCGGCAGTTCGACCTTCAGAGAGTAGCTTCACCCGGAGCTCTACAACTTCCTTCACCCTTAATCATCCACCGACTCTCACTGCTTTTCACGCTTTGCCCTATTTCAGGCTGAGTCCGATTTTAGTGGCAGTACGGGTGAATTGTTTAGCAACCCCGGAGATTTGTATCCAAATTGTTTTCCACTGCTTGCTAATTTAAGAATTTCTGATAAATACTAGTGCTCACTTCTTTTGAATTGCCTTGCTCATTACCGGGTTACCTTCCTCCTTTGATTTAGTACCTATTTTTTGTAACATTGTGTGACCATGAAAGTAAAAGGAACAAGAGGAGTCCATTCGGCCCCTCGAACCTGTTCCGCAATTTGATTGGATCAAGCTGATTCGACATTCCTTACATCCACTTTCCTGCTTTTACCCCATAATTCCCTACTGATCAATAATTTATCTGCCGTGGATTTAAATATACACACGGTCTATACTCCATTGCTCCCTGTTGCAAGGAATTACAAAGACTCTGAACCCTCAGAGAAGAAATTGCTCCTCATGTCAGTCTTAAATTGGCAACCCTTTATTCTGAGATGATGTCCTCTGGCCCTAGACTCTCCCTATCAAGCCCTCAAGAATCCAGATGTCTCAATGATCCCTGCACCACTGACGCTTAGTAGATACTGCTGCTACTATCTACAAAATGTATGCAGAAATTCACCAAAGATCCTCAGATAGCATCTTCCAAACCCACAACCACTTCCACCTAGAAGGACAAGGGCAGCAGATAGAGTCACGTAGCACGGAAACAGATCCTTCAGTCCAAACAGCCCATGCCAACCATAATCCCAAACTAACCTAGTCCCACCTGTCTGGGCTCGACCCATTCTCCCTCCAAATCGTTCTTATTCAGGTACTTATCCAAATGTCTTTTAAAATGTTGAGACTGTACCCGCATCTACCACTTTCTTTGGAAGTTAATTCCACACATGAACCGCACTATTTTTAAAAAAAAGTTGCCCCTCATGTCCTTTTTGAATCTTTCTCCTCTCACCTTTAAAATATGGCCCCTAGTCTTGAACTCCCTGCCATAGGGAAAAAACACCTACCATTTGCCTTGCCTATACCCCTCATGGTTTTTAAAACCTCCATAAGGTCACCACCTTCAAGCTCTTCTCCAAGCCACTCACCGTCTTGACTTGGAAATATACTGCTGTTCTTTCACTGTCACTGAATCAACATCCTGGAATTTCCTCCCTAAAGGCACTATGGGTCAACCCCCAGCAAGTGGACTGCAGCCTACCATCTCAAGGACATAGAATCAGAGTCATACAGCACAGAAACAGACCCTTTGGTCCAACCAGTCTATGCTGAACATAATCCTACAGTGAACTAGTCCCGCCTGCCTGCTCCTCGCCCATATCACTCCGAACGTTTCCTGTTCATGTATCTATGCACATATCTTTTAAACGTTGTCATTGTCCCCGTATCCACCACTTCCTCAGGTAGTTCACCCTCTGTGTAAAAACTTGCTTCATGTCTTTTTTAAAACCTCTCTCCTCTCACCTTAAAAATGTGCCCCCAGTCTTGAAATCCCCAATTTTAGAGAAAAGACAACTACCATTAACTCTATCTACACCTCTCATTATTTTATGAACTTCTATCAGGACACCTCTCCACCTTCTACACGCCAGTAAAAAAAGTCCCAGCCTATTCAGCCTTTCTTTATATCTGAAACCTTCCATACCCAGCAACATCCTGGTAAATCTTCTGAATCCTCTCCAGCTTGATAATATCCTTCCTACAACTGAGCGACCAGAACTGGACACAGTATTCCAGGAGAGGCCTCACAAATATCCTGTACAACCTCAACATGACTTCCCAACTCTCATACGCAAAGGACTGAGCAATGAAGGCAAGAGTGCCAAATGTGACAGAGACTTCAAAGAATTATGTAACTGCACCCCTAGGTCCCTCTGTTCTACAACACTACCCAAGGCCCTACCATTGTACCAAAATGTAATACCTCGCATTTATCCAGATTGAACTCCATCTGCCATTTTCAGTCCATTGTCCTATTTGATCAAGATCCCTTTGTAATGTTAGAAAAGCTTCTTCACTGTCTACTACGCCACCAATTTTGGTATCATCCACAAACTTACTAACCGTGCCTTCTATATTCTCATACAAATCACTTATATAGGTGATAAACAAAAGAGGACCCAGGAGCAATCCCTGTGGAAGACCACTGGTCACTGGCCTCCAGTCCAAAAAGCAACCCTCCACCATTACTCTGTCTCCTACTGTTAAGCTAATTACGTGTCCAGTTGGCAAGCTCACCCTGAATCCTATGTGACCTAACTTTACTAATTAATCTACCATGCAGAGCCTCGTGAAAGGCTTTACTAAAATCCAAATAAACAACATCTACTGCTCTGCCATCATTGAGCTTTTTGGTAACTTCCTCAAAAAACTCAATTCAGTTTGTGAGACACAACTTTCCTCACACAAAACTATGCTGACTACCCCTAATCAATTTTTGCCTCTCTAAATGTCCATCTTTTGTAATCACCTCCAACAATTTACCCACAATCAAAGTCAGACTCACAGGTCTATAGTTCCCCGGTTTCTCCTTAACCTTTCTTAAACAAAGGTACAACATTAGCCACTGTCCAGTCATCAGGCACCTCATCCATAGTTATAGCTGATGCAAATATTTCTGCAAGGGGTCTTGTAATTTCCTCCTTTACTTCCCATTAGATTAGGTCCTGGAGACTTATCCACCTTTAAATTCCCTAAGACCTTCCAAGCTTCCTTTTCTGTAATGTGAACTGTTTTTAAAACATCAAAGTTTATTTCTGTGCATTCTCTAGATTCTGTTTCTTTTTCCATATTAAAAAATATTCACTTAGTATCTCTCCCATCTCTTGGGGTTCAACACAAAGATGATCCCCTTAATCTTTAAGAAGCCCTACTGTCTCTCGATTACCCTCTTGCTGTTAATGTATTTGTAGAATCTCTTTGGATTATCCTTAACCTTATCTGCCAATGCTATTTCATATCTTTGCCTTCCTGATTTCTCTCTTAAGAATGCCCCTACACTCTTTATATTGATTAAGAGATTCAATTGAACTAAGTTGACTATATCTAAAATAAGATTCTCTTTTACTCTTGACTACAACCTCAATATCTTTATTCATCCATTGTTCCTTAATCTTACCAGTCTTTCCCTTCACTAAACAACATAATGCCTCTGAACTCCCATCTTCACACTCTTGAACACCTTCCACTTCTCAGACGTTGTTTTACCTGTGAACAGTCTACTCCAGTCAACTTTTGAAAGTTCTTGTCTCATACCATTAAAATTTGCCTTACTCCAATTAAAAACTTTAACTTTCAGGAAGCCTTATCCTTTTCCATAACCATTTTGAACCCAATCGAATTATAATCACTAGACCTAAAGTGTTCCTCCACTTTTACTTCAGTCACCTTCCCTGCCTTATTGTCCGAAAGAAGGTCTAGGTTTGCTCCTTCTCTAGTTGGAGCATCCACATATTGATAAAGAAAATTTTCTTGAACACATTTGACACATTCTTCACCATCCAAACCTTTAACACTATGGTAGCCCCAGTCTATGTTTGGAAAGTTAAAACCCCCACAATCATCACCCTATTATCCTTACATAGATCTCCGTACAAATTTGTTTCTGAACTTCCCTCTTTCTATTGGGGGCCAATAGTATGATCACATCAAAGTGATCTTTCCTTTCTTATTTGTAACTCCTGTCCATATATTTTCACTGTACGATTTTTCAGAAATATCTTCCCTAGTTACAGCAATAATGTATTCCTTAATCAAAAATGCGACCCCTCCTTTCTTGCCTCCTATGGACAGACAATAAATGCCAGCCACTGATACCGACATCTCTCAAACGAATAAAAAAGAGATCACCTTTCATTCCTCTAAACTCCAGTGAGTAGACTCCCACCCTGATTAGCCTTTGACAATCCCTCCAATAACAGGGATCACCCTAGTGAAACCTCTATGACCTACCTTAATGAAACAATATCTGTTATTAAATAAGGGGACCAAAACTGCTGATTGTCCAAAATGTGGTCTTACCAGCACCTTGTACAGTTGCATTAAGACATCCCTACTTATGTAACAAGGAGAAGGAGAAGTAGAAGTGATTTTGTTTTGGCTGGAAAATTGAAGAAAGGCAGTAAAGACTAAATACTTGTGTAGATTCAGGAACAAAAACAACTAAGATTGTAATTATGTACAAGTGGTAGGCTGAGTTAAGACTGGTGAAAGGCATATAGGATCCAGAGCTTTTTTATGTAGAGGTATATACCTCAAAAGCAGGGAAGTTGTACTCGATACTTTAGAAACATAGCTCAGGCCCCAGCAAGAATATTTGGAACATTCCTGGGCACTGCACTTTAGGAAGGAAGTCTTAGACCTAGATGTCACAAAAGGTAAGTACGCTAACTAACTAAGAAATCTAAAAATCTGTCTTTAATTAAAATCGTGTTACATCTATAGATGGTTTTGATGAACCATATTTACAGTACTGTGTTTTGATCTCCCTATTTAAAGAACAATACACTTGTATTGAAAGGTATTTGGAGAAGGTTCACTAAGCTATTCATAAAATGAAGGGATTATTTCATAAGGAAAGGTTGAGCTAGTAATTCTTGGAGTTTAGAAGAGTGAAAGGTGGTCTTTAAACAAATTTCTAAGGGTGTCTGCTAGGATAGATGTTGAGGGGTTGTTTTGGCCCTGTGTTCAATTCTACAATGAGGCGTATAGTTTCAGAATAAGCGGACTTCCCATTTAAGATGGAGATAAGGAGAAATTTATGCTCCTAGTTATTAGACTTCGAAATTCTCCATTCTAGAGACAGTGAAGCTCATTTAAGCTTAGCTGGAGAGATTGTTGGTCTACCAGGGAGTTAAGGATTACAGGACTCAAGACAGGAAAATGAAGTTGAGACCTTGATCAGATCACGGACAACAGAGCTGACCAGGACCATTAACATCAAGGCAGCATTTAACAGTACGAAAGGGGAAAAACTCTGCTTGTTGGACTCATACTTAGCACAGGAAGATGGTTGTGATTTTTGGAGATCTATAATCTCAGTTCAAGGACATAACTACAGGAGCTCCTTAGGGTAGATTTTTTAATCAACCTGTTTAGATGTATTATGGCTCCTCTGGAGTGGAACTTGAACCTTGGCCTTCCAGGTCAGAGTCGGGGATACTACCACTACAACACAACAGTCTGTTTCTAAATTTGTAGAATTGCACACAGGGCCAAAACAACCCCTCAACATCTATCCTAGCAGACACCCTTAGAAATTTGTTTAAAGACCACCTTTCACTCTTCTAAACTCCAAGAAGTACTAGCTCCCCCCAGTCAAATCTTTTTCAAAGACATAATTATGTACCTCTGGAGCAGGTGGGACTTAAGACTGGGTCTCCTAGCTCAGAGGTAGGGCACGACAGCCTCCATCCTTAGGTCCAACCATCATCAACTGCTTCATTGATGATGTTCGCTTGAACATGAAATAGTCGTGGGGATGTTTGTTGATCATTGCCCAATGTTCAACACCATTTGTGACTGAAACTGAAGCAGTCTGTGTTCATGTGCAAAAAGACCTGGAGACATTCAGTCTTGGGCTGATAAATGGCAAGTAAATTTGCATGACAAGTTCCAGTCCTTGCCCAACTCCAATCACTTCATGATGGTGAATGGCATAATTGTCACTGAATCCCCTACTATGAACATCCAGAGGAATACCATTCACCAGAAATTGAAATGTACTAGCAATATAAATTCTGTAGCTACAAGAGAAAATCAGAAGCTAGGAATTCTGTAGCAAGTACCTCACCTAGTGTTTCCACAAAGCCTGTCCACCAGCTTCAAGGCACAAGTCAGGAGTCTGAAGGAACATTCCTCACTTGCATGGATGAGTTCAGCTTCAACAACACTCCAGAGGCTTGACACCATCCAGGTCATAGCATTGATTGACATTCTTTCCACCACCTTAGATATTCACTTCCTCCACCTTTGCTACATAGTGGAAGTAATGTGTAACACCAAGACTAAACTGAAATAAGGATAATTTCAAAGGAATGAGGGCAAGGTTGGCTTCATGAGGGAAAATTCATGCCTGACAAATTAATTATAATTCTTAGAGGAGGTAACAAGCAGGATAGATCAATGGGAACCAGTAGATGCAATTTATTTTGATTTCGAGAAAGTGCAATCCATTAGCGTTAGTTACAAAGATCAGAGGCAATGGTGTTGGGGGTTGCTATATTAACTTGAATAGAGGATTGTCTGATAAAAAAAGACAGGGAATTGGGATAAGGGAACTAGCAATTAGTGGAGTGTCACAGGAATCACTGCTGGGACCACAGTTATTTCCAGTATGTATTAATGACGCAGATGAGAGACATGAATGTAATATTGTTTGCAGATTACACAAAAATAGGTGGGAAGGCAAGTGGTGAGGATGATCAAGTCTACATAGGGATATGGACAGGTTATGACGGGGGGCAAAACCTTGTCAGATGGAATATAATGCAGGAAAATGTGGGATTGTGCACTTTACCAGGAAGAATAGAAGAGCTGATTATTATTTAAATAGGGAGGAACTGCAGAACAGTGCAGCACACGGGGATTTCGGGGTCCTCCTGCATGAAATGCAAAAAGCTAGCTGTTCAACAGGGTTGCAAGGAAGACAAGTGGACTGTTGGCCTTTATTTCAAAGGAAAGAGTGTAAAAATAGGGAGGTCTTTGAGTTAAAACTATACAAGGTACAAGGTGAGTAGTTCTGGTCCTTTTTTTAAGAAAAGTTATACTGGTATTGGATGCAGTCCAGAAAAGGTTCATTAGGTTGATTGAGAGTATGGAGGCATTTTACTATCTGAAGCTGAGTAGGTAATAAGGGAATCGTGGCTAATGGGGGAAAATACATGAAAATGGAATTGAGGGTTCATATCAGTTATCACTGAATGATTAACTTTCATTCATATTCTTAAGATTTTATGGTTGAGACATCGGGTGGGCAAAAAATTGCAAAAGAGGATGTGTTAAATTGGCTGATTGTGTGATTAAAATTGACAAGTCAGCTGAACCAGATGAACATTGACGATACTGAAAGAAGTAGTTGAAATTGAGGATGCAATGGTCATAATCTTCCAATTCTTTTGAAGCTTGGGAATAGTGCCACAGCAATGGGGAATTACAAACCTGCCATCCTTGTTTAGAAAAGTGTAAAATGAAACCTTGCAGTGATTGGAAGTGTTTTGAAAACAATAATTCAGAACAAAATTAACAGTCACTTTTATAAATGTGGATTAATTAAGTAAAACCAGCGCAAATTTAAGAACTAACCATGTTTAATTTGTTTCAAGTTTTCAGACTAACATAGAGAGCTGTTTAGAATGATGCAGTATACGCTGATTTCTGAAACACATTTTTTAAAGTGCCACGTAATAGGTTTGTCTGTAAAATGAAGCTCATGGGCTGAAAGGGACAGTGCCGGCAAGGATACAAAGTTGGCTGCGTGACAGGAATGTAGGGTAGTGGTGCATGGATTTTTTTTTCAGACTGAAAGAAAATATTTAGTGGGATTCTTGGGGGTTAGTGTTAGGCACATAGACTTCTATACGCAAAGCACAATCTCAAAACCTGCAAATGACACAAAACCTAGCTATATTGTTAACTATGAGGATGATACTGATAGATTTCAAGAGGTGACAGCAATGGAGTTGTAGACATTTACTAAATGTGGTGAAGTGTTACACTTTGGTATGTAGAATGAGGAAGGGTACAGTCTTAAAGGGCAGCAGAAGGATCTGGCAATACTTGTGCACAAATTGGAGGTGACAAGGTGGGTTACAAAAGTGGTTAATAAAGTGTATTGAGTTTTATAAAATGGTGCATAGAGTACAAATGCAAGGATATTATGGTGAAACTTTGTTACAAACACCAGTTTGGCCTCAACTGGAGTATTGTGTCCAATTCTCTTTAAAGTTATTACTGAACCTACTTCAGGCAGTACGTACCAGATCCTAACTGCTTGTTGTGCAGAAGGATATGAAGATTAAGGCTATATATAAAAAGAAATCAAAAGGAATGTTCCTGGGGATATGAAAGTTCAGTAACTGGGATAGAAGAAGTTGAAGCTGTTCACCTTGGATAAGAGAAGGCTGTGAGGAGATTTGATGGGTTCAGAATCATGATGTCTGAGCAGAATAGTTGGGGAGAAATTGTTTTTATTTGTTGAAAATCTTCTACATATCAAGTGGTCAGGATCTGGAATGCCATTTCAGAGAGCACTGTGGAGGCAGGTTATTTTATAAGTTACAAAAGGGAATTGACCAATTATCTAAAGAGGAAATATTTACAGCTCATTGTAGGGTAAAGGCAGAGAAGTGGTACTAGCTAACTAGTTCTTACGCAACACCTGTAAAATAGGCCAAAAAGACCTGCAGTGATGAAATCATTCTACGAAAGCACTTCATTTTGTGTGGAAAAACTTGATGGGCAAGAATCTTGCAAGTTATTATGGGGAGATTTGGTAAGAAATTCAGAATCATTTTTGATCCAATAAATGAGGAACTATTTCCAGTGGCAGAAGTAAGGCAATGGGCAGAAGAATCGGATGGAAAAAAAAAGAATGGAGTGAATTATAATCTGATTGCACTGTGGTGGATGCAAATTTAGTCACAGTTTTCAAGACTGTGTTCAGTAAACGACTATGGGAGGGCTCCTGTGGAGCAGTGGTAGTATCCCTACCTTTGAACCATGAGGCCTGGGTTCAAGTCCCATATGTTCCAGAGGTGTGTAATAACATCTTTGAACAGGTAAATTAGAAAATAGGTTTTTTAAAAAAAAATACAGGATCATGGGACAAGGAACAGGGAAGTGGGACTAATTTACCAGCTATTTTAATACCTAGCATTGGCAAAATGGACTTAATGGCTGCCTAAGCTGAGTATTTGAGTGTTTGTTGAACAGAAAATTTTCTTTATTAGAAAAGAGATCTCTACTAGATTGTGATAGTTGTCTGTCAGTAATGGTCTGTAAATAAAATCTAATTTTATATTTATATCTGCTTCATCAATTTCTGCTTCATAGCCGTCAAGTTTATATCATTCATTTCAATTGTATAATCATTTCTACAGGAACCAAATCAACATTCAAGCTGCTTTACATGTTGAATATACATAGCAAATATGTCGAGTTTATTATAAAATTGAAAACAGAAACAGAAATTAGTAAACTTCCACCTGCCTGGAAAGGTCTATAGAAGGCAATAACAGTACAGCAGCTTCTACTAAACACTGTGGAACATCAGTTTTTTTGGATACCATTGTTTTCAGTGGCTGCATTTATAAATTTATACAGTCTGAAGTTATGTAACTAGATAAATCACGTTGCTGTTGTGCACGGCATGCACTGGTAGGAGCACCAGCTCGTTCTTTAGTTGACCTTGGAGCTATGAAAGGCAGTTAAACACCAGTACACATTTGCTGATAAATCATTTTGAATGCATTTGGATGAAGAATAAATTTAATGAGCTGACGATAAAGGTCGTTTCTTGATTTTACCCGACTGGATTCTTTGTTTTAATGAATAGAACCTAACTGATAGGTGAGCTGGTCAGTTAATAATGCAAAGAATGTTACCAAACGGGGGTCAATTTAGGGATCCTATTAGAAAGGAGAATCAGGGTTTTCTGGCTTGACGTGAAATTAGACACAGAGAATAGGCAAGACTGGAAGATTTGAAATTGCAGTGCTACTCTTCCTGGACTGTTTTATGACGTGGAAGTGCCAGTGTTAGACTGAGGTGGACAAAGTCAGAAGTCACACAACACCAGGTTATAGTCCAACAGATTTACTTGAAATCACAAGTTTTCGGAACACAGCCCCTTCATCAGTGCAGTGAGAGAAAAGAGCACTCAAGCACAGAATTTATAGGCAGAGAGATCAAGGGTTGAGAGATCGAAAGATCATGCAGTTGGTGTGAGTGGAATGTCAGATAATAAGTCTCTGCAGGTGACCAGAGTTAGACTGTCAGTAAAGTGTCAACAGCTGCATAACCAGCGGAAGGATGACCTATAATCCGATTAAATGAGGCAGAGAGATAATTGCAAAAGATTAAAAATAAAGCGGTGCTGGAGACAAACAAAATGTCTGGAATAACATGATAGGTACAAGTCGCATGCTGAGGGTCTAACCAAAGTAATAGGTGATTCAAAACTGTACAAGATCATAATTTATCAAGGTGATGGTGTCAAAACAGGACAGTAAGGAAGATTTTACAAATACAGAATAGTGTGGTGGGGTCACGTGTAGTGCGATATGAAGCCAAGATCACTTTGCACCACATTCGCTACCCTCCAGTCTTCTGGGATATCATACATGGCTAACGATAATGCAAAGATATCAACCAGGGCCCCTGCAATTTCTTCTCTAGCCTCTTGTAGGGTTCTTGGATATATCCAAGATTTATCAAAGGACCAGGATTTATCCATCCGCTAAACAGGACAGTAAGGAAGATCGTACAGATACAGAATAGTGTAGTGGGATCACATGTGGTACGACATGAACCCACGGTTGAGGTCGTCTTCACGGGAACGGAACTTGGCTGTCAGTTTCTGCTCGGCAATTTTGTGTTGTTGTATATCTCGAAGTATGCCGAGCCAACCAAAGAACACAACCGCCAACTCAACAGACTGATCAAGATCTTCAAAGTATCCTATGCACTCTCATCCCATGTACTTCTCGCCTTGGAGACTTCTACTGCCTTCTGAAGATGCACAAAGCCAACACACCTGGACGTCCCATCATATCAGGCAATGGGACCTTCTGAGAGAACCTCACTGGCCAATGTTACCTAGCTCATACGCAGCAGGCAAGGACGCCACGAGGCATGGTATATGCAGACGCTACGACAACGGATGAATGGACACCATGCAACAATTGCCAGACAGAAATATTCCCTCTGAGTCGGGGAACATTTCAGCAGTCAAGTGCATTCAGGCTCTGATCTTCAGGTAAGTGTCCTCCAAGGAGGACTTCAGATATACCACAACGCAAAATCGCTGATCAGAGACTGATAGCCAAGTTCCATACCCATGAAGATGGCCTCAACTGTGATAGAGTCGTAGAGTCCTACAGCATGGAGACAGGCCCTTCAGCCCAAACAGGTCCATGCTGACCAAAGTGTCCATCCACGCTAACCCCATTTCCCTGCACCTAGCCCATATGCCTCTAAACCTTTCCTATCCATGTATTTGACCAAATACCTTTTAAATGATAATGTACCCGCGTCAACCATTTCGGCTGGCAGCTCGTTCCATATGCATACCACCCTCTGTGTAAAAAAAAAACCAAATTTGCCCCTCAGGTTCCCACGTATTCTTTCCCATCTTACCTTAAACTGATGCCATCTAGTCCTCGATTCCCCAACCCTGGGAAAAAGACGGAGTGCATTCACCGTATCCATGCCTCTTATGATTTTATATACTTCTATAAGATCCCCCCTCAGTCTCGTATGCTCTAAAGAAAAAGGTCCTAGCTTGTCCAACGTCCCTATAACTCAGTGGCTTGAGTCCTGGCAACATCCATGTAAATTTCTTCTGCACTCTTTCCAGATTAATAACATCCTTCTATAGCAAGGCAACCAAAACTGAATACAATACTCCAAGTGTGGACTCACCAACGTCCTGTACAACTGCAATATAACTTCCTAACTTCTGTTGGAAAGAAAATCAGGAGGGCGAAAAGGAGCCACGAGATAGCCTTGGCTGAGAAGATCAGGGTGAATCCAAAGAGAATCTTCAAGTATATTAAATGAAAAAGAAAACTAGAGAGAGAATAGGACTCCTCAAACACCAAAGTGGCCATGTATGTGTGGAACCACAGGAGATGGGTGAGGTCAATGAATATTTCTCCTTCATATTTACTGTGGAGAAAGACATGAAGACTTGGGAACTTGGGAGGGTTACTAGCAATATCTTGGGACAGTCCCTATCATAGGACAGGTGGTACTGGAAGGATTAGAATGTATGAAGGTGGATAAATTTCCTGGTCCTGACCAGATATATTCAAGAAGGGCTGCAAAGTGATCTTTGCTTCACGTCGCACCACATGTGACCCGACCACACTGTTCTATATCTGTAAAATCTTCCTTACTGTCCTGTTTTGACACCATCACTTTGATAAATTGATATGATCTCTCTACCTTAATTAGTTTGTACAGTTTTGAATTACCTATTACTTTGATTAGACCCTCGGCTTGCGACTCATAGACATGCACAGGAATTCCTAGAGGCATGGTTCTCCACCCATACAGAATTGGACTCCATATACAAACCCATACAATCAAAACCGGAAATGCCATTACTTACCACAATGGACCGGACAGTATAAATTCCAAGCGGAATAGAATAACATAGCTTCATTGGAGGCTCCACTGATGATGTCACCTAACATGGTGATGAAACGTCACAACAGAAAAAGCCAGCTCGGCAAGCAAGTCAACAACCTCATCCACAACCCGAGCTACAGATCTTTGCCAAAACTTTAAATGCGACTCTTATTACCTATCACATTATTCCAGTCATTTAGTTTGTTTCCAGCACCACCTTATTTTAATTTTTTGCAATTATCTCTCTGCCTCATTTAATCAGATTATAGGTCATCCCCTTGCTGGTTATTCAGCTGTTGACACATTGCAGGTGACCGAGTGTTAGACGGTCTGACATTCCACTCACACCAGTTGCATGATCTTTTGCTCTCTCAGCCTTTGACCTCTCTGTCTATAGACTTTGTGTCTGTGTGCTCTTTTCTCTCACTGTACCTGACAAAGGGTCTGTGCTCCAAAAGCTTGTGATTTCAAATAAACCTGTTGGAGTATAACCTGGTGTCATGTGACTTCTGACTTTGTCCATTCCAGTCCGACACCAGCATCTCCACATCTTTGCTAGTGTTGCAATGAAAGTCATGACTAAAAGCCAGTGGAGGATTGAGAATGTGACTGGTGCCACTTGCCACTTCATGATGTATGGAACAAGAATTCTGTGTGCTTTTCTGTCCCTGGCTCTGTTTTTATTCTAATTATTCACAAGCATATGTTTATTGTTTTACCATATCATACTATTTGCATAAGAAATTTGAGAACCCAAGTGTAATCCAGTTGGGTTACTAACTTTCAAAATGTTGGTCTTTGTGGGCTTAAGAGTACTATTTTAATACAATTAACAAATTACATGTGCAATTACAAAATTCCAGCCCACCCCCATCATGAATGTGAACTGAGCTGTGTAATTTCTTTTGGTGCTTGCAAATACTTGTAACATTATTACAATTTGTAACAATTATTAGAAGTTACAAAATTTTTACAGAATCATCTTTGTGGCTTTTACTAATTGTTCTAATCACGTAAATAAGTGACCATGTGGCTAGGTTAGGCCATGTGGTTCTCCATCAGTACTCATAATCTAAAATGACATTACATTTGACACTGACCACAATAGCACAGTATTTCTGTGCCGATAATGGCTTGAGAATTTTTATATTTTGATGTTTGCATTCTAGGTGAGACAGATTCGTCATGTACAAAGGACAGCTCAATGTGCAGGAGGAAGTGGTGCAGCCTCATTTGTGGTAAGCAACTACAGAACAATACAAGAGCTTTTTTTTAAAGAAGAAAATCTGATAGGTTAATTCATTTTGATTATTTCTTATTTGATTTAACTTGATGCTGCAGTGGTTAGAACTCTGCTTTCACCTCTCGTGTCATGGTTTTGAAACTGAGACTAAAGTTGATAGGTTGAAAGCCTTTACTCTCCTTGACTTAAAAGGTTCTTGAAATAGCAGTTCAAGTATGTTCATCCCAGATGAATATTCCCCATGTCATACAGCATGAAATCATAGAAACACCAGAAAACAGAAGCATGAATAGGCTGTTCAGCCCTTCAATATGATAATGTCACCATCCCCTCAGTACTGTATTCTCATTTTGATGCCTACTTAATGCCCAAGAACTATATCTGTCTCCTTATAGAAAAATTCACTGTTTGGGGTACAAGCACTTCCTGTGACAGAAACTTCTACAGACTCAGTACTGTCTAGGTGAAGAAATTTGTCCTCCTGTCAGTCCTAAATGGCCTACTGTGTACTGTTAGACTGTGACCGGAAGTGTAATTGATACGACAGTGGGAATTACATCAATGTTGGTGTGCTGCAGCAGATTTTGAAGTACCTTACTGGAGTGTTGTTTGCAAACAGCATTGCATTTACAGTCATAAAGAGAAGCAATGTAGTTCCTCCACTAGACCTACTAGTTTTCATAAATAGCAAAATACTGCACTATTAGAATCTGAGTTTCAAGTTGCAGTTTGGGCCGAAGGGCCTGTCTCCATGCTGTATTAGTCCAGATCAATACATAAACTCTTAAATCCTCCAAATAGATTGCAGCAGTTTTAAAAAGACAGCTCACCACCATTTTCTGCAGGGCAACCAGGAGTGGGCAAAAAATATGTTTCTCTATGGCATTGCAAAAGCAGATAGTGGTAAATAAAAAGAAGTATATTCACTGCTAGCCTCTCTTTAAAGAGAAGGAAACACGACTAATTAGGCAAATTTGAGGAGAATTAATCTGTCATCGAGATTACTGATTTCACCTGCTTGGCGTTGTTTTGAGAAATTGTTTATTAAATACAGCATTGTTAATCCTGTAATTTCAGCCCTGTCGTTCGATTTGTCAGATGTAGAGCATGATTATTGTTTCCTGCTGTCACATTTATGACAAATAATCTTGATTAAAATGTAGATTTCAGCAAATGCATGATACTTAAACTGAGGTCACTCAGGAGACATTTTAATTATTGTTACGTATCACATTAAAGGGTTTTCAGCATTCTTTGTGAATACTTCTGATTATACCAGTCTGATTACTGAAGTATTTTAGCTGGCAACTATAGGATCACTTGGCATAGAATTTCATGTAAATAAAGTTGTAAAAATTATTTCCACAGCATAGAGAATATTTTTCAAATCCTTGTAAAGTGCCTGTGAATCGTTGTCTAGGATAGAATGAAGTATGAACACATTCTGACTTTTAGGATATTTCTCAGAACAGAATGCAGTGCAACAAAAAAGTGTAAGAAATGGTTAGAATCGTAATCACTATCAAATGAACTAGTCATCAAATGAACTAGTCTTCAAACTTACGGTCTGAAATGATTACTTATCAGCATGGAGTGTAAAGCCTTTGTACTACCAGACTGCTGAATAGAAGTACATTTTTAAGTTGTAATTTTGAACAACGATGTAGATGAGATGAACTCCACCTAAGAACCAACTATGCCATGACTCCCATAGGATTTTATGATGGTGAACTTGGGTAAATCCATTCAGTGTGCAGGGAAACCATGTACTAATCTATGGATAGAGGAAAACCATATCCATTGCCACACTCGTTCTTATGGCCACCATTTGTGTAGTACTGCATCAGGCTGTGGGTAGACCCTTTTGTAGGCAATACCGAACTCACAACATGCTAAGGACCTCCTCCCTGCCCCAGATATTGTTTTGGTTGGTTCTTGCACATTGTCATGAAATTTTCCATTCGTTGGACTATCCCACACCATGTGGTCTTTGTGCCCAAAAGACCTTGGACCACAAGTCCAACAAGCAGTAATCCACACGTATAATATTCAAGGTCCTGCAAAGAACAGCAGATGTATAATCTTTGAATCCTTCTGAGCGCACTGGCAAATCTCTTTGGCAGAATGCTTCATTGTCAGACTTTCAAATGAACACCAAGATATAGCTTCATTGGTGGTAAGAATGCCATCTCTGTCAGATCCGTCATAGATATTTGGGGTCTGAGCACTGCTGCATGATGGTCTGAGGAAAGAGACTGTTGTCCACATGCTTCTGGATTATGCTTTTTAAAAGCAGATCTGGAAAGCGATGGTGTATTTTGTTGAGGTTCTGAGTACCCCCATTATGGGGTACTCTACTTGACAGGCTGTACTCAAGGGCTCAGACATGCATCACCTGCTCCTGTAGAACACAAACTTGATGATCTTGAAACTTGCCGATCTTCCAGTATGCAAAGCTGCCCACAGCTGAATGTTGCGGATTCACATAATCATGAAGTTTCATGTACTTAGTGAAAAACTAAAGCTACTGCAAAGTCTCAATTGGTCACAGTTTGAAGCCTTCCCAATGTAACAGTCTGAAACCCATGTAAAACGCTAGACAATATACAATATATATAGTAGACAATATTTGATATGAAATGTAAATGGTACACATAAAGCCTGGAATTGCAAGTGTGGTGGGAAACCTCAGAGTGCTACACACTTGTGTAAGAAATTGGCCAATTTTGCATTTTATGTAACATCAAATTTGAAATTATGTAATGTACATTTGTAAATTTTAAAAAAGGTATATATTGCATTGGAAAGAACTGGCCTAGAACTTGCATGCCTCAATCTTTTCTTATTTGTATTCATTGCCTCCTGTCATAGCGCATAATTTCTAAAGTCCTTGTTCACATCAACATTCTTCCATTGCCTTGCCCTTTATTACTTCAACACTGTCCTTCATACGTTCATGCACACACGAATATTTTTATGATTGGCCTCCTTTTGCATCACCTTTCTTGCTTCTGCTCCAGAATGTTCAGCTCTCTTTCGGTGCATTCTAGAATGATCTCTCTAAACCCATACACATTGCTGATCCTTTTCACTCCATCAAGACTTCTCAAAATCACCTCCTTGTCTTTCTTGCTTTCTCCACCTAACCTTTTCTTCACTTGTGCTGCTCTGTAGTTACTTTTTCTTCACTCAAGATCCTTTTTAGTGCCATTTAACAGTTTAAAGTTGTGAATTATTGTTGTATAGAGAGGTGAGCTGCTTTTCTATTATCAGCATGTGTAAAAAATCTATTTTTGTCCATTAAGCATAGGGATACTCCTGATAACAATCCAGACACACCATTTGATTTCACACCAGAAAATTATAAGGTAAGAACACTGATATTTGTAGCTTTAGTTTTCTTTTTGGAGGTATCACCAATAAGTAATATTTGCAAATATTCCATTTGAATTTTTGGTAGTATTAAAAAAGCTCGAAGGGGGATTGAACCCTACACCATTGAGGTTATGCTGAGCTAGATGCTAGATATCTAGCCAATTCAGCTAATTAAAATGCCATTCCATCTGTCCCGTCCCCCAGTCAGAAATGTATCAACTGCTCCTATAGAACACAAACTTGATGTTCCCACTTAGAGCTACATACTACCATCAACTGTTATTCATCCAGGAGCCTATGAGGGCATCTCCATGTAGGCAGACCAATATGCAAAGCTTCTGGCATTGCTTGTGGACTCCTGGGCAGGGGGTGGGGCAGTTTTTGGTTACATTGTTCAAATAACTCTATGCCTGATATTGAGAACTGCCCCCACCCACGAATCTCCTCCTGCCATCCCTCATCTGTGGCCTGGATTCCTGGGTGATCCTAGGCCTTGGGAGAATGTAGCATTGGGAATAGCCACCACATCACTTTTGGCACGCAGCAAAGAAGATCTGGTGTCTTTAGCTGCATGGTAACTCTGGTCAAACAGTACATATTGGTGGAAACAGCAGTTGGTTGAGGAGCACGATGGACATCCCCATCCTAATCCTGGACGACCTAGAAGGCCAAGATCAACAAACACATGAGAATAACACCAGCTGCAAGTTCCTCTCCAGGCTACTCACTGTCCTGATCTGCAAATACATTTCCATAGTTAGTGTTTCGGTGTCACTGGAACTTTCTAACTAATGGAATTGTGGGTCCGCTTGAACCGACTGGACTGCTGCAGTTCATCAAGATAGTTGACCAACACCTTCTTGAGGGCATTTAGCAATGGACAATAAATGCTAGACCAGCTAAGTGTGCCCAAATACCACGAATGAATAAAAAATGTGATTGTAGGAGCAGCTTCTCAGATTTTTTTGTCTCTCGTGGTCAGGAGTGACCTTTCCGTGTTTGCCCAGGATTAGTATTTCCAGGACATTTTGGATTGGATTTGGCTGCAATACTTGGTTTTTTGAGTGTTGGTCTTCATATATCTGTTATTTCAACAATATTGACTGCTCAAATGTCATGAATTGTTGTGAAACACTTGATGTACTTGGTGCATATCAAAATAAGTGGGTACAATTAAACTTTAAGTGGTATTAATAATAAAGGTGTTACCGTTATGATGTAGAATTGGTGCTTCTACTCACTAAAAATTTTTTATTTTCTTTCCCTCCTTGTTCATTTTTTTTTAACATTGCTTACAAAGTGCTTTGGGGTCAAAAAATGCAAATGCTTCAACTCTCCCTCCAGAAATACAGCGGTGTTTGAGAAGTTAGTGTGGCAAATTGTGACATGAAACCCATCCATTATTCTACAGGACAAACAATATGGCAGTGTTCTAACAATCTGATTACTAAAATTAATCAGTGGATAGCTAACCAAACACTTAATGAATGTATTTTTATGTTAATTTTCACAGCGGCTCGATGTTATTCTCAGTAGTTATCCAGAAGGGCACAAATCAGCTGCTGTAATCCCAGTGCTAGATCTGGCTCAGAGACAACATGGTTGGCTACCTATTTCTGCCATGAACAAGGTAATGAGCATGATCAAAACTTTGACATAATGCTTACATACTGTTTTATATTTTTGTACACCCCATTCAGTTAATTTTTGAGAAAGAAACTTTTGTATATACCCGTAAGCAAACCTTTGCTCATGTTTGTGTGTAGAAACCTTGCAAGGAATACATAGTGTGGGGCTGGATGAACACAGCAGGCCAAGCAGCATCA
>JAHRHZ010000054.1:19407879-19484947 GCA_024137785.1 Ginglymostoma cirratum
AGCAGGAAAGCTTGACGTTTCGGGCCTAGACCCTTCATCAGAAAATGACGTTTAAAATGACATTTTCTGATGAAGGGTCTAGGCCCGAAACGTCAAGCTTTCCTGCTCCTATGATGCTGCTTGGCCTGCTGTGTTCATCCAGCCCCACACCTTGTTATCTCGGATTCTCCAGCATCTGCAGTACCTTTTATCTCTGAAGGAATACATAGCATTTGTTCAGTTTCTTAATCTGTGTGTACGTGTCTCACTTTCTTTTTGATTTTGCGTTTTGGAGAATTTTTTTGGCATTGTAATGTAAAATATAGTCAGAAACTCCTTTCTGATTATCCTGGCTTGAACATATGTGTACAAAACAAGCTCAGAAACAGTCATCCTGGGGTGCTTGTCCACTGATCCCTGAAGGCAGCAGGACAGGTTAATAGGCCAGTTAACAAGTCATACAGGATACATGCGTGTGCCAGTCTCAGTATAGATTATAACAGCAGGGAGGTTATGTTGCAGCTATGCAAAACATTGGTTGGCCACAGCTGGAATACTGTCTGCAGTTCTGGTCACCATATCATAGGAAAGATGTGATTACAATGGAGGGGTTGCAGAGGACATTCACCAGATATTGCCTGGGATGGAGCAGTTTAGCTATGAAGAGAAGTTAGATAAGCTTGGGTTGTTTTCATGATACAGGTAAGGCTGAGAGGGGACCTGATTGAGTTAATAAGATTCAGGGGCGTGGACAGGCAGATAGAAAGTAGCTGTTCTCCTCAGGTGAATGGTCACTAACAAAGTTGCATAGCTTTAAGGTGAAAGACAGGGACTTTTAGATGGGATTTGGGGGGAAATTTTGTTCTTTCACTCACCACCACCACCCCCCCCAATCGGGGATGTTAGAAATCTGGAACCCACCGTCCAGAAAGGTAGATGAGGTGGGAAACCTCACAACATTTAAAAAGTACTTGGATGAGCACTTGAAATTATATAACATTGAAGTCTATGGGCCAAGTGTTGGAAATTGGGACTCGTGTAGCTTTAGAGTAGCTTTTGTCAGTGCAGACTCTATGGGCCTGCTATACTGCATGATTTTATGATTCCAAAACTGTTCCGTGCTGTTGAAAATCTTGAAATTTATGAGAATATCCCATTATGCAAGCACCATCATGATTGTAACACTCAAGAAGATTGCCTACCGCTTGACAGTAACTAGGGATGGGCAATATATATTGTCTTGTCTGGGGTCACTGACATCTTGACACTAAATTAGAAACGATTCTGTATAGTCAACAAATTTGTATGTCTGGCTGTCCTAAAAGTTAAACAGTCAATTTGCTGGATTGAAAACAAATGTGTCACGGTTCACAATTTTAAAATAACCTAACCTTTTTAGTCAGCATTGTAAAAGACAAAATGCTGGCTTCAGTTATGTACAATGGTGAATAATATTGATGATATGAACATACGGGGTTAGAAATTTTATTTGTTCATTTTAATGACTTAAACCAAGTACCCACCAAAAGAATCTTTCCACTAATTGTCCGGCCTTTAAATTGTCCGTTGCTGCACCTCGATTGATCATATGGTGTTTTCAGAATTCTTGACAGGAAGCCAAACCCAGCACATTGCCATATGAGTGACTCAGTTTTGTAATTCTGACCATCTGCTATTTTTTTTTGCATGTTTTCTTCATTTTTCTTTAGTTATGCAGGCTGTTTACCCGCTTTAAAAAGTACTACGCAGTGTCGCTTTGATAGTACATTGCTTCTTCAAAATGGTGACTTACTACAGAGATTGTTTCTCAATAATTCTACAAGTCCATCAAATCAATCTTGGTTTCAGGAGTACTGTATAAATAAGGCATTGTGTTGTCAGCCATCTGTTGTGTATTGCAAATCTAATCATGCTTGCTTTTGTTGGTGGTCTGTTCCAGTTATATGCAATTTTGCTCTGCTTTTCAGCTCACTAGACTGCATCCATGTTATTTTGAGCTACAAGTTTGATATTAACTGTCAAAGACCCAGGGGATTAAAGCAGTCACTAAAATAAGAAACACGTAATTGTAGCACGCAACCAATAGTAAAAATGTCATACATGCTCACAGATTTTGAGAGCTCACTTTTGATGTAAAATCAGTGTCCTTATCAGTTTTGTGCAGAAAATGTGGACTGAATTCTATAAAATGAAATTTATATTGTCAAAATTGAATACTGATCTACTCTAATATTTAGTATTATGTCTCTGACATTAAATCACAGGAAAAGAGTCAACAATTTCATTCATCTTGCCCATTCAGATAGGGTACAGAATAATCCCATTTACCATTACCACCCATTGTCCCCATCCCCAAATATGCAATGCTCATGAAATGCAGAGGAAAAGTATCATAAATGTCATACCATGTAGAAGATAGTCTCAACAGTGAGGAGGAGACAGACTGTCAACATTGTCAACCTTTTCTTATGAAACCCCCTTCATTCTAGGGACCAAATTGATGCACCATGCAGTCTGAATTGATTAAAGGCAAGTACAATGATGATGAACATTTTCCCCAGATTGAATAAAAATAAATGGTGGAGTGAGCCAAAGCTTATAACTAGAACCACTGCTTCTCTTGGTTTTGACCTAGACTTGCATACAAGGCACAATTTCTAAACTTACAGATAAAAAGACTTGGAAGCATAATAAACCATGAGGAAGGTAGTGATTAACTTCAAATATGACTCGGAGTCTAAAAGGATATTGTCACACTGGCGGAATTGGTATTTGTGCAGCAAATAATTTAGGGTGAAGAGATACAGTTTGATAGGAGGAACGAAAAGAGGGCACAATTATGAAATGGGTGTAGAAAGGAGAGATACCTGCACTAACAAAGAAAATTGCAGTACAGGAACAGGCCCTTCGGCCCTCCAAGCCTGCGCCGATCCAGATCCTCTATCTAAACCTGTCGCCTACTTTCGAAGGATCTGTATCCCTCTGCTCCCTGCCCATTCATGTATCTGTCTAGATACGTCTTAAATGATGCTATCGTGCCCGCCTCTACCACCTCCACTGGCAACGCGTTCCAGGCACCCACCACCCTCTGCGTCAAGAACTTTCCACGCATATCTCCCTTAAACTTTTCCCCTCTCACCTTGACATCATGACCCCGAGTAATTGAGTCCCCCACTCTGGGGAAAAGCTTTTTGCTATCCACCCTGTCTATACCTCTCATGATTTTATAGACCTCAATCAGGTCCCCCCCATAACCTCTGGCTTTCTAATGTAAATAATCTGAATCTGCTCAACCTCTCTTCATAGCTAGCACCCTCCATACCAGGCAACATCCTGGTGAACCTCCTCTGCACCCTCTCCAAAACATCCACATTCTTTTGGTAATGTGGCGACCATACGTGTAAATTATTGAAGCTGGTGGAGCAGTTAGAAATTGGCTGTAAAATGCTGAGGATCCTGGGTCTTATAACTAGATGTATAGAGCACAAAAGCAAGGAAGTTACAGAGAACCTTTTTTTTGTCTAAAATATAACAACTGGAGTTCCAATTTTGAACAGTACATTTTGGGAAGGCTGTGAAAGTTTTATCGGGTGCACAAAAATAAAAAAAATTGAGAATGGTTCTGGGCATGACGGATTTCAAATGCTGAGGTTATTCTCAGGGAAGAATAAATTGAACAGAGATTTGATGAAGATGTTCAGAATCATGGTCCAAACAGTGGGTAGAAAATCCCTTTTCATTGGGCTACAGTCGTAAAGCCGAACTCTCAGATTTAAAGCAATTGGCGAAATAACCAGTTTTAAGCAGCAAGTGTTATGATCTAGAACACATAATCTGAAAAGATAGCTGAGACCAATTCAAAAGAGAATTGGATACGTATCTGAAGGGAAAATAGCTTGCTGGAACTGTGGGGTGCAAAAAATAGGATAGTGAGACCAGCTAAATTACTGCTAGAAGAACTAGCACAGGTCCAACAAGCCAAATGGTCTCCACTGTTGTAAATATGAACATGATGTGAAATAAATCAGTTAATTGATTTAAATTTGGCCCTGCCTTTACAAATTGCAAAGATTAGAGGATTTATGTATTAAAGACGTGAAAATCCCATTAGAAAGGGAGCCTTGTTGGCTCACCCTTGGTTCTACTATCCACTGAAATGTTCACGTGCAACTTAATAATATAAGACTGATTTTAAGAGTAGTTAGTGTTGCTGAATCCGAAAAGCTGAGGCAAGATCCTAATTTTTAAATGCGAAACAATTTGCAATCCCGTAGTCTTTTACGTAGCATTTTGACGTAGAGGTTCTAAAATGCTATGGTAAACATTGTTCTTCAAATTTGTGGCCTCTTCAATAAATCCAACTTGATGTTTTGTTTGAAGACTCAGTTTGATTTGACTGCTTTTATGCTACATGGATATCTTTAGTCAAATGAAGATTTTTTTCGAACAAAGACATTGTTATGTATTCCTGTAATCTCAAAATGTAGCGCTTCTTAGGGCTTTCATTGTGCTGTATGAAGGTGATGATACATGTTAAAATGTACTGACTACCTCAATTACATATATTGCATCCAAATTATTTAAAAACGCTTGATTTAATTGGTACGATCTATTTCTTTTGGAATCTGTTCTAGCATGTGAAATTTTAGAATCACTTTGTAAAATTTATTTTTCTCTACAAGGTTGCCGAGCTTCTGAATATGCCTTGTATGAGGGTATATGAAGTAGCAACGTTTTACACTATGTTTAACCGCAAGCCAATGGGAAAGTACCATGTTCAGATCTGTACGACCACACCGTGTATGCTCCGAGAGTCTGATAGTATTGTAGAATGCGTCACAAAAAAACTTGGTAAGCAGAAAGTTGGTTACTCCGGAATCATTTACTAAAATGGGAAGATTTTTATATTCTAATAACTTAATCAATACTGGGAGGATGCCTTTTAAAAACAAAAATTATTTTGATAACATATTTCTTTAGTTGATAGCGTTTGGTTTCACTAAATATTAATATTAATTGTGGGCAAATAAAATTCCAGTATTGATTACTTTAACTTTGTCTTGTTCTACTCAAAATTACTGAAGTGAAGTGATTTGCAATCGGTACTCTGAATTTATCTGAAATGTTTTTGAATTTTTATAAGTGAGATCTATCCTTAAAAGGAAAATATTATGATCACATAAGGACTTCTAATACCACATTTTTCTAAATCCTTCCTTGGTAAAAACAGTTGCATTCATATTCTCCAGAACATCCCAAAGACTTCACAATCCGTGAGGTACTTATGCCATGTTATTACGATTGTCTTGTAGGTAGATCCAGCAACCATTTTGCACACAGCTTGTCAAACAGCAATGGAAATAAGGACCAGTTGTTCTGTTTTGCTGGTGTTGCAATATGCACCTTTTGTCAAGAGAAGACCCGTTTATAGGATGCCACGTGACTTATGGTCCGGTCAATAGGTAGCACGATCCTAGTTTAATTAAACATCCTATGGTCGACACAAAGCAAGACAGCATTCCTTCATGAATGCACTGAAATCCTCAATTTATGCATTATTTATAAAAATCTTTAACCAGGGAACATCTTTCCCTTTTGATTCCCAATGACTTAAAGTTAAACTTACCACAAAAGGAAAATATTATGATCAAATGAGGACTTTTAATGCCCCACTTTCTAAATCTTTCCTTGGTTTAAAAAAAAGTTACATTTCTTATTCTCCAGAACAACCCAAGCAGCTGTTGGAGATTACTCATCTTAGTTCCAATTTGTAACTGATTTTATAGCTGAAGTTAGGAGCTAGGATTCCCTAAGGATGAAGTAGTCTGTGTCAAATGATGGCCTGTGATTTTATAACTAGCAGAAAAATATTGTCTATATTTTAAAATCAAATCTGAATAAATAACTTGAAGTGTTAAGCTAGAGAAGTTACTCTACTATCTCATGTAACTTGTTTAATCAAATTAGTTTATTTTTCATAACCTTAGGAAGATAGATTCCCATTACAGTGAGAGTCCATTAATGAATAAGCATCTCCTTTATACTTTCTATATCAATTCTAAATTCATACTCTTTATGGATTCACAGGCAAGTGAAAATAATCTTCATTTACCTTTTTGAAGAATTTTAGATTCCCATAACCTTGGCTCTGGTGGAATGCAGTCCAGTGTTAAATTTACTACAATTACTAGGTTATTAAATTTGTAGCTTTCATAAATTTTCCAATAGATCAACTGATCATTTCTATTAACTCGTTAATTTTATTTAACATTGATAGCTATAAGTTCCCATTTGACCTTTGTAGCTTTTCTATCTACAATGGTTAGACAAAGTTTTGAGCACTAAAGTCCAATTTTCTTATAGAAGTGTTACATGTACTGCTTTGAACTTTGTTTTATACCCGACTTCTTCCTAACCTTACTGATCAGGTAATGACAGTCATTCTCTCCATGCTGCCTGATTCAAGACCCTACCACTGTCCCAGCTGAGAACTATTGTAGATCAAATTGAAGACCTTCATGGATGATGGCTTAGAATATGAATGAATGAATTGAATCTCATGTGAATTGTTGACCACAATCATGAGACCATTGTTCACAAGTGTTAATTAGATTAACCACCCTGAAGCTGTAAATTGTAACACACGTTCTCCTATAATTTATAGTAGAATCCCTCAAATGGTGACTAACCTTCCTGTTCTCTTCCCATAAAGACGCCTTTGCTACTTTAATTAACAATTAGAAAATTCTCCTTTCCCACCATGCCATACTGACAGGTTTGATTAAATAAAATGGAGAAGGGAACATAGAGAATATGGTTTTAAGCTATGATCCCTTGCCTGATGGTTTCAGTGGTAGAGAAGTTAACCCGAATTACAACTGATATTCAACATAACTTTACTTAATGTTCGGATAAACTAATTTCTTGGTTTCAGTACTTGTAATCTTATAAATTAATGCAAGTTTTTACTTTAAAGGCAGCTGATTAACTTTGACATTAAATTAAGCATATCAAACTGTGTTACTCAAAACATTTGTCTTGCCACTTTTTAAATGCAATGCAGCACAAATGCCCAAATAAGCACTTTAAGCTGATTGTTTTTAATCGAAATTACTTGATTTTTAAAATGTGCCTTTTCGAAGACTGCGTAGCAAAAGAAACAAAATCCACCCTTTAAACTATTAAGCAATTGAATCCTGGATAGTTCCAAGGGATCTTTTGAAGTGAATCAGTGTTTTCAGTTTAGTTCATTTCATCTTTAGGTATCTCTATTGGGGAAACTACACCTGACAAGCTTTTCACTGTCACGGAGGTGGAATGTCTGGGTGCCTGTGTGAATGCACCAATGGTGCAAATTAATGACAATTATTATGTAAGTACGTTTGAAATGGATTGGTACTGTTTTATGCGTTTATATGCTTTTCTATACAGGGTTGTTAAACTGTAGTTTAAACATTATAAAATCTATAATTTCAAGTTAGCATTACATTCTATATGGCAGTGAATGGAATAGTACACAAGTTAAGAACTATTTCAGTCAACGTAGATTTCAAATTTTGGTCCAAAGTAGGCAGATTATTTTATAATTGGAGATGATTGAAATGGCTGCTATTTACAAGTACATTAAGAGCAAAAGAGCAACTAGAGAGAGAATAGGGCTCCTTTAAAGAACAACAAAGTCATCTAATGTGTTAAACCACAAGAGGTGGGAGAGATACTAAGTGAATATTTTGCATCAATCTTTACTGTGAAGAAAGAAAGAGTCTAGAGAACTTGGAAGTAAATATTGATGTTTTCAAAACAGTTCACATTACAGAAGACGAAGTACTGGAGGTCTTAAAAAAAAAATAGGTGCATAAAACTCCGAGACCTGATCAAGTGTACAGTATCCCAGGACGGTGTAAAAAGTTAGTGAAGAAATTGTGGAGCCTCTGGCAGAAATATCTGTATTATCTATAAGCATGGTGAGGTGGCCTCCCTTAGAAGAGGTTTCCAAATGTACGGTCTTGAGTTGGACATCCAGAGCAGGTTGGGAAATGACCTTTGTCTTCCTGATATTTAGCCGAAGTCCCATTCTCTCTTGCCTCTGTGAATGCATCGTGAATATATTAAAGCCTGGGCTCTGAGTTATGTGCATATTGCAAATCAACAAGAAAGGTTGGGAAAGTCTCTGTTCTGAACTGGAGATGATGCAGTTCGAACAGTTTTCCACTTGTCCTATAAATCACCTCCAATCTGGTAGGAAACTTCATGGATAACGAGTGGAGGTATTATGTTAAGGAAGATTGAGAAGAGTACCATGCAATGATGCAGCCTTGCTTTTGACTTCATTTTGCACTCATGGTGTCTATGGAGGATCCGTTGGTGACGATCATTGCTTGCTGTTGTGCAGCAGATTGAGGTAGCCAAATTGGAGGAGGATGAGAAATCCTTTATAGAGAGGTTGCTGCTACTCTCTGCACTTATCTTGCTGTGAAGGTCACGAGATTCTTGATGGATTGGACTTACATTGTGACAACAGGAGGACCCAATTGAGGAGGATTCTTGTAATAACTTTTCCTGTGGCTGGCAGGAGGCCTACACCTCTAACTGCCACAATTAATCCTATTCACAATTATGGCATCTCACCTCCCCCAGCATGCTGTCATCTTTCAAGATGAGGTAATATATACATAGCTAGTAAACTACCCTGCTGTATTTTAATGTTTTGATGGGGTTGCAGATTGTACATTGGCTTTGTTGGTTCTCAGCTTTTAGGTGGCCTATTCAACCTTGCTTCAGGATGGGTTTGTACTTAGTGATGGAGGGTAGTATTCTGTGGGACATGGTTGAGGGCACTCTCAAATGACTGTCTCAGTTGAGGACATCCACAAAACATTAATTTGATCAAACACTTGTTGCCTCTTTGTCCTTGTTGGGTCCTATTCTCTTCATTGCTGTGAATGGGATAGGTGCTTGGCCTGTCAAAACCGAAAACAGGAGCACGAGTATGCTGTTGCACCCTTCGAGCCTGATCCAACTCAGTGCCCAGTTCTTACTTTCTCCTTATACTGTTGGATTTCTTTAGCCCCAAGAACTATATCTAACTCCTTCTCAAAATCATACGATGTTTTAGCTTCAACCGTTTTTTGTGAAATTGAATTCCCCAGGCTCACCACTCTCTGGGTGAACAATATTTTTCTTGTCTCAGTCTTAAGTGGTTTACCCCGCATCCTTAGATTGTGATCCCTAGATCTAGACTCCCCTGCCATTGGGATCATCCTGTCTGTATTTACCCTGTTTAGTCCAGTGAGAGTTTTTTTCAGGTTTCTGAGATCCTGCACCCCTCTGCCTCATGCTTCTGAACTCCAGTGAATATAATCGTAACTCATTCAACCAATCCTCATATGTCACTGGTACCATCCCAAGAATCAGTCTGACAAACCTTCGCTCCCCTGTTTCTATAGTAAGAACCTCCATCCTCAAAAGACCAAAACTGCAGACAGTATTCCAGGTGTGATCTCACCAAGGTAATGGCAGCAAGACATCCCTGCTCATGTATACTAATCCTCTTGCTTCAAATGCCAACGTACCATTTGCTTTCTTTACCAATTGCTATGCATGCATGTTTACTTTTAGTGACTTGGTGTATGAGATCAGCCAGGTCTTGGTGCATATTGGTATCTCTCAATTGAGAGCCATTCAGTACAATCTGCCATCCTGTTACATCATTTGAGTATTTCATTTATCCCATATTTTACTCCATCCACCATGTATTTGCTCATTCAGCCTGAAGCATCTCTGCATCCTCATCATAGCTCAGCCAGCTTTGTGTCATCTTCAAATTTGAAGACATTACATTTAGTTCCCTCATCTAAATCATTAATGTAAATTGTGAATAGCTGGGATGTAAACACTGATCCCCGTAGTACCCTAGTGGTCACTATCTGCCATTAAAAAAACAACTCCTGTTTATTCCTATTTGTTTCCTATAGTCAACCTGTCTCTGACAGTACACTACCCCATCCCACTAAACCATTGCACATTTTGGCTGTTGGCTGGTTGCTGGACTTTCTGCCCACTTTTTCACCCACAATCTGCTTTTTAAGTTACAGCCTATTTGTAGGACCTCAGCCTTCATTTGTCTGTAGACCTATTTTCTTTCTGTTAAGCTTTAGTGATACTTCCAGTTCAGAAAAGCCTTGCACTTGCAAGTTACTAGCTCTTGAATCTCCTGATCATTCTCATCAAATGAGGCTTGAAGTTTCCTGGTAGGGAAACCCAAAATTACCTTGCAGGTGCTGGTTATAATGGATTTAGGGGTAGACCAGGAACTGTGGACTCTCAGTGCTTCCTGTTCAAAAAATTCAACTCTAGAAGCAATGGACGAAGCCAAAGAGGAATTCTTCAGCCTTGATCACTGTTGGAAAAGCAAACACCTAAAGAGTTTTGCTGCTGATGGGCTAGTACATAATCCAGTTGAAATGAACAGCTGAGACTAATGCAGGACAACATGTGCGTACTTGACGAGTCATTGTCCAAGTTAGAGGTAATATTTTCACCATGCTGGGAGCTGACGATTAATGGAGCAACCATTTGACTAATCCAGTCTATTATCTCCACCAGCCTAGCCCAAAAACGGCAGCTGGACAAGGCTCACTGGCCTTTATTTCAAAGGCAATGGAGTACAGACGTAGGGTGGTTTTGCTATATTCATGCAAAACATTAGTCAGACCACACCCGAAAAACGTTTGAGCCTCTTATCCAAGATATTCTGGCATTGGAGGCAATCGCGAGAAGGTTCACTAGGCTGATACCAGGTATGGAAGGACTGTATAATGGAAAGTGAGTCTTTACTGGTTGAAATAAAGAAGAATGAGGCAACTTTATTGAAACATACAAGATTCTTAGAGGACTTGACAGGATAGACACAAAGATTGTTTCCTTTTGTGGGAGAATCTAGAATCAGAGGGCCTAATCTCTGAAGAAGGGTTCACCCGTTTTAGGTCAGAGTAGGAATTTCTCCTGAAGGTTGTGAATCTATATACCACAGAGGGCTGTTGGGGCTGGGTTACTAAATATATTCAAAGCCGAGATGCAGACTTTTTTTTCATCCACTGAGGGAATCCAGGGTAATGGGAAAAAGGCAGGAATGGGGAGTTGAAGACGAGCACATCACCCATGATCACACTGATGGAACAGACTCAGTGAGCTGAATGACTAACTTCTGTTCTTATGTCCTGTGGTCACACCACAAGAAATTCATTGACAATGACCCAAAGGATCCTGTGAGAAAAGTTGCATTTCAGTCAACCTGGCAATGCTTATAAGTCAGTGAATTAGATCTATAATGTTTGTCAATATTTACTCCTTTCTTATCTTCCTCTGGATTGCAGTCTCATGATTCATCCAGCTGCTAAGCATAAGTGCTACTCTTGTCAATTCAGTACAAGATCAGTGATCTGGAACCTTGGCATTTAGGATTGTTACTTTGGTACGACAGTAGATGTACTATCTATCCTTTTTATTGAACAATATAAGCAAGTGCTACATTTATTTGCAATACATATACTTGAATTTTTCTTCACAGTCATATAAATGCATATGTTATGATGCTATAATTGTAATGTTATATTTGCGTCACAGGAAGATCTAACAGCAAAAGATATGGAAGAAATAATTGATGAGTTAAAAGCTGGCAAAATTCCCAAACCTGGACCAAGGTATAGAATTCAGTGAGTTACGCTGTAAAGTTCAATGTGTTGATTTTTTTTTTAAAAAAAGAAAATGTTTGGAAGATTAGAGAAAAACAAAATTGCTTTATGCACAACAATAATGAATGCTAGGATTTTTAAATCTTCACTTGTAGAGAACAAATGCTTACTGGAACGTAAATTAATTTGAATTCTACCATCCAATGTGTAATGTTAAATCTATAAATATAATTGTGAATTCTGTACATTTACTTCAATTAACATTGGGTCATGTACAAAGGGTTTTATTTTTCACAATAATAGAACTTTACAGTACAGAAGGAGGCCATTCAACCCACCATTTGTACCAGCTCCCAAAAGAGCTTCTTGGCTAATCCCATTCTCCAGCCCTATCTCAGTTGCCCTCCAAATTCATTACATATATATTTAGCTCACTTTTGAAACCTCCTTTGGAATCCACCTCTGCCATTCGCAGGCAATGCATTCCAAATACTAACAACTGAGTAACCCTTAGTTACTGACGGACCAACTAGTGGAAACTTCTTTACCCTGTTGAAATGGTTCATAATTTTGAACACCTCAATAAGGTGTTCTTGATCTTCTATGCTCCCAGAACTGAATAGAATTATCCAAATGTGGCCTAACCAAGATTGGTAGGGGTGTTGCATCACTTCCTTGCTTTTATACCCAGTGCCTCTATTTATAAAGCCAAGGATCCTGTAAGCCTTCTTAATAACTGTTTCAACTTGCCTGGCCACCTTCAGAGAATCATGCACGTGACCCTCGAGGCCCCTCTGCTCTTGTACTCCCCTCAAAGCTGTACTATTGTATTGTCTCTCAAAGGAAGGTTGGACAAGCTAGGCTCATTTTACATTTGGATATCGTTAAGAGTGAAATTTTTGGTGATTATTCAAGTATCAGTCTGGATAAGTAACATTCAGTTTTTTGTGGGAAGGTGGTTACTGCAGCTATTCTTCATATATACCGCCTCTGCCATGTGTGTGTTTTGTGGGGGTGGCAGGGAGAAGAGACAGCCTCTGTCTCTTTGATCTTGTTACAATGGATCTTTAAAATTCTTTTGACCCTGAGAAAAATAATTGTTACAGGTTCCTTAAAGATTCTTTCTCCTGTTACTAATCAAATAATTAATCTAAATGTTGGTAATTAGTTCCAATTTTTAAAAAAATTGAGACTCATCAGTAACAGCCAAAAGTAGTTATATTCGCTTTTGTTTCCTTGCCACAGAGGTGTGTTGAACAGTTACGTTAAGCAACCTTCTTTGTTGTGATTTTGGAATTTAGGACAGGCAGCTGCAGCAGAGTGACCTGACAGCTATTTTACTTAATTGTTGTTGGTTACTTTAAAAATTTGGGTCAAGTTTCATATTTTTTCTAAATATAAAAATGTTTATGTAAATTAATCTAATCCTCACTCTAGGTCTGCGTAAAGTGGCTGGATGAGCCTGGATAGTAGTTAACTGGACAGTAAATTTTATTCACAGTATTTGAAGCACACTTTTGCTCAAATCTCAATCAAATAATACAGATAATTTAACTATGTGAATAATAAGCAGATCTTAAGAGTATCTGCCTCACCGCATAATGTGACAAGCCAAATTGCCCATTGTATGTGATGGCCAGGACTGTCTCCGCAATAGCAAATTGAATTTAAACAGCACTGGCATGTTAATATTCAGCATTAGGCAGCATTATCAAGCACGTGCTTACATTCAAATCATTCTTCAAACACTTTCAGTATTAAGTTCCAAAACTGAGCTGACAGGTAGTAAGAATCACAATAGTGCAAGTAGGTGTTCTAGGGCGTTCTTAAAAAGTAATTTTCTTGTTAATTTTCTTCCATGGAAAAACACGTTAACCAGCTGTTGAAAGAGAAATTCCAACATGCAGATATTGAGTAACTTAACGATCAGCAAGGCGTAAACATTTTCTGAACTGTCCAAAATAATCAGTGTGCTTGAAAGCTTTTGCACAGTTGCTTATAGTTTACAACAAGGACAACGGTAGGCACTATTGCTATATCAACAGCTGACTCTTAAATGAGTAGGTATGATGTAATTGTGGTGAAAGTTGTGCAAACTGCCCTTAGTTAGTTGTCTGCTCAAAATAGTAGTTAAACCAGAGGCCGATAACTGGTGCAAAGGAAAGTTTACTGGCAACAACCTAAGATGCAAAGAAGGTCAATTGTTACTTTTCCAGGAGGTTCAGTAAATCGTGTAGACAGTGTACAAATAAGTTTGTCTAGAAATCTTTACAGATGCAATAACTTATGTTGGTGATTCTAATAGAAGGAATGTGTAGATAGTTCTTAGCTTCTCTGCTTTGATACAAACTTCTTACACCCCTTACTTCATCTACTGATGAAGTCTTGAGCTTAAGACTAGCATCCAACATCACATCTGTTCTGACACCAAAATTGTCTATTTCCACCTCTGTATTTGCATATCTGAACTCCTTATCCATGACATTGTCTGGCTGTGACTATTTTTGTGCTCTCCTACCCAGCCTTCTATTTGTTAAATTTAAATCTCGTCCAAAACCCTGCCGTATCCTCACTCACATCAGGTCCTGTTCAGTTATCACTCTTGTGCTTGCTAACTTATATTGGCTTCTGGTTTGGTATCAACTTTGAAATTCTCATCCTGTATTTCAGATCATTCATAGCTTCTGCCGTTTAAGCTCCTCTAGCCACCGAAATACCCACCCTCTTGCAATTGTGACCTTTTACATGTCCTGATTTGAAACTGCCAGCCACACCTTCAGTTCTAGAATTCCCCTCCCAAAATGTCTGCTTCTGTACCTCCTTTAAGATGGTCCTTAAAAATCAACCTCACTGGCAAATTTTGGTTACTTGATAGCTCCATGCTTGGCTCTGTCAGATTTTGTTTAGATGCCTTAGGATATTTTGCCAAATTAAAAGGTGTAAGTTGTTATTGTTGTAAAATTGAGGAAAAATTGCAAGAACTTTTTACGTCGGAAATTTATGGGGGATCAACCCATGTTTCTGCTACCAACAGTAGGAGAAACATGGGTTATGGGGATGACTCTTAACTGCCCTCTGGGCAGTAAATGCTGCCTAGCCAGCAACACCCTCATCCCGTGAATGAATAAACAAAAGTAACCTTAAAACTGTCTACAGTCAATTAAGTGACAAAGTAAAAAACACATCTTTATATATGTGTTATACTGTGTTTTTTTTCTAGGAGTGGACGTTTTTCTTGTGAGCCTGCTAAAGGTTTAACTTCACTATTAGAACCACCCAAGGGACCAGGTTTTGGAATTCAACCAGGCCTTTAACCAGCTACGTTCATCTACAAGATCAGTTATGTATTGAACTTGTGTAGATCTTATTGCGTGCGCATTATAAATGTATATAAAAGTTTTCATTCCACCATAAAACATGAATTTGTTGGTTTTCATATGGTGCTGTTTTAACTAACTTAACTTCCTCATTCACACTCAAAACCACAAAGTTTAGTCAACCAAGTTTGCCCTTCTTCCAGGGCAGTTTATTTCAAACATTTCTTCCTAAATAAATATTCCCTGTCTTTTTCTAATTTAAAGCATTTAGTTTAAACTAAGTTCCACATTACAGGAGGTGGAGCTGGACATCTTAAAACACTAAGGCGGATAAATCCTCGGGACCTGATTAGGTGTATCACAGAACTTTGAGAAGCTAGGGAAGCAATTGCTGGGGCCCATGCGGAGATATTTGTATCACTGATAGCCATGGCATCAGAAGACTGGCGGGTGGCTAATGTGGTGCTATTATTTAAGAAAGGCAGTAAGGAAAAGCCACGGAACTATAAACCAGTGAGCCCGAGGTCAGAGGTGGGCAAGTTGTTGGAGGGGATTCCAAGGGACAGGATGTATATGCATTTGGAAAGGCAAGGATTGATTAGGGATAGTCAATATGGCTTTGTGCATTAGGAAACAATGTCTGACTAACTTTGGTTGTGTTTTTTGAAGTGACAAAGAAGTTTGAAGACAGAGCAAAGGACATTGTCTACATGGACTTCAGCATGGTGTGTGACAAGTTTCCAAATGGTAGACAATTTAGCAAGGTTCAATCACATGGAATCCAGGGAGAGCTAGCCATCTGGATACAAAATTGGCTTGGAGATGAGACAGAGTGGTGGTGGAGGATTGCTTGACCAGCAGTGTGCCGCAAAGATCAGTGCTGGGTCCCCTACTTTTCGTCATCTATATTCACATCCAAATAATTTAAGAGGAATGGTTAGCAAGTTTACAAATGACACCAAAATTAGTGATGTACTGGACAGTGAAGAAGGTCATTTCAGAGGATCTTAATCAGATGAGCTGAAGAGTGGCAGATGGAGTTTAATTTAGATAAACGTAAGCTGTTGCATTTTGGTAACAAATCAGGGCAGGACTTGTACACTTCACGGAAGGGCCCAAGGAGGTGTTGCTGAACGAAGAGACCCCGGGGTGTAGGTTCATAATTCCTTGAAGGTGGAGTCGTAGGTAGAAAGGGTAGTGAAGAAGGCCTGATGAAGGGTGTAAACCTGAAAAGTTGACTTTCCTGCTCCCGTGATGTTAACCTGACCTGCCATGTTCCTCAAGCTCCACACTGTATTGACTCTGACTCCAGCATTTGCAGTTCTTGCTGTCTTGTAGTGAAGACGACATTTGGTAAGCTTGCCTTTATTGGTCAGTGTGTTGAAGGTAGGAGTTGGGACGTGCTGTTGAGGGTGTACAGGACATTGGTTAGGCCACTTTTGAAATAGTGTTCAATTCTGGTCTCTCTGCTATATGTTGTTAAACTTGAAAGGGCTTGGAAAAGATTTACAAGGATGTTGCTGGGTTGGAAGGTTTGAGCTATACAGAGAGGCTGAATAAGTTGGGGCGGTTTTCCGTGGAGTGTTTGAGGCTGAGGGGTGATCTTTTAGAAGTTTCTAAAATCATGAGAGGTGTCGATGAGGTGAACAGCCATGGTCTTTTTCCTAGGATACAGCAGTCCAAAACTAGAGTGCATATTTGAGGTGAGGGGAAAGATCTGAAAGGGACCTAAAGGGCAACTTTTGCACGCAGAGGGTGGTGTGTGTATGCAGTAAGCTGCTTGAAGTGGTGGATGCTGGTACAATTACATCACTTAAAAAGCATCTGGATGTGTACATAAATAGGAAGGGTTTAAGAGGAATATGGACCAAATGCTGGCAACTAGGTCTCTATTAATTTAGGATACCTAGTCAGCACGGTGGATGAGTTGGAGTGAAGGTTAGCAGTGGACTGTTCTGTCCAGGTTGCTCAAACAGTGAAGCAATACATGCTAGTGTGTGGCAAAATACGAATAAGACAAAGAACTTGGGTAGAAAGACGGCAAGTACATCACACTTAACAAGGGTCAAGCCACAATTATTTCAAGTCTAACCATCTCCCCGATATTCAACTGCATTGCTATTACTGAAATATCCTGTCAGTAACATTCTAGAAATAATCATAGACTAGTAAAATAACTGGACCAGCCTCAAATCCTGTGGATTTACTGTACTGTGACTAACCAAAGCATGTCCTTCATCTGCAAGGTAGTGGACACTATTCTTTGGAGTATACCCACTTTGCCTGGAGGATTGCAGTTTCCAATAAACTCACTCTTATTTAGGACAAAGTGGCCTGCTTAATTTGCACACCTTTTATGCTAGTACTCCAGCATTGCAGAATGTTTCTTTTATGAGTGCACTGTCCAACAAAGGCTTTATGGATAACCTTCCAAACCAGTGACCTCTGCCTCAATGGGCAAGCTCATCGAAACACCAACTTCAAGGAAATCAAGGTATAAAATTGTATTATGTCGGTATGATTTGAAGACATGTTAAAATGGACGGAAACAAAAAGTTATGAATTTCATCCACTTTAATTAATTAAATGAATGCTTATTTATTTAACTGTTACAGCTTTAACTGGCAAAAAAAATTTCACAATTCCAAGATGGGAATTTGAGGTATACCACCTTTAAAAAAAGGTGAAAAGATACAGAACAAGAGGGGATTCAATATCCACCCTAGCATCATTCTTCTTTACACGACTTGGATTGTCAACAAATCTTCTTCCCCATTTTACAGCTCGGAGAGTACCTCAATGTCTGTTTTAGAATTGAAAAACCTATAGTGTTTAATCACAATTGCCTGATTTTGAATTCTGAGTTTAATAACTAGAAGTACAAGTATTTTAACTACTTTTTCAACCCATCCGGATACATTCAATAATTTGTGCACATTTAGACACAGGTTCCTTTGCTCCCGCACCCCTAATTATTGCTTGTTTTTCTTCCAACCAACAATCGTTCACTTCACTTGTTCCATCAAATAAATTTGCTTCCAACTTTACCACCATATTCCTCAGTTTAGAGATACGAAGTGACGTGTCAGCAACATAGTTTGAAATTATGCCGTATACACTCGAGCCTTTGTCAGAAAAGCAGGGATCCCAAAATGGGTTCCCCAAGGAACCAAGCTATGTACCCTTCCTGAAGTTTGAAAAAAAAAGTTAATGATTACTGTTAGCTGTCAGTCATCCAGTTAACTTTGACGCATGCTGCTGCTGTCCCTTTTAGTCCACAGACTTCAACTTCCTGACAAGAACTTTTGTTTGGGGGGGCGGGGGGCGGGGGGCGGGGGCGGGGCGAGGCGAAGTGAAGAGAGAATGTGTGTGAGAGAGAGAGGTGGGGAGGCACTGTTGTATCAAGAACTGAGAACTAAGATGACGTGGGAAGAACTAGAAGTTGCTTGATCTTCTATTAGATTCTGGAAGTCCAGCAAATACAAACTAGATTGTAGTATACATAATTTTGGATCATGTTGTCCAGCACCTTAGATGAAAATAGGTTTCCGAGTAAACCAATGAACTACAGAAAAAAAAAGTTATCACTAGGAGCCAACTCTTGTAATATAATTAAAATAGCATCTTGCATGGCTCGCAGTGAAGGTTCAGTAAAGTGTTTTCTACCTGTTGGAGGACATGTAGCCTACAGAATAGATTCAGTAATTTTTAATGCTAACATTTTAGTGAAACTCAAGCTGTATGTCAAGATCATGTCAACCATTAAATCCATTTTGATTCAAACTGGAAGCATTTTAAACAGCTATTAATTTTTGCATTGCCAACACCAACAGGATCATCTTGGTTGCAATAACTAGTTATCACAATAATTAGGAGTACCATATTTAAAACAAAAAAGTGACATAAACACTTGCAAAGGCTAGGGTTAAGTATTCCAAAAATAAATATTTAGATTTGCCAACCATTGAAAGGTTGCAAGTCAAACTATCAGTAAAAGTACCTGCATCTCTCAGACTTGCGCAGTTCAGGGTGATTGACTGTCACTTTGAAGGTGAATTAGAGATTAACAATAAATACCAGCCTTGCCACTGACACTACATCTCATGAATTAATTTTAAAAAAGGCCTGTGAAAGATAATATGGAGAGCATTCAAAATTCATTAAAGCACATCAGCGGGAACAAAGGCCATTGCAGTTTTACTCTACTTATTTATAGCTAGAGGAGTCTTTTGGTTAGACAAAAGGATAGCTCAACAGACTTCAAGTACATGTAGAGGACATTGGACAGAGAGGGAGTAGAACAGACGTCACTAAGTGGATTAACATTACAGTTGCACAAAAGTGGAATGCTATTACGTAAATACAGAGAGGATAGTTTATAAAATTAAATTCAGCTGGATGAACATTACAAATGCTGTTTAGGACTCAGTTTTCCTTTCTGTCGCCTAAATAACAATGCTATAAAAGCAAATCACAAATTTGTTAAGAAAAAATAACTAACCTTAGAGGAACTGTGACCTAAAAGGTTTAAAAAAGTACAGTGATGACCTCTAAAATGGGGAAATATGAAAACAAAATGTTAACACTAATATTCTGCATAATATATTTCTTTCCTCCAATGCCTCCTTGTAATAATGGAATGATCTGACACAAAATTTCATTTAAAACTCAGTAAGGTGGTTTAAAGGAGTACTATTTTAAAATACATTCCACTTTAACTGATTTATTTATTGACATGCAGGCAGCATACCAGACAACAGTGGCTATCCCATATTCTGGGGAGTACTCCTTGCCACACCAACCCTTCAAAAAGGGTTTTATATTGTTTTCATAATGGGCCAAACCTTTTACTAGCACTACTTGTCCAACAAACTTGTTCAAAATAGTTTGGTATTCAATTCAAGAAGGCACTACATAAAAGTGGTTCTAAATAAAATAGTACTCAAGTTGAAGGAAAACAGTGTTCCACAATAGTCAGTGTTTTTTGACGTCTATAAAGGTCAGCCCTCAGCCTCTGATGCTCCAGAGAAAACAGCCTTAACTATTCAGCCTCTCCCTATTGCTCAAAGCCTCTAACCCCAGCAACATCCTTGGAAATCTTTTCTGAACCCTTTTAAGTATCACAACATCTCCAAAGCAGGGAGACCAGAACTGAATGGAGTATTCTAAAAGCAGCCTAACCAATATCCTATACAGCTGCAACAATACCTCCCAGCTCCTATACTCAATGCACTGACCAATGGAGACAATTGTGCCAAACGCCTTCATCACCACCCTGTCTACCCATGACTCCACATTCAAGGAATTATACATCTACACTCCAAGGTCTCTTTGTTAACTGTATTAAGTCCTGCCCTGGTTTGCCTTACCAAAATGCAACATCTTACTTTTATCTAAATTAAACTCCATCTGCCATTCCTCAGCCCATCTGATTAAGACACTGTTGTACTCGAGATAACCTTGTTCACTGTCAACCGCAAACTTACTAACCACACCTCTGATTTTCACATCCAAATCATGAAGTAGTAGTGGACCTAGCACCAATCCTTGTGGCACATCACTGGTCACAGGCCTCCAGTCTGAAAATCAACCCACCACCACCACCATCTATCTCTACTTTCAGGCCAATTGTGTATTCAACTGGCTAGCTCCCCCAGATTCCATATGATTGAGCTTTACTAACCAGTCTATCATGCGAAATCTTGTCAAACACCTTGCTTAAGTCCATGTGGACGTCTACCACTCTGTCTTCATTAATCTTCTTTGTCACTTTGAAAAACTCAATCAAGTTAGTGAGACACAGGGTTTCCCCCATGCACAAAGCTATGTTGATTATTCCTAATCAGTCCTTGCCTTTCCAAATGCATATAAAAACCTGTCCCTTAGAATCCCCTCCAACAACTTACCCACCACTGACAGACATCAGGCTCACCAGTCTATAGTTCCCTGGCTTTTCTTTATTACCACCTTTCTTAAATAATGATGCCACATTGGTCAACCTCCAGACTTCTGGCACTTCACCAATGGCCATCAATGATACAAATATCTCAGCAAGGGGCCTGGTGATCCCTTCCAGGTCCCAAGGATTTATGCACCTTTAAGATGCCCAGAACCTCCTCTTCTATAGTATGGACATTTTTCAAGGTATATTTAATTCCACAAGTTCCTTAGCTTTCATGTCCTTCTCCACAGTAAATACTGACTTTGTTTTGGGCAGGGGGTGCTATTCTCTCCCTAGTTACTCTTTTTACACCTAATGTATTTGTAGAATCTCTCTGAATTCTCCTTAATCCTAGTTGCTAAAGATAGCTCATGTCCCCCTGATTTCCCTCAAGTACACTTCTACTACTTTTGTACTCCTCTCAGGATTCGTTCAATCCCAGCCATCTATGCCTGACGTATGCCTCCTTCTTCTTGACCAGAGCCTCAATTTCTCTAGTCATCCAGCATTCCCAGACCTACCAGCCTTGCCCTTCACACCAACTAAAACAATGTCTTTGAACTGGTATTATCTCACTTTTGAAGGCCTCAAACTTTCTAACTGTCCCTTTACCTCTCCTAAATCAACTTTTGAAAGTTCTTCCCTAGTGCTGTAAAAACCAGCCTTACTCCAGTTTAGGACATTAACTTTTAAATCAGGAGTATCCTTTTCCATAACGGTTTGAAAACTAATAGAATTATGATCACTAGCCCCAAAGTGGTCCCCCAACCACACCTCAATCACTTGCTTCGCCTCATTTCAAGAGATGGTCAGGTTTAGCTCCTTCTGTAGTAGGTACATCCACATACTGAATAAGAAAATTTTCTTGTTCACACTTAAATTCCTCTCCATCCAACCTTTTACACTATGGCAATCCTAGTCTACCTTTAGAAAGTTAAAAATCCCCTATCATTACAACCCTCTTATTCTTATCGGAGGTATCCTTATATATTTGCTTCTCAAATTTTCCACTGACATTGGGGCACCTATGATACAATCTCAATAAGGTGATTATCCCTTTCTTCTTTCTCACCTCCACCCATATAACTTCACCGGACATTCTGCCAAGGAATATCCTAAATACAGCCATAATGTTATCCTTAACCAAAAATGCCACTCCCCTCCTCTCTTGCCCCCCACACCCCCTTCTATCCTTCCTGTATGCATCTATACCCAGGAACATTAAGCTTCCAGTTCTGCCCCTCCAAGCCACATTTCTTTAATAGCTATGATATCCCAGTCCCATGTCCCAACTATGCTGTGAATTCATCTACCTTACCATCAGGCCTCTTGCATTGAAATAAATGCAGTTTAATTCGTCAGTCTTATCTCATTCTCTGCCTTGACTACTTGCTTCTGGTCTCTACTGTACTAGCCTCAGACACGTGTCTTTTCTCGCTATCTTGTTGCATCCCCACCGCCAACACATGTAAAGCCTCCCAGTAGCACTGGAAATCACCCCACCAGGATATTGGTCCCCTTCCAATTCAGGTGCAATCCATCCTTCTCATACAGGACACTTTCCCCCAGAAGAGATCCCAATGATCCAAAAATATGAATACCAAACCCCCTGCACCAGCTCTTCACCCACACATTCATCTGCCCCATCCTCGTATTTCTACTCTTACTTGCACATGACACCTTGAGTAATCCAGATATTGTCCTTGAGGACTTCTTAAACCTCCTGCCTAATTTCCTATATTCTGCAGAACCTTGACCTTACTCTTCCCATAATCATTGGTACCAATATACACAACAACCTTCTGCTGGTCACTCTCCCGTTTGAGAATATTCTGCACCCTTGACCATGGCACCAGGGGGAAAACACCATTCTGATGTCTCACTGTCAGCTGCAGAAACATCTGTCAATGCTTAACTCTAACCCTACTATCACTAAATTTGCAGCTGACAGAAAACTGGGACAGAAAGCTGTGAGGAAGATGCAGAGATACTTGAATGAGTTGAGAGTGTGGGCAAATGCATGGCAGATGCAGTATAACGTAGCAAAAACAGGAAGGCAGCTTATCTTAATGGTGTTAGAGATTGGGAAATGTGAAGTGAAACTTCAGTTTTCTTGTACACCAGTACCTGAAAGTAAGCATGCAGGTGCAGCAGGTGTTAAAGGCAGCAAATGGTGTACAACAACTTAAATGTTTTGTTGCAGTATTGTAAAAAAAAACTGAACCTATTGCTTTTAAAGATGAAGCTCTGTTTAGAAATCACTAGCTATAGGCAAAAAAAAAAATTGAACAATTTAAATATACAATTCAAAGCACAGGTTTTCAAAACTGACAAGTAGCAAATCATTTTTATTAGCTTAATGATTAACATCTCACTACCATTAAAATTGCATCATGCAGTGGTAACCAGACAAGGTGAAAGAAATGGGAAGCCCAGTACAACACTTTAGTAGGGATGGATGAAACAGCTAAATTTACGCAAGCTATGACATGTTGAACATTAGATCAATATGATGGATTCTAGTGGAATTCTAAGTGGATTCTAGCAGAATGCTTTCACAACCAATTTTAAACAAGCAAGGATGTTTGGCTAGATGTTTGTTCCTGATTTTGTCTCTATCCCACTGCTCAAAAAAAACTGAATGTGATTTTGCAGTCAAAATAATATTCCAGATCAGTGGGGAGCTGGAGGAACACAGTAGGCCAGGCAGCATCACAGGAGCAGGAAAGTTGACATTTCAGGTCCTCTGATGCTGCCCAGCTGCTCCACACTGTTAACTCCGACTCCAGCATCTGCAGTTCTTGCTATCACAAAATAATATTCCAGGTCTTGTTCCCATCAATAGCATTATTTAAGGATGTAAATACAGTACAAACATCAATAAGGAACCAAACTGAAAATCTCATTCTATTCCCAGTTTTTAATAAGCAGATCATGTCACAATAGTAGCACAAACTAAAATTAGTTTTCGTGCAGGGTGTGGTGGGGAAACATAGGACAGATGGATAGTGTCTTGATCAGTTTGAATAATCCTACAAAAAGTATGTGAACAGAGAGAGAGGAAAGAATCTATCTTGATTAAATTTCCTTACTGAGGAATCGTTTGTTAACCCTCAATCTTCAGACTGCAAGAATTGTTACATAGTTATTTGAAACCAAACTATTGCTTATCATAGAACTGATTTGCCTTTAGGATATAATAGAAACTACTGTACTTCCAAAACACTGCTTAGATAAGAAAAATATAAAAGAAATTCAGTGGCTTTAAAAGTCTTATTTTTAAAAATCCTTTTTGCACTACGTAGCCACTTTGAAGAATCTTGTTTTAACACAAAACAATACCAAAAAACATTTTGTTAAAAGAACCCATATCCACTTTTTAAATAGCTCAAGTCATACAAGATATTTTCATTTAGCAGCTGCCTCACCATTATCCCTATGTAGAAATAAGATAATTTGATAATTCAGATTACAAAAAGAAATAATTGGTTCTATTGGTTGCGTTGAATTTCCTACTAGTCATAAAAAACAAAAGCGGTTTTGTTTGAGAGATAGTAGGAACTGCAGATGTTTTGTTTGAAATTGCCAGAACAGAAATTTATTTGCACCTGCATTCCCCATGCAGATGGCCTAAAGGCCCTCCACTTCTTCCTGTCCCGCAGACCTGACCAGTCCCCCTCCACTGACACCCTCATCCGCTTAGCCAAACTCGTCCTCACCCTCAACAACTTCTCTTTCAATTCCTCCCACTTCCTACAGACAAAGAGGGTGGCCATGGGCACCCACATGGACCCAAGCTATGCCTGCCTCTTTGTAGGTTACGTGGAACAATCCCTCTTCCCTACCTACACTGGCCCTAAACCGCACCTCTTCCTCTGTTACATTGATGACTGTATCGGCGCCGCTTCGTGCTCCCACGAGGAGCTCGAACAGTTCATCCACTTCACCAACACCTTCCACCCCAACCTTAAGTTCACCTGGACCATCTCGAACACCTCTCTCACCTTCCTGGACCTCTCTGTCTCCATCTCGGGTAACCACCTAGAAACCGACATCCATTTCAAGCCCACCGACACCCACAGCTACATAGAATACACCTCCTCCCACCCACCTTCCTGCAAAAATGCCATTCCCAGTCCCAATTCCTTCGCCGCATCTGCTCCCAGGATGAGGCATTCCACTCCCGCACATCTGATGTCCTCGTTCTTCAAGGACTGCAACTTTCCCTCACTCAGTGGTCGAGAATGCCCTCGACCGTGTCTCCCGCAACTCATCTCTCACACCCCATCCCCGCAATAACAACAAAACAAAATCCCCCTCGTCCTCATGTACCACCCCACCAACCTCCGGATCCAATGCATCATCCTCCGACACTTCCGCCATCTGCAATCCGACCCCACCACCAAAGACATTTTTCCCTCCCCACCCTTGACTGCTTTCCGGAGGGACCACTCTCTCCGTGACTCCCTTGTCCGCTCCACACTCCCCTCCAGCCCCACCACACCTGGCACTTTCCCCTGCAATTGCAGGAAGTGCTACACCTGCCCCCACACCTCCTCCGTCATCCCCATCCCAGGCCCCAACAAGACTTTCCACATCACGCAGATGTTCACCTGCACATCTGCCAATGTGGTATACTGCATCCGCTGTACCCGTTGTGGCTTCCTCTACAGCGGGGAAACCAAGTGGAGGCTTGGGGACCGCTTTGCAGAACACCTGCGCTCAGTTCGCAACAAACAATTGCACCTCCCAGTCGCGAACCATTTCAACTCCCCCTCCCATTCCTCAGACGACATGTCCAACCTGGGCCTCCTGCAGTGCCACAATGATGCCACCCGAAGACTGCAGGAACAGCAACTCATTCAGCCTGGGAACCCTGCAGCCCAATGGTATCAATGTGGATTTCACAAGCTTCAAAATCTCCCCTCCCCCAACCGCATCCCAAAACCAGCCCAGCTCGTCCCCACCTCCCTAACCTGTTCTTCCTCTCACCTATCCCCTCCTCCCACCTCAAGCCACACCCCCATCTCCTACCTACTAACCTCATCCTGCCCCCTTGACCTGTCCGTCCTCCTTGGACTGACCTATCTCCTCCCTACCTCCCCATCTACACCTCTGACTTGTCTGCCTCCTCTCCACCATCCATCTTCTATCCGCCTCCCCCCCCCCTCTCCCTATTTATTTCAGAACTCTCTTCCCCTTCCCCATTTCTGATGAAGGGTCTAGGCCCAAAACGTCAAGTTTTCCTGCTCTTATGATGCTGCTCGGCCTGTGTTCATCCAGCTCCACACCCTGTTATCCCAGAAAAGATGATGTTAGCATTTTAGTAACTTGACCAGGGCTGAAAAGCTACAGAGATATTTTTCCAGAAGGCAGCAAAAAGAGGAGTTGACTTTGGTGTAGTTGGATGAAGAATGTCTCAACGTCTGCAGATGAACTACCGTGAACGTGCGAGCTTTGTGTAAGACAGATTTGAGAGGCTATCATGATGGATTTAATAGCAAGAGTGTAATGGACAGAAGCTGCAAATAGAATGTTCTCCACAAATTCTTTAAAATTAATTCATGAAAGGATACTGGTTAATGCACTGAAAGACCACAACATGGCTTAGTGAAACAGCTTCGTTCGCGTTCTATTTGACGGGCAAATGCGGATGTTCAACCAATCAAAAAGTGATTATTAGCTATTTTTCCTTCCTTCTGGCGGACATTTTAAAACGTGTTTAAAATGCAATGCAAACTAAGTTGAAAACAAATTAAGTGAATGCAGATTTCTCCACTGAAAACTCAAAGGAAGTTAAATAAATCGTTCAAAGGATTTTTCGATATTGCAAACGTTACCGATCAGTTAAAACCAATATTAAGTTGAAATTAAAATTCACAAACAATGTTCATATTAAATGAACAATTTATTAAACACCGCACGAAGCATACAGTAGTCACCAATAGAAATGCTAGGGGCAGATTACATATACAGAAGTCAGCAGTCGCGGAACACTTTTAAAAAAAACATTTAGTTCTAATGAAAGATCAGCAACCTAAAACAGTTTCTCTACCCACGCGCAATACGTGGCTGACTGCTTCGAGCACTGTCTGTTATTATTTCGTGGGAAAGGGACCAAGTGAAGGGGAAAATCGTCGACACGGACCGGAGCGACTTCCAGTACATTTCATCATCCGCTTTTTGGATTTTTCCCCATTATAGAGGAACCCCTCAAAAGAGGCTACATAATTAACGTCTACACGCAACTAAAATTTACCCCTTCAAGCCTTGCTCATAAGATTCCCGACCCGTCTTCCAGACAGAGCATAACACTCTGCTCTAGACATTTAAGGATCTTAGCTTAAATGTAGACCCCATGACATCCAGCTAATAACACCTCCTACGCGTAATGCTCCCAGACACACAGCCACCAAGGTTTACCCTCCCTCTACCAATACTTCCATGTCTATCCATAGCTAAGAATTTTGCCACATCTGAGTAACCACGCTAAAGTAAAACTATTGGTACATCTAGCTGAGAATAATATCCACGTCCCAGCCAGACCCTAAGCTCGAAAGAAACCAGAGAGTGAGGTCAAATCGATCCAACCTACCATCCCCCAGCCTCCACTTCCTACTCCATACTCCCTACCCCTCCACTCCACTCATCGCTCCTTCTACGCCTGAGCGAATCCATCCCTTACGCGTCACAAACAGCTCGCGCCTCGAGCACCTTTACCCATCTCTCCTTCCCCTCACCCACAACCGAAACTTTTCACCGCGCCTGCGCCAACCCTTCCCCCATTCTACACAAACTACTAAGAGCGCCTGCGTCCGCCCTTCCCCCCACTCCAAACGATCACCGCAACACATACTCGTCCAACAAGCACTGACGGTCCTGCGTGAATTTTTTCCTCTCCTCCCCCACCCACACACATTGAAAGTGCTCAGCGCCTGAGGCAGCCCTTCCCCGCCCTATCTGTCATCAACTGCAAACCATCGCCTCCGCAAACAGCAGCCACATGCCATTTCTCTAACAGCACCAAGCTTTATTCCTAATAAGAAATACTGCAGTAGCCTCTTCCACCAAAATATCGCCTCAGATTATTTATTACAATCCTCCCCCCCCAACTCCACCTCACTATCGACACCAACGAAATTCGGTAATCTATAGTACACCAACCTCCTTTTAATTAATTGAGCGAAACGAAACTTGCAAGGGGGTGTGGGAACTAGCACATTACGAGACATTTCATGCGAATTTTCTACAAGAGTTACGCGACTGGAAGTTGTTCTTTCACTCACTGCAGAGAGCCCCAGGTTTTTCTAGAACATTCCAGTCTGTTCGGAGACGTTACGTCACGGGATTGTCAAGAGTCGCTGGTGGATGCCGGGAACGAGTGTCGGAGCCGCCGTTAATTCTTCAACTGGGGGGAGTAGGATGTGGGGGGAGGGACATACTGATCGGTAACTTGGCCGGGGGAATCGAACCGATATTTACTTTAATGTACATTTGTACAAAGCGGATTAATTTTTCAAAAATTGCAAACCGTCGAAAGGGCCGGGCCGAGGTCCGGCAACCGACCAATCGGCGGGCCCGTAACAAAAGTCTTCGGCTGGAGGGTCACGTGAGGGCATTTCGCCCAATCGGAGGAAACGTTGGGCCCGCGGAAAGTCAAAGGCCGTCCCGGAGATGGAACCTTATCAAAGGTCTCGCCGTTTATAATTTCTTGCTTTATTTTATTAATATATGTATATATTGTCATTTTTTAAAAGATATGCAACGTTACAGCGTGCGTCTTGCTTTTCCGGTGGGTGTACAGTGGTTTTGTTTTAAAGAATTCCTTCCCTTCCTTCCCCCCCCCCCCAACCCCCTCCGGTCCAGCAATTTTTAACGCGTTTCTTCCTTCGTCCCTCCGAGAAGGTAAAAGGCCGACTCGTGAATTGATGTAAGTTTTAACGGGAATGCTTTTTGATGGAAGCACAGGCCCGCGACAGCAATTGGTTTATAACGCGTTGTGACTGAAATAAGAAAACGTGTGAGAGAGCTTGTCCTACCTACTCTTTTGGTCAAAGCCATGCATCTGCGTCCTTTTCACTTTTTTTGATGGGGTTAGTGGCGAAGCCTGTTCTGAATGTTATCGACAATGTTATGTTTTAACTTCCCTTTTGTTTTTGATTTCAATGCTCCCACACCCTCTTCCCCAGTCTCCTTCATTCTGGAGTAAATATTTGCCCAGATAACAAATATATGGGGATGACTGCAGGGAGACGCTTTTTAAAATTTGCTGCTGTTTGTGTGTTTTTAATGCTGTTGAACGGATTGGTTCTGTGTTGAAGGAAAGTGGTCTTCTATCAGTCTTATTTGAGAAAGCAGTTTCTCTTTGATAATGCTGTAGTTGTCTGAGGCACGGCAGTGATGACGCGTCTTGTGTTGAATTAAAATGGCTTTATATTTGATAGTGGCTTGGTGGCAAGTAAAGCAGCATTGTGTGTGGGTTATCCGAATCTGTTTGGCAAATAATATCAGTAATCTCATAATGACAGACTGCTGCTGCAGTGAGGGGACGAAACTGAGACTGGCCAACCATTCCATTAAGTGTTGGATGACCGAATCGCAGGTTGGTTCAGGATCATTCTGGAAAGACAAAAGGGAAAGTAATTCAAATCAAATCTGTCGATAATTAGGTGGAGGTTTTTAAAATAATAAGTGACTCATCTAAACACGTATTGAGTAAATACGAGGCCTAGTGAAGTAGCTTTAATTCCATAAACTTAATTACGATGTAGTAGTCTGGTACTACGAATTACAATTCTCTCGGGAATGCAGACATTTTAAAGCTTCGTAAATCCTGACTTCTGTGCGTGTGCGTCCGTGAAATCAGATTTGGTTCTCAGAGAGAATCGGGACCAGTTTAGTAAACAGGAAATGGTTTTGTGTTCCTTTTAAAAGCTTTATTTATAGCGGCATAAGTGTTATGCGCAAAATTGCGCTATTTCAGTAAGACTGAAATGGAATCTTAAAACTGATATTATGTGGCTTAAAATGAGGGAGTCGGAACACCACACAATGCAGGTTCTTGTCTGCCCCAATGCCATTATTTTATCCACTCGCCTCCGCCCCCAACATAAAAAATACGCAAGGCGCAGAGAAGAAGGCATTTCTGTGCTTGGTCATTTACATAGAATATAAATGTGACGGATATTGTTTCTTGCCAGAGGCATTTTCATTTCTGCCTTTTAGTATAATGATAATCACAGATGTTTAGGGATCTTCCAGGCTTTAGTCGTTAGTGTTTAAGATTATTTTTCCTCAGCGGATTGGTGAAAAAAGTACGATTTTTAAGTACTCGATTTAAGTCGAAGCCAAAAGCGCTTCGGCCTGGAATGTGAATTGTATTGGGTCATAAGTCAAAAGGGGTTTTTTTTGGGGGCAGCTAAGTTTGTTAATGTGCTGAAGGGTGTTTTCTTAGTCTGCTCTATCACATTCCTCACATGTAGAAGCATGGCACTGAGTTTTCTGATTTTAAAAAAAATTACACCTGGCCGACACCCATGAGACTCACACTGCTGCAGTAACCTAATTTTACCTCCGCCTGCACTGACAGTGCCAAAGCTGTTGCTATGCCCCGCAAGTAACTACCAGTCTGATGATTAAATCTTGGATGAGTCATCATTTTCTTCAACTAAATACTAGTGAAATTAAACAATGAATGTTGTGGTAAACCTGACCCGTACTTGTAGATAATGTCACTGGGGTCGCGTACAAATGTAAAGCAAATAACCTCATGTAGCTCTGAAGGTGAAATAGATGATTGAGATTGGAAGAGACCTACCGTTCGGGTGAGTTTGGTACATAAAAATCACAATCAGATTGAAGGAGTGCAGTAAATGAAAGGTGTTTTGCTGAATCGTTAGATTGTATGTGAATTGAATTTCTTTAAGGTTGGTAAACCTGAATCTTTCTTTTTCTTTTAGATTCTCACCAGTTATGTGTCTGTAACTTAGCTCCATTAGTCTTACAAATTTAAATCTAGAATTAATGTGTCCACATGTTGTTTAAGTTGAACATTTACAGATCAGAGACAGATCTTTCAGTCCATTTTCCATGCTGACTCCACTTTAAAAATTAATTTACTGAATCCTTTGCTCTTTCAGCTGCTGCATTGTCTGCCTTTGGCCCCACCTCTTCCTCATTGTAAATTCCTTGTAGGTAGTTTCCTTACCACAAGAATCGTGAATCCTCCCAACACTATTTTTGCACACAATTTTACTGAGGCAAACTAATGAACAATACCCATAGAGCTTATGTCTACTATTTACAGTTGAGTCCAAATGGTCAATGTCTGTTGGAATGCTTACTAATAAAACAGCAAACCTGATCTTACGTTCATCATGAATAAATGCGTACTTTTGAACAGGGTGATGAAAAGGATTAGACTTCTAATAAATATTAATTGCATATGCTTTACAAAGTTGGGCATTTTGTGCAAAAATTGCAGGGAATAGATAGGCATCTTTGTCCAGCACCCCCCTTAAAATAAATACACATGTAACGCTGAAGGTAAGTTGTTTTGTTTCACCGAGTCAGATTCAATTCAAAGTTCAGCTTTGAAGTGTTTTTTTGGTGTTTAACAATATGTGTATTAGTTTTTGGTTTCTTCAATGAATAATTTTTAATGTTGCTGTCGTAGATTCCTTTGATTTTTCTTTTGTCTGTCTTTGCAATAAAAATGAAATAATTCATTGGTATTTCATACATTTCTAAGTGGAGAAAAAATAGCATTTGCATTATAATTTGCAAAGAAATGCCACAGATTATCAATATTGAACCTAGGATGAATGAATTGACATTTTTCTGTTTCTGCGCTATATCTTATCTCCTCAAGATGTGGGATGATAATTTAGAGTAGAAAAATTTCTGTCAGTGTGTGAGGAGTTCCAAGGCATAATAGCAAAGGATGTTGCCAGAGAGTAGTTGTTTCTTTCCACTATCAATATATTTTAGCTCAACCTCAAGTGATCAATCTTGTTGCATAAAGCATGTTTACATTTTCCATACCAGCATGGTTTGCACTGTTGATATTTAATAACAAATATAGGCTGACAAATTAATAGAATTGATGTGATACCTAAGTTTCTCATTGGATCCTTAAAATTAAGATTTCCCATCTTTCTACATTTTCTTTGTAAACATTATCTTGTAAAAATAATGTAATGTTTGAGGGATACAGTATTACAGTTCACTATAAATATATTGTAATAACTCAAAGGCAATGCTGTAGTGATTTGTTTTATCGTACATCATAAAGGAAATTTATTCATCATGCAAAAAAGTATGGGATGAAACCTAAATGGATAGATTCTGAAAAAGGTAATAAAGATAATAAACAAGAAAATTGTTTTGGGAGTTAAAATAAATGGACTAGTAACTTGAGAAATGAATAGGAAACCCAAGACTACACGTATTGATATTCGAATGATTCACTTAACTGATCAATCAGTTTGTATTTTAAACTCTGGTACATCTACCATTTTGTAAGGAGACAAGCAAAGTAGACTGTGAATGTAATTTCCAACTTGCCTGCAGTCTGATCCAGTTTCTCAAGCAGCATGGTGTAATGGATGCTCTTGGCTTAGTCATGTCTGTCAATCCATTTAATCCAGTCATTATACGAGGTAGGTGGGAACCAGTTGGATAGGGGAATAACAGATACAAAGGAATCAAAAAATATAATGTTATATTTCTCTTCAGAGAAAATCTGTTTAGTAGATGCTTACATGGCATACAAGCATATTTGATTTTGAATGCCACACAATCATGTTTGGGTTTGAATGACTGTCCTTTTTTAAAAGGCTCTCATTCATGTCTTAGACTTCATAAATATCTGGCTGTGTTTTATTTTAACAATACGACTGGATTTTCAAGCAAAGCAGGGGTCTTCAGATTTAATGTGCATTGTCTTGATGTCATCACTTTTAATTGACATATGTAGTTTTCATAACTCTCTTATGCCACAGAAGGTGATAGGAGGTTTCTGGTTTGCATCGCTTCTCTTGCCAGGCATAAGGAATGAAGATCAATATTTTAAAAGTACTGTAGAAACGTTGATGAGTATGCTAGTTGTATTTTTTTTAAACCCCTGACGACTCTTGAATACAGTTGTCAGTATTCGAATATGGTTATTAGCGTTGATGTCACTAGACTGAGAATTGAAATTGAGTTGATTTCTGTCCTTGGCAAACATTTACATGTGTGTTAACAAGGTGTACAGCTGGATGAACACGGCAGGCCAAGCAGCATCAGAAGAGCAGGAAAGCTGACGTTTCGGGTCTAGACCCTTCTTCAGAATTGGGGAAGGGGATTCTGAAAGAAATAGCGAGAGAGGTGGAGGCGGTTAGAAGATGGATAAAGGGGAAGATAGGTGGAGAGGAGACAGACAGGTCAAAGAGGTGGGATTGGCGCCAGTAAAGGTGAGTGTAGGGGGGAGTTAGGGAGGGGATAGGTCAGCCCAGGGAGCATAGACAAGTCGAGGGGGCGGGATGAGGCTGGTAGGTAGGAGATGGGTTGAGGTGGGAGGAAGGATAGGTTAGGGAGGCGGGGACGAGCTGGGCTGGTCTTGGGATGTGGTTGGAGAAGGGGAGATTTTGAAGCTTGTGAAGTCCACATTGATACCATTGGGCTGCAGGGTTCCCAAGCAAAATATGCGATGCTATTCCTGCACCCTTTGGATGGCATCATTGTGGCACTGCAGGAGTCCCAGGATGGACATGTCGTCCGAGGAGTGGGAGGGGAAGTTGAAAAGGTTTCACGACTGAGAGGTACAGTCGTTTGTCACGAACCCCGAGTGTAGGTGTTCCGCAAAGTGTTCCCCAAGCCTCCACGTCTCTCATTTACATGTGTGTACTTGTTTTTCTTACTGGACTTTGCATAGCAACCAGACCATGTTTTTTCCCTTCTCCTATCTAGGCTTTGGGCCTTAGAGGATGCGGCAATGCAGTTATCTTCATCACCCTACTGAAATCTACTTTCTCTGCAGCTTTTAGATCACTTCTGGAACACACCATGATGGATATTGTGTTGGAAAAGGGCTCTAGGTAGTTCTGCATGTTTTCTTTGTTTTTTTTTGATGTGTTATTTCCTTCCTCTTCCCCTACACTTCTGCCAAAGAAAGAATTGCCCTGTTAGTTATTGGTGGCTGACCACAAAATTTTAAGGGCAGTATTTTTTTCTCTGTGAGATGGCTAATTGTTTCCTTCCTGTTACAATTTTAAGTTGTAAAAATGGCATGAACAGATAAGATACATATTGCAGAATACCAGAAAGGTAGAAAAAGTAAAAATGAAGATAGTGTAATCTAGTAAGTTATGATCAAGTGATACTTGTCATTGCCAGTTCACTAGGCTAATACTGGGTATGAAGGGGCAGTTCTGAGAGGTTGAGTAGGTTAGGCGTGTACTTGTTGAAATGTAGCAGAATGAGGGGTAAATTTATTGAAGCATGTAAGTTTCTCAAGGGGCTTGATAATATAGATGTGAAAAGGTTGTTTCCGGTTGTGAGAGTGCCTTGGACCAGAGGGGTCACACGTTTAAGAGAGCAATGAAGAATTTTTCTGGAGAGCTCTAATAGTAGTAATAGAATTATTTACCACAGCCGGCTGTCAAGGCTAGATCATTAAGTATATGAAGGCTGAGACAGTTTCAAGCAGTGAGAATTTCAGATTATGGGGAAAACGCAGGAAAGTGGAGTTGAGGGTTATCAGATTGGTCATGATCCCGTTGAATGGTAGAGCGAACCAGATGGGTTGAATGTGACCTTTTTTTTGCTCCTTTGCCTTATGGTTTTATGGGAGAGTTACATTCACACTATTTTGAAACCAGTGCTGTTTCTCCTGTGCCAAATTGTTGTTTGTGACAGGCAGACTTTAATTTCAAATTTGCTGGTATCTGGAACTGTCTGTCAGCTCTCCAACAGAGAGATTACATAATGTAATATTTTTTAATATTGTCTACTATACATTCCAAACACCTGCTCTCAACCAATTTAAAGCTGGAACTGTGATTATCAATATCATACCAAAACTGCACTGACCAGCTAAGTTGTGAACAAGCTGTTAGGTTGTCTGTCATTGAGGCTTGCAAATATTCTGCTGCAGTAACTTTTTTATGCTAATTGAAAAGGTCAGTATCCACATGTTTTTATGATCCTCAAAACCTTGCAATGGGACTTGAATGTATGCTTCTAATATTTTTTTATAATGTGATCTTTCCAATTGTTGAAAGTACTGCCTGCCTTAATTGTTTTATTTAAGATTGCATGGAGGGAAAACAGGAGATTTCAGGAAGCCTGAAAGTTCGGAGAAGAATACTTCAAAATCCATTTTGTAGATTTTGAGTTCAGGATTAACTATTATGTGGTGAGCTTTTAATTAATGTCGCCTACTGTTGTCGGAAAATAGTCTGCTTAAGTCTGGGGAAATCTGAATTTCAGTGTAGGCTGTGTGGAAAATGGGTGTTTCATTTGGTGAGGCACCGCCTATGTCATGAAATTCATTTGACAATGTGAATAAATCTGTATTGTCTACTTACGTAACTGAAGTAGAACTTACTACTTTTCTAGAAATCATGCTGATGTGAAGTCTTTAATATACTTTCGAATTCCTCTCTGTTTTTCCTAAGCGATGCGACAATAAATACCAGTTATTACAGAATGTTTGTTTAGAAGCCCCCCAGTCTGAAGAGCATCCTACCCAGACCCATCCCCTTGCCCTTTTTCCTGTAACCCTACATTTCCCATGGCTAATCCACCTGACTTACACACTCCAGACGCTATGAGCAATTTAGCTTGGCCAATCCACCTAACCCCACACACCTTTTGGACTGTGGGTGGAAACCAGGGCACCTAGCACCAACTCACGCAGAAAGTTGCCTGAGGGTGGAATTGATCCCGGGTCTCTGGTGCTGTGAGGCAGCAGTGCTAACCGCTGAGCCGCCGTGCTGCCCATACGCAGACACACGTGAATTATTTCATCCAAGGTGTTTGTGCAGTTGCAAATATAGTCTGTTTTGCTCAGAAAAAAAGTCATAATTGCCCAGAGGACCTGTAGGCCAGACTAAGTAAAGATGAGTTTCCTTCCCTAAAGGGTGAACCACATGGATGTTTCTGACAATCAACAGTAGTTTCATGGTGGTCAGTAGGTTCTTAATTCCAGATTTTTACTGAATTCGATCAAACCCATCTACATGTTGGAATTTGAACCTGGGTTTTTGGATTACTCCTCCAACAATAGTATCACAGGACATTGCCTCCTCTGAAAATACAAAATCAAGATAAAGGACTTGAAACGCTATTTTGTTTCATTTGAAAATGACTAAGATTGTTGGAAGGCCAAAGATAACTGGGGCCTCAAATGAAGTTTCCAGTTGTCTGTATTCCTACCCTTGTAAATGATACTGTGCATTCTGGTAACTTGAACCCTTCTAGCAGGTAATCTCCTAGCACATAGCTAATTTTGTTTTTGCCAATCTTAAATCTGTAAACTATGGGTCCAGGCCCGACATGTCAGCCTTCCTGCTCCTCTGATGCTGCTTGGCCTGCTGTGTTCATCCAGCTCTACACTTTGTTATATCAGATTCTCCAGCATCTGTAGTTCCTACTATCTCTTAATCACGTTGGGACAGGTTTCAGTCCATGATTAGTGAGAATTCCAGGATCAATGATTGGAGGGCAACAACAGCTGCAGACCGATGCCATGCTATGGAAATGGGCTTTGGAAGAAATTAAAATCAGTAGAGCAATATGTTTGGGAATTCAAAATTAACTTCCTATATAAAACACAAAAATGTATGAAAAAATAAATGGGCTGAATGCTGTCTTCTCCTACATCTTAATGATTATTTGAGAAAGTGGCATGTATTACAGTGATGTGGATTGTGGTAGTACAAGCTATGTGTTACGACCGCTATATGTGGGATTGAGTGAGCATCCCAGAATGACGGCATCTGTGGGGAATATTTCTGAGTCACTCCAACTCCTTTGTTAAGCAGGATTGACATAAGAAAGGAAGAAGGAATATCCAGCTGATTTACTTGAGAGTGCTGTCAAATAGCATTGAGGGGCCCAGACATTCAAACGAGCTGACTTTGCAGTTAATGTAGGACTGATTTGCCCTTGACATCAAGGCAGCATTCAATTGATCATGGTACTGAGGTCCTCTCGTTAAACTGCAAGTCAGTGGAGATCAGGAAGCATGTATTTTGTGTGGTTAGAGTCATGTCTGGCATAAGAAGATTGCCTTGAGCAACACAGACAGTCATCTCATAGCTAGGACACTGCTGCAGGAGCTCCTCTGGCCAACTCTCTTCAACAGATATTTAATGACTTTTATACCCTCAAGCCAGAAGGAAGGCTAGTTACTGATAACTTGCACCAAGTTTAGCTCCATTCCTAATTTTTGCCTAATCCTAATAGCCCTTAATCATCTTAGAGATCACTTAGGAGTCAACAGCACTGTAGACCAGGGAAGAAAAGCAAATTTATTTCCCTGAAAGATATTAGAGAAGCAGATGAATTTTTAACAAAATTCTGTCGTTATCATAGTCACCACACTGAGGTATATGGCTGTCAATCCCAGACTTTTTTGGTTTTGTGTTTTGTTTATGGTGCTCTTGTGAAGTGCCATGGAACTGTGCAGCTACATTATAGGAACTGTATAATGTTGTTTTGGATGTGGTTTTATGAGAGTTGGAGAGCACAGAAGCTCATTTGTTCTGCTGTTGCACTAGTTAACTTTAGGTATTAGGAAAATTAAGCTGTCTGTACTCAGTCTTGGGTTGATACATCACAAGTGATATTCGAATTGTGTGAGACAAGCAATGCCAAAAAGAAAACCTAACCACCTCCCAGTGATGTTTGGTGACATTACATTGCTGAGACCCCCCCACCATCAGCATCTTATTGGTGGGTCTTTCACAGGATGTCACTGCTGGCTGGGCTAGCATTTGTTGGCTATCCCTAGTTGCCTTTGAGAAGATGGTGGCCAACTTGCTTTTATGAACCTCTTGTAGTCAGTTGTAGGTATTCCCACAATTCTGCTAATAGTGGAGTCCCAGGAATTTGACTCAGCAACACTGAAGGAATGGCAATGTAGTTCCAAGTCAGGATGGTGTGTAATTTGGAGAGGAACTTGCAGCTTTACAGTGTTCCCATGGTTTGCTGCCCTTATTGTTGTTAAGAAACAGTCTTGTACTAAACAGGTATATGATTACCTACACTCAGAACACAGGTCCTTAATATTCTTCAGTGGTAAGTTCACCTGTTTATTCCACAAAGCTTGCCCACAATGTACAGGGCATGAACTTGGAGTACAATAGAATATTCTTCAGTTCTCGGATGGGAGTATCCCCAATAATAGTTGTGTTCTTTGAACAATACAGCGCAGGAACAGGCCCTTTGGTCCTCCAATCTTGCGCCAACACATTTTGCCCTCCATTTTAAAATTGTCTTCACTTACAGAATCCATGTCCTTCTATTTCCTTCCTGTCCATGTACTCATCCAGGTGCTTCTTGAATGCTGCTATTGTGTCTGCTTCCACCATCACCTCTGGCAGTGCATTCTAGACACTCACCACCCTTTGTACGAAAAACATGGCTGGCATATTCCCTTTAAACTACCATCCCCTGCCCCTCAGATTGAACCTTTGTCCCTCAGTAATTAACCCTTCCACCCTGGGAAAAAGCCTTGTACTTTCCACTCTATCCATGCCATTCACAATCTTATAAACTTCCATGAGGTCGCTCCTTGACCTCCTGCATTCCAGTGAAAACAAACCCAGTCTGTCCAACCTTACATCATAGCTAAAGTCCCCTATACCAGGCAATGTCCTGGTAAACTTTTTCTATACCCTCTCTAAAGAATCCACATCCTTCTGGTAGTGTGCGGACCAGGACTGTACGCAATATTCCAAGTTCCAGCAATGTTCCGGCTCTATAAAGCGCAGCATTACTTGATTGTCCTTATACTCGGTGCCCCTTCCAATGAAGGCAAGCATCCCAATAGGCATTTTTTTTTTTTTAACTGCCTTATCTACCTGCGCTGCCACTTTCAGTGATCTGTGGACTTGCACACCCAGATCCCTCTGCATATCAATACTCCTAAGGGTTCTGCCATTATTAATTTCACCTGTACTTGACTTTCCAAGATGCATCACCTCACACGTCTGGATTAGACTCCATCTGCCATTTTTCTGCCCATGCCTCCAACTGATCTGTATCCTGCTGTATCCTCTGACAATCCTTATCACAATCCTCAACTCCATCAATCTTGGTATTGTCCACAAACTTAGTAACTAGACCAGTCATGTTTTCGCCCAAATCATTTAGGTAGACCATGAACAGCAGAGGTCCCAGCACTGATCCCTGTCGAACACCACTAGCCACAACCCTTCATTCCAGAAAGTATCCTTCCACTGCTACCCTTTGTCTTCTAAACCAGTTCTGTATCCATCTTGCCAGCGCACCCCTGATCCTGTGTGACTTCTCCTTTTGTACCAGTCTGCCACAAGGGACCTTGTTAAAGGCTTTATTGAATTCCTTGTAGACGATATCAACCACTTTTCCCTCCTCAATCATCTCTGTTACCTTCTCAAAAAAAACTCTATCAAGTTAGTAGGTTACGACCTCCTCCACACAAAACGATGCTGTCTATCGCTAAATGTCCATTTAATATAATGCCTATAGGTCTTGTCCCTGAGAATCGTTTCCAATTTCTGTACCACCAATGTGAGGCACACAGGCCTGTGATTTCCTGGATTATCCGTGCTACTACTCTTAAACAATGGGACAACAGTGGCTATTCTGCAGTCCTCTGGAACCTCACCTGTGGCCAAAGAGGATACAAAGATGTCTGTCGATGCTCCAGCAATTTGTTCTTTTGCCTCCCTCAATGTTCTGGGATAGTTCCCATCAGGACCTGGGGACATATCTATGTTAATACTTTGTAAGACGCACAACACCTCTTCCTTTTTAATAGCACATTCACTAACTTGAAACTTGTACCCCGTCCACAATTAGTGTTTCACTTGAAGTGTCCTAAGTGGAGGACATACTGCAGTACCAACAGCACTGTGAGTATCACTACATCAGTGACTGCAATGGTTCGTGCAGACAGCTTACCGCCACCACCATCTCACAGGCAATTAGGATTGGGCACCGTATCGCTTAAATTAATTTTAAAAAAGACCTTGCTAATGTTGTCACATCCTGCCTTGCAGCCCTTAAATTCTACCACCTTACAGGGCAAGGGCGGTATGCATTTGAGCTGTCATGTTCCACAATGACTTGGACATGTATTGCAATTACTTTGTTGTTGGGTCAAAGTCCTGAAACTCCGAGTTGCAAGGAAAAATGATTGCAGTCATAAAAGATTCAAAAGTAACAAAGGTGAGAGGGAATTCTTTACAATCATGATCTAGAGTCTTAAGTGTGCTGACAGCTTGGTGCCAGGAAGGGTTATTGCCACATATCTGGAAAGGCAAAGCGAGATGACAAGTTATTATGTTCTTTATCATTGGCTCTGAAAAAGATCATAAGAGAAGTCATGTTGCCAGTGTCATGAGCAAAAGGAAATGCAGAATCTCATAGTTCATAATATTTGAAGTCCCCCAGCATGTGCTGAATAGGATGATAAGGGCAAACGGGTCGAAAAGGTGAATACTCTTTTCTAGAAAGGAGGTGCTCTACATCATGTAGTAATGGCATCAGTGTGATGGAACTGTACTTCTGGGATTGAAGGTACCTGAATCAGAATCTTTGTGGAACAAATAAATCGAATGAGATGGAACTTTGAACCTGTAAGCTCAAAAAAAAAATTTAGGTGGCAGATAAATCTACAGTGATATGTGAAGCGCCCTTACTGCATTTGGGAGTTGAAGATGAATTTGCAGAAATTATTTTTATTTGGCTGAAAACTTTTCTTTTGTCATTTGGCTTTCCCAGAAGTTTGGATGGTGAGATAATCAATTTTATTCAGTATTTACAAAGAGGATAGATTTTGTGAAACAGCTGTTTTTTTTTTAAAACCACTTCCCATGTTGGTTGTAAGAACAAAAAGATCTAGAGATGTTTGTGCACAAATCTTTAAAAGTGGGAGGACAGTTTAACAAAGCAGTTAATAAAGCATGTGTAATCCTGGCTTTATAAATAGTCCAAGAATTCAAAATCCAGGAGTTTCTACAAAACCTATAATAAAATCCTACTTTGTCATGCCGAAGTATTGTCTCATTCTGGGCGTCATTATTTCGAAATTATGAATTCTTTGGAAAGTGAATAAATATAGTTTTGCGAATCAGGTATTACACTAATGTTGATAGACTGGAAAAGCAGGGGCTGTCCTACTTAAAGCAGAGAATGTTTAGAGGACATTTGACTCGTTCAAAATCAGGAAAAGTTTATGTAGTTTGTTTATTTACCCTGTTTTCAGTAGTTGAAGATAGCCAAGGGGGGAAGGCTTTAGGCGTCTTGACTAAAGAGCAAAGGTGACCCAAAAAAAAAACAATTCAGTGAATGGTTAGGATTTGGGAAGCGCACAGTGAAGATGGTGGGAACAGACTCAAGCAGCTTTCAAAGGGTAGTTGGCTAAATATCTGAAGGAGGGATATAGAAAAGAAACATGGATTAGACTAATTGAATTGCTCTTGAAAGAAGTCAGTACGGAAGATGTAAGATCCATAGGTGTGGAGGCAGGGTGGAAAATAAAAGGGGAAGGGCACTTTGGTTAGAGTAATCTATAGGCTCCCTAACGTAGAGGATCTTTTACTCGGTTCGTTTATTGTAGCTGCCTCATTACTAGACAGAAGATCAGGAAAGTTTAAAAACTAATAAATTGGTGACTAAGTAAGAAGAAATAGAGGAAAAAATTGGGGGTAAACTTGCAAGTAATGTCAAGAAAGATAGCAAGAGCTTCTTCAAGGATATAAGAGGGCAGAAAGAAGCCAAAATGAAAGTAGGTCTCTTAGATTGAGGCTGGGGAAATAATAATGGGAAACACTGACAAGAATACACTCTGTAAGGCTACACAGGAGAGGACACTAGTGGAATTTTTAAAAAAGCTAAATAATCAAGGGGCAGAAGGTGGAAGGAAATAATATATACAATCTCTACTACTGGGGAAATTAATGAGGTGAAAACTATCAGGTCTCCTGGACCTTTCTGATGAAGAGTCTAGGCCCGAAACATCAAGCTTTCCTGCTCCTATGATGCTGCTTGGCCTGATGTGTTCGTCCAGCTCCACACCTTGTTATCTCGGGTCTCCTGGACCTGCTGGGTTGCATCCTCTGTGAAAGGAAGTAGCTACAGAGATGGTGGATGTACTGGTTGTATACAAGTTTAGGTAATAGGAAAGACAATGTTAACCTTTAATTCAAAGGGAATGGTGTATAAAAATAAGAAATCTTTTAAAAATATACATGGTACTACGTAGACCAGACCTAGAATACCATAAATGGTTTTGGTGCACTTACTGAATGAAAGATGTACTGGCATTGGATGTAGTCCAGAGAAGGTTCACTGGTTGATTCTGAGTACGGAGGAATTTCCTTATGAGACTGAGTTGGTTGGCAAATGGTATAGGTGGTGAGGTACTAGCGTGGAATATGGATTGCTTAACTGAAAACAATAAGAATTCATGGGTTACTGCTCACACTGGCCGACTGTGGCTAGCAGGAGACTGCAACAATCAGAACTTGGGCCCTAACTGGTACTATGTCTGCATACGTATCAATGATTTGGCCATGAGGGCCAAATGTAATATTTCCAAATTTGCGGGTCACACAAACTTGAGTGAGAGTGTGATGTGTAAAGCACCTTCAGGAGGATTTAGACAGATTTAGTAATTGTTAAGAACGTGGCAGATGGAATTTAATGTAGAAAACTGAGGGGTTATTCACTTTGGTAGGTAGAACAGGTGTGCAGAGTACTACTTAAGTGGTAGGAGGTTGGAAAGTGTAGGTGTACAAAAAAATTTTGTTTTTGTTCATAAGTCACTGAAGGCTAGCAAGCAGGTGTGGCAAGCTATTTGAAGGCTAATTGAATGTTGGTCTTATTGTAAGATGATTTCAGTACAGGAATAATCAAATTTTGCTTTAGTTGTGTAGCAGCTTGTTTAGACCGCACCTGGACTCATTATCTCTGGAAAGATGATACTGCCAAAGAGGGAGTGGAATAAAAATTCACCAGACATTTTTTCCAGAGATAGCAAGAATGTTCCATGAAGGGAGTTCGGGAAATTGGGCAAATATTCTGAATTTAGAAGAGTCAGAGGTGATCTCATTGAAACTTAGAAAATACTTTAGGAATAGACCAGGTAGAGTGGCAAAGATGTTTTCCCTGGTTGTTGAGCCTAGAACCAAGTGACGGAGTTTAAAAAGGGTGATACATTTTAGGGTAGAGATGAGAAATTGTTTTAGACGGTGGTGGATCTTTGGAATTCTGTACCCCAGAGGGATATGGAAGCTCAGTCTTTGAGCATGATTGAAAAAAACCATGAGCATGGTTGATAAATTTTTTAATTGTCCGTGGCGTGAAGGGTTGTAGGGGTAGTGTATTGACATTGAAGTGTTCAATTTATCCATGATCAAGTTAACTAGCAGAACAGACTGTGGCTTAAATAATCAATTCCTGTTTTATTGTCAACTGGAGGCATTGCAGTTGGAACTTGTTCAGTACTCTTGTGTGTCACTGATACGTAGTTCAGGTCATTTAGCGGTATAGGAACATGATGACAACTGCTCAATAACTAGAACTTCTTTCAACTCGTCACTTTTTGTTGTCAAACACATGCTGGTGTAGTTTGTAGAGGGTCGAGCTTGCACAGCTGATCTGCTTGATCGCCATGTCCTCTTGTTCACCCTTCAGCCTTTCGAGAAAGATGTCTGCGAAAGTATAGGTGTTGCTCAATATCTGGAATTGTCTTCAACATTTCACGGGAATGACATCTTCGATTCATTATCTATGGATTGATTTGAGGTTTACCAGCTCTGAGGGCTGAGTTTTGCGTAAGCAAAATTAAGAAATAGGATTGTTTGCAAATCTGGTGCAGAGTGAGTAATGACCCAACAGTCATCCAGAAACTGTAGATTGTGTGCCTTATGATGGTCAATTTAATTTTGACATGGAGGCATTTGAGGTTGGATATAATGCTGACACGAGAGAGCAGTTGAACTTAGGGGTGAATAGCCACTGTTGAGTAGATTGCTAAACTCAAATACAGAAAATACTGAAGGAACTCAACGAGTTGGGCAGAATGTGTGAAGAGAGAAACAGTTAACATTTTGAATCCAGTATGGTGATTCAGAATTTCTCTGGATCTCCTAGCCTTGCTTGACAACCAACTAGATTTTTAAGGCATTTGTTTTAGTTCTCCAACTCAACACAGTTGTGGTCTTAGCTGTTGTGGGTTTGTGATACAGTTTCTGAGACACTAAATCGTTGGATTGGAGTCTGCAGACCCTTGTGCTTTGCCCTGTTAAATGCTTTAATCACGTTGACTCATGCAATGAAAAACTCCTATTGATGTTCTTAACTTTATTTTTCTTGGATTTGTTTGACCACAAAGACCATGTTGGTTGTTCCCCTTGAATGTAAAGCCACACTGTCTCTCGGAGGATTTCTTCAGTCACAATAAGTGAGCAATTCGGGAGCAACGCATGTCTCAATTTTTCCGACTGTGAACAGGAGAACGTTACCTCAATAGTTCCTTTAGCATGATTTATTTCTCTTCTTGAAGATGATAATTGCCACATTCCTGAAGTCAGGAGGAGGTTCTTTTTCATGTCACATCCATAAGATGATTGCTTGGAGACTGAATATGAGCAAGCCCCTTTTGAAAACCTCCACTTTGTTGTACTCCATCCATTTGCTTGTCTTTTTTTAATTCATTTCCGGATTGTGTGCGTTGTGGAATTGCTCATCCCAAGATGCCCTTAAGATGGTAGTGAGCTGCCTTGCACCACTGGAGGCTATTTGGTGTAGATACAAACATAATGCTGTTAGAAAGGGAGTTCTGGGATTCTGATCAGTAACACTGAAGAAATGACAATTTGTTACAGGTCATGATGGTGAGTGGCTTGGAGGGGAACTTACACATGAAGGCGTTTCCATGTATCTGCTCTCCTTGAAGTTCTAGGTAGTGGATGCAGGTTTAGAAGGTCCTGTCTAAGGAGCCTTGCTAAATTTCTATGTGCATCTTGTAGACGATGCACCTGCTGCTACTGAGAGCTGATGTGGTAGGAATGAGTGTTTGTAGATGTGGTGCAGTCAGGTGGCAACTTTGGCATGATGGTGTCAAGCTGCTTTTGTTGTTGGAGTTGCACTCATCCAGGCAAGTGGAGAGTATTCCATCACACTCCTGACTTGTGCCTTGTACATATTGGACAGGCTTTGAGAAGTCAAGAGGTAGGTTACTTGCTGCGGGATTCCTAGACCGTGACCTGCATTTGTAGCCACAGTATTTAGATGGCTAGTCAAACTCAGTTTCTGGTCAATGATAACTGCAGATGTCGTTGCAGTTGTTTTCAGTGGTGGTTTACCCATGGATTCAACTATAGGTTGCTAGGTGATAGACTCCACAGTTGTAGAGGAAAGAGAACGTATCAAAGATGCTCTTGATGCTTCCCTTGAAGTGCAGCAGCATATACATTTAGTCATCTGAGAGGAGTTTTCTACCAATTCACTCAATGGCAACAATTTGTCCATCAAGGTGCATAGTACTTTAATTGTCCATGTGGCAGAGAAGGGAAGGGAAGGAAAGGAAACAAATCCTGCACCTTAGATTTCACGAGCTCATGCACCTAGGGCTCATTGTGTTAAGAGGCAGCTTTTTCAGTCATATGAAAACCCATAGCAAAGATTCATAATACTGAGTAGACATCATCCATGAATCAAAGGACAGCTGATGACATATGTTGCCAACTATGTTGTCTGTTGCTGTTCTGCTAATCTTTCCAGGCCCAGATAACAGAACATGACTTCAAAGCAATTTTGTTTGTGAGGGCCTGTGGGTGTTCATTTGTTTCATATGGTACTGGGGAATGTGTTTTACAAATGTGTAGGGTAAATTTCATGTAATTACCAACTTTGTAGCATTTACAAGATTCTAAAGTTGATATAAGTGCAAAATCAAATGAAGTCTTTTGTTGAACATTAAGACTCTTGTGGAGCTTGAAACAAATACATTAAAATTGGGGGAGGGTTGAGGAGAAGGGAAATGTTGGCTACAAAGCAAAAGGATATGGCAGCGTTATGTTGCAGCTTTTTGGATAATGGTACTCGGAGTGGGGCAGGAAGGGACAATACGTGCAAACACAGAAAACAAAGCAATAAATAGGATTAAAAGGGGGGAAAAATGATGGGGAAAAATTAGTAACTGTTGAATGCATGTAGTATTCAGGACAAACAAGATAACTAACCACACAAATGCAGGTATGATCTTGTAGCTGTTACAGAGACCTGTCACATGGAGATAAACTTAGAACTAAATGTTCAGAGATGTACTTTTTCAGAAGTACAGGCTGGAAGCAAAGCATGATGGGGTAGCATTGTGGGTACGGATGGAATGAGATAGCAAGAAGTTGTCTTGAATCAGAAGATGCAGAATCCATTTGTGTGGCGGTAAGAAATATAAAGGCGAAAAGGCTGTTGTCAGACTAGGTTACACCAACTGTGGAGAGACTGATTTATGAGGAGAGGTTGAGTAGATTAGCTCTGTACTCATTGAAATATTGGAGAATGAGAGGTAACCTTATTAAAACATGCAAGATTCGTGGAGGAATTGACACGGTGGATGTGGAAATTTGTTTTCTCCTTGGCAGAGTCTAGGACCAGCGGGCATAATCTCGGGTTAAGATGTCGCATTGCTAAAATAGAGATGAACAATTTCTGATGAGGATACTGAGTCTGTGAAATTGTTTACCGCAATGGGTTGTTGAGGCTGGAACATAAGAACGTAAGAACTAGGAGCAGGAGTAGGCCGTCTGCCCCTTCAAGCCTGGTCCGCCATTCAGGAAGATCGTGGCTGATCTTTTCGTGGACTCAGATCCACTTACCGGTGCTCTCACTGTATCCCTTAATTCCTTTATTGTTCATAAAGCATATTCAAGGCAAAGAGAGATATTTAATCTGTGTGAGAATTGTGGTTTATGAGGAAAAGGAAGGAGTGCAGAATTGAAAATTATCAGATGAGCCATAATCTCCATGAATGCCGGAGCAATTTTAATGGCCTACCTCTGCTCCTATGTTAGGTTATGGATGGTTTATAAAAGCTGAAGGTAAGATCATCTTTTTGTGGCTGGTTCCTGCCCTGCCATTGCCATTTTTCTTGATCCTTCAGACTTGACAGTTGGATAGGTCTGTTTTAAAGAGAATAAATTAGTTGGTGATTTTTATTTTTCTTCCACTTCAGATTCATGTTTGATTATCATGCCTCTACGCAGCAGTTAAAATAACTAGACTGCTGTTTGCAAATTTATCAGATGTGGTCAAGCATATGTTGGACATATGTAGTTCAGAAGTGAAGAATACATGATTATCTTGGTAGTATGAATAAACTACAGACTTGGAAATTTCTTTTAGATGAAAAAAAATTGTTTCAGGGAACAGGACAAAAGAAATGAGCAAGAGTGTGTTTTGGTTACTTCAAAGAACAGCAATATTGACTTAAACTTGGGGCGTTCAGTATTCCAGAAATACTTTTAATTTGATAAATTAACTTCCAAATCTAGTTTTCTTTTGAATTCTCAGTACTGTATTAACACAAGCGATTGGGTAGTTTTACAATTTGTGGGAGGAAAAAGATAAAAATTAGTACGTTAATGGAATTTCAAATCTATTTTAATCATGTCTGAATGTTGTTGTTCATTTGGGAGTTCTAAGTAATGTGTGAAAGTTAAGAATTTATTAACTTTTTTTTATTCTTTGGGATGTGCGCATCTATTTGTTGTCTATTCCTAAATGCCCTTATGCAAGTGGTTTGCTAGCCTATTTCAGACAGCAATTAAGTCACCCACATTGACAGTTTGGAGTTACATTTTAGGCCAAAGTAGGAATTCCTTACAACAGTACTATTGGGGATAGATCATTTAAATGTACTCAAGGCTGAGAAAGGCAGATTTTTAATCATAAGAAAATTAAGGGATATGGGACAAAGGCAGGAAAATGGAGTGGAGTATTATCGGATCGGCCATGATCTCACAGAATGGCAGAAGAGCCTTGATGGCTGAATGGTCTACTTTTGCTCCTATGCTTTGTGGCTTATATTCATTCCCAAAGGACATTATAAAAAACCATTTGGTTCGATAACAATGGAGATTAGTTTCATGGTTGCAGTTCCAGATTTTTTTACTAATTGAGTTTAAATTCCATCAGCTGCTGTGATGAGATTTGGACTGATGACTCTAGAGAGCATTAACCCAAGCCTCTGGATCACCAATGTGGTAATACCACTATAACACCACCAGTTCCCTCTATTCTGAGGCAAGTTTTGCTACAGTTGCTGCATTTATCACCTGTCATTGTGGTTGGTTGTCGCTTTTAGTATTGGCACCAGTTGTCTAGCTGTTATAGCTGCCAGTCATCATGGTGGCTTGTGCAGCCCACTGTTGATATCTCCAAGGTACATTATTCAACATTTAGGGGCTGGCGAGCATTCTTGAAACCAAGCTTTTGGTATCCTGCTGGTTGTCCTCTGGCTCTGGCTCTGGCTCCGGCTCCGGCTCCTTCCCTGTGCAAAAGATCCTTAGGTATGTGACTGTCTTCCCTCCTGCAAATGTCCCCAAGCCGTAACAGTTACTTCGTACTTAATGAATCCTGACGTACTTGGCCATTGGGAGGGTGGCTACACTTGTGATTTTGTTCTTGCATAATTAGGCAGCAAGCGGTAAAAAATTAAAGTTGATTTTCCTTTCCTGGCAACTGTAAGTTATCCATGTTTTACAAGTGTTGCCAAGAACAAAGGCTTTCTAATCTCTCTCCTTGATTGTTAGAATCCGCTTGTTGCAATTCCTGTATGTTTCATGACTCGGCGATGACAGCTTCTTTTGCTATATCAAGTTCTAGATCGGCACACAGTGACAGAGCTAAGACTAAGGGTGTGGAATTTGCTAACCACTTCTAGTAGTGCGTTGTTTAGTGTGATCAAGGTAGGAGTAGTTTCCATGTTCTGTTACCAGATTTTTCTTGACTGTTGCATACAGAAAATAAACACATTCGTGGGAGAGACCATCCATAATGTTCATAGCTTGAGTTGCAACTGAGACACCAGTACAGTTCTGTATTTTTATCTTTGCTTTCTGTCTAGATTGGTTGTCAAGCTTGTTATCTGATCCAGTACGGTGAGTTCCTTTCGTATCTGCTGGAAAGAAAAAGGACAAGAGCACTGTGAAGAAAATACCAAACAAAATGGGTACTCATACACAGCTCTGTTTCACTTCAGTTTTCACCCTAGAAATGTCAGAAGTGGAGTTGTCAAACTGCATTTTGTCATGGAAGGGATAGATGATGCTTGACTTTTATTTGAAGTATTGTGAATGCTGGAGATCTGAAATAGTAACACAGTGCTGGAGAAACTCATCAGATTTGGCAGCATCTCTGTCGCCAGGGTTAACATTTCAACGTCTCTTCATTTTCAGAGAACAGTTGCATTGAATTCCAAACATTAACTCTGTCTCCATAGTTCCTGTCGGACCTGCTGAGTTTCTCCAGTACTAAATCTCCTTTGTGACTTTATTGCAAATGAAACTTTGTGGCCAGCCAGTTTCCCAAAATCATACTCAATCTTATCCAATAGTGTTACCTTGTAAATACCAGTACATTCTACTTTCTACACCTATAGATTCAATATCATTTTCTGTTCAAAAATGTAAAATTATCTATAGATTTACAGTTTATCTCACAATTATACAAAGTGGTTTGTTTGCTCCTCACAGAACGGCACTTTTCCTTGGAATTGTCAATTCATATTTAATTCAATTAAATGTATGATTGGAACGCCTCGTTTGATTGTCGGATATTTTGTCAGTAGACTCAGAATTGGAGAAGATAGCTGTGCTGGTTCCTCTTGATCTGTCTGCAAGCTAGACCTGCCAGGCTTTGGCCTGTTTCTCATTCATTCATGCAGCAGCAGCCTCTGGCAAAGCATAAATGACTACCAGTCATAATGATTGCTCGTCAATACTGGACTGAAATCAAAGCTCTGATCTGCTGGCAGTCACAACAGAGAACTTGGATGTTCAGTATTTGAGTTTGTATTAGTGCTTGTGTGGGATCCTATACTGTTGGATGCAGCTGCTTCCTCTGCTGAGATGAATTTCCAATGTTGAGGCAGTTGGAAAAGGATTGACTTTACACTCACACTTGTAGATATCTAAGATATGAAGCTACAGTGCTATTTGTGTAACAAATGCTTTGTATCAAGCATCTTTTGTGTAAATTCATCGCACAAATCATATCAACATCTATCGTTTGGATGACCGGGACGTCTGACAGTAGAAATATTAGTTCCAGTGTATTTGGGTTTGGTTGTCTCATGACACCCAGAGTTGTAATCTACCAAATTTTGTTTTGGTGAAATTGACACACTTTTTCTTAAAATAAACACAGGCTACCCATACTATTTTTTTTGTAGATTATATTAAGGGTTTTTTGTCTCTCCCAGGAGATTTGCGAACAGGAGAAGGGAATACACAAAGCCGATGTACAACAGACTTACATGGAGCAGCTTATCTTGTCATTTCAATAATAAACTATGTGGTACAACATAATACCTCAGGATGTATATGCTTATATAGCGTAATGTTTAAGTCGTGCATCACTGAATTATTCTTATGAGTGTTCAACATTTTTGCAACTTCTGCCACCATCACATTATGCAAAACCTGCTCATCGCTGTACTTACAATAAGTGCACTAAATTTTTAGATCTTTGTACAACACTAAACCTTTTCACACCTAACATTTAAAAAATTGAGTGTTTTTCACATTTGGATCAAAATGTATTATTATAACACCTTATGTGTAAGCTTTTTTAATTTGTTTACGGGTTTTAGGTATTGCTGAATAGGTCAGCATTTATCACCCATCCTAAATTTCTCAATTATTAAATGTTGGTGAAGTGCCTTCTTGAACCATTGTAGTTCATATGTTCCAGGGCTCTTGTTGGGGAGTTACAGGGTTTTTGACTTTACCACCGGTAAGGAGCAGTGATAGAATTCCAAGTCAGGGCGATAAATGTCTCGGAGTGTAGGTTCTGGAGGTGCATCTACCTTTCTCCTTCTAGGTGCGGGAGAGTAGATGCTGTCAAAGGAGCCCTGATGAGTTACTGCATTGCATGTTGTTGATGGTATATGCTGCTGCTGCGCATTGATGAAAGGAATGAATGCTTGAAGGTGGCCAATGGGTGCCAATCAAGTGGGCTGCTTGGTCCTGAATGGTTGAGATTTTGACTTTACTCATTTGTTATTTGTTATTCTGACTTTACTCATTCAAGCAAGTGGAGAGTAATTTTGTTATATTACCAGTGAGTGCCTTGTGGTTAGTGATCAGACTTTGGGCAGTCAGAAGTTAACTTGCTTGCCATAAGGTTCCCAGCCTCTGAGCTGAATCTGTATAGCCACTATTTACATCGCTGATGCACGTCAGTTTTTGGGCAATGTTAATGCTGTTGGATGTCAAAAGTAGATTCTGTTTGGAAATAGTTACTGCCTGGCAGTTAATGGTGTGTTACTTGCCATTTATTGGTGAAACCTGGGCCTTATTCACGTGTTGCTGCATGTGGACGCAGGTTGCTTCAGGTTTTGAGGAACTGTGAATGGTGGATATCCCACCTCTGACTTTTGTGATGAAGAGAAGGTCATTGAAGCAGCTGAGAATACAATGTTGAGGAATTCCCTACAAGGTTATCCTAGGACTGATATGATTGACCTCCAACAGCCACAGCCACTTTCCTTTAATGCTTGATCTGACTCTAACTAGAAGAGTGATTTCCTGGTGTAGAGCTGGATGAAAACAAGAGGCTGAGGAGCAGGAAGGCTGACATTTCGGGCCTAGACCCTTCTTCAGAAAGTGATTTCCCATTGACTTGCATTAAACGTGATGTGAGAAAAGAACTTCCATGCAACAGATATGGAAAGCTCTGCCTTGGAATGTGGTGGAGGCAGGTTCAATTGAGATATTCAAGAGGTCATTGGATGATTATTTTTAAATAGAGGTAGGGGTATATGGGGAAAACACATTTGCACGATTTACCCAAGGTAATAGAGCTGGTGCAGGAATGAGGGGCTGAATGGCCTCATTCTGTGCTGTAACGATTCCGTGGCTCCATGTTTGCTCAGGTTCCTTGATGCCAGACTTGTATATTTGTTGAGCAGTTACCCCCTCCTCAACTCTGGAATTTAGCTGTTTTGTCTGTATTTGGACCAAAGGTATGATGAGGTTGAGTTGAGTGTCTAAGGTGAAATTTAAACTGCATCAGTGAGCAGATTATTCCTTTTATGAATGCTGCTTGATAGCACTGTCAACTACACATTCTTCCATTTTACTGACGATCAACTGGGACAGTATTTAGTAATGTGGAATTTAACCCTTTTATGTTCAAAACATAACTGATCAATTTTTTACATTACCTGGTAGATGCCAGTGTTGTAGATGTACTGGAACAGTTTGGTTTGGGATATGGTTGTTTTTGGACTGCAAGTCCTAGTTACTAAAAAGAAAATTCCTTAGAACTGTGAATGCTAGAAATCTGAAATAAAAAAAAAAGGTGAGCCTGTGCTGGCTCCGGCTCGCGTCCCATACCCAGTCTAGCTCCATCTGTATCCCAGATTTATCAACCAAATTTAAATTGGAATCAGAAGCTTCAGACTGTTAGTCTAGGCCTCTGGATCACTAGTCCAGTGACATTTCCACTCTTCATATACATGGGTTTGGTACACAGTTTCATTTCCTAATGTTCTGTTGATGCAGTAGCTTTAATGAATGTCTTGTCCTTCAAAGCTGTATTAGACTCTAAATGAAAAATGAAGGCAAGGCCTCTATTTACTTTGGGACGTTATTTCCTGCTTCACTTCAATTGTTAAAGTTTTTAGATAGTTTCTAATTGGTAATTTATAATTGCATGATAGCACTATTTGTAGAACTCCAGTGCATTGTCATAAATTCAGCCAATGGTATACATCATTTTCTCAGTTGTAGTCCTCATAACAATGGTTGGATAAATACATTGAGTGGAAGCTCGTTGTGTTCGGAACTTTGTACATTTTAAGCAAAATGTCACATTGGTACAATTTGTGACTCTCTGGGACAGAGTTCAAAACTAACTCCCAGGGTTTTAGAACATCATCAAGTGATAAGCATGATGCATTGACAAAGTTACAAAACCCTGGATGCATGGGAAGGCAGAGTTGGTGATTCAGGACCTTGAACTCGTTCAAAAATTCAACTGGTCGATCTACGTTTCACTTTAATCTCCATTGGATTTCATATCTCTTACTACTGAACCTCCCGAAATGGGTTTGGGATCCCAAATGGTGTCGCAAGCTGAAAATTTGGTTGTGAGCTGCTCTGGAGCTCTGGCAGCAGCCATCCCACTCTTAACACTCAGGATCCTACTTTCACTGGTATTATTGTAAAGTCACAACAATTTTCTGACCTCAAAATGGGGTTTTACAGTGGGACACAGTTTGGGGAGCAATACCTTTAATGTCCATTCCCACACCATCCCAGACCTAATACCCTTCCAGAGGTGCACTGCACAGAATTTAAAGCTACTGTGCTATAACTGGTGGGTTACTTCTATCATTGCTATGTAAGTGCTGCTTAATACCATTGTTGATGAGACCTTCGTTCATCTTATTGTTGATCAAGAATAGATTGATGGGGCAAGAATTTACCAGCATGGACTTGTCCTTTGTTTTGTGTAGAGAACATACTTAGACAATTTTCAACATTGGGTAGGTGCCCGTGCTGTAGCTGCACTGGAGCAACTTGGCTAGGGGTGTGACAGGTTCTGAAACACAAGTCTTCAGTACTATTACCTGAATGTTGTCAGGGCCTACAGTCTTTACCCTATTCAGCACCTCCAGCTGGTTCTTGATATCATGTGGAGTGATTCGAATTGGCTGAAGACTGGCACCTGTGATGCTCACAACCTCTGGAGGAAGCCAAGATGGATCATCCATTTTGCACTTCTCACCAAATATTATTGTGAAAGCTTCATCCTTATCTTTTGCACTGATGTGCTGGGCTCCCCCATCATTGAGTGAGGGTGTTTGTGGAGCTCCTGCATCCAATGAGCTGTTTAATTAACCAACACTATTCCCAACTGAATGTCTCAGGACTGCAGAGCTTAGATCTGATCTGTTGGTTGTGTAATCACTTAGGGTCACAGAGATGTACAGCATGGAAACAGACTTTTTGGTCCAACTTGTCCATGCTCACCAGATATCCTAAACTAATCTAGTCCCATTTGCCAGCATTTGGCCCACATCCCTCTTAAACCCTTCCTATTCACATACCCATCCAGATGCTTTTTAAATGTTTCAATTGTAACAGCCTTCACCACTTCCTCTGGTGGCGTATCACATACACCACCCTCTATGTAAAAAGTTGCCCCCTTAGGTCCCTTTTTCAAATCTTTCCCCTCTCCTCTTAAACCTATGCCCCCTACCTTGGAGCAAAGACCTTGACTATTCGCCCTATCCATGCTGTTCATGACCATATAAACTTCCAGAAGGTCACCTGTCAGTCTCTGACTTTCCAGGGAAAATAGCCTATTCAGCGTCTCCCTATGTATAGCTCAAACCTCCAACCTGGCAACAGCCTTGTAAAATTTTTTTTTTCTGAATCCTTTCAAGTTTATCAACATCCTTCCTTCATTTTGCAGAGAGACCAGAATTGAATACAGTTTTCCTAAAGTGGCCTAACCAATGTCCTGTACAGCCACAATATGCCCTCTCAACTCCTATACTGAGTGCACTGTCCAATAAACTACCCACTCTGTCTATCATTTGCTGCTTGGCAAGCAGATAGTTAGTTTGTTTTGTAGCTTCACCAGGTTAATACCTCATTGTTGGGTGCCTGGTACCATTCCTAGCATATCTTTCTGCATTTTTATTGAACCAGCGTTGTTCCCTGGCTTGATGGTAATGGTAGAGTGGGCAATGTTTTGGACCGTGAAGTTGCAGTTTGTGTTGGAATTTGATTCTGCTGATGGCTCATGGCACTTTATGGATTCTCCAATCTTGAGTTGCAAGATCTATTTAAAGTCTGTCCCAGTTAGCTGGTGGTAGTACCGTGCACTGTAATGTACTCTAAGTGTTAAGGCAGGTCTTGGTCTTTACAAGGACTGTGGGGTGGTCACTCTTACCGATTACAGTCATGGACCATTGTATGTATGGCAGGCAAATTGGCAAGGATGAGGTTAAGCACGTTATAACCTTTTGGTTCCCTCATCACCTGATGCAGACAGTTTGGTAGCAATATCCTTTTTATGGCTTGGTAAGCTCATTCAGAAGTGATGCTACCATCTTGGTGGATTCGCCACCCCCCGCCCCCCCCCAATGTCCCTCAGCTCTGATGCATTTTGAGCCCATGCCACCTTCCAGTGCTTCCCCCACATGGTGGATTACTGATTCATCAACCAAGGGAGAATGATACTGAGCTACCACTAACAGGTTCCTTTGCTGAATGTATGACATGATTCCATGCGATTTCGTATGGTCTGGAGTCAATGTTGGGGACTGCCTGGGCAACTCCCTCTGACTGTATACCACAGAACCATATCTTACAGGCAGCAAAGGTACTGTGAATATGAGTTTGGCTGTTCCTGAACCAGCCTGTGAGACAGTTCTCCCATTTTAACACTAGTCCCCAGGTGCATAAGGTGGACTTTAGTGTCCACACAGTATTCCCTGTTAGTTGGTGCCTTGACCTATGCTAGATGATGCACTCAGGTCCATTTCTTTTTTGGAGATTTTCTAGCGATTGTTACAATGGAGTGGCTTGTTAGGCCATTCCAGAAGGCAGTTGAGTCACTGATTTGCATCTGGACTTGCGTGTAGTCCTGACCAGGTACGGACAGCAGATTTCCTTCCTTAAAGGACATTAGGACATCCACAATCTGAAGACGCTTAATTCCACATTTTTGTTGAATTCAAATTCCGCCATCTGCCGTGGCAGGAATTGAACTCACCATTACCTAGGTCTCTGGATTAGTAGTCTAATGATAAAACAACTAGGCCATTGCTTACCTTTACTAGGCAAGTAATCTAGTTGAATAATATTAAGTTAAACAGGTTAAACTGAAACACACAGGCTTTTGATCACAGTCGGGGAGGGTGTGGGAGGAAGTGTAAGAGAAAGAAATTACTGCAATGTAAAAAACGTCATGGGTTCCTGTTGCTACAGAGCTAGACATTGAAGTTTTTCATAAAAGACTGAAACTCAGGAAAAGCAATGAAAGGAAATAGTGGTATGATGTGATAAGACAGGCCCCCTCATCACAGTCTAACAATCTGTTCAAAGCTTTACCTTGTATAAAATCCAGCAGGAGCTAGGCTATAAAATGTAACAGTATAAAAAGAGATACATTGCAGCAGAAAACATTTTATGCCATCAAACCCAGGTTACATGAGTAAGCTTAGATAAGTATGCTCATGATTTCCTCCATGCATGCTTGGGTTTAGACTTTGAACTTAATTTGTACTATGCTGAATGGTTTGAAACAATATTAAATTCATTGTTAGACACATTACTGTCTGAGCTTTTTCAATTTTGTTTAAAAAAATGAATAAGCAAGAACAATTAATTTCCCAAATAATAGCAAATGGCATCCAGGAAATGCAGTATTGATACTGACCAAATAGTGAGAAATGCTGAGATGGATGAGTTAATAACCAACATTTTAAAATGTATAGGCGAGTCAGAATCTGAAATAGGACATAGCATTTCAGGATGCCACTTTCACTTCACTGCATTAATAATGTCTTTCTCTTTCAGATGCAGACCTAATTGGAATGATTTTAAATTGTGAGCAGTTTCTTTTTACTTCAAGTTTTCAACTTTTTTCCCCACACTTTCATAACCTGTTTGAAAAAAAACTATCACGTCTACTCAGAGAATAGAAATTGTCTGTAGTCGCAAACAGACATTCAGCTCCTCGGTAATAAAATTTGATCTGTACTGGGGACAAATAGACTAAGCTGCAGGAAAATTTAAAAGAAGGGATTGTGATCTATTTAAGTACTGTACAAAGTCTGTAAATTCTGACTAACAAAATGGTCCATCTGCTTTTCTAACTCCTAAATTAGTCTGCAATAATGTGCCCTAGTGTATATAGCTTAATCTACTGTACGTCAAACTTTGCTGAGCTCATCCCCTTTTCTGAATTTTAGCAAATTTGTTGCCGATTCTGAATTGCCTCAGTGTGGTGGTGAACTGCCGCCTTGTGCCGGGGAAGGGAAACTTTTAGAGCTTTTAAGAAAGGAATTTAGTATTTTGACCCAGCAACCGTGCAGGAATGGCAATATAATTCCAAATCCGGATGGTATGGTACTTGCAGAAGATGAAGATCCCATGTACTTGGGTGGGTACAACCCACAGGCTTGGAAGGTGTAATCATTGAAGTTATGATGAGGTACTGCAGTTAGCACTGCATCGGTGGTGAAAGGACTGAATGTTTAAAATGGTGGGTGGGGTGTCAGTCAAGCAGGCTGCTTTGTCTTGGATGGTTTCAAGCTTCTTGGGTAGTGTTGGAGTTGCGCCCACTCAGGAAAGCTTCCATCGTATTCCTAAATTGTGCTATGTTTTAAGGTGGACAAGTTTTGAGGGACAGGAGGTGAGTCATGTGCTGTAAAATTCCTAAGCTCTGGATTGCTGTTATAGCCGCAAGAGGTCAGGAGCCAAGTGGCCTGAGCATCAATGAGTTTATTCCTTTGTCATGCCACTTAATAGTCTCGATGACAATTTCCATCATTTAGCTAATGATTGATAATATATGGATAAGGTAGTAATTGGCCAGTTTGGATTTGTCTAATTTTCTTGTGAACAGCACTGTAAAATTTTCCACGGTGCTGGGTAGATGCCAGTGTTGCAACTACTGGAATAACTTGGCTAGGGTATGGTTAGTTCTGGTGTGCAAGTCTTCAGTATTATTGTTAGAAATTATCAAGGGCAGTTGGATTCAGTTGTTGCTTAATATCACGTGGAGTGAGTTGAGTTTACTGAAAGATGGCATCTATGCTGCTGAGGTCCAAGAGGACGCTGGGATGGATCAAGCACTTTGCATTTCTGACTGTTTGTAAATATCTTGTACTGATGCACTGGGATTCACTGTCATTCAGGTGACACCTCATTTTTAGCTGTGTTTATTGTTGTCCTAGCATGGGTCTCTTGCACTCTTCAGTGAACCAGGGCTGATGTCCTAGCTTGATGGTAACGACAGGAGTGGAGGATATGCAGGCCATGAGGTTGAAGATTGTAGTTGAACATAATTCTGTTGCACGAGTTCCTCATGATTTCTATTGGGTTGTAACATGCAAAGGTTTTATCAGCACATGATGGTGAAGACTAAAATTATAAATATCAACTTCTGGATTTTGTTTCAACTGTGCACGTGTAGATTTCAGACATTATTGTTATTTGCTGAAAACAAAAGGAGTATGTGATCGATTTGTCAAGATGTCTGAAGGCCCCCTAGGCTTCTGTACTGGAGCCTCAGCTTTCCAAAATATTTGCAAGTATCAGTCAGCCGCGCTTAGTATCGAATAGTTTCGGCTGAATCAAGAAGTCGTATTAGGAATTGTGTTCATGTCTCACTCCAGAGAATTGAATAAAGAATCATTGTTAAAACTAAAACTAAACAGCAGCAAGGTACTGAAGGAGTGCAGTGTTGTCTTTCAAATGAGATATTGAATTGAACTGCCATATGCCCTTAGTGATCAACTTGGAAAAAAAACCCGCGTTCTTTTAAAGAGCAGGGTGCCCAATCAAGAGTCCAATATTTGTCCTTCAACCAGATTATTTAATCATCAGTGCACTGTCATTTGTGCAATCTTGTTATGCGTAATTTGGCTGTCTACTTCCTAATTATGGCATTGGCTACACCTCATTGGCTGTGACCCACTTTGCGACATTTTGAAAGACACTAATCGCATGTAAGTTTCTCCTTTTATCACTTGGAGATTTGTGCATCCATGTTTTCTGGCAACACCGTGTCAGGTGGCGCAATTAAGTACTCACATTTTTAAAGTAAAAGTTGATATGGATATTGATTGATTAAACAAATGTGGCAGATGCAGCTCCATGCGAAGAAGTGTAAGGTTGTTAATATTGGATAAAAGACAGATCCTCAAGTTCTTAAATAATGTGAAGCTAAAAGCAATGGATCAGCAAAGATTTAGGAATCCGTATATGCAAATCAGAAAAATTGCTAACAATTACAAAACCTACTTTAAAATGCTGATTTGACTGGTAATGTTAGATTCCACTAAGGCTGCTCATCTGACCTGATTGTAGCCTTGGTTCAACTATAGAAGAGCTGAATTCCAGAGGTGAGGTGAGAGTGACTGCTCTTGACATCCAAGGCTGCATTTGTCTAAGGAGCTATAGCAAAACTGGAATCAACAGAAAAAGCGTCCATTGGTAGGTGTCATACCTGGCACAAAGGGAGATGGTTGTGGCTGCTGGAAGTTAGTCATCTCAGTTTTAGAATATCTCTGCAGGAGTTTCTCAGGGTAATATCCTGGACCAGTCACCACAGTTGTTTCAATATCCTTACCTCCTTCATAAGGTCAGAAGTGGGAATGTTTGCTGATGGTCGCGCAAAGTTTAGCACCATCTGAGACACCTTAGATACTGAAGTGGTCCATGTCCAAATGCGGCAAGACTTGGACAGTATTCAGGCTTGGCCTGAAATGGGGTAAGTAACATGTGCCACACAAATGCCAGGCAATGGCCATCTCCATAAAGCAAGAGTCTATTGTCTATTGACTGTCAATGCCATCACCATTCCGAATCACCCACTGTCAACATCCTGTGGGGGTTACCACAGCATGTAACTCGCTGCCTGACACCCCAAAATCTATTCACCGTCTACACTTCAGGATCTAATAGAATACTCTCCACTTGCCTGGGTGAGTGCAGCTCCAGCAACACTCAAGCTTGACATCATCCAAGACAAAGCAGCCTGCTTGATGGGCAGCACGTTCAGTAACATCTATTCCCTCCACTGCTGAAGCTTTGCTGCAGTGTGTACCATTTGCAAAACGTGCCGCAGAAATTCACCAGGGTTTCTCAGGTAGCACTTTCCGAACACATGACCACTACCATCTTGAAGGACAAGGGCAGCAGATATTTGGGGACGCCACCTGTAAGTTCTCTTTCAAGCCACTTGCCATCATGACTTGGCAATATATCACTAATTTATCACTTCTTCAGTGACATGGGATCAAATTTCCACTGGATTTCCACATTTCCCCCCCCCCCCCCAAAAAAAAAGGCATGTTGCTCCAGCTACAGAGCATGAAATTCAAGAAGGCAACTCACCACTAACAAGGACCACCTAGGGATGGACAATAAATGCTGGTTCTGCCAGTGATGTCCACATTCCATGAATGAATGATTAAAAATGTGCACGAGTCCTTGCAACACAAGACTTTTTGGCTGGAAATTCATCCGTTCCATAGGATATACACACAGGCTGAATCGCCTGAGTCTTTTTTTTCTCAAAACGAATAAACCAAGGAGTGATTTGAAAGAGTTTCCTAAGGTGAATGGGGAAGAAATACTTCCACTTGTGGCGAGTCCAGAACCAGATGTCATAAACATAGTCACAAATAAATCCACTGGAGAATTCAGGAGAAACATCTTTATGAAGTAGTAAAGATATATATACTGTCATTAGAGAAAGTAAGGGCAAATAGTGTACATGTATTTCAAAAGAACATGTAGCAAAAATGGAAAGGTGTGCTGTTAAAGTTGGATGGAGGCTGGAGGATGCTTGTATGGAGCATAAATGCTGGATTAGAATATTTGAGTTGACAGCCACTTTCTATACTGTGGACTCTGTTGTTAACATCACAAGTAAAAAGGCAGGATTAGTGAGAACTAGTTTAAGCCAATTGGCTAAATTAGCTGCTTTTTATTAAAGCAAAGGAAAAACATTGGCACCAAACATACTGGAGTTGTGGTATTTTCTGTTCTAATAAACCAAATGTCAGACAAACATTGTTTTGCCCTATCAAGCTGTATGAACAAAGCTTTAATAGTCAGGAACATTTGGACTTTGGATATAGTGAAATGAATTATTATTCAGTATTATAGATTTTGTGTTTAAACTTGAGTTGCATTGGTAGATGCATCACAGGAGCATTTTCAAACAACATATGGTGGCATAAGGAGTTATTGTGGCAGTACTTGGAGATAGGTTTTGGAGTAAATTTGTAGCTCGGCTTGTGGGTGTTGAGGTTGTTTGGTTCACCAAGCTGGTTTGTTGTTCCACGGACGTTTCATTACCATGCTGGGTAACGTCCTCAAAGTCCAAGTTTCTGAAGAAGGGTCTAGGCCCGAAACGTCAGCCTTCCTGCTCCTCTGCTGCTTGGCCTGCTGTGTTCATCCAGCTCTACACCTTGTTATCTCAGCCTCAACTTGGAGATAGGTTTTTATGTGCCTTTAAGGGAGGCATGAAAAAAGGTGAGGCACGAAGGTAATTCGAGATCTTGGCAACACAATTGAAATTAATATTGTTATTCCAGGGCCAGGTAACAATTACAAAAACCAGTTTGAATTAAAACTTTGTCATGAGGATACTGCTTTCACAATTTTCTTGTAGTATTAAATTCCAATTGTACAACTTTTGATAGCAAGAACTGCAGATGTTGGAGTCAGAGTCAATGTAGTGTGGAGCTGAAGGAACACAGTCCTGAAGAAGGGTCCAGGCCCGAAACATTGACTCTCCTGTTCCTCTGGTAATGCCTCACCTGCTGTGTTCCTCCTGCTCCAAACTGCATTGAATAAAATTTTTGCCTGTTGAAGACAATGGAGTATGACAAAACATTTTTTTTGCCACAGAGACTTGAAGGCTTGTAGATTTCTTAATCAACCTGTCCAGGTATGTTATGACACATCTTTGGGATTTTAACCTAGGCCTTCTGGCCCAGAACATCATGAGGTTTGTTTCCTGGTATTTCTGTATCAACCTGTTTGTACATGTATTGATGTGGGAAATATTTATTGGTAGTTTCCTGTAGTTGCAGCTTTTCTCTTAAACTTTATTTATCTACTGCCTATTGTGTAAAGTCTTTTGAACCATTTAGACACACTCTTAGTAGTTCCTTACTGCATGATTTTGCAGAGTATACAGTAAAGAAACACTTCCCATGTTATCTGGAGAACGTGCAAAGTTAGCTTTATATATACCATCTTGTTTTCTTTTTATTTTAACGTATTATTCTAATCCAACCTATTTAGAGATGTTGTTACACATCTCTGGATCAGGTAGAACTTGAACCCAGGTCTGTTGATTCAGGAGTAGGGACGCTGTGTTTGTGCTGCAAGAGCCTTCAACCTAACATTGAAGTAGATACCTTTACCGTGCTCAGGTGCACCTGATTTCTTCTATTTCCCACAATTACCATTAATCCTTGTATTGAAAAAAATACATCAAAAGCGATGTCTATGATGTAGATTTAAATATGGTTGAAGCAGTCAGTTTTGTTATCAGGAATGTTGGCTGAAATAAGGTTTAAATCAAGTCTGTTTTGTATCACTTCTCATGACTATTAGACACTCAAAGCACTTGACAGCCAATTAAGTACTTTACTCTGCAGAGTTGTCTTAACACAGGGACATGGCGTCAGTTCTTGCAATATGATAGCAACCAAGTAATCTTGTTTGCTAATGTTGATTGGTGTCCTAATCAATACTTATGCTTCAGGGATAACTTCTCTGCTTTATTTAAAATAGTGCCATGGAATCTTTTATGTTCACATGAGCTGCTAGATGGAAACTGTTGAATATCTCACCCAGAAGATAGCATGTCTGCCACTGCAAAAGTCTTGGACTGTAGTGCCAGCCTTGATTTTTCTTCTCAAATTCTAGAGTGGGGCTTGAACCCAGAAACTTGTGACTTGAGGTAATGGTACTGCCAACTGAGCCACGTATGACTAAAGTAAAATTCGCACTTGGTCATGATAAGATTGGCTTTACCTTTATCAGCAGCACCTGGCATTGCTAAAAGTAAGATGTCATCCTGGTGAAACAAAATACAGGTTTGTGTGATTGCCAAACAATGTGAGCAGCATACAATAGAGAGGCAAATCCTATAACCAAGAGATTAGATCCACACAGTGCAGTCCTGCCCTACCTAATGATTAAGAATTTCTGAAGTGTCCCAACCCGAAACATCAACTTTCCTTTTCCTCTGATGCTGCCTGGCCTGCTGTGTTCCTCCAGCTCTCTACATTGTGTTAATGCTGACTCCAGCATCCACTGTTCTTGTTGTCTTAGTTATGAATGGTGACTGGCAATGTAAACAACTAAATGAATAAGAAAGCTCTGAAAGCTCTCCCATCCTTCCGTGACTGAGGAGTGTGCATGCCAGGTTTCAGCATTTGGGACCTGATCTGGTCAGGTTTACGGTGTGAGTATTGCATGTGGGACAACTCCTGATGTCATATTTGTCAGTCTTCCACAAATTTGATTCTCTTCCCATGATGTCAAGAAATGGCTGATGGCACTGGATCCATAAAAGGCATCCCTGATAACATCCTAACCACACTACTGAGGACTTGTACAGCAGAGTTATCTGTACCCTTAGCCAAACTTTTCCAGTATAGTTAGTAGTCTGATTTGGTCCACAAAAAGGAAGAAAGATCCAGTTTGGCCTGTTACCAGTGCGCTTATGATCATTAGCAAAGTGATGGAAGGTGTCACTGGTATGTGCTCAGTGACAACCTGTTTGCTAATGTACAGTTCAGATTTGACCAGTGCTGCTCATTTTCAATCTCACTGCAACTGTGGTTGAAGCACAAGAGAGCTAGATTGCCAGAAGTAAGGCGAGAGTGACTGCTCTTGACATCAAGGGAGTGTGTGTGGTATTGAGGGTCTCTAGTTAAACTGAAATCAATAGAAATGGTGGGGAAGGCATACCTAGCACAAAAGCAGAAGCCTATAGGAGGCAAGTTGTCTCAGGCCAGAAGTTCCTCAACATAGTCTCCTATGTCCAACCATTTGCAGCAGCTTCTTCATTGATAACCTTTCCGTCTTGTGGTCAGAAGTGGGAATGTTTGCTGATTGCAGTGTTCATTACTTTTGCAACTCGGAGTCATAGAGTCAAACAGAAACAGATCCCTTGGTCCAACTGGTCCATGCTGACTAAGTTTCCCAAACTAAACTTAGTCCCACTCACCTGCATTTGGCCCCTTATCCCTCTAAACTTTCCTATTCATGTACCTATCCAAATGTTCTTTTAAATGTTGTAACTGTACCTGCATCTACCACTTCCTCTACTCGTTCATTCCACATATGAATTACCTTCTGTCGCCCTTCAGGTAAGGAACCTGCTAATTGCCATCTACCACTTCCTCTCAGCAGATGATTCAGTGCCCTTTCATCTTGGGTCCATTGATTCCATCACTAAGTGTACTTTATCACCATTGCTGACTGATGTGGCTGAGTATTGTGGGGCATAGCTGTTAGATGGCTTTCAGAAGTTGGTAGGAGAACCAACAACAGGGAAGAATCTACTTGATCTCATTCTCACTTACAGTATCAGCTAGGGTGACCACTGCGCAGTCATTGTATAGACACTGTTCCACCGTTACATTGAGGATCCCCTTTGCATTGTGTAACACTACATTAGTGCTAAGTGGAAGGACTTCGGACAGATATAACATTTCAAAACTGGCCATCCGTGAGATGTTGTGGGACGTGGGTGGGGAGGACATAAACGGCAGATAAGTTAGGTTCTAGGCTACCACTTTAACATGTTATTGAGCGGGTCTGGTCTGGTCCATAACAGTGGACAGGCTTTGGGGAGTCAGCAGGTGAGTTACCCACTGCGGTATTCCTAGCCTCTGACCCGCTGTGGTAACCACTGCGCTTATGTAGCAAGTGCAGTTCAGTTTCTGATGATAACCCCAAATACGTTGATAGTGGGAGATTGAGTGATAGTACATTGATTGTCAAGCAGCAGTAATTAGATTGTCTATTATTGGAGACAGTTATTTGGTATCATTTGTGTGGCGTGAATGTTAGTTGTCACTTGGCAACCCCAAGCCTGGATATTGACCAGATTTCATTGCATTTGAGCATGGACTGCTCCAGTATCTGAAAAGTCTTGAATATTGTACAATCATCAGTGAACATCCCCACTCTCACCTTATGATGAAGGAGGTATCTCATTGATGAAGCAGCTGAAGATCGTTGGATGTATGACAAGATATGGCAGGACTGATCTGATTTGTTACTTGTGGGATCCCTTAGTGCTGATTATCTCTTTGCTTTTGCTGTTTAGCATGCAAGTTATGCTGTTTTGTAGCTTTACCTGGTTGACACCTCATTTTTAAGTATGCCTAGTGTTGCTCCTGGCATGCCCTCCTGCATTCTCCATTGAATCAGGATTGATCCCCTGGCTTGATGGTAAGGGTAGAGTGTGGGATGTGCCAGGCCGTGACTTTGCCAATTGTGCTACAGGACACTTCTGTTGATGACTGACAGTGCCCCATGAGTGCCCAATATTGAGTTGCTAGATCTGTTTTGAAATCTGTCCCATTTAGCATGATAGTGCCACACAGCAAAGTAGAGGGTATTCTTACTGTCAAGGTGATACTTCATCTCTACAAGGACCGTGCGGTGGTCACTTTTACCAATACTGCCATGGACAGATGTATCTGCAGCCAGCAGATTGGTAAGGATGAGGTCACGTATGTTACTCCCTCTTGTTGGTTCCCTCGTCAACTGCTGCAGGCCCACTCCACCAGCTGTGCCCTTTAGGACCCAGCCCGTTCAATCGGTACTGCTTCACCTAGGCCACTGTTTGTGATGGACACTGAAAATCCCCATGCAGTGTACGTTTGGCATCCTGGGTGCTTCCTACCATGTTTTGCTCAACATGGAGTCCTGATTCATGACCTGAAGGAGGACAGTACATGGTAATCAGCAGGAGGTTTCCTTGCCCATATTTAACCTGAAATCGTGGGGATTCGGGTTCAAGGTAAATGTTGAGAACTCCTAGGGCAACTCTTTCCTGACTCATACCACTAGCAGCACTCCCCATCCTGCATTGGTGGTCATTGTCAGGTCTGATTTGCTTGATTATGACTGTCATCCTATTGCTTGATTAGTCTGTGAGACAGCTTTTCCAATTTTAGCATTCGCCAAAGTGGTGGTGTTAAACTGGAAAGAGTGCAGAAGAAATTTACATGGATGTTGCCAGGACTCGTGGGGGCTGCGTTATAGGGAGAGGTTGGACAAGCTAGGACTTTTTCTTTAGAGCATAGGAGACAGGGCGGAATCTTGTAGAAATGTATAAGATCATGAAGCAGGGTGAATGTATTCTGTTTTTTTTTCCAGGGTTAGGGAACCGATTACTAGAGGGCATCGGTTTCAGGTAAGGGGGAAAGATTACATGGGAATTTGGTGCGGCGGGGGTAAATTTTTAAAGAAAGGGTGGTACATATATGGAATGAGCTGCCAGCAGAAGTGGTTGAGGCGGGTACATTAACATCATTTAAAAGGATTTGGACGAATACGCGGATAGGAAAGGTTTAGACGGATATGGGCCAAGTGCAGGGAAATGGGCTTAGCGTGGATGAACGTTTTAGTTGGCATGGACCTGCTTGGGCCAGAGGGCCTGTCTATGTCCTGTAGTACTCTGACTGTTAGTAAAGAGGACTTTGCAGGGTCGACAGGACTGTTTTTGCCATTGTCTTTCTGGAGCTTAGGTTGATGTAGGGTGCTCCATCCGGTTTCATTTCTTTGAAACTTCATAGTGATTGATACAATTGAGTGGCTTCATCCAGCATTTCAGAGAGCAGTTGAGAGTCAGCTACATTGCTGGAGCTCTGGAGTCATGTGTCAGCCAGTCCAGGAGAGGGATGGCAATTTCTTTCCCTGAAGAACTTCAGTGAATCGGATGGGTTCTTCCAACTTTCGACAATAGTTTCAATGGTCATCGGTACATTTTTAATTCTATATTCAATTCCACCAATGTTAATTTGCAGAACAGGATGTGTAAGATTTGTCAATGAGAACAAGAACCATCAAAGAAATGATCACAGTGTGGAGCTGGAGGAACACTACAGGCCAGCAGCACCAGAGGAGCAGGAAAGTTTGTTTCAGGTTGTGAAGAAGGGTCCCAACCCGAAACGTCAACTTTCCTGCTCCTCTGCTGCCTGGCCTGTTGTGTTCCTCCAGCTCCACACCGCATTATTTCTGACTTGAGCATCTGCAATTCTTACTGTCTCAAAAAAAGATCATTTTTGTTTATAACTGCTGCAAAATGACAATACTGTTATTTAAATGCAAAGTGTAGGCACTGCACAATTGCTTATGAATACTTCTGGTGCTATTCATAATGCCAGGAAATCCCAAAGCATTGCACACAAAACTATTTTGTTGGCAGTGTAGTCCCTGTTGCAAACTGGAAAAATGTGGTATCTATTTGCTCACAGTGCATTCCCACAAATAGCATTGCAATTAAATTATTAATTTAAATGTGTTTTTAGTGTCTGTTGAAGGATAAGTGTTTGTGTGCACTTTGGAAAAGCTCCTCTGCAAATAATGGAGGGTCTTTTGTTTCCCAGACAAAACATATTTAATGCATTGTCCATAAAGCAATATATTAATAAAAGACTGGGAATTAATATGAAGAAGGTTTTAGAATTTGCTATGATCTTTGTCACTGGTCTGTAGACTGAATGTGGGTAGGAAGAAAGCTATTACGTACGTACTTAATATAAATATCCCTGTGTGATATTGAGGCATTACGATCAGAATAGTCCCAAATTTGGATTTATTGTCACCTAGCTGAGTCCATACAAAAGAGTTCAGCAGTCAACCTTGGCACTATTAAGAAATTATTACAAGGCACTTTTCTAGTTCATTTTGTTGTCCTGTCCCAGCTCTGAGACGTGCGAGGCATGTTGTCATAAACATGATCTGGGCTCAACTTTGAACTTTCCCCTGTTGTTAAAATTTGTTATCTAGATTTGCAGATAAGAAACAAAAACAAAGTTGCCAGAAAAGCTCACCAGGTCTGGCAGCATCTGTGAAGAAAACAATCAGAGTTAACAATTCGGGTCCGGTGACCCTTCCTCAGAACACGGACCCGAATTGTTAACTCTGCTTGTTTTCTTCACAGATGCTGCCAGAGCTGGTGAGCTTTTCCAGCAACTTTGTTTTTGCTCCCGATTTACAGCATCCGCAGTTCTTTCGGGTTTTATTTTGAAAATAAGAATGCTCATTTTGGTTGCTGCTGCTGCTGTTAACCTTTTGATTAATGTACCAAATAGAGGCATACAGCTCTTCAGTCCAACTAGTCAATGCCAAACTAAACTAGTCCCACCTGCCTGTTCCTAGCCCGTATCCCTCCAAAACCTTTCCAATTCATGTACTTATCCAAATATCTTTTAAACATTGTAATTGTATTCACATTCACCACTTCCTCAGGAAGTTCATTCCACGCATGAACCACCCTCTGTTCAAAAAAAATACACAGTTGCCCCACATGTCTTTTTTAAATCTATCTTCTAACCTCAAATTTATCCCCTAGTCTTAAAATCCCCCATCCTAGGGAAAAGACAGCTACCTTTAAATCTATCTATACCTCCTTGTTGCCTTATAAACTTCTATAAGAGCGTCTGTCAACCTCATGCTCCAGTGAAAAAAAGTCCCAGACTATCCAAGCTTTTTGTTTTATAACTCAAACCTTCCATATCCAGCAATATCCCAGTGAATCTCTTCTGAATCCTTGCCAGCTTAATAATATCCTTTTTATAATTGTGTTTAAACTAGCTAACCACCCTGCAACAGCTAGTGATGAACGTAAAGGATCCCATACCTACAACCGATAAAACTAATGTAATATACAACATCCCATGCAAGGACTGTGAGAAACATTACATAGGCCAAACTGGAAGAAAACTGACAATAAGGATACACGAACACCAACTAGCCACCAAGAGACATGACCAATTCTCACTGATCTCAATACACACTGTTAAAGAAGGACACGAATTCGACTAGGACAACACACCTTTAATGGAACAAACCAAACACAGACATGCCAGGGAATTCATGGAGGCCTGGCATTCCAACCAGAACTCCATCAACAAACACATTAAACTGGATCTGATATACAAACCACTGAAAGACAGAACTGGAAGTGATGCCAGCCACCACAGCAAACCGAGGCATATAACTAGCAAGTGGGACAGAACACCAACGCTTTACTGGAGGCGCACTGACTATGTTACCTAGCAGGATGACAAAATGTCTGCAAACACTGGCTCGGCTAGCAAGTCTACAACCTCATTCACAACCCGAGCAATAAATGTCCTCAAACTTTTTAGTTAAGAAATGAGGAAAGATGTGATATTAGATTTACTTCATGCACTTAAACAGTATGTGATGTATGGGTATAACCTCAATAGTGTATCTTACTATTCAAGTAATATCTGTCTAAAATATAATTTTGTGTGGTCAAAATGAATTCAACATACAGTCTCCATGTTGCAATGATTTTCTGTTAGCATTGATTTAAAATAACTGTTATTAGTATCTATTTATGATGTGGAGGTGCCGGTTTTGGACTAGGGTAGACCAGGTCTGAAGTCCCATGACACCAGGTTATAGCCCAACAGATTTATTTGATGTCAAGCTTTCGAAGCACTGCTCCTTTGTCAGGTGAAGTGAAGTGAAACGTGCAGGCACAGAATTTATCGGCAGAGAGATCAAAAGATCATACAAATGGTGTGAGTGGTGTGTTGATAGGCTGAATAACAAGTCTAATTGACTTTTTCTTCCTCTGGACTCATGGCAAGGGATCATGGAAATTACTCCACAGGGATATCAACAAGTTTCATCCTACCATCAGACTTACCATGGACGACTCTTCAGAATCAGTCTCATTCTTTGACACGCATCTTCATCAAGGATTGACACCTCGGTACCTCACTTTACCACAAGCCCACAGATAACTTTATGATGCTGCACTTCTCTAGCTTCCACCCTTAACATGTTAAAGAAGGCATCCCCTATGGACAAGCCCTGCATATGCTCACAGTCTGCTCAGATGAGGAGGAATGTGATGGACACCTAAAAATGCTGAAAGGTGCCCTCATAAGAATGGGATATGATGCTCAACTCATCAATCACCAGCTCCAATGTGCCACAGCAAAAAAACGCAACAACCTTAGAAGACAGACTCAGGACATGACCGATAGAATACCCTTCTTCAAGTACAATCCACAGAGTGGAGAAACTATGCCATGTGGCTTCAAAATCTCCCCTCCCCCAACCGCATCCCAAAACCAGCCCAGCTCATCTCCACCTCCCTAACCTGTTTTTCCTCTCATCTGAAGCCACACCCCCATCTCCTATCTACTAACATCATCCCGCCCCCTTGACCTGTCCGTCCTCCCTGGACTGACCTATCTCCTCCCCACCCCCCTACCTATACTCACCTTTACTGGCTCCATCCCCGGCTCTTCGACTTGTCTGCCTCCTCTCCACCTATCCTCTCCTCTATCCATCCTCTATCCGCCTCCCCCTCTCTCCCTATTTATTTCAGAACCCTCTTCCCCTCCCCCATTTCTGATGAAGGGTTTAGGCCTGAAACGCCAAGTTTTCCTGCTCCTATGATGCTGCTTGACCTGCTGTGTTATTCCAGCCATTTGGTTTGTCTGCAACGCCACCTTTTTTAGTAATTGTCTCTCTGCCTCAATTAATCGTATTATACGTCATCGCTTCACTAACTGTTCAGCTGTTGACACTTTACTCACTGTCTGACACTTTTGATCACCTGCAGAGACTCAGTATTCAGCCTCTTGACCATCTACTGACATGATTTGTATGTTCTTTTGATCTCTGCTTATAAATTCTCTATGTACGTGCTTTTCTCTGCTTCACCTGATGAAGGGGCAGCACTCTGAACTTGCGTTTTCTAATAAAAGTTCAGCATTTAGAATAGAAAAGGCTGGTATTTTGTGAGCCTAAAAATGGCCTTTCGTTCTACCTCACACTAATTGTAACTGTATTCTTACCTTGTGTTCTTATTGTGACCTGTTTGTTATAATCTTCTTAAGATCTTAAGTGATCATATAGTCTTCAAGTCCTTTTGAGTATTCTAAGCCTTTTCTGATGAGATTTCTTCTGTCTTTCCCCCACTGTATCTGCCCCAGGATAATTCCTAGAAATCTAAACTGCAAGTGATGACGATAAGGGAATCTAGACTAAAGTGCATGAGTCTCAGCCCCTGCACTTGTCCAATAGGTTTGAGGTTAGTTCAGGTTGTTTGGATGAGAGTAGAAGCTGCAGGATTGATGAGCTGACTGAATAGAACATCGCAATACAGGAAACCATTCAAATGGAGCATGGGGGTGGGGCATTAAATAAGAATGTATCTGGGGTAAGGGTTATTATAGTCAGAGAGCCCAAAGGCTGTGTAGCCTGCCTTGTGTTAGGATTCAGGCTGCCTGGGCTGGAGATGAACTTGCACTCGAGGGGAGAAGATCCAATTGTCCTGGTCCACATTGGTGCCAACAGCATAGTTAGGACTGGGAAAGAGATTCTACTTGGGAAGTATAAGCAGTTAGGGGCTAAATCAAAAAGCAGAACATCAAAGGTGATACACTCAGGATTATTGCCTGGACTGTAACCAAATTGATGAATAAATAAGATGAGAGGAGTGGATATGGTTTTAAAGGTTGATGTGGGAGAAATGAGTTTTAGTTAATTGTGAACCACCAGTACAAGGGAAAGTTTGGATTGCTGAAGGGACCATTGTTCAGGAAAATTGTCTAATTAGGGTGTTGGAAACCTTTATTCATTCACAGGATGAGGGCATCACTGGCTAGGCAGCATTTATTGCCTATCCCTAATTGTCCAGAGGGCAATTGAGAGTCAACCACATTGCTGTGGGGTCTGGAGTGTAGGCCAGACCAGATAAGGATGGCACTTTCCTTCCCTAAAGGCCATTAGTGAACCACATGGGTTTTTCCTGACAATTGACAACGGATTTGTGGTCATCATTAGATTCTTAATTCCAGATACGTATTAAATTCAAATACCATCATCTGCCAAGGCGGGATTCGAACTTGGGTGCCCAGAATATTATCCGGGTATCTGGATTAACAGTCCAGCGATTAAATCGCTAGGCCATTGCCTCCCCTTAGAGGACTTCTAAGTACTGGGAAGAAGGGATCAAGTGATGGGAGATATGATAAGGGGAAACAACAAAATAATAGAGCAGAACAACAATTTTGGTCATAATTAGAGTGTTACAGGAAGGGGCAGAGCATGAGTGCTTCAGTTGATAAGGTTAGGGCTTGCAAATAGGATTAAAAAGAGATTTTTAGGCTCTATAATAGGTACAGCATTTGTAACAAAAGTGGTGAATTGCTAGTATAGGTTGAGGTAAATATGTATGACCTGATAGGCAGTACAGAGATGTGGTTGAAAGATATCCAATGCTAGGACCTGAATGTTGATGGGCATTTGATATACTGTGCTGACAGGAAGCTAGGCAATGGTGGCAGGTAAACTCTTAATTAAGGATGTCATTAGCTCAACACTGAGAGATGATAACTTGAAAGATCATTATGTAGAATCATGTCGGGTAGAGACAAAATGAGCAACAATCAGCAGGTTACTTAGAGAAATTTATAGGTCGCCTAACAGTCATCTTTGTAGGTCACTGCATACAGGCACGAATAAATGGGGCACGTAAGAAATGTAAAACAATAATCATGGGTGACTTGAATCTATATATAGATTTAGAAGATCAGATTGGCAAAGGTACTCTAGAAAATGAGTTTATAGCGTCTTTGGAACAATTTCTTAGATCATTTGTTTTTAGAGCAAACCAAGGAACAAACTATCCGAATGTGATAAGATTAATAATAAATAACCTTATGGTAAAGCAGACAATGGATGACAGTGATCATAGCCTGATAGAATTTCATGTTCGGTTTGAAAGGGGGAACGTCTGGGTCATAGGACCATCGGATCAGGAGTGGGCCATTCAGCCCCACAAGTTTGTTCTGCTGTTTAATGAGAAACACTGCCAATCTGTGACCTAGCTTCTGCCTTTCCCCAGATCCCTTTTAATGCTTCTGATTTTAACAAAAAAATTCTATCTTGGATGTAAAGCTAACAACTGATCTAGAATCAATTGCCATTTGTGGAAGACAGTTCTAAAACTTTTTATGTAGAAGTACTTCTTAACCGTATGTCCTGAATGATCTAGCCCTAATTCTCGATTGTGATGCCTAGTTCTAGAATCGCCAGTGGAAGTAGCTTAGCTTATCATTATCTACCCTGTCTTTCCCTGTTAATGTAATCATAGTGCTTTACAGCATTGAAACTGACCCTGCGGTTCAGCTTGTTCATGCCAACCAGGTATCCTAAACTGATCTAGTCGCACTTTCCAGCATTTGGCCCATACCCTCTTTATCCCTTCCCATTCATATACCTACCCGTGGAAACTTCAATCAGAATTTTTATTCTTACAGAATTTTATAGAATCCCTACATTGTAGAACCAGGCTGTTTGGCCCATCAGGTGTATACTGACCCTGTGAAGAGCACTCCCCCACAGAATCATCTGTGGCTAAGTAAGGAAATTTAAAGATCATATTAATTGAAAGAAACAAATCAAAGGTAAGTGGCAGGTCAGAAAATTGGGCGGACTTCAAGAACTAATGAAAAATGACAATATATTACAGGCAGAAAGTGGAATACAAAAGAAAACTAGCTATTAATATAAAAACAGAATTTCCACAAGTAATGAAAATATTGTTAGTCCTCAAAAATAATTGCTCCTTAAAATAATCTCAATCCTCCAGCAAAAGGTGTTAGAAATCTATTGGATCTAAAGGCTGACTCCTGCCCAGAACCTAATAGCCTACGTGCCAGGAATTTAAAACTTGTGACGGAACAGACATTTTGTGTAATACATACAACAGTTCTTCATACTGCAGGTCTAAGCCACCCTTTACGTGGCTTGACGTTACCATTTTCTACTCCGATCTGCTATCGGAGCACGTGAGCACCTGACCAGTTTGAACTGGCCTTGAGCCACTGTAAATCGAGGCAAGAGTGAGGCCATGGTCTTTGGAAACTGGGCCGACTAATCCTTTATCCCCTTCACCTTCAGGACAGATTACCTGAAGGAACTTGGAATATGGTTCGGAGGGGCCGGGATGTGTGCTAAATCTTCGTAGGAACGCATTGCCAAGGTGAGGCAGTAACTAGTCTTTTGGGAGTACCACTCCCTCTCCATTGTGGATAAAACCTGGTCATCAGTGGTGAGGCACTCAGTTGTATGTGGCACAGTTCTAGCCCATTCCCTGAAATTTACCCATCTGATTCAATAATTTCCTATAGGGAAGGAAATTGCCATTCTTGCCTGATCTACATGTGACTCCAGACCCTCAACAATGTGGTTGACTCTCCATTAAGAATGGGTAGTAAATGCTGGTCTAAGCCAGCAACGCCCTCATCTTATGAATGAAAAAGAAAATGTGCTGTTGCAGTCACCTGAGCCATCTTCCACTTCATTTGGAGGTCTAAGATGTACATTGTGTGCCTGCGAACACAGTCCAAACCTCCTGGGTGGGGTGGGGGGCAGTGCAGGAAACTTATCCAATGCTGCCCTCATCTTGATTGCTACCTTTGTTTGCGATGCATCGAGCAATGTGTCTTGGTCTGCAAACATCAAGTATCACTACATACTGAGGTTCCTTCTGCCTCTGGTTTTGCAAAGGATGGATCTGACCTGCAGAATGTTCCAATTAATTAGACCATTCCATACCACCTGTCCATCATGTGGAAATTTGCAAAGAAAGACACCTTTGACCACAAGAAAGTGGTCAGCACTTAGCATCCTCGAGACAGCGGTTCCCTGCGTAGACTGTCCTAAGTCATTTGGCAGAATACCTCATCACCAGAACTTTACCTATAGCAGTTCTTGCTGTTGGTCTTTTATAATGAAAGTAAATTGGCAAGAAATATATCGATATTCTTATTAGATTTTTTAAGTCATCCACTGCTGGCTTCTTAAAAAAAGATTAGTTTTTGATAGCTTATTCTTCTGCCTTTGTTAACTATGGCTCATCCATTCTTCTCATCAAGTCCTCCTCCTTGATCAGAATAAATTTTTGCTTAGTGTTATGAATTAACTGATTAAATGTCTGTCACCACACCTCCATTGACTTTTGCCTTAGTCTGTTTTCCCAAACTGTTTTAGGCATCTTTCTCCGTTCTGAAGAAGGATCACTGGACTCGAGATGTTAATTCTGCATTCTCTCCACAGATGCTGCCAGACCTGTCAATTCTCTAGCAATTCCTGTTTTTGTTTCAGATTTTTAGTGGTTTTTTTTTTTTTTTCTTTCTTCATACCTTTTGTATGCTACCTCCTATTTGAGTTGAGGACACTCTCTCTTGAGACCAAATTTACACTCAAACTGAACATGAATGTGTGATCGCTGAAGAAGGGTCCTGAACTGAAACGTCAACTTTCCTGCTCCTCTGCTGCCTGGCCTGCTGTGTTCCTCCAGCATCTGCAGTTCTTACTGTCTTTGAATTTGTGATTGCTACCTCCAAGGAGATCCTTAACTTTGAGATTAATCCTACCTCCCTCTTAGCCTGTTCTTGGGTAGATTCCACAGCACCTGATGCGCTCTATAAATTTGTCTTCGATGCCACTGTCTTCAACCTAATTTGTCCAGTTAATATGAAGACCATTTTCAGGAATACCAATTCAAGGGCAAAACCAACATTTGTACTGTATGAAAGAATTATAATTGGTAGTGGTGTTGCCTTGAGAATAAACCGATTGATGATTGACAGTTAACAGCCAGGCTTTGTTGAGATTTTAATCTAGCTGGGTTGACTTGAGGGAATTGACCTGAGAAATGAGCCAACAACTTTCACGTTTTCTAGAGTTGAAACTGGTACAATGTGTTCTTTCCATCTGTAAAGAACAGGGCATTGTGTATTAATATATAGCTTCTCGTAAATGCAAGTGTACCACATTGCAAACCTGACTGACAATCCTAAGTTGGTCGCAAACGTAGTTCATCACAGTCAGTTTGTGCAGCAAATGTTGTCCAGTAGCAGAGTCATAGTTAATGTTTAACAGTCTATTGTGAGTTTTGTGAGTGTGTGCTAGCTTTCGGTGGTCAGCACCTTGTTTGTTGCAAACAGCCAAAGAGCAATTCCTTTGTAAAGTCAGAAAGTAAATCATTCCCTGCAAAATGCCCAGCCTCCAACCTACTTCTGTAACCATAATATTTTTGTAGGTGGACTAGCTGAATTTTTGATCAGTGGTAGTTCTCAGGACATTGATACTTGGGAGATTCAATAAATTGAATGTTATTATAAAAGAGGGGTGTTTAAGCCATTGTCCTGGAGATGATCGCTACTTGATGATTATATGGCACATATTCAGTTCAAACTTGAGTGTTGTTCAGATCTTCATTCCAGTTGGCATGGTCTTGTGAAAGAAAGTAAACAATTATAAGTGGGAATGGTTTCTCCCCATTTTTTCAGTCCAGTCATAATTTTAGAAACTTCTATCAGATTTGCTGTTTTTTCCTTTGCTCCAAGGAAAACAGTGTGAGTTTCTCCACTGTACTGTGGATGCTGGAAATCTGAAACAATAATGAAAATTGCTGGAAAGTGTAGCAGCTCTGGTAACATCTTCAGAACAGAGTTTCTCTTCTCAGAAGGGCTCACTGAACCTGAAATGTTGGTTGTGCTTTCTCTCCAGAGATGCTACCAGACTTGAGTTTCTCTAGCAATTTGTTTATTATTCCAACTTCTTCAATCTCTCCTCAACTGAAGTATCTCATTCCAAAAAATAACAGTGTGGAGCTGGAGGAACACAGCAGGT